>CM040829.1:35505522-36130522 GCA_022828995.1 Vimba vimba | reverse complement strand
TCTTCTCTCCAGGCTCGTGGCCAGGGAATATACTTTGAAAGGTGGAGCGAAGCATTGAAAACTAAGTATATTCTGAACCCTGTACTTTAAAGAACAGTTGAATAAATGTTAGAAAAATAGTTTCATTGGTTCAATATTCTGTACAATTACTGTAGACATGAAGTTGTTCAATCCAGTACAAGATGATGTGAGCTGATAGAAACTAGTGAACTGTGGCCGTTTCTCAATATGCGTTCTTGTCTGTACTTGTGTTCTTGTGAAATATCATCAGTCGCTGCCCAAGTACTGTCCCAATACACAAGTTTGCATTGTAGCAAGAACGTTAAAAATCCCGGAAGTGTTCTTGACACGGCCATTTTACCGAGGATGCATCGGTTGGTAACTTGTGTGAACTTGACGGCATTCGAGGAAGGAGAGGCAGGTCAATACAAGTCGTTTTTCTACAATTTCGTACGCTATTTCATCACTAAATTCACTTCTGAATGCGAGAAATCAACTGTGTAGATTTCAAATATTGGCATTTTTACGAAAATTTATGGCGAATCGAAAATGTGCTCAAACGTTTTCGGAAGTGAGAATCTCCATAAGCGTTGCTTTATTGTTATGAATATATATTACACTGTAGTGTACAGTTGTAGAGTAATCCCTTGAGCTGAGGCTAGGCTTGGGTGATAAAGCCTGGCTGTTATCGTCAATAATTCTCGTTATGTTTGGGTACTGCAGACGGCGTCTGTGCGGGGTATTATTGCGCAATACCAGCAAGAACACATCGTCTCAAACTGTCAGCAGCGCTCTGTGTGCTCGTCACCTTGTGAGTTCATTCTTCCAAGAACAACTAGCAAGAGCGTTCTCCCCAAAAACACAAGTCTGTTCTTTGCATTCTTGGTTTTGAGAAACACCCTATATTTCTGTCACAAGAACAGCAGCTGATGGACGCCGTGCTGCGTTGCCATGGGAACATCCCAGGTGAAAATAACGAGGACATTACGTTGTCTTTCGTTGCTCCCTTCATCAAGTGCGTTCCAAACGGCTTCATAATGGCACACTAGTGCCCTGCTCACTCCAGAGTCCACTTCAAGAGCTCTGCCGTCTGCCCTTCGAAGGGAGCAGGGCACAGGGATGCTCACGAGCTGTAAGCACGTCCCAGCCGGGTTCGTCACTTATTTGGTTCCCCTGGAAACATTTGCGCTGTGGTCTGTGTTATTTGCAGTGCGTTTCTGTATTTGGTTGTGTTGTGAGTATATGGAGCACACGTGTGTTGTGAAACTGATGAAGATGTTTTCTTAATTTGCATGTGTTTTCTTTAGTTGCTGCATGTTGAGCTCTCTCAGCCACCGTATTTTAGGGTGAACTTTACCTTTAATAATTGAGCACCAATAATAATAGATCAAATTCAGTTTAGACACCATATTGAATTTGACGCAGATGAAAATGAGGCTTTGAGGGATTGACTCACAGTCTTTACAATAATGGCACACGCTGTATAAAGCTTCTAGATCACAACATTTTCACAACGCACAACTTTTAAAACAGATTTATTGAGTTTTTGACAACTGAAAGTTGTTGTTTTTTTTCAACAATCGGATTGTTGTTAAACAACAGTACAATCCACTGAATCTTTGTATTCAATCCCTCACAGCCTCGTATTCATTCCTGGCAAAAATTAAATATGGCTCTACCCACAGACTTAGGTTTATTGATAATAACAGAGCAGCAAATATATATATATAAAAATATATAATATTAGAATGGTTTCTGAAGGATCATGTGACACTGAAGACTGCAGTAATGATGCTGAAAACTCAGCTTTGATCACAGGAATAAATTACAGTTTAAAACTAAAATAGATAACAGTCCTTTTAAATTGTAATAATATATTTTACAATATTTACTTTATTTTTTAATCAAATAAATGCCGCTTTGGTGAACATAAGATACTTTCAAAAAAATCTTACCAACCCCAAACTTTGCAACAGCAGTGTATGATTATTTTGCTATAAAGTCATTTTAATATCAAAACATTGTTTTATTCCATTAGCTGTAGTAAGAAACTATCGGTCTGAACTAGGGATGCACTGATATGAAAAATATGGCCAATACCGATAACTGATAGCTCTTTATATTTGAAAGCCGATAACAGATATATTGGCCGATAAATCTAAATCCAAAGTTTTATATAACTTTTGAGAGGCTAAATTACAAAAACAAAAGTCTCACCATTAAAAGCCATGTCCCAAACACACAATTATAATGTTCTCAATCTCATTATAATTTTATGTAGCCGATATGACGTTGCACTGCACTGTATTTTGCTTTTTTGAAGTGATTCCAATCATATTTTAAGCAATGCAAAGCCATCATGTTGGACAGTGCGCATCTGAAGTGTCTCAGCTGAAGGAAATAATACATTACTTATCGGCAACATTTTTCTTATCCGGCCGATAACATTAAAAAATTAACACATATCGGCCAATCCCGATATGGTGGGCGATATATCGTGCATCTCTAGTCTGAACTAGTTGAGCAAGTAGTCACATGGTTGAGAACTGAATTTCTTTTTAAATGATTTGTATTTGTCTGTATTTGAATGCAAGCTGAAAAACCCTACGAGACTTCACAAAGCCAAGAGCTCTACGCCGAGCGTCTCTTTCATGGAGCACGAGTCTCTACTCGAGCCGGACGAGCAATTAAACTGAAACACGGCTACGGCTAATGACGTGACCTTATCAGTGGCAGAGCTCTCTCGCTCACATCTGAGAAAACAGCGTAATTAGCTTCCGTCGAGAGTGGCATTTATCACCGCTTTGACTGATGGGATTGTTTTCACATGAAAGGCATTGTAAAAATCCCCCCCCCAAACCAGTATCCACAGAGAGAAGCTGAAGGAAAGTGAACAGCAGGGTTCAAATGAAAGTGTCCGACACACTCCAGCCCCTCGAGCATGATGTTCTCCAGAGACAGAGTAACGTCAGCTACAGCCACACTGCAAGAGTGTTGTTTCTTACTAGGGCTTTCAAAATGGCTGAAAAGTTGAATTTCATTCTCGAATTATAACTCTAAAGGCAGTACTTAATGTTAAAAGAAGAAAAAGTGTTGTATCGTCTCCTAAGCGAGTGCAATAAGCCAATATAAACCAAATCAAGCATCGCATCTTTTATTGAAATGACATTCTCTTTTTAAAGTGCGTTAACTTTTGAAACGATTGTTCTTAAATAAAATATAATTTCCTTAATGTGCTTTAGTGTAAATTAGGCTACAATAGTGCAGAAAACTGTGTTTGTGCATCAGTAACCTGAGAAAACACACTTCAACACACAGCGTAATGAACACACAACAGCAAACTGCCATTCAGAAACACTCACTTCTACTCACTAC
This sequence comes from Vimba vimba, assembly GCA_022828995.1. Lineage (NCBI taxonomy): Eukaryota > Metazoa > Chordata > Actinopteri > Cypriniformes > Leuciscidae > Vimba > Vimba vimba. The sequence goes on along the minus strand of CM040829.1, from coordinate 36,127,147 downwards.
ATCTACATACTGTTCATCAAAAACACCAGACGCTCATCTCTCTATCAGCAGCGAGTGCTGAGCGCTTTCTGTTGATGTTTCCAGCTGAAGAAAACACACGCTCAGCTCTGACCGATGTGCAGGTTTGGTCAAGTGTGTCGTTGCATGATTTCTGACACTAACTGAGAGGTTTTCATCAGCAGGAAGCCTTTTAGCACAATCTAGCTCTTCATACTGGATAATCTAACAAAAACAAACCACGTCAGTTACGCCATCATCATGTCTCGCGCGCCTCTTGACGCACCAAAGATTCATATTTCTTTTGAAGAAGAATATTCAAAATTCTAATTTGTATTTGACAGCCCTATTTCTTCTTACCTTGAACGACTCCCCAGGGGTATTGCCTGGCCCTCACGGTCTTATTGCCCACCTTCACCTCCTCGACACTGCCCACCACAGCAAAGGGGAGATGGGCCTAGGATAAACACAGTCAAAGGTTACATGGTACTGTTACAAGTCCTACTAGTGCTCAATCTGATTTCCTTCGCATCTGTGCAATAATATGCACTTTCCCACTGACATATACATTCACATCTGTATTTAAATTCAAATTGCACACAAGCCTTTATGTGGTTTATGTCTATGGTAAGCAAAGACTCACGTTCATAGAGGAATTGATTTCTGTGACGGCTTCATCATCTGTGGGAAACTGGTAGATCTGAACCCCGTTGCTGACCAGCTCGCTCATGATTTTTATCTTGAACTTGTGTAGCTCGCTCTTGGAAATCGTGTCAGCTTTAGCGATAATAGGGATGATGTTCACCTAAAATAAAAAATAAATAAAATAAAAACATTTCACAACATGTCTATGTTCTAGCTCCACATCTTGTAGTTAGATATAGATCTTGTGTTAAATAAGATAGCAGTAATAAATCAGGCTACATGTATTTAACAGAGTCATAAAATAAGCTAACAAGCCTCAATCGTGACTTTCTATGTGACAAACCGAGAAATTTAGCAGAATGCTGAAAGTGCAAGAAATTCTCCCTATAAAACAGAAGTAGATATTAACTGGGGCTGTCAGTCTCCAAATGTTACAACTTTAAGCCATCTCATGAACAGATTTGTCTCAGAGTGGTAGCATTTCAGAGATCAAAGTGCAGATAAATGGAGCTTTTGTCTTGCAAAAGAAAGAAGTGATTCCTAATCCGAACTGCCTGAAACGACTGTCAGGAATTCCCGTCTCACTTCTGGTTTGAATCTACATGTTTGTAATACATTTGCATAATGCCAGCCTGTGGTCTTCATTGGCCGCCCTCAAACACTGTAGTTGTGTCTGAGACTGGAACAGTTTGGTTCTGGGTCATCTGACCAATCAGAGCAGAGCAGACCAATCACAACAGACTGGGCCATCTGACCAATCAGAGCAGAGTAGACCAATCACAACAGACCGAGCCATCTGACCAATCAGAGCAGAGTAGGCCAATCACAACAGACTGGGCCATCTGACCAATCAGAGCAGAGTAGACCAATCACAACAGACCGAGCCATCTGACCAATCAGAGCAGAGTAGACCAATCACAACAGACCGGGCCATCTGACCAATCAGAGCAGAGTAGACCAATCACAACATACTGGAGCATCTGACCAATCAGAGCAGAGTAGACCAATCAGAGCAGAGTAGACCAATCACAACAGACTGGGCCATCTGACCAATCAGAGCAGAGTAGGCCAATCACAACAGACTGGGCCATCTGACCAATCAGAGCAGAGTAGACCAAAAACAACAGACCGGGCCATCTGACCAATCAGAGCAGAGTAGACCAATCACAACATACTGGAGCATCTGACCAATCAGAGCAGAGTAGACCAATCAGAGCAGAGTAGACCAATCACAACATACTGGAGCATCTGACCAATCAGAGCAGAGTAGACCAATCAGAGCAGAGTAGACCAATCAGAGCAGAGTAGGCCAATCACAACAGACTGGAGCATCTGACCAATCAGAGCAGAGTAGACCAATCAGAGCAGAGTAGACCAATCAGAGCAGAGTAGACCAATCAGAGCAGAGTAGGCCAATCACAACAGACTGGGCCATCTGACCAATCAGAGCAGAGTAGCTCTCGGAAAGGCGGGGTTTAGAGAGACTGAATCCTTTATCAAACCGTTTCCGACAGAAGAAAAGAGAAAAGAGCTGATGCTGTAATGTATATTATGAGAAAATCAAAGTGTTTGGATGCCTGTAAATCTGTTGTGGGAGACTCTGAAACAGCATAATAGGGGCACTTTAACAAATTTTTGTTTACGTGAATATACATGAAGCCAACTGCTGAAATCGACTGTTTATTAAAGCATGTATTTTTAAAAGAGTAACGCCGTGCTGACGAGTGCTAGCATTCAGAGACACCTAAACTCTAGTACGAGTACAGAGGCATTTTTATCACTCATAACATCTAAAAAAAAGAATAGCGCAAAAACTGGACAAGCAGGACATTTGTGCATGTGTTGAGTAGACGTGCTGAGATACGGTAATACAAAATATTAATACGGTGACACTTCAAAACACAGCGAATAATTCTTTATAGTTTTTATAATTCTTTATAGTTCTAGAATGCATTTTTAAAACACTGTTTTTCCACTGTGCCCAACATGTTACTGGAAGCTTGGAGAACTGTGCATTAGTCTCTTCTACGAGACGAGATCAAATCTAAGTTCTGTTATTTTTTGTGACTAACAACACAAATACTCTACAATACACAAATAAAAATGCTTGCGATGTAATGTCAGGCAGAAAACAAGCGCTCTCCAGGTTTAGCATGTATTTGTTGTCACGGGGCCCTGGGGCCACATCATCATGAACCATCTGCGCATCTCCTAAAAACACGAACCCCAGAGTCTCCTCTCGTTCACGCCATTATTCCCTGATGAAGTGACGAATCGACCGGCTCTTTTTCCCCTGCCCACTGTCCTACATTCACACTATCAATTATCAATACACTCTTCACTAATGACATTCCCTACACACTCACAAAACCAGCGCTGACCAGATGCTCATTCATGCTTCTGGCAGCAGAAGAAATGTGAATGTAATGTCATGTCCAGGGTTTGAGCTGTAGTGCAGTGTCTACTGTCATGTGACGTCACCAGGGTTTGAAATGAACACCCGCCAAATGCGTGTAAACAGTCTTACAACTTTACACATTCTGATATTGCAAGCACTGGCTGAAAACCATACACACTTGGAGTGAATATTGTGTAAAAAATTTTAATTTAATTTCACGTACCTATAATTTGCTATTATAATAATATCCTTATTTTATAAGGAGTCATCAGGATGCAGCCTAGCGGTTAGCGGTTAGCGCACATGCGTTTGCAATGAAGTGAAATCTTCATAACACAACTCCTGAATCTGCCAACAAGTGGAGATTGAAGCAGAACGTTCCCCAGTGAACCCCAGAGACGGACGCCTACCTTGCTGTCCAGCTTCTTCATCGTGACTAGATCCAAGGACTTGAGCGAGTGTCCCGTGGGGGAGATGAAGTAGAGGCAGATGTGGATCCTGGTGTCGTGGTAGTTGAAGAGAGAGCGCTTTATCTTCAGCTCTTCCTGCAGGTAGTTTTCAAACTGTGTGTCGATATAATCCACAATAGGTTTATAGCTGAGAGAAACAGACGGTGCAAGAAATCAGCATTATTACAATATGCACATCAATATTTGAAAGAATTTGATATATTTGTTATCTTTTCTCAAAAATCAAGACACTTTGTGTGAGAAGAAGAGAGACGCAGCTGTGTGGAGACTGGCCTGGATCATGTTTACGTTCTCTGACCTCGTCTCTTGACTTCTTAGGCATTTTTCCCAGCATGCATCACTTGTAAGCTTTCAGAGCCTACGCTGTCTTGTTCTGGATGCATTTTTCCCAAAAGATGCAATGTCTGGCACCCGTAAGTCTCTCTGTCTATCTCTACACGCTTAGAAGGCATATTCTCAGAGTCCAAGTGCTTCTTTTCTCTCTCTCTCCACTAACGGTCAGTGAAAGGAGACGCTTTATAAGCGGTTTTGTTTATGATTTATTTTAACATTTGGACGTGCTTAATATTTGATTTCGTAATTAAAGAGGACCTATTATGGTTTTTCCAAATGTTCATCTTTCTTTAGCGTGTAATGTTGCTGTTTGAGCATGAAAAACCTCTGCAAAGTTCATCTCCAGCCGACCAATCAGAGCGCAGTGTGCTTTTCAGAAGGAGGGGCTTCATAGAGACAGGAAGTAAACAGAGCGTTACTGACAGACTGGGAAGAGAGGAGCTGCAACAATGGAGAATATCGGGAAAACAATGAGTTTGAGCTGTCACTCAATGTTGCTTCGGAGTTTTTGATAAACATATTTCATAAACAATCAAGAATAGCATATTTCTTTAATCATTTTTCTTCTAACAACAAAAGTTGAATGCAGTCAGCATTATAACGTGGGCTTACTTTTCAAGCTTGTTTAACAGTTTGTGCAACAATATCGAATAGTTCTCAACAATAAGGGATTTGTGCCTCAAACGCTTTAAGAAAATGAATGAGTCCAAACTGTGGCCTATTGATGGAAAGTGCCAGACATCCACACTAGCGAAAACCATACACTTCCTCTCTTCCTAGCCGATCCCTTTCCATATAAAAAGCTTCAATAAACACTCTTGTCTGAGTTTTTAGTGTGTGTTAAAACATGAACAAACTGCTTCGTATTAACAAATGTTTTATTAACAGGCTAGTGAGTTTGTCTATCAGACTCATTCGTATGCATGTTTTGAATACATCAGTTTCTCAGTGCAATCCTCCAAAGCACTGATGTTTGTATTTTACTTTACCTTTCTTCTTTGTTGATCTGATCCCCAAAGCCCACCGTGTCAACGATGGTCAGTTTTAGGTGGACGTTGCTCTCTTGCAAGTCGTACGTTCTGGGCCGCAGGTAAACACCGTTTTGGTAATGGCTGGCCTCCTCGTTTTCAAACATGGTGTTAAAAAGGGTGTTCATTAACGTGGACTTGCCGATGCCCGTCTCTCCTAATGATAAGAGAAAGACTGATTAGCATTTCCACTACATGATCATAGCATCTCTGCACTGACATTGAGCTAGTGAACAGTTGTAATGGGCTGATACTGGTTGCTTACCCACACAGAGGATGTTGAAGCAGAAACCCTGAGTCACGGATTTACTGACCAGCTGATCAGGCAAACTGTCAAAGCCAACATGACCGCCAAGGCTGAGGTTACGCTTTTCTTCATTCTGTGAAGGAACCAGACAAACTTGACCATGGACTGAAATAAGGCTCACGTAAAAGGCAAGGCAAAAAAAAACAAAAAAAGGTAAAATCTCTAGTTATTTGTATTGGCATCAGCCACTGAAAAACCCTTCAGTGTTGTGACGTGCATCTGAATGAAATGGATTACCGTAAAGAAAAAAGGTCACACTATTCCGATAGTCCACTTCAGACAGTCTACTAACTATAATTAACTGTCTGCTTAATATCTGCTAACTCTTTATTTTGATGCTCCTCAACAGACATTCTTCTGACTATAAGTAACTTATTCTGCTAACCCGAACCCTACCAGTCTAATCTAATGAGAGTTAGTTGAGATGTAGTTGTGAAGTTACTTATAATTCATAGAATGTCTAAAGTGGACCATCAAAATAAAGTGTAACCAGAATAAATTGTGGGGACTTTGTTCTATGCATCATTTCTAGATTGGATGGAGGCAGACGGTTTTTAGAAAGAGGTGGGGTTAATGTGAATTAAATGATGAGAGAGATGCCTATAATTTCATTGGAAGGAGTTAAGACATTTTAATTAAACATTATAACGTATTAGGTCAAAAAAAAAAAAAAAAATGCATGCATATAGAAAAGAGATGGGTGAATTTGTATGTCATGTCAGCTTTAAACCAAGTACCATTATAGACAATCAGTCATTCAAAGCATTTCCAATGTTCCTGAAAAACTCCTATAATTCAGAGCCAGACAAATCTAAAATCCCACTAATGTGTGCCCTAAAACTCAGTCCTGAAATCCATGCGCTCCTCCCTCATCTGGCTTCGTCTTTTCCCCCAATGCAGGCACATATTTGGTGGATGATGTCACTGAGAGTGCTACTGAGGGAAGCAGCAATTCAGCTGGTGTAACACACACACACACACACACACACACCGAGCACAAAAGGAATTCTAGCTGAAAAACCTGTACCGACCCCTACCAGCCAGTGTCATTTCAAACCAGGGCCACTGAAGGGGAGATCCAACATAAGGAGGTGAAGGACGGGAAATGGCTGAAAGCATTTTTGGGAAAACATGCAGTCTGGGAAAAATCTTGGGAAGGCTTGAACAATGGCCATATAGGGGCTGCTAGTAAACGCCCCGGCCGCAGGGGGAACGGCTCCCCTCAGGGGGCAGTAGATCAGGAGGAAGTGGAGCAGCGTTTGGGCCCTACAACAATATTTTCTCAACCCACCCTCGCAGTGACAGGCCTGATCCAGACACACTGACAGAACACTGAGAGCTGTGTGCACATCGGCACACATTCCACGCATTTCTCTGCCAAAGAATCGCCCCATCCAGAAACACTTAAAGAAATATTTCATCTAACAAGGAAACTCTGTCATCATTCCAGACACCACTGACTAGGAGCCTATTCTTCCTTAGGACACAAAAGAAGATATGAGCTTCAAAATAGATTAAAAAACTCGGTTTAAATGCCACGAGGGTTGAAGAAATATATATTTTAGATGAACACTTTAAGATTAGAAATTAATTTCCGTCATTTGCACCAGTGGCTGATAAGAATTATGGATGAACGATATATCGTCCACCATATCGGTATCGGCCGATATATGTTCATTTTTAATGTTATCGTTATTGGCCCGATAAGAAAATTTGTACGATATATTAAAGGAACACTCCACTTTTTTGGGAAAATGGCTCATTTTCCAACTCCCCTAGAGTTAAAGGGTTGAGTTTTACCGTTTTCGAATCCATTCAGCCGATCTCCGGGTCTGGCGGTAGCATAGCTTTTTTTTTAGCATAGCTTAGCATAGATCAATAGCCACGTTTCCACTGTCGGGCCAGGGCCAGGGCCAGTTGCGTTTCCACTGTCACTTCCGGGGCTTGATCGGGGCTTACTCAGGGCCATCGGCCAGGATTTCTGGCCCGTCGAATACCTTGGGTGAGTTTATAGGGAAAGTTATGGTCTGCGGCAAGATGCACATTTCACTTTTTTATATCGCGCAAAATAATCGCTGCTCGAAATGGAGAATCGCCTGTACTGGTCTGTTGAAGACACCAAAGCTCTTCTGAGCATTTGGGCAGAAGAAAGGGTACAATGTCAATTTGACGCCGTGTGCAGAAATGAGGACGTTATAAAATACATCGTTGCTGAACTTGCTAAGCTAAGCATTCAGCGAACAACGCTTCAAGTTCGGGAAAAATTTTAAAAGTCGCGGGCGCGGTACAAGGCGATTAAAACGCACAATGGACAAAGCGGTGCCCAGAGAAGGAACTTTCCATGGTTCCACAGACGGTGAGTTAATATACATGCTATCTTACTAACTTCTAAGTTTTCTAACTTCCTAAGAAAACAAATAATTCCTGCTGAAATGGGTGGGGTTGTATGACGTTTGATCCAGGAAGGCGTGTTAAGGGCGGGGTTTAGGGCAGTGCAGCGGGGCTACTGGCCCGGCAGTGGAAACGCAAGCCCGGTGCTTGAGGCCCGAGGCCACTGGCCCGGCTCGGCTTGCTGTTAGCTTGCTAAGACCGACGGAAAATGAAAAGTTGCGATTTTCTAGGCCGATGTGTCTAGGAACTATACTTTCATTCCTGCGTAATAATCGAGGAACTGAGCTGGCGTACCATGAGTCCAGCAGGCGTAATGATATGACGCAGCGCCTGAAAATAGTCCCCAGCTAGGGAACTTCCAACGTGACGCTGCGTAATATTGTGTAATATCCTATTTCCAAAAAAAGTGGAGTGTTCCTTTTAAGCCGTTAAATAATGTATTATTTCCTTCAGCTGAGACTCTTCAGATGCTCAGATGTTCAACATGATGGCTTTGAACTGCTTGAAATATGATTGGAAAAACTCTGAAAACAGTTCAGTGCACCATGTGCAAGTGTGTCATATCGGCTACATAACATTATAATGAGAACATCATAATTGTGTGCTTGAGGACATGATTTAATGTTGAGACTTTTGTTTTTGTAATCAGGCTCTCAAAAATTATGTAAAAATGTAGATTTAGATTTATCGGCCAATATAGCGGTTATCGGCTTTGAAATATAAAGATTTATCGGTATCGGACAAAATTTTCATATCGGTGCATCCCTAATAAGAATGATTTAAAACAATAACTCTGCAGGGAACAATGACACCATCCAACGGCCAATCCGTGATGGAGTCTAGGACAACAGACTGTTCAAGGCAGATGGGAACTCAGTGACAGTGGAGAACAGCCAAGCTGGGACGGCTCCACTCTCGCCCCCCACATACACCTGAGTGTGTGTGTGTGTGTGTGTGTCCGCTTCAGCAAACGGACACAACAACCCTCATCGGAAATTTCTCTGGCATCTCATCTGATAAGACGGGAGGAGGGGCCGGTGCGGAGAAGAATGCAGATGGTCTAGATTCGGGTGGCATCTGCACTGAACAGGGTTTATCTGCTCTTACTATTAGAGATCTTCATACAAGAGCACACACACACACACACACACACACAGCTTGCTGTCTAGCTGTCACTAAACCTGAAGTAAAAGACAGGTGTAAAGTTTTGCATTTTACACTTATTATAAACGACACTGAGAACATCATTAATGGCGTCAGGGCTCAACAGTTCACATGTGGCTAAAATGAGATGTGTGCACACTGCACACTGTAAAACGTATCTAGAAGCATGTGTGCAAATTTCAAAAAAACAAAAAGTCCCAGCGGGTCCTCAGTTTCATGAGATTAAAGGTCATAAAAAGTCTTAGGCCTAAATATCTCAAAGTGTACGTAATAATAATTTTAAAGATGAAAAAAACGTAATTACTCGCGCTCACATCGATCCAAACCCATGAGACTTCCGTCTTCGAAACACAAATGTAGATATTTTAATGAATCCCTCCACTGACCATCCACACAACTACCACTTTTACACCTCAAATTCATAAAGAGATCATAAAACTAATCCATTTGAATTGAGTGGTTTAGTCAACATTTTTTCTAAAGAGACTTGATCGCTTTATATGATGAACAGATTTAATTTAGGCTTTTATTCACATATAAACATTGATCATTGAACATAAAGAGAAGCTCAAACACGAGAATGAACCTCACGGATGGAAAAAGAGGAATTGTGATAAAGCCTAATGTGATTATTAAACTTTAATTCAATAAATACGAGTTCTGCATGTTAAATTACATAATTATTAAACAAAGTTTGAAGCAGAAACACTTTTTGCAGTTGAAGAAATTAAATAATTCTCCTTGTTAATGTCTGCTTGTATCCCTTTATTAAGGAAAAACACATTAATGGATGAATTTTCGTTCCACCCCTAAAGTTTTTCGATGTGCCAGGTAAAGTAAAGCTTCATGCTCTTGCCTCGAAAAAATGAAGTCACAAAGTCTCATACACTGACATTCATAAATGAGATTTAGATCAGAGGTCTCATATACGCAGATCATGACCTATGTGTTTATTAATGTCTGTGGTCAGATGTAGGATATCGAAGCATGAACAGGACGTTGACTCATCACGAAACTCATATATCTTTAAATAACAGTAACTACATCAGCCCTGCCCTGAAACTAGAGGATAATACAAGAAATTAAATTAATGCTGAACAGGACGGTCTTGTTCCAACCCTTTCAGTTAGAAAACTGAACCGACACTGTGGAGAGTTGTGCAATGATAGGCTACATCTGTCCATAAAAGAGTCACACAAAAATGAAAAATCTCTTATTTACTCATCCTCACAAGTGCAAACTAAGTAAATAAGAGATTTTTCATTTTAAAAATGAAAGTGAGACTTTAGAGCCAGGTCAACCACTACACTGCAGAAAATGCTGTTCTTACTCAGTATTTTTGTCTTGTTTCCAGTCCAAATATCAAACATTTCTTAAATCAAAGATGCATTTACTAGATGAGTAAAATGACATGAGATATTAAGTCTTGTTTTCTGGGGAAATAAATAAAAATGAAGTGAGTTTTTGCTTAAAACAAGCTCAATGATCTGCCAGTGGGGTCAGAAAAATAATCTTGTTTCTGTTTGAATTATGATTATTTTTCTCACCCCATTGGAAGATCATGTAGTTTTTTTTAAGCATCAACTCCACCGGAAAACAGGACATAATATCTTATGTCATTTTACTCATCTAGTAAATGCATCTTGATTTAAGACTTTCTAGATATGTGACCCTGGATCACGTCACCAGTCACATGTCGCACGGGTATATCTGAGGCAATAGCCAACAATACATTGTACGGGTCAAAATTATAGATTTTTCTTTTATGTCAAAAATCATTAGGATATTAAGTAAAGATCATGTTCCATGAAGATATTTTGTAAATTTCCTACCGTAAATATATAAAACATGTATTTTTGTGAGTGTATGCTGCACAATCGCCAACATAAATGAACAACTTTACAGGAGATTTTCTCAATGTTTCGATTTTTTGGCACCCTCAGATTCCAGATTTACAATAGTTGTATCTCAGCCAAATATTGTCCTAACAAACCACACATCAATGGAAAGCTTATTTATTCAGCTTTCAGATGATGTATAAATCTCAATTTCAGAAAGTGTACCCATGTGACTGGTTTTGTGGTCCAGGGTCACATATTTGGAATGGAAACAAGACAAAAATACTACGAACAGCAGTGTCACACATAACATAACATCTCTTTCACTGAATTTCCATACGACTCAAAGTCACTAGAACATTATGAGGACGCATTAATGATGACAGGATTTTCATTTTTGGGTGAACTGTCCCTTAAAGCTTTTTTTACCCATGATGCATTAGAATTTGAATTGACCCTCCACAGCTCAATGCAGTTGATCAATACGACCCCTAAAACCACACAAAGCTCTAATCAAAAGTCATTGACTCTGAAACACACTCACATTTCACTCATTCTGAGAGCTGGACGCAACTCTTGGATTTAAACATCGTCTCACGGAGACGTTCAACACAACGCTCCAGTGGACAGCTGCATAAACTGCTTAGACTAGTCTTACAAGTTCATCACGTCATTTTTTCCTCTCACACTGGTTATACTTTTATATGTCAGTTACATTAAAAACATTACATTTTAAACTGAAAAGTAAGATTAATAATTACCCCTTGACAAACTGCTAGTTGGTCAGACTCGTTCTTAAGACACAGGCTTAATATAGAGGAGAAGTCTATGAAACTGGCCACAGGTTTCACTTCCACAGAACACACATAGCCTATTATCTAGCCTTCCCAACACACTACAGTAAACAGCTCAGTTATTCTTCTCTAACCCAAACTAGTTTCCCTCAAATCCAGAGCACTTCCTCAAAGTTAGCAGCGGAAAAGTCCTTCCCTGAGCATTCCCAGGACTGGTGATGGATCGGTTCTCACGGCTTCGTCCGAGACAAAGGCTTGAACTGTCGCTCAAAACACAAAGTTTACACATCTAATCTACCTGAACTTGCCCTTGAGACCCAGCATGGTCTTCCTGACCAAGGAAGTCTTGCTTAAAGGGATAGTTCACCCAGAAATGAAAATTATCCCATCATTTTCTCATCCTCAAGCCTGTGTATATGACTTTCTTCTTTCAGCCGAACTTTCCTGGCTCTTCCCAGCTTTATAATGGGAGTGAACGGTGTCTTGAGATTTTGAAGCCCAAAAAAGCTCATCCATCCATCATAAAAGTAAACGACTCCAGGTTAATAAAGGAATTCTGAAGCAAAGCCATGCGTTTGTGTAAGAAACATATCCATATTTATAACTTTATAAAGTATAATCACTGGCTTTCGGTAAGGGCCGTACGGGAGTCAAGCTCCGGTGGAAGAGTGAACTCTGACTCCCATTATAAAGCTTGGAAGAGCCCGGATATTTTTAAATATAACTCTGTGTTCGGCCGGAAGAAGAAAGTCATATACAGCTAGGGTGGCTTGAAGATGAGTAAATTATGGGATAACTTTCATTTTTCATTCAACAGAGTCCTGCTTCTTCCGTTTCACTTAGACAGACTGAAAACTTACTGCGTTCTCATGAACTTATTATCCTTCACACAATCACCACCTATTCCAAAGATCCCATAATGAACACATAAATTGCTGGAGTTTGACAGCGGGACGATCAGATATCACCTCATCCGCCCTTTCTGTCAATCTTATCTGTGATCTCACACTGAGGGCCTCATGTTGGCCCCGAACTTCACCGGCTCTAGCCTGGCTGTTCACAACAGTGTTGTTTCAATGGGGATTTGGGGTATACAACACTTAAGTGTAAAAGAGGGAGCATGTTACACCTTCAAAAGCAATCTGCCAAACTACTGAAATATGAAATGTGTACTATAGACTGCATCAGTCTGTGGACTCACTGTAAATGAAGAGATGTTCACAACAAACATTCAAGAGCCTGAGAAAAGACAAGTTCAACACCCTCTACGGTTCTCCAGAAACACACACACTAACGTTATATAGCTAGAAGAAGATCACAAAGACAGATAATACACCTGATCTGACCTGTAGTACACACACACACACACACACACACACACACACACACACACACACACACACACACACACACACACACACACACACACACAGTAATACAGTGAATAGTCAATACAGAGTCCGTTGGGCTAAGCTAGAGAGTAGCGCTCGTGCTAGTCCTGATTCATTACAGATAAACCTGTACAGACAGACCGCGTATGTCCGTCTAAGTGGGTTTCCGGGAGTAAGAACTGACTTTAAAGGGTACTTACAGAAAATATGTCTACATCCGTGGCCGCCATGATGAGGAATGTGTGTGTTTGGAGGATAAGGCGAAAGGGAGCTGCCTGCCTTCGTCTCACTCACTCTCACTGTGGTCGGGCTGGAGAATTTACCAACGTTACTATGGTGAAGGACTGGCTTATGAATTTAAATGACGCAATGTTACGCTCTGCGCTGATTGGCTGAAAGGCACAAGCAACCAACGCTGAAGGCTCGGCTCTTGAATATTAATTAGGTCACGTGAGACCGGCCGAACCTTTTGTTTATTTTTATTTATTTTTAGAACATTGTCAACGAATTACATACAAATACATATAATAAAAACAAACAAAGAAACAATAATTATACAAAAACAATGAAAAACAAAAGATGACATGGCGAAGAGATATGACAACTACAATTGTATTGATACAATAACATACATTATTTTACAATGAAAGCCTGTAAGTGCATGTATTTTCTTTAAATATTTCTTCGTAATATTGACTAAATCTTAGGTATTTTTTGTATTTTTTTATATAACGAAGAGATTTAAGAAGTGAGATTAATTCAGTGTCAAAATAAGAATAGGACAGAATACCATTTGCAAACTTTTGTTTATGAATGAAGAATTTGCCATGTAAAATAAAGAAATTAACAACGTAGTCTACTCTAGGGGTTTATTTTTATCGTCATTATAATACAAAAACTATGTCTTTTAAAGTAAACTGATAGAATGTGCCATGACCGGACGGATCAGAATGATTGTTTAGCAGCTCGAGACGACGGAATTAATATTCATGAGACAATATTTAGCCATACTAGGATTCGTAATTTCGCAAAAACCTTCAATATGGCTTCTTCCTGGAAACTCCCACTTGCTTCAGGAATGTCTTTTCTCAAGACCCGACAAGATAGAGCTTCTAAATAAATAATTACGCAAGTAATTATGACATAAACTGTACATAATGTTCATCGAAATACACGCACAGGGACGATACATGCACTTTGTTGATTTATTGAGTTTAGCGTTTTATAATTTTAGAATTAGCCTATGCTGTACTCATTATTACTGATATGATTTTATTTTAAACTATTCAACTATTTAAAGGCAACTCGCTATATGTCTACCCATCTTCTTGACCAAAAAAAAAAAAAAAAAAAGATTTTAATTAAACTAAAATAACCGGTTTTAAACTTTTTTAAAGCCCCGCCCCCACCACGTCTGATTTTTTTCCTTGTACTTCTTCATTGTTACGTGTTGCTTCCGGAAGACAGGTAAAGGTGTGGCTACAGTCCAGGAGTCTCAGTCGACAGACTCGTCCTGCTGAAGTATGTGTGTTTATATCTAGGACGAATTCAGAAATGGCTCTGACTCAAGAGGCGATTTTAAACACACTGTTAGAAGGCAGAGGAAAGGTGAGGAACTCAGAGCTGCTCAGCAAGTTTAAGGAGCAACTAAACTGCGGTGATCCGGCAGAGAAGAAGCAGAACCGAGATCTCTTCAAGACGTGTGTCAACAACATTGCCTATGTTAAGGAATTCCAGGACACCAAGTATATAGTCCTAAGGAAAGTATACCATCACCTACTAAAAGCCTCAAACGATGATTATGAAGATCCAGGGGAAGACGAGAAGGAACAGAAGGAAGACAGTAAGAGGTCAGAGACTGAAGCTTCTCAAGCGCCACTTTCTCCAATAGAAACTGCTTTGGGAAGATGCAAGAATGTGGACTTTACACCTAAAAAGTCTTTAAATTTCACCGTTCCACTGAAGTCTGATGACAAACATGGAGCGGAGAAGACAAACAAACCATGTGCGCTTCCTTTACGAATCCCACAAGCAAACATCAGCCAGAATCACAAGAACCCCTCGGGAACGACCGACTCTGAACCAGAACGTCAGTGGAGGAGAACGACGACGGATGGAGTTAGCGACTCTCCACAGGTTCGGAGACACTTCAAGACTCCGAAACAAGCGGATGAGCCGAAGGAGCAGTCGCATCAGTTCCCGCTGGATCCCGTGGAGCACCAGTGGCTAGTGAAGTCCGCGGCGGGACAGTGGAGTCATGTGTACGGGCTTCTGCTAAAGGACGCCCAGCTCGCGGAGAAGAAGGACTTCACGTCTGGGTTCACGGCGTTACACTGGGCCGTCAAGAGTGGGAACACGGACATGGTCTCCGAGATTATTGATGTTTCTAGGAAAAGCGGACACGGCGTGGACATCGACGCTAAGTCTAACGGTGGATACACTGTGCTACACATCGCTGTCATCCACGCACACACACCTGTGATCAACATGCTGGTCCGCAAGTACGGAGCCAACGGGAATATACGGGACAACTGTGGGAAGAAGCCCTACCACTATCTGAGGAAAGAGGTTCCGGGAGAACTGAGGGAGCTTCTGGGAGAGCCGAGAGCCGTCCAGCAGGAGGCGCTGGCGGTCAGAGAGGAGTGCGACCCGCAGAAACACCCCAAAATCAGGATTTTCCCAACTCATCCGGTCGGGATCAAGAAAAAGAGCAAGCCGAGATTCCAGTTGATGTCGGTGGGAGAAGGCGACAGAGCGGAGAGGGACGAGCCGGTGTCGCATAGACAGAGGCTCGCGTCAGACGTCTATCCATGACCGAGCAGACGCTCATAAAAAACTGAATATTCATGTCAATCAGCCTTTATATGGGAATTCTGTTCATTTAAATTCTATTTTCACTATGAATGATTGATGACATACACTGTTTTTTAAACCAAACAAAGAAGGAGTCGGTGTCGCATAAACAGAGGCTCGTGTCGTACGGCTATCCATAACCGAGCAGACGCTCATATTCATACCAATTATTGGGAATTTATATGGGAATCCAGAAGAATTCTGTTTATTTAAATTCTATTTTCCTTTTTTTATATATATATATTGCAAATTATAATTCAGTACAAAAGGAAATAATACAGAACAATGAACACAAACATGTGGGGATTCAGAGAAAAGTAAAAGTAATAATAAAAAAAGAAGAAAAATTACAATTTACATCAAAATTTTAAGAGCAGACGCTCATATTTATGTCAATAAGTCTTTATATGGGAATTCTGTTCATTTAAATTCTATTTTCACCATTAATGATTGATTACTTTTTTTTAAACAAAGCAAAGAAGGAGTCGGTGTCGCATAAACAGAGGCTCGTGTCGGACGGCTATCCATAACCGAGCAGACGCTCATTAAAAATTTTATTTTCCTTTTTTTTAATATTGCAAATTATAATTCAGTACAAAACGAAATAACACATAACAATAAACACAAACGTGAGGATTCAGAGAAAAAGGAAAAAGTAATAAAAAAAGAAGAAGAAAAATACATAAAAGGATGTTTTCAAAGCTATTTTTATTGGAGGGGATTTTTTGAAGGGATGACAATAATAACTGTAAATAATAAGCAAATACTTTGTAGTTAGGTTTTAATTTAAGGTATCTTGCTTTGTGAATATGGTATTTACCCATCATACAAAAAGGTTTTTAAATTCTATTTTCACTATGAATGATTGATGCCATAGACTACTATTTCAATAATAATAATAATAATAATAATACTTTTATTCAGCAAGAACACTGAATGCACACAATAAATAAATGCTGTTCCACAAAAAAGAAAAACTGTTTTCAACACTGATAATAATCATAAATGTTTCTTGAGCGTGTTATGCATCAGATGTTGTGAAATATTCTTGTTTTAGGTGTTAACACGAGTAGATTCATGTTTAATGCTTATTTTTAGTCATCCATAATCCAGGATTTTTGGGGACTTTTATAAGACATTGGATCTTATCTTACAATAAATGCATTTTCTTATTCAAAAATGTAAATTATTATGCAAATAAACGTAATCTTGTGCTTGAACCTTCACTCAGTTTTGTCGTGTATATCTGCGATGCTGTTTCTTGATGCGGTGATGAATAAGATCAAGACTTTATATATAGAGGTCAGTGTTTACTGCTGACCTCAGATCAGCAGTGGATGATGAAATGGCAATGGAAACCAGTGCTGGAAGTTTAAACCAACATGATGGTCTGACAAGATAAGAACTGACCAGTTTTGCTTACAGCTGCATCTCTAGATGTTCCCATGATGCATCAGTATTAAACTCGACCCTCCGGCCTGGAGGTCCAGCACGTGTTCCTCCATCTGTGTTCATTAGAAGAGAAATGAGATGTCCTTCAGACACGCGTGTGCATGATTCGGCATGCGTGACAGTATGTGTTTCATAACACTGATGTTTTGCTAAGAGCTTATGAAGCTCACTATAAAAATACAAGATTGACATGACTTTCCATGGAGAAGTTGCATCATATTTAACCCACAAGTGTTTTTGTTTTTTGGCATAGTTGCATGACATCTCCCCCTAAATGCATCATAAAAAGGCCTAAATAGGCTAAAAAATATATATACACATATACATAAATATACTTATTATATGGCCTAGAGATTTATCCATTTGATTTTTTAGGCTAAACTTCAAACATCACATTATTTTTATTCATGTTTTTTATTTTTTTTTACAATTAATGTTATTTCAAAGCATTTTTTACAGATATTTGCACCAATGAAACAAACACTAATGATGTACCGTGAGACAACTTTATTCACATTAAACCAAAGGTAATAGATTTCATGCATCCCACATAAGACAAAACCACAAGATGGCAGCAAAACTGAAGTCACATTCACAGCACACTAGACAAATGCTCATTTACAGTCTCGTTTCATAATCCACATCCAGCAAAGCTGAACCTGATCGCTATATTGCAGATGAAGTGGAGAATGGCTGCACACGTGACAGGATGGCTTCATGTTGTCGCTATGGAGAGCTAGGGCTTTCATGTGTGACTTCAGGCCGTATAAACATGAGCACAGGACGGAAAGACCAGGGATCACCCTCGGCACAAAGGACAGAACAAACTTTCACTTGTTTAACCAACCGAGAAGCCAAATGTTCATGTATTCCAGAAGAAAAGCTAATGAAAATGAGAGAAAACATTTCTGAGAGTTCAACTTCCTTGACAATTTGCAATTTAAAGCACGGAATGACCGTAAAATACACAACACACACTGATATGCATTTGCAATGTGAACGTATCAAGAGTAAGTACTATAATGGACAGAAGTAATGAATGTTCTCACAAGTTCATCCTGAGTTTTTTTTTTCGTCTGGTATAATCTGCGATCTCTGGCCCGTTCATTCGCTGTTTCCATGGATGCAATACGCGCTGTTTCCCGCCAACGGGGGTATCGAAATACTATTGGGTAAATTGGCAGTGGGCGGAGTCACACAGATCAAAACAAAAACAGACATTCCGCCACGGAACGTTCATTCGAGGTATGGGAATTTCTGCATGTTTCCTAAACATCTGCAAACATATTATGGTATTTTATGCTGTAGTAGTCAAAACAATACAGCACCTTTAACGTATAAAAATGTTTTTTCGTGGTTATGCAAACGTTACTTTTGAATGTTCTCTGAACAAATTAATAATGTGCTAATGTTTTGATAATGTTATTAAAGACCAGATAACTTTAACATTGAATGTTTAATACATCAGGAAACCTGGTTCAAATCAATTCATTCAATATGGAAGTTTGTTTCTGCCACAGAATAAAAAATAAAAAAGGTAATTGCGACTTTTTATCTCACAATTGCAAGCTGACATCTTAGAAATTCATTTACAATTATCTCAGAATTGCGAGATATAAACTCGCAAATTGCGAGAAAAAAAGTCAGAATTGCGAGTTTATTTCTGGTTTTATAACACGCAATTCTGACTTTATATCTCGCAATTCTGAGATAAATGTACATTTATTTCTTAGATGTAAACTCGCAATTGTGAGATAAAAAGTCATAATTATCTTTTAAAATGTTTTATTCTGTGGCGGAAACAAGCTTCCATAATTCAAAGTGCTGATGAGATTTAAACTTTGTTCTGTAGATAATTTGTAAAGTTTAAAAAATAAATGTTAAGACTATTTTCTTGCTGAATTGTGATTCCCGTTTTATCCATCAACTTTTCATATTTATTTTTTTCTGTATTTTTCTGTATTTTACTGTCATTTCAACCTAAAACACTTTGTAAGCACGTTATTTCCAACAGGAAATGCAAATCTAGTTCCAATTATTATAATTAATAGTGAATGTAACTATAATCGAACACTGGTTTTATCATATTGCTGTTGTTGCTGGTTTATAAAAGCAATAAGCTACCCGTGGGGGAACACTCCAGTGATTTTACCATGGTTTTACAGCTGGTAAAATCACTGTAACACACGGCCTCTCCTGGCCAGTTGTTTGATCTCATTGAGAATGTTGCTGACATGTTTGTGTCAGTGACTCAGTCATTTCTGTAGCTCAAACAGCAGAACACAAGATCATGGGTCACTGTAGATACATGCATTAATGCAAGGGTATTACAAAGATGCTGAATCATGCTCTCAATATACATGCAGTTAAATAATACAGACTTCAATCATTTCAAACACACTCGATCATTACACACATTCAACATGACAGTGCAATGAAATAACAGGACAAAATGAATGGGAAAGAATGAAAAGTTACACTACGCTGCGGCATCAAAGCAATAATGAAGCCCTGAAATTAATAATGAATACACAATATGAGCATGTGCAGTTTATTTTACAAAAGTGCTTCTTCCTTTTTTTTTTGGTCGTCGTTTTAGAGCGATCCGTCACACACGTCTGAAAGGACACATTCCTGGGCTCTTAAATAAAGCTTTCCATGGTTTTCGAAAGTCAACTTGATACGACCTGCAGAGGAACTCGTCTACAGAGCGAAACATGAGGGGCTTTCGCACCGGAGCGAGCCACCAGTGTGTTTCCCCGAGAACTAAAGTTTCCCATAGGAAGGTTTTCCTGGTTGCGTTCGCAGCGCCTGCAGGAACTCTGAAGTGACATAAGACACGCTTGTTGTTGAGACTTTTATTTTGACGTCTCTGAGCTCACAGCGCTCATTCTCCATGTTCATTAGTGTACGATCTGTCTAACAGCGTCTCATACGTTATCAGACAGAACTGTTACACACAGAGAGTAGACCGTGATGAAGAGTTGTTAGCGTATGCCGTGTGTCTGATGTCCAGTGTTGCTGAGCAGAAACATATAATCATGTTCCTCTTGTTCTCCTCAGAGTGGCGTTGGATTTTCTCCTCAGCGTAAAGGTTTAGAGGCTCATCTATCACTGTTTTACATGTTCGTAGAGTTAGTTTCTGGAGTAAATATATAGGCTATAATCTGTGTGTTTTAAGAATGGTGAGTGTTTCAAGTGCATTCAGCCAATCAGCGAACACTAACGTCACTGATAGTTCCTACAGGGCTGGTTTAGACCGACTCTAGGGTAGGAGGGTTAGGGTTACATTAGTTATTAGCTAAATTAGTTCCTAGAACTGAAATCGTTCCCAGTTCCTGCGGTGCGAACACGCCAAAATCCGGGAATTTCCGCCAATAGTTGTAGGAACTATGAAAGGTTCCTCCGGTGCGAAAGCCCCTATGGTGTGTCAAAGCATTAACAGTCTCAGGAAAACACGTGAAAGGCAGATGTCTGGAGCTGTTCTCATGGAGTTGGGATAGTGCTGAGCAAGGCCTCGAGCTGCTCCTCTCCTAAACGCTGCTTCTCCTCCAGGTCTTTCTGGCGGATGAGCAAAGATGCGCTGGTCTGAATGAAGAGCCGGTACTCCTGCATCTGTGTGTCCGTCAGGTGCTTGGACAGAAAGCTGGAGACCAGGCGCTCCCGACGGTCCAGGTTTTCCTTCAAGTCTTTGGCATCCTCCCTCTGTTTGCACAGGAGACGGTAGCGGTTGTCCAGCGATTCCTGTGGATCCAGGAAAGTCAGGATTATTTTATGAGTGTGTCACAATTCGGCTCATATTTAATTAGTCGGCGCACACAGGATGTTTCCGAAGAACTTCTTTTAGGAAAAAACTGTAAATCTGATCTCTTCCACAACTTGTGTCCATGAAACACATTCCATGTCCATGCATTAATATATAAATAAAAATTAAAAAAGGTAATTGCAACTTTTTATCTCACAATTCTGAGTTTTTTTCTCTCGCAACTGCAAGATTATGATTGTAAATTTAGCAAATTGTAGCTTTGTATTTATAACAATATGCAATGCCAATGTAACCTGTGCTTTACATCAAGGACCGGAATGGAAAGCTTTTAACCTTATTGTGTTATCCTTGACAAATGAGCGTGTTTCAGCTCTTTCTTGTCTAATAAATCAAATCAAATCAAAATCAAGTCTCAAATCTTTTGTAACATTTTACATGTCTTTACTGTTATTTATGATACTTTCATTCAGCAAGGACACATGACATTTCATTTCTTTAAAGTCCCCCTGTGGTGAAAATCCATTTTTTTAATATGCTTTAAGACAAACCATGTGTAAATTCATAAGTCGACACCATTGCTGAGTATTTTCTCCTTAAAACTGCAGTGAACCAAAGACAGTCTCAAAAACACGCTTTGAAATCGCTGGTGTTTCTGACGTCACAAACTACCTTGTAACCAATCAGATCAACGTGTGATCGTCAACCAGTGGATCTCTGAGCTGAGTGAGTGAGTGGAGGCGGGGCTCATTTGCATATTCATAGAACCGTGCATACTAAATGAGGCAAGGGTGTCGAGTTACATTCAAGATATTTTAAGGCATGAAGATTTTTTTTCAAGGAAAACACGCTTAAATATGTCATTTTGGTGATCAAACATGAGTTTTAAGGGATATAATTATTGACTACAGGGGGACTTTAATATGTAAAACTTTTGAATGGTAGTTTATATTTGAATAATCTATTTAGTCACAAAATAAATGACATCAATTAACAACAATAGTCACAAAACATGACAGATAATTTGATATTTGACCTCCTCACAGATTGCACTTCAGATGTTTGACACAAGAGGGCAGTGCAATCGCAAAACTCATCGAAACTGAAGAGTGGTTTCGGTCAGGCAGTGTTGACACCATCAACATCTGATCCAGCAGAACCAGTCAATCTTAAAGCCAGATCTTAAGAAATAAGTGTTTCCCAGCACTCAACCTTTCGTGTGTTTAGGGCCCCTCCTAGCTATCTACACACAGACACACCTCATTAACGGGGTGGTTGATTATGATTTCACTTTTCTAACTTTAGTTAGTGTGTAATGTTGCTGTTTGAGCATAAACAACATCTGCAAAGTTACGACACTCAAAGTTCAAAGCAAAGGGAGATATTTGCTTTTACAGAAATCGCTTTTTAAGGACTACAACAAACTTAAAACTTTTTATGAAAACTAAACAAAAGTTTAATTTTCAAAAGGCTGGTAGGAACTACAAATGAGCTTCTTCACGGGTTAGTGACATCACCAACCCTAAAATTTACATAAACTCCGCCCCCGGGAACGCGATTTATAGATTATCATGACAGAATATGCTAATCAATGACTAGAAGATAACTACACATAAGCTACATAAATTCATCAACTAACCATTCAGAAATGTTGTCACTTCTTCTTGAGTCTCTCCATCTTTCTGACTCCGGTTTGAACATAAAAGGCTAAGCGTTTTTGAAAGCTTCAGGACACGAGCTCTTGAAGCTCCGCCCACTGCGCCAGGAGCAGCAGCTCATTTGCATTTAAAGGGACAGACACAAAAACGGCACGTTTTTGCTCACCCTCAAAAAGTGACAACTTTAACATGCTATATAAAAATATCTGTGGGGTATTTTGGGCTAAAACTTCACACACACACTCTGGGGACATCAGAGACTTATATTACCTCTGTAACCTTTACTTGTGTAATGAACTCACCTTCTCCTCGGCGTCCATGCTCTCGTCCACAGTGCTGAGGGCGTTCTCCACACGGGCCAGACGAGCGGACAGGCAGAGAAGAAGACTCACCACCCGCTCCAGGTCTCCTATAAACTGTGTGTATCGCTCGAGCTCGGCTGGCACACAGCTCTCCCGCACCAGAGCTTTCATAGCCTCGCCACACACACCGTTCGCCTTCGCCTCGCCCTGGACACCGGACCGGACCACCTCCAGACACTTCAAACGCTCCTCTATACATGTTATCAGCCATCTCTATACGGGAGAGGAGCCATAGACAACACATGTTTATTTGTAATAATAACTCAATAATTATAGGCAGGGTTTGAAATTAAGAACCGTTCAACCTGCCAAATGCGGGTAAAAATCGTCTGACGCCATCAAATCACAAGCCAATTTGGTGTGTTACTTAGGGTACGTTTACACGACAACGATATGCTTAAAAGGAGAAGTTTTTTCGCGTACAGGTGACGCCATTGTCAAACGATCCCCATTCACACGGATCCACGAAAACGACTAAAAACGCTGCATTCTGCTGCCAGGCCAGTAGATGGCGATCAAACACTATAGACTAGACGTGATACACATGATACACAACACGTCATCATTTTCACAGATTCGCGTTTTTGTTGTTTACACGGATACCGTTTTCAAAGACGTGCACTTTGAGAAGTTTGCGTTTTCAGGCGCCCAAAACGCAGTTGTCGTGTAAACGACCAGCCAAAAAGCATAAAAAGTTTTACGTTTTTAGGTGAAAAACGGTGTCGTGTAAACAGCCCCTCACTATGTTTACTCAGTTTGCTGGGAGTTTGTGTAAGACAAATCTGCGCAGATTTAGCACATATACTCGTGAGTCATGATATATTAAATACAGCGTATTGCACAAAATCTGCTTACATCTGGTTTACTTGAACACACGTCACTACACAACCAATAACGGCACACTTGTTCATTTACATTGAAGCATATCAATTGAACATTGAATATATATGTGTATATATACACACACATATATATATATATACATACATTTCTTTTTTTTCTTGGCTAGAAGTTCTTAATAATATTAATACAATTTTGTAGCCAAATTGGCCAGTGAGTGAAAGAGTGAATTTCAAACCCTGATTATAGGATAGTAAATACTAATTTACTATCCACATTTTCTCCACAGACAAAAAACACTGTTATAAACCTTTCATGACCGACCCTGAGCTCTGAGGTCAAGCTATGTGATTTCTCTCCAGTCAAGCATTGTGAACGGTCTTGCTACACTCTCTACTTGATGTATACATATCAGAGTATTCTGTAATAAACTTTTTTTTACATTAGCTAATGTTAGTGCATTGACTAAAATTAAATAACAATGAGCATGAGTATTTATTCATCTTTGCCATGGTTAGTTCATGTTTGGTCAGGTTTTGTTAACAGATGAGATGTGAGTAATGTATTAGTAAATCGTCCCCTTGGAATTATAAGGTTCTATCTGCGTTCCGAGCAGTTCTGAGATATTGAGCTTTAAAGTTTTTGCATTCCATTCGACTGTGTAAAAAGAACCTTTTTATTTTCTAAATAAAAAGTTCCAAAATGTACACAACTTAAAAAACAACATCACATAATGTAAAGAAGTGGTCACAGAATAAGAATATGTGAATAACTCAATTTTGACAAAAATTTCAGATAGAACCTTATAATTCCAAGAGGACGAAATGTTGAAATGGACTTTAAAGGGGTCATGACATGGATTTTTTTAATTATTATTTTAATATGTTCCCTGAGGTTCACCTATAATGTTAATAATGTTTATAAAAATGATTTTAAGGCGCGGCTCATTTAAGGCTTGTCAATGATTGGCTAACGTCACCGCACAGGAAACAGTATCAACACACACTCGCTATCGCATGTAAGTGTTATGAAAACATTATCCATATAAAACCATCATTTACAGACAAAGCATTATGAATGCCTATGGTGCGATGAAGATGATTGATCGATGTCTCGCTCTGGAGGCGGGCATATGCAAATATATTTACCCGTGTGACATCACCGATCCCGCAATACCAAAACGAGCTGTTTTTGGCGCTTGATTAAAAAATGCTTTGTTTATAATGAGGATATTTTAAGCTCTGAAACTCGCAAGATGATTTAATGGAACAAAGACCTCTTATTTGTTCTGATGTCAAGATTATTAAAATTCATTTTCATGTTAACTAATTCATAAGTTCATGTTAACTAATATTAATAAATGGCACCTTATTGTAAAGTGTTGCCTAAATATATTGTGGCAGGAAAAAAGTATGTGAACCCTTTAGATTTAGCTTCATTTCTGCATAAATTGATCAAAATAGACAAACAGACTTGATTGTTAAAACTGTTGTTCCTCTATTCTACAAGGTGGAGATTATATGTGAATCCCTAGGCTAATGACTTAGTTTTTGAGTAGTAGATCTACAGTCTTCATCTGTCTGTGTACATAATGCAAATGCAAAATCAAATATTTGAAGGATTAAGTAAATGCCACGCATCACCTCTTTTCCAGAGCCATGTGCACAACGCTGTATTAATCTGATTAACCTGTCCACATGCTAAGGGTTCAATCGCACTACTATAACTCATTACTAGACAAAGGCAAAAAAGATGCATTATTGCGGTAACACTTTACAATAAGGTTCATTATTTAACATTAGTTAACTACCTTATTGTTCTAAAAATGAACAATACTTCTAAAGCATTTATTAATCTTAGTAAATATTAATTTCAACATTTACTAATACATTAGTAAAATCAAAGGTTGTATTTGTTAACATTAGTTAATGCACTGTTAACTAACATTAACAAAAATCTATGTATATTGTAACAAATGTATTGATCATTGTTAGTTCATGTTAGTTAATACATTGACTAATGTTACCTAATGAACCTCATTGTAAAGTGTTACCATTATTGCTTTAGTCTGACTGAAAAGAGTTTGTAGTTTGGACATGGATCTTGCACAGCATAAAAGATTGAAATCTGTGGGGAAAATAAGGCCCGGATCACCAACATCATTCTATATAACATTATTATACTTTCCAGTACCTTCTTGTCGATGATATCCATTTCTGTGTTGCACAGTTCTTCTTTTTGGTTTGAGAGAACGGACTCATCATTGTCACAAACTGGCATCTCAGTGCTTTAAAAACAAAATCAAACATGCAGGGAAAATACAAATGAAAGTTTAGGAACAGAGACATTTTTTATAACCTATAAAATGACAATATGCTTTAATTAAAGCCTTTATAAATATATATAATGCATTATAAAAGTGTTTTAATGCATTATATGATCACATGAATAATTGTAACCACATATTATAATACATTATAATGAGGGCTTGACATTAACTTTTTTGCTCATCAGACACTGTGACGAGTGGTTTTCCAAAGTTACAGCCACTCAGTATTTTCACTGGACACAATTTTGACATCGATACCATGAGGGAAACTGCCATATAGATATTTTTAATATTATTTCATAATTTGCTGTCACTTTAAGACCTGACGCACGGATCCATTACACTGTGACACGTGTGTTTTCTTTCTCAACTGTTTACGTTCACTTAAAACATGACTGACTGTGTTTACGTGAATACTCGCCAAGACCGGCATTTTGACATAATTAAGCAGAAAAAGAAAAATAACTCAATTAGTACTGAGAGGCGGCTTTATGTGTGCAGACTTTGGGTTTGAGAACAAAATGTTAACCTGTAACAGCAACAATATTCATCAGGAGCACATGAAACGAGTGAGTGAATGGAGGCGGGTTTGTGTGTCACTCGCTGTCGGAGAGAGAGAGAGAGAGAGAAAGAGAAAGAGAGAGAGAGAAAGAGAGAGAGAGAGAGAGAGACAGAGAGAGAGAGAGCAGCTGGTATCATGTATCTATTCTGTGGATAATGAGTATTGGAAGCGTTTCAGATATTTCAGTATCGATATGTATAGAAAAATCGATATTTTGACAACATTGCATTGCACTTAGTTTAATATTTCAGATGCCCTTTTAAAAGACTACAATTAAAAAATGTATATCATAAAATTCAACCAGCCAAAGTGGCGAGTAGGAGTGACTGCGTTACACGCCACTGCAGAAATACAGCAGTGTTGATGTCAAGCCCTGATTATACTACTTATCTATCCTTTAGAAAGTATAATGCATTATTTAAAACACATGACAAACAACCAATTTCAAAAGTAAAAAGGAATCTGCAAATATTCTAATGCATTTTAATTATTTTTTGAAAAGATATAAAGCATTATAATCTACACTATGAATACCTTTATAATGCATTATGCACAAGGGCTTTAAGTAAAGTGTTGATGTGTGTATGTGCAGTAGTCACCTGTGCGCAGCTGTTTCTGGGTTATTAACCGTCTGCCCCTGTTTTTTCTTATAGTGCTCCTCCATTAGAAGATTATCTTCAGATAACAACTGCTCCATCAGCATGAGTGCTGTCTTCCTATTGGTTAGAGGGTAAAGAGTGCGAGCTAATGATTGGTCAGCTGAGACCACTTCCTGAACAAGCACCTCCCACTTGAGTTTGTCCAACTTCGGCGCCCTGTTTGTGTGTGTCACAAGAGGGCCGTCTTCCTCCTTTATATCCCTGTCTTGTTCCCCGTTAAGTGCAGGTGCCAGGCTGGACTCGTGAATGCCAGCTGGTGTTGTGATGGGTGTGGTTTCATTCATTCCATACGGGTCAGGTGGTGCATTCTGGGGCTCAGTAAAAGTTGACGTTTCAGGAGATGAACAATTGGCCTCAGAAGTCGAGATCCGCAGACTAGGATCTGTCCCGACTCCATGAAGGAGAGAAACCTCTTGACTGGAGACAGATGTTTCACTCTTATCTTGAGAAAAAACCTCCTGCTCCTTGCTGTAATATATCAAAATAAATGCCTTCAAAGAAATGTACCTGATAACTAGATATTTACATTTTAAAGTCACCATGAATTTTTTTTTTTTATTCATATTCCCTCGTAATCTTTAATCAAAAACATTAACCTTTATACCCTCCATAACTGACTGGTATTCAGATATGCCTTGTTTAGTTAGCAACGGCCAACTTCATACAATCCAAGAAGAAAGGGAAGAAAAGACTATTGCAACTTTGCATGTTTCATGCTGACTTTAAAGAAAACGTAAGTCGTGTTTGCTCTAGTCTTGCGTGGCCAGACCCTCAGACTGACGGCAACTTTCATTGGCCTAGGACCGCCCAGAGCCTGTCTGACTGACATGTACAGCAGCCAATCACAGTTCGTTTTGTTCCACGTCATGTTTAGGGGCATGAAAATGTAAAGTCGATGTCCCTACAATAACAGACCGGTGTGTAAAACTCTTGGACGTATTTAAAAGAGTCTATGCCGCAAACTTTACATACTTCACATACTTACATAGTTGATCCTGATTGTCTAGATACAGATAAAAACATGACGAAACTCCTGAAGCGTTTCCAATTTTGTGTGCCATATGCATTAGACGTTCAGCCACCGGTCCGCTGAGGACTGAGACTATGTTTGCTCAATAAAAAAAATCTGCGACAATGCTGACTAGGTAGTTTAACACTGAGCTTAAAGGAACATGGCGACTTTTTGGGACTTTTTAGCTTATTCACCGTATCCCCCAGAGTTAGATAAGTCCATACATACCCTTCTCATCTCCGTGCGTGCCGTAACTCTGTCTGACGCACCCACCGCTAGCCTAGCTTAGCACAAAGACTGGAGGTAAATGGCTCCAGCTAGCATACTGCTCCCAATAAGTGACAAAATAACGCCAACATTTTCCTATTTACATGTTGTGATTTGTATAGTCACAGCGTGTACAAATAACAAGGTCACTTGAGACACAGCCATCTTCTAACCGTACACATACTGGGAACTATATTCTCAGAAGGCGAAGCACTGCTACTTCTGCGGAGTGATTTACTCCAACTCTGTCTCATGTGACCTTGTTATTTGTACACGCTGTGACTATAAATGTATGGACTTATCTAACTCTGGGGGATACGGTGAATAAGCTAAAGTCCCAAAAAGTCGCCGTGTTCTTTTAACCCCGGGTTATCGTCTTTTTTTAAACCCTTCTTTTAACAATGGGCATAGTGATGTTATACTCTTGTACTTTTGTAAGGGCTATGCCACCACTTTTAACCCTTGGTTATGAAACCCTGCTCTGTTAAAGCTGTATTGTGATGCCCAAAGTACATTTTCTGATTTTGATTAAAGATTACAACTTTTTTTGTGTGTAAATTGACTTGCATTGATGAATTGTTCACCAACGGACTAGCAATCTGCGCTAACATAGTCAATATGGTCAATTTTGATTTCACGAGGACCGCTAACCAAGTAAGAGCAAAAGTAACTACTTGCACACTCGCCTTGGCAAGGACCACTAATGAATGCATTTACAGCAATGGATTTAGATATACCTGACTTCCAGCATGATTCCACCAGGTCCAGTGGAGTGACCAGTGTCAACTTTAGGTTTACGTCCATTGTGTGAAGCTATATGGATTTCATCATTATTGGAGGATGAATGCTCTGCAGAATTGGTTGGGAGTGGGTTCTCAGGACCTGCCTGAGAGTTATCCGTGTGTTCTCCGGCGCTGAGAATCTTCCTCTGTGTGTGCCTTCCTTCAGCAAGAAATGACACCGTTCTCTTCTCTGTGCCGGGCATGGCCTGCTTGCCCTGAAGTTGGTCAAGCTGCTCAGAACTTTTGCTGAGAACTTCAGGTTTCGTGACAATGGACACACCAAGTTCCTCCATAGATTTCCCTCTCGGAGCTCTGATTTGTACCCACCGCTCATCATGGACAGATGCGGTGCGACTATGATGGACTAGTGTATCTTCTACTTTTCTTTGATCACTGAAAAAGAAAGTTTCACTAAAATTAGGAAACGAAATGTCTCAATAGCCGCGTTTCCATTACAGTTCCTCGTTATATGTCGGATTCGTCTAACTTATACTTGATATTATTTTTAGAATAAGTGATTCATTATGCTATTATTGGACTCCTGTCCATTCATTGTCAACTGTTTTCTATAAATATGTTTGTATTGGCTAACATTTATGCATGACATTTATGCAGCTAGCCTAATGCGTGTCCTGTTTAAAATGTGCAATGTTCAAACGCAAAGACAGCACGTCACAAATAGAAGCCCTTTTCCCGGTATCATATTTGGATATTGGAATAATAAATTAAGTAGCCTATCTTAATTGTACACAATGTTCCTGATTTTGTTTTTGTTTTGTTTTTTACTGTTTTCTAGGGGTTTCTTAATTTTAGACAAGTTGACCAGCACATATTAAATGCAATGCAATGCTATATAATGCATGTGTGTCCTATGTGACATATTTTGCACACAGGTAAAGGTGCCCAATATCAGTCATTTCTAAAGTAAAAAAAACTTTGGAAAATATCTCTTTATTTGATTATCAGTAAATTTGTTTTCTATACAGCGATATCGGTATCGGCCATAACAGCAATATTAATATTGTTTATTATCAGTATCGGCCACAATTTTCACATCGGTGCATCACTACTTAAGAGTTCAGGAGTCTGCCCATCTGTGCCAACCATAGCATGTTGAAATCCATTTTGCACTTTATTATGTACTGTATTTTCTATTGCAGTAAATCTATCCCAACCAATGTTAAAGAAAACAAAAACAAGAAGGCATGTGGTTTAAAATATGGCAAGTAAAATAAAAAGCACATCTGTATGCAATACAGTTTCATTATTGTTCATTATTATCCAGAGCGGCTTACTATAAATAATTTGTGCGACCAAATCATGTTTTGCGCCAGTAACCTAAAAAGTTAGTAGCGCAAGTGCCACCAGTGGAAAAGGTTAGTGTAGTTCCCTGATAAGTCATTCCAAAAATCATGGCAACGGATGTTAGTAGGTTTATGTATATCCCAGCCACCGCAATGGCAATTATATTGAATCAAAGGAGAAATAGGAGTGTTACCCAAGCATTAATGGCAAGGAAAGACCCTTATACTTGGGAACGGCACATTTGAGGTGTTTCTCCCTCCTATCTGCTTCAATGTCTTGATTAATAGTGGGATTTCTTTGTTATTTAGAATCCAGAATTCCCGTGATACTTTGGTCTTTTAAGAGTTTATTGAAGAACTCTGTCTCGTCTTCTGTCCAAACATACCGCGTCATCTTTAAAGAATGATCGACTTTTACGTACATTATGTGACCCGTAAATGCAAAAAAACTCCATTGCAGTTTTGCAAAATATTCCTTTTCCGAATTGCCTGAGGATACCACATGCGAGCGTAAAAACTATATGCTATATATTGGAGTTTTTGCGAAATTGACGTGTTTCCATTGGGTGTATTTTCAATGTGCAACATTAATTTGCGCAATTTGAAGGGTAATGGAAATGCGGCTATTGTTTACATTTGTAGTCAAACTCAATCCTGTTGAATACAGGATAGACATTCTAATCTCTGTTATTCTATTGAGCAATACGAGTAATAACAGGTCACCTTGAAATAGCCTTGTTATGAATGGCTGACAACTCATCCAGATGTTTCCGAACCTATGGAACAAAAATAAATTATTCAAATCCAACAAAGTGTTAGTGGAGCATTGGAGCAACTGGAATTAAAGTAAAACTGGAATTTTGATGAACAGTTTTATAAAGATACCTGGAAAGCATGGGGAGTGGAGGTGCTGCGAGACCGTAAGAACTTGGGTTGTTCAGGCTGGTCCAGGAGACTCTCCACGGAGGCTGAATTCCCTGCTTTAGAGGACTCTTCTCTCCAGCTGGACTGCCTTGAGTGACAGCTGGGCTGAGCAGTGGTGAACTGGGTGTATTTACCAGAACTTGACACAGAGTCAAGAATTTGACCAGCAGAGAGAGGCCTGTGGAGGTTCTTCGTGGAACCAGAATAATGTCCGGAGCTCCACTCCGAAGTTGAATTTCTGTGGATGGGCACTTGTGGAACTGGTCGCTGGGGCTCCGGTACCTTTTGACCAGTTTTACGTTCCATGTACGCTACCAAGGCTTTATGCTGAAGGTGCTTCAGAGTTGATTTTGAGAAGTTGGAGGCGGACATAGCACGGCCCCGTGTTTCAAACATCTTCCGCCTGGCAGCCACTAGACCGTGATCACTCTCTGAAAGAAGACCTTCAGCCTCGTTGTCAAGAGAGAGGCATGTCATATGAGCAGGTCCATCTGCCAGCTGGTGCAGCTTCTCCGGCTCAGAGTGAGACATTTTTTTCTGATCTGCTGTCAAACGCTTCCTACACCCGACCCGAGGCACCTGTGGTTGAGCAATATTCTGTGGCTTCTCGGTTTCCTTTGCAATTATCTTGTCAATCTCCTGACCAAGCTCTTTCATGTACTCCTTGTCTGCTTCTTGAGGACTGGGACTGTCCAAGTTAGGCCGTATGTCTAGTGATGGAGAACCAGCAGGTACAACAGAAAGATTCTTGTCTGTCTGTTGCTTGATCCTGTGTGGCAGAGAAAGTTGCAGATCTCTCCTTTTAAAAGAAGTCTCCCTCAAAACCTTGGATTGGGCATCTTTCAGTTTCTCCTTGTAATACTTTTTGTAGGAGTCATCTAACGTACCACAAGGGTAGAAGAATTCATTCGGTTGATCTTTAGGGACTTCACTCTGCCGATATTCGCTACTGGGAGAGGCTTGCCCATCATTTTCAGCTTTCTGTTTATCTTTGACACAGTCTTGATTCTTGATCACCTTACCACAATCATTATTGTTTTTGAACTTGTCTGGATATGATGCCCTGTTCGCTCCTGTGAGGTGATACAAAAGTGGGGTAGTCTCCTTGCTGATCTTGTCACTTGGAATATTCAGTTGGGGCCATCTTGAATCTCTGGTCATCTCTTCTTCTTTCTTGGGATGAATGGTATGGTCTTCCTTAATTAGAGCAGGGGTGATTACTGTACCAACTGAATTGTCCTCGGGACCACAGTAGAAGATAGGGTGGCTGGTGGAGTGATGCATGCCAGTTTCTCTACTCATGCCCCTCTGGTCCTCTACACCTTCAGTCTCCTCGGACTTAATCGCCTTGCTATTAGGATGCTCGACAACTTCATTCTGAATGCTGAATTTGTGTTCCTCTTGAAAAAACAGCTTCCCACTCGGACCATCAGGGCAGCTCTGCCTTCTACGCTGAGCTTTATATGACCACTCGCTAGAGGTTTCCACGCTTGCACTGTCTTCAACAACACCTTGCATGACACTGGGCTCAGAGGACTTGAAGACACCAGTTACAAAATAAAATTGTCCTTTGTGCTGAATACTCCCACTGATCATGTTCTGTGGCATACGGCAGGAGCTGACGAAACACTGATTCTCAGAAACCGGTCCACCATAAGCTGAATACGACCTCTTTCGTTGATTTTCTGAATGGCCACTCCAAGGCTGCCTTAAGTGCTCTGGTTGACATGTTTGCAGGGGTGATCTATTTAAAATCTCTGTAGGCTTTGGTGGATCAAGCATCTTGTCCACTGGCTCTTGCTTGAGGTGATCTTTAAACTGTGAAAATGCACGACCATGCACAGGTTCAGTCCGGACACCAGAGACCACTGGATTAACGGTCTGCTGTAAAGTGGAAACGTCAGCAAGCTGTCCTTCTGGACTCTGACGTGCCCTTGAGTTTTCAAGATTCCTGGTTGTTACAAAACTGTTCAGACGGGCAGGAGGCGGTGGGGGTGGTAATGGATGCTTATGAACTGACGGATTTTCAATGCTAGAAAAGTCAACGCTGCTCCTGCGATGCTGCTGTGCAACGCTTTCCATCGAACGGTAAATGTGGTCCATGCTCTTGGAATCTGAATCAAGACAGGTTGGGCTGTATTTAGCTCTCACGCATTTCAGATCGGTGTAGTGCAAGCTTTGTGACTGGATTTCATCCAGTAGAAAAGGAGAAGGGTAATCAGGGACCGTGGAGCCACCAGAGAATGAGCTATAGGCTGAATCCCCTTTGCCGTGGTGGTGGGTATACTGATCAATACTGCTACTGGACTTGGCCGGGGAGAGTCGACTGATCGGAAGACTCAAAGGGTGTAGGTCAAGGTTACTCATCCTCTCGAAATGGAAATTATAGGAATCCATGTGGGCAATGAAGTGGAATTATGGACTGAGGGGAAATATTTCCTCCCTATAGTTACAAAACAGAAGCCACAGGAGTCTGGCATTACCTGTGAGAAAAAAAAGAAAGAGTTAAATTGGCATTTAGGACAGGACACAATACACACCTCTACATATTATTATGGCTCTGATTTTGGAATGTGATCTAACTTTTATATCACTGCTAAAATAATGTATGCAGAGTAGAAATGCACCAAATAAATTGTTTCCTTTTGAGTTTTGCATTGACTAAACTATTAGTTTTATATGGATTGGTGGTTTAATGATTAAGTAAATTGCATTAAAAATTAAGTTGGGTTTCAAATGACCCAAGTGCAGTCTGCTCTATGTACTGTACCTTCAATTATATGAATTATATGAGGATAATTTGTCATCCAACATCAACGTCTGATTACCCATCCCAAATAGTTCAACATTCCACACTTCCTTTTTTTTGGTTAATTAGGTGCATCATCTGGGTATTTAAAGTGCACTTGTTCTTTTTGGGATTTTCAGTGTGAACACACTACTTACACTATACTTCAAAATGGCGTAAAACAATGTGTATGTGAATTGAAATGCACCTATGATCTATGAACTGATGAAACGGTTACCAGTTTGACAATAAACCACGATAAAATTCCCCATGCTTAGCACTAGCGTTGAAATACTCAAGGTAAATGCAAGTTAGCAAAAGTCTCACACAGGCGCAGCATGCAGTGTGAAAATATGGCAGAAGTAGGGGTGTGCAATATGAATCGTCTATGATATCGCAATTGTTGTTTTAATAATGTGAAAGCTGACATTATAGAGTATGTCACACACTTTGCAAAAAACAGGATGTATGTAGGCCTAGCCTATGATCAGTCAATCATTCATTCAAGCGCGATAAGATGCAAAAGAGAACTCAATTTGGCGCACTCACACCCGAAATGCGATCACAGAAAGCCACTTCTTGAACAGTGCCATGTATCGATTGGATTTAGGCTATATTTAGTATCTTATCGTGCCTAAACAGGGGGGAAACACACAAAATGATGTCAAGTATTATTGTAAAAGCAGTCTTAAGGGAGTTAAGTCTTAAATGAACATAAAGAGTTCATAAAGAGAAAATGTAATGATCAGATCCGCATCATGTGCGTCAGCTCTTAAAGTGACAGCAGCCTAATAAACCTGTTGCCGTCTGTCATTAATGTTAGTCAAAGAACAAAAGAAAAAGAGAAAACCACTCTTTTGTAGCTTTAATGAGAATTAATCTATATTCAGTTTGTAATTTATGCAGTTTGTAAGTGTGGTCTTATTCTATATTTGATTACTTTATTCAATTTATGTAGTATTTCTAACCTCAACACTACTGTTAGACCTGGAAACCTGTTTATTTAATTACTACCTTTGTTCTATTGTATTTATTTGTGCTATCATTTGTTTATTTGTTCTAATTTTATTACTGACTGATCCTTGTCTTTAAAAATGTTTGAAATTTATGTTAGTGTTTTAGTTGTTGTGGTATAAAAATTGGAATTGAATTGTAAAATTTCATTGGTCTGTAAAATGTTGGAATCATAGCTTTATTAAACTAAAAGTTACATCGGTCACAAATTATTATTATTTTTTTTATGTAACAACAAAATGTATTTGTTGTTTGTTAGTCAATATAACACTGAAATGATTTCAGTTTGTGTATGAATACTTTTTGGACATTTCCAGCACAGTTTAACAATGCTGTGATGATACAGATAGGTCTAACCGTGATCATTTTAATCACTATAATCATGAAATGAAATATTCAAACCGTTTCATCTCTATTATGGATGCTTGTCAATTTCAACTTCCTCCCCAGCAAGAATGTGTTTGATCAGCATTCGAGTGTAGTGCTTGGTACAGTGCAGTACTAAAGAAATCTGATTTCAGCCTCATGCACAAAATTTTTTTAATGCCAAGTTATTTCCTTGAGCCCTATTTACAGCTCACTGTCAGGATGAAGTGCTTTAAGAAAGCTTGAAGGCTTGTAAGGAGGAAAATCAGATTTACATTTTTTTTGCTAATGAGGAAACTGGTTGGTTGGTATGCAAAGTATGTATAAAAAACAAACAAACAAACAAACAAACAAACAAAAACTTAAACTGCATACTTAAACTGCATTTTAGAATTATAAATTAGAAATAAGTTATTGATTGTGATGCCAGGCCAGAAATTATGGAAGCTTGTTTCCGCCACAGAATAAAAAATAAAAAAGGTAATTGCACAATTCTGACTTTTTTTCTTACAATTGCGAGTTTACATAGACGAGTTATATAGTCAGAATTGCGCGATATAAAGTCGTAATTACGGGTTATATAGTCAGAATTGCGTGATATAAAGTCGTAATTACGAGTTATATAGTCAGAATTGCGTGATATAAAGTCGCAATTACGAGTTATATAGTCAGAATTGCGTGATATAAAGTCGTAATTATGAGTTATAGTCAGAATTGCGTGATATAAAGTCGCAATTACGAGTTATATAGTCAGAATTGCGTGATATAAAGTCGTAATTATGAGTTATAGTCAGAATTGCGTGATATAAAGTCGCAATTACGAGTTATATAGTCAGAATTGCGTGATCACTCACATAAACCCTGCCCCCGGAACACGATTTATAGATTATCATGACAGAATATGCTAATCAATGACTAGAAGATAACTACACATCAGCTTCATAAATTCATCAACTAACCATTCAGAAATGTTGTCACTTCTCTTTGAGTCTCTCCATCTTTCTGACTCCGGTTTGAACATAAAAGGCTGAAAGTTTTTGAAAGTTTCAGGACACGAGCCATTGAAGCTCCGCCCACTGTGCCGGGAGCATCAGCTCATTTGCATTTAAAGGAACAGACAAAAAAACAGTGCGTTTTCACTCACCCTCAAAAAGTGACAATTTTAACATGCTATATATAAATATCTGTGGGGTATTTTGAGCTAAAACTTCACACACACACTCTGGGGACATCAAACTTATTTTACATCTTGTGAAAAGGGCATTATAGCACCCCTATATGAGCAAATTTTGTTCAATGAACAAAATTTTATTTTTAAAAACATTAATCTCAACATTATTTATGCAGTTGTAATTGTACCAATTCAGAGCAACGTCTCTGTGAATTTTGAGAGTGATTGGTAACTTACAGCTCTATATAGTGTCTGATTATTATAACTGGTGGTAATGATTAAATACAAGACATTTCCCAGGCAGTAAAAGTGGTCTCGTTCTCAAAGTCTCGGTCTGGACTTGGTCTTGGTCTCTGCTTAGCTGGTTTTGACTACAGCACTAGTGCTTAGATATTTAAAAACATGTTTTTCCCCCCTAAAGAAGAGTGATATAAAATAATGAGCATCAGCACAGCGATCAATGACGACGACCTTAATGAGAGTCCTGAAGAAGGACGGCTGGACGGGGGACTGAACAAAATGTCTGGAATGCAATTTTAACCGGCGTAAAACATTTCGGCAGTGATCATGTGAGAACTCTTAAGATGGATTATGTGCTTTTGAGACATTCAATGAATGCCAAAACTTTTGTGATCGGTAAGTTTTTTTTATGGTTTTAAAAGAAGTATCTTCTGCTCACCAAGGCTGCATTTATTTGATTAAAAAAAACACAAAACACAGTAATGTTGTGAAATATTATTACAATTTAAAACAACTGTTTTCTATATGAATAAATTGTAAAATGTTATTTATTCCTGTGATCAAAGCTGAATTTTCAGCATCATTACTCCAGTGTTCAGTGTCACATGATCCTTCAGAAATCATTATAATATGATGATTTGCTGCTCAAGAAATGTTTATTATTATTATTATTATCAGTGTAAAAAAAAAACAGTTGTGTACAGTTTTTTTGCAGGATTCTTTGATGAATAGAAAGTTCAAAAGAACAGCATTTATCTGAAACTGAAAGCTTTTGTAACATTAAACACTACCGGTCAAAAGTTTGGGCTCAGTTTTTTGTTTTTTTGGTGGGGAAATAAAATAAATCAGTACCTTTTTATTCAGCAAGGATACATTAAATTGATCAAAAGTGATAGTAAAGACATTTATAAATAATGTTACAAAAGATTCTATTTCAAATAAATGAAATATAACTTTATATTCATCAAAGAATCCTGAAAAAGTACACAACTGTTTTCAACATTAATAATAATAATAATAATAAACGTTTCTTGAGCATCAAATCATCATATCAGAATGATTTCTGAAGGATCATGTGACACTGAAGACTGGAGTAATGATGCTGAAAATTCAGCTTTGATCACAGGAATAAATTACATTTTACAATATATTCGAATTAAAAACAGTTATTTTAAATAATATAGTAATAAGTAGTAGTAATAGTAATAATATTTCACAATATTACTGTTTTTTTTTTGGTATTTTTAATCAAATAAATGCAGCCTTGGTGAGCAGAAGAGACTTTTTTTAATCTTCCTGATCCCAAAATATACTTATATACTGTAACTTAACTGAACGTTTGTTGTCTGATAATAGAACATACTCCCAGTAAGCAATATTAAACTTTAGAAATGCTCTCATTTCAGATTGAGAGAGCTTAAAAACACTGCTGATGAGAACATCATGCCCTAATTACATATTGCTGTATAGAAACATGAGGAGGAAATGCTGCATAATGATCTGGGCACAAGTACAGAGAAACACTCAAGTGGAAGGAAGGGCCATGCAAGCTAGTGACGAAACCACATGAGCCGGAGGAAACAACAGGCTGTGCAACAACAACCTTCTGATCCCCACCCGGCTCAGATTCATGCGTCTGAGAGTCAGTGAAGAAAGCAAGGCTGCATCCGTGCATTCATGTGTCTAGAAGTTCATTTGTAATGATTGTTAAGTCTCTTCTGCTCACCAAGACTGCATTTATGTGATAAAAAAGTAATATTGTTAAATATGACCATTTAAAATGACTGTTTTCTATGTGAATATATAGTAAAGTGTAATTTATTCCTGTGATCAAAGCTGAGTTTTCAGCATCATTACTCCAGTCTTCAGTGTCACATGATCCTTCAGAAATCACTCTAATATGAGGATTTGATGATCAAGAAACATTCATTATTATCAATGTTGAAAACAGTTGTGTAAAAACAAAAAAATCTGGATTTTTTTATTAATAGAAATTAAAAAAAACAGCATTTATCTGAATTAGATTTTTTTGTAACATTATAAATTTCTTTTCTGTCACTTTTGACCAATTTAATTCATCCTTGATGAATAAAAGTATTGATTTCTTTTATTTATTTCCTCCACAAAAAAAAAAAAAATGTCTTACTGAGTATTGAACTGTTGTGTTTAATGTTACAAAAGCTTTCAGTTTCAACTTTCTATTCATCAAAGGTTCCTGAAATAAAAAATTACTGTTAATAACTGTTTTCAACATTGATAATAATAATTAATGTTTTTTGAGCATCAAATCATCATATTAGAGTGATTTCTGAAGGATCATGTGACACTGAAGACTGGAGTAATGATGCGGGATAAATTACACTTTAAAATATAATCAAAAAGAATTTTACCAAATATAATTTATCAAATAAATGCAGCCTTGGTGAGAAGAGACTTCTTTTAAAAACATTAAAAATCTTACCGATCCCAAACATTAGTGTCTTTAGCGTACTCAGCTATGCTAACTGCAGGAAGTCAGAAATATTGGCAAGCTTCTCTTAGAGTAAGAGTTTAGAAAGCTCAAGAGACAGAGAGTCTTAAACGGTTTAAACTGCAGTAAATCTCTCCTCGTGAACACAAACACACACAGGACTGGCCTCCGTTTGTGACGTCCGCTCTGCTAGTGCACAATGGGTTCAGCGTAGGGAATATTTCACTGCTGATAATGGTGTGTGTGAGGAGAGGAAAAAAGGCATTGCATTCCTGGCCGGATTCAGAATAAAGAGGGCCTCGCCGGTGCTATTTATTAGAGAGAGAGAGAGAGAGAGAGAGAGGAGAGAGAGAGAGAGAGAGAGAGAGAAAGAGAGAGAGACAGAGAGAGAGAGACAGAGAGAGAGAGAAGAGAGAGAGAGAGAGAGAGAGAGGAGAGAGAGGAGAGAGAGAGAGGGGAGAGAGGAGAGAGAGAGAGAGAGAGGAGAGAGAGAGAGAGAGAGAGAGAGAGAGAGAGAGAGAGAGAGAGAGAGAGAGAGAGAGAGAGAGAGAGAGAGAGAGAGAGAGAGAGAGAGAGAGGGGAGAGAGAGAGAGAGAGAGAGAGAGAGGAGAGAGAGAGAGAGAGAGAGAGAGAGAGAGAGAGAGAGAGAGAGAGAGAGAGAGAGACTTTTTTCACCGTTCTGAATCGAGCTACGGCAAGCAGAGAGTGTTGAACACTGGCTGGTGATGTACTTGCTCAAACATTTATTTTGCACAATTTTTAACACAAAAAAGTTACGGACTGCACCTTTAATAACTAATGATCTTTGTAACGGAAGTGAATCAATCAAAACTAACTTTATCTGGACAATAACTTTATTCTAGAGCTGCTGTAAAGCCAGAACAATCTCTGTTACTGTAATCTCCTATTATCACTGTAAAGCTGCTTTGAAACAGCCCATAATGTTAAACGCGCTGTATAAATGAAGGTGACTCGACTCACCAAGGCTGCATTTTATTTGATTAAAAACATAGTAAAAACAGTGATGTGTCGAGTTACATTCAAGCTATTTTAAGACATGAATACATTTTTTTCCAAGTAAAAAACACTTAAATATGTCATTTTGGTGATCAAGGATGAGTTTTAAGGGATAAAATGATCGACTACAGGGGGACTTTAAGATAATCTGTCCAACAAATACTTCATGCTGAGATTTGCTCAGAGCAAATTGCTCAGATTTTTTCAGAGTCACGCCTATTGCCTAATCTAATGTATTTCTGTTCATTGTGAGGAAGCCTGTATTGTAATTGCTGAATCTGCCACTCCCACCTGACAGTTGAACTTCTGAATTCACAAAAGCTTTAGAAACACAAAGGTGAGCTATTCTTAACTTTCCTCAGACTCTACGCCTCGTCCATCTGTCATCGGGGCTCATAAACAGCTGATGAGATCTATGGGGAAAACACGCTAATACGGGTTACTAGCAATCACTGACATGAGCAACTAATGACCAAAAAGCCTCATTAAAAGAATGAAAAGATCAAGTATTTTTGCATAATCTTGCATAAACAGGAAATGATGTCATAAGGAGGACACCTGCAGCTCCTCATGATGTGCGTCGAGCTCAAGACGTAGGGCTGGGCGATATGGCCAAAAAAAAATATCACGATATTTTTTTTTATATCAGTCGATATCGATAATTATCACGATAAAAGTCAAATCTTTATTTCTTTAAAGTTTAAAGGCAGATTTTTGCTTTAAGTTGTAGAAACCAGAGCGTTAACTGTGGTTTTAAACTACTCTTTATTGTCAGAACATATCATGACAAACACTTGCCAAACAGGTGAACATTTCACAAATCTGAGGTAGAACATTCAAACATTTGTCATTTTTCCTTAACAAAATAAATATATTTATTGGACAATTAATTTCTTAGTTTCTGCATGTGCTTATTTTTATTTGGTAAAATGTAATATTCTGACTGTTTGAGTTTTATTAAACTTAACCATCGGTCATCCAGTATCATGCATTTAGATCATGACAACCACAGATGAAACCAGGCATAGCCTATAGCACCTCACTATCATGGCAAAATGTAACTTTATGGTTTCTATGGTATTTGTATGAAAAACAGTAGCCTAAATACATTATTAAATACTGTAATTATATTCCATTAGTCCTTTAATACATTGTCTACATTAATAATATAATACAATTCAATATGTATATCCTACATTTCATGGTGCAGTTAATATTACTAGGCTAACAGTAAATCCGTGGTAAATGATGGGAATTTGTAGACGGAAAAGCCTTCAGACTGTATCGTTGCGCACAGTTTGTCAGCGCTGTTTCATCTGCCTTTAAGCTGGTTTAAATCACTGAGACATTTGTGTTCCTCGCTGAATTCAAGCGCTTCTCACTGGATTTCGTGACCGAGACCGATCAGAGTTAACGCATCTGCTCTAACTTTAGTGAGCTCGCGCTCGCGGAGCCTCGCACCTCTGCTCGCACTGCCATTTGGACTTTGAGCCGAGCGGATAAATGGTCCGTGTGGCGCGCGGTTCAAATGAGTTTCGTTCCGCTTTTGGCGCATAAACATTATCGAACATTTATCGACCTCTTGATATCGTTTTATCGAGAAAAATTATATCGCGATAATTATCGTTATCGTTTTATCGCCCAGCCCTATCAAGACGTCTCTTAAAACATCTATTTCCCAAACATTATTGCGTGCATTATTATTATGTGTTCGGATGCTGGTGTTCGGGAACACACTCGTGTGAGCCGCTTCTGGAGGGAGTTACACCAAATCATTCTGATCACACACTTCGACTCCGACATTAGAGATGCTGCGATTCTATTGGTCCGCTGGTTACTCCAGTTATCCAATCACAGCCTCCGCTGAGGCAAAGTTTTTGTTGCACATTGAGGGATTTATTCTGTAAATGTGTTTCCAATGCAGTTTATGCACGTGTTTTCTTATCGGATCATTTTTTTTAAATCGGATTATTTATCCGCCTTAATCGAGTGCACAAGTTTATGTGCATTTTTACAAATCCATCCAGCGGTTTTTTAATGCAATATCCCAAAATGCACATTAAAATAGGTGTATGGAAACCTAGTGAGATGCCCATATCTCTGGAACTGAATCATAAATGGCCATTAAAATGAAGATATAGCAAAAGAATAAAAAGATTATTCTCAAAGGAAAAGAGATAAATAACCATTTTTTTATATTATAGTCATTTCCAAATAATCTGCATTCTTGTCAAATCATGGCAAAAAGTGAGTATTTACAATACATGATACAACACTCAACAAAAAAATGCTGAGTTGTTTCAACCCAAATTTGGGTCAAATATGGACAAACTCAAACATTGGGTTAAAAATGTAATTTAAAAATTTAACCCAACAGCTGGGTTTGCCCATATTTGAGCCAATTCTGAGTATGTATTTAGCCTTAGCAATAAAAAATAATTTGCATTCATGTCGAGTAAGTGTCATTTTGACCACAGAATGGATCGTAATCTGAGATATGGTGGAAATGAGATGTTGCCTAAATGTGATAAAGGGATTTTTGGAGATGAATGTGTGGAATCCCAGGAGGAGGATTATGAGGAACTTTACACACGTGACTGACACGAGACCAAGACCAGCAGGAGATCATCATGCACTCTCCTCCAGGGTGATGTCATTGCAGCATCTCAATCACCTTCAAAATGTGAGGCGTTTCAAACTAAATAAATAAATATCTTGGGATCTTTAAGTTTTTTTTAATGTTTAAAAAAAAAAAAAAAGTCTCTTCTGCTCACCAAGGCTGCATTTATTTGATTAAAAATACAGTAAAAACAGTAATATTGTGAAATATTATTACAATTTACTATATATTCAAATAAAAACCAGTTATTTTAAAGTGTAATTTATTCCTGTGATCAAAGCTGTGATTAAATGATCCTTCAGAAATCATTCTAGTATGATTTGATGCTCAAAAAAAACCATACATTTTATTATCAATGTTGAAAACAGTTGTTGTACAATTTTTGATTCTTTAATGAATATAAAGTTCATAAGAAACGTATTTATTTGAAATAGAATCTTTTGTAACATTATAAATGTCTTTACTGTCACTTTTGATCAATTAAATGCATCCTTGCTGAATAAAAGTATTCATTTATTTCATTTCTTTAAAAAAAAAAAATCTTACTGAGCCCAAACTTTTGACCGGTTGTGTTTAATGTTACAAAAGCTTTCTATTTCAGATCAATGCTGTTCTTTTGAACTTTCTATTCATCAAAGAATCCTGAAAAGAAACTGTTTTCAACACTGATAATAATAATAAACGTTTCTTGAGCATCAAATCAACATATTAGAATTATTTCTGAAGGATCAAGATGAAAAATGATGCTGAAAATTCAGCTTTAATCACAGAAATAAAATTACATTTTAAAATATATTCAAATAGAAACCAGTTATTTTAAATTGTAATAATATTTCACAATATTACTGTTTTTGTTGTTGTTTAATCAAATAAATGCAGCCTTGGTGAGCAGAAGAGACTTCTTACCAATTAAAAATCTAGCGGGATTATACAACCCTGCCCTGCATTTCTTTCTTTGAATATTCTGTTTCAAACACATTTTGGGAGTAAAATGGGTTCACTGATAAAAATGATTTTGTGGTGAAGTGAATACTACAGAAAAAAAAAAAAGTTAATTCAGGCAAGAATAAAAAAAAAAACAAGTAAATTCTATATTAGTACTCAATTCAAGCGTGTAGAAATGAAAGCGTAAATATCAGTGTTTTCAAATTAAGTAAAAACTTTTCTGATACTGGTGTTCCCATCATGCACTGGGCCTTGAGTAATTAATGAGGTTGATTTCTCACTGTTTTCCAGCTGTATTTACACGGTTTCATCATTGCTTTTGTTGTTAGGATTAGTAACTTGCCATTTTGTGACATTTGGAGTTCATTTTCTACTCATAATGACATATTCAAACACAAAAACGAGCCATCAAATGTTACCGTCGTTGTGTATT
The DNA here is from genome assembly GCA_022828995.1 of Vimba vimba. Lineage (NCBI taxonomy): Eukaryota > Metazoa > Chordata > Actinopteri > Cypriniformes > Leuciscidae > Vimba > Vimba vimba. Next base: position 36,082,560 of record CM040829.1, on the reverse strand, counting down.
GTCTACCAAGTATTGAGGTCTCTGCGTTCATGTAATGCTTAGCTTCTGATATGTGTCTCACACAATATCTGTATTGATTACTTAAATGTTTCTAAGTAAAGCAAATACTTTAAAAGTGTGGTTTATTTCAGTGTTGTTTGAGTGAAATGTATTGCAAAGGAAACTTCAACTAAATAGATTTTACTCAACCTTTTACTAGCCAAGTTATACTACTTATTTTCTTTGTTACTTTGACTTAACTTAGTTAAGTAGAGTTTACTTAATTCCATATGTGAAATTTACTTAAAAAATATGCGTAGAAATTTACTTAAAAAATATTTGTGCAAAAACTTGCCAAAGAAAAAGTAAGTAAATTTTACGTGTTGTGAATGTTGTGACTTTTAATTTTATAAGTTCTTCTACAGATCTGTGCCACATGGCATTTCCGCCCCAGTCTCGTTGGGATTGTAGTCTGGGATTATGTTCAGTGGTTCTGACTTTTAATGCAGTTAAAAAAAAAGCAAAGGTATATTAAGGAGGATCAATGCAAATTATGAAAATATTTAAAGTAGTGTTTGTTAAAAAACAATTTAGCAATGCTCTATGGCAATGCTCCAAAACGTAATCTGAAGAAGTAATACCCTTTAGAAACGTGTCTAACCAAACAAGGAATGCAGACTTCAATCCAACAAATGCTTGTGCACTTGAAGAATGAGTGAATTTGTAGTCACGAGTGAAAATCCAGGGGCCTAATTTATAGACTTACTGCTCTACAAGGTAAAATACAGAAACTTTACCAACACCAAACTGGACAGTTTTTCACTTTTTTTCTTTTTGTGAATCTGAGCTGATCAGTCAGTGAACAGGTAACTCAGATACACATTTTCAGTCATTTTAACAACAACAAAAAAAATAATAATAATTGTAATAGCATATGTATGTTTATAAAAATGCTCCTCCAACTTTATTCATCGCAAATAATTCTAAAATCAAAAGCACATGAACGAATGCACACAGCAGGACAAAATACAATACAAAGTGCATGTGCAAAATTATGTGCAACTGGCAACTCGTCTACTCTATGAGTAAAATATGTCAATACTGTGTTTTATTAAATGTCCCGGCAATAGAATTCGCCACATTTTGGGATAATTTATGTAGAATAAAATGTAAAATTAGATATGAAAAATTTGGCCGATACCAATAACCGATAATTCTTTATATTTGAAAGCCGTTAACCGATATATTGGCAGATAAATCTAAATCCAAAATTTTATATAATTTTTGAGCGCCTGATTACAAAAACAAATTACGTCTCACCATTAAAATCCATGATTTAATATATCGTCCTAATTTTCTTATCGGGCCAATAATGATAACATTAAAAATGGACGTATATCGGCCGATACCGATATGGTGGCTATTATATCGTGCATCCCTATTTAAAACTATTCAAACACATAGATCCTCCATAGACTTAAATTAGAAAAGAGAAAAGGCTTGTCGAATGGCAACCATACGCTGATTTCACGCAGCCGTTATTTTGAAATCGAAAGCGAGGCTCCGGTGGGAAGAAAACCGGAAGTGTGGCCTTTAATCATAGGAGAGTCGTGAATGCGATGGAGTATTGTTGTGTTTAATGATGTTGTGTCAATTCTAAAACTGTACATACATTTCTTTCATACTTTAGACTATATACAGTGAAATTCATTTATAAATAAAATATTTTTTTTATATAATTCAGAAAGTAAAAAAAGAAGCAGGAATGAACTATACACATATCCTATATTGGATATTAACATCCAATAGTGTAAATCGCGCCAGCAGCTTCAGACTGGTAGTCCAAAGGCATTGTTGTTTATCTTTACTTCCGGGGTTTTTCCCACCGGAGCCTCACTTTCGATTTCAAAATGGCGGCTGCGTGAAATCAGCGTATTGCTAAGGAATGGAAGGATTTTAAGGTGTGGCTAAGTGACTAAAAATAGCTTAACAGTTTTATTTTTTGTATTAATGGCTTAGGTCACACCTTACATCATGTGGCCATAACTATGTACTTATCCATTTGATATAAGGTAACACTTTATTTTAAAGCGTCATTGTAATATATGTTACATGCAGTTACTATAGTAATACCTATAAATTATGCATAATTACATGCAACTAACCCTAAAACAAACCAAAACCTAATCCTAACCCTATATTTAGTACATGTAGTTACTTAACATTACACTTTAAAATAATAGTGTAACCTAATATGCTTATTATGTACATGCTGTTGCAATACTTGCATTTCATTTGTAGTTAAACTGTTAACTTTACCCCCAACACCATAATCCAACCCTTACCCAAAAAACCTAACTCTAATCCCTATAAACCCCAAAAACCTAACTCTAATCCCTATAAACCCCAAAAACCTAACTCTAATCCCTATAAACCCCCAAAAACCTAACTCTAATCCCTATAAACCCCCCAAAACCTAACTCTAATCCCTATAAACCTAACTCTAATCCCTATAAACCCCAAAAACCTAACTCTAATCCCTATAAACCCCCAAAAACCTAACTCTAATCCCTATAAACCCCCAAAAACCTAACTCTAATCCCTATAAACCCCCCAAAACCTAACTCTAATCCCTATAAACCCCCCAAAACCTAACTCTAATCCCTATAAACCTAACTCTAATCCCTATAAACCCCCAAAAACCTAACTCTAATCCCTATAAACCCCCTAAACCTAACTCTAATCCCCATAAACCCTCAAAAGACCTAACTCTTACCCCTTTAAACCCCCAAAAACCTAACTATAACCTCTCATTTTTATTTATTTATTTACCTTTTATTTTACCAGGTGATGTCCCATTGAGATATTCAAATCTATTTTACAAGGGAGCCCTGGGAGCCCTAATAACCCTCAAAAACCTAAATCTAATCCCTATAAACCCCAAAAACCTAACTCTAATCCCTATAAACCCCCTAAACCTAACTCTAATCCCCATAAACCCTCAAAGACCTAACTATAACCCCTTTAAACCCCCAAAGATCTAACTCTAACCTCTAATTTTTTATTTTTTATTTACCCTTTATTTTACCAGGTGATGTCCCATTGAGATATTCAAATCTCTTTTACAAAGGAGCCCTGGGAGCCCTAATAACCCTCAAAAACCTAAATCTAATCCCTATAAACCCCAAAAACCTAACTCTAACCCCCTATAAACCCCCAAAAATCTAACTCTAACCCCCTATAAACCCCCAAAGACCTAACTATAACCCCTATAAACCCTAAAAAAACTAACTATAACCCCCTATAAACCATAAAAACCTAACTCTTACCCATATAAACCCCCAAAAACCTAACTCTAACCCCTAATAACCCTCAAAAACCTAACTCTAACCCCTATAACCCCCCAAAAACCTAACTCTTACCCATATAAACCCTAAAAACCTAACTCTTACCCATATAAACCCTAAAAAAACTAACTATAACCCCCTATAAACCATAAAAACCTAACTCTTACCCCTATAAACCCTAAAAAAACTAACTATAACCCCCTATAAACCATAAAAACCTAACTCTTACCCATATAAACCCCCAAAAACCTAACTCTAACCCCTAATAACCCTCAAAAACCTAACTCTAACCCCTATAACCCCCCAAAAACCTAACTCTTACCCATATAAACCCTAAAAACCTAACTCTTACCCATATAAACCCCCAAAAACCTAACTCTAACCCCCTATAAACCCCCAAAGACCTAACTCTAACCCATATAAACCCCCAAAGACCTAACTCTTACCCATATAAACCCTATACAACCTAACTATAACCCCTATAAACCCTAAAAACCTAACTCTAACCCCTATAAACCCCCCAAAACCTAACTCTTACCCATATAAACCCTAAAACCCTAACTCTTACCCATATAAACCCCCCAAAACCTAACTCTAACCCCCTATAAACCCCCAAAGACCTAACTATAACCCCTATAAACCCTAAAAAACCTAACTAAAACCCCCTATAAACCCTAAAAACCTAACTCTTACCCATAAACCCCCAAAGACCTAACTATAACCCCTATAAGCCCTAAAAAACCTAACTCTAACCCCCTATAAACCCCAAAAACCTAACTCTTACCCATAAACCCCCAAAGACCTAATTCCTACCCATATAAACCCTAAAAACCTAACTATAACCCCTAAAAACCCTAAAAACCTAACTATAACCCCTATAAACCCTAAAAAACCTAACTCTAACCCCTATAAACCTCCAAATACCTAACTATAACCCCTATAAACCCAAACCAAACCTCAAACTCAGGGAATTTTACAGAACAATATGTAATTACACAGTACATCCATAGTGTTGTGGGTTTTTATTGTTAGAAGTAAGGCCTCAGGAATGACTGGAATAAACAAACTAGAGATGCGCGGTTGGCGGTTACAGCCGCGGACTCCGCGGATAAACCGTGGATCGGGCGGATGACGTGACGAAAAATTATATTTTAATTAAATTCGGACGGGTGGCGGGCGGTTGAACCAATCAAATGAAAAATATATGCATACATTAAGCGGATGGCGGGTGGGTGCGGTTTTGAAAATTGGTCAAAAACGTTGGTGCGGATGGATGGCGGACGGATGATGAGTTTTGTGATGCGGTTGCGGATGAAATAATAGCCCATCCGCACATCTCTAAAACAAACCCATTTATTAGGGAGTATCCAGATAATTTTGTCTATATAGTGTATAAGAACAGTTTCGTATCAGTTTCTGCCTTTATGAATCAAATATGAATATTTGTCCCTTTCTTTTCTTTTTGCGTAGGTTGAAATGTCAATGTGATTGTACGCAAATCCTAAAAGTCATTCGTCTGGAAGAAACAATGAGGTCAAGGCAAGCAAACAGAACTGAGTAAAGCGAAGTCAAGTCCAAGTGACTGAAAAGTCTATCAAGCATTCAAATGCATTTAAAAAAAATAAATCTGATTATAACATAAAAATGAACACAATGTTTAGTTCTCCAGAAAGGTGGAGTTGAAATGTTACAGATGCAACAGAAAAGGCAACTGAACTTTAACCAGGGAAATGTTTGTGCCAAATTACGACATTCTTAACACAGCCTCTCTTAGGTAACAGGACAAGGTGAATGAACAAGAGTAACAAAAGACAGTAGCGAGGAAATGCCCCACTTCTGAGATCTGACATTCTTCATGTTTTATTCTGGCCATCCTTCATAGATGAAAAGCAACAGAACAAAAAGTAGTGGGGACCTTTGGAAATAATCGTCACCCATGTTATGAATACTTACAGTGGTCTTTCATTACCTAAAAACACACAATTAGAAGCCATGCGAAAACAAAACCAGGGAAATAGAGAAGGTAAAGGAAGGTACAGTCCTTCGGGGAAGGACACAACAGGTGTCAGGATAAGAAAAGGGTTATGAACCTTGACGCAATATTTCCTCCAGTGATCGAATGACGTCACAAAGCGTCTTTTCTTCCTGTTCTAGAAAGAGCAAAACAGGCCTGATTATAGTCACATCAAAGATGACGTTTGGTTTCCATTTTCCAGTTTCTACATGCGGTCATGGTTTAAAACCATGTTATTTATTTATACGTAGAGCTGGGCGGTGAAGCGGTTCATATCGAATACCAGTGTTTATTTTTTTTTATGATATTAATTTTTAATATACCGCAATACCGCTGTATGACGCTTTAACAGCGCTGGGAACGCAACACTGTTTGAGGGTCTTTACACTGTTGCACTGGTGATGCACAGATGTGTGTGTTACTGTGACGGTGAAGATGGAGAGGTTAAACTATAACTGATAGCTTACAGTGTTTCCCATACATTGGTTCTCAATATCAACACTGCCCGCCGCACAAAGATTTTCCAAAAGGCTTTGACATCGTTGAATAAACATGAGCACTGACCGTTTCAAAGTCAAAAGGCGGCGCGGGTGTTTTTATATGAATGCATCTGAAGTGAACCTGTGGTCTTTAGAAAAGTTTTCAAGTTATTTTCATTTAATCTTCCTTCATCTTTCCTGATAAAGCAGCGTTTATGAGCGATATTTCTGCCGCTCCTAAAGCAATACAAACACAAGTAACACAAATGCAATAGCATGTCTCTCTGTAGGCATCGTACAACAGTTCCCTCACGAGCGATTTATAGATTATTATGTCAGAATATGCTAATCAATGACTTGAAGATAGTTATCTCCACATCAGCAACATAAATTTATCAACTAACCATTTAAGAGACGTCCTGTTGCTTCTACATGTAGTCACTTCTTCTTGAGTCTCTCCATCATTGTCCGACTCCGGTTTAAACATTAAAGACAGAACAGTTTCTGACATTTCAGTGTGTCGGTCTGAGGTCATCGGAGCTGCTAACACACACACACACAAGCTCTTGAAGCTCCGCCCTCTGTGCCGGGAGCAGCAGCTCATTTGCATTTAAAGGGACACACACAAAAACGGTGCGTTTTTGCACACCCTCAAAAAGTGACAATTTTAACATGCTATAAAAAATATCTGTGGGGTATTTTGAGCTAAAACTTCACATACACACTCTGGGGACATCAGAGACTTATTTTACATATTGTAAAAAGGGGCATTATACCACCCCTTTAAAAAAATTTTATTTCGAATATTCGTTGAATTAAAAAAAAATCTAATTTCAAATATTCGTTGAATAAAAAAACAAAACACATCTGAAGAATTTTGATAAATTGAACAAATTTTTGGTGTGCGTGAGACATGATGATGACGTAGGCTAACTGATGCGGTGTGTTTTTGTTAGCTTACCCAGTACAGCGCGGTGTCGGAGAGAATCTTGCCTAAAAAACTCTTAAAACTAAATTTTGTGACACAACAACATTATTTTTTTTTTCTAATTCAAATGCAAAAAACAGAGTGATGGTTGCAGTGCTGATCCTGGGGGGATATTGCACGGCTGGAAAAGGCTCTCAGCAAATCAGATTCGAGAAAAACAAAGAACTGTTGTATGCATATTAATATAAATAAACAAGCCAACGGCTGTGGGTTGTGTATGATGGACACAGGCTCCGATTTCTTAGTTTCAGACTTTGATTCCACCCAGTGGGATGATTTCAAACGCTTTATATATTGAGCAGATTTGTTTTCATCTGTCATGTGTCTCCCAGATATGAGGCACATGTTCCTGCCTGAGTTTGTTGTGTTTGAAATGACTTTTGAAAAGCCTGTAAGTGTGTCGTTGAGTGTTTGCATAGCAGCTAGTCACTCTTATTGAGTCCTTATCAGTGGCCAGGTGATCACATGGGATGGGAATGTGCAAGATAAGCTTAAGCAGATACAGTACGGTGTTATACGTCATGTGTTTCATGTCATGTGTCTTGTTTTTTTTCCTAAAACAAGCTAAAATTTGGGGTAAGAAAAATAATCTTGTTTTTTGCATTTGAATTAAGATTATTTTTCTAACCCCATTGGCAGAAATTGTAGCTTAATTTTAACCTAATTTAGATTTTTTCCCCCCAGAAAACAAGACATATTATCTAAAGCCATTTTATTCATCTAGTAAATGCATCTTGATTTAAGAATTTTTAGATATTTGGACTGGAAACAAGACAAACATACGGAGTAAGAAAAGCGTAATTTGCAGTGTAGTTGGTTACAGTAGGACTCGTAAAGTAATGCGAGGTGGATTGCACTCGCTTGACGGCACATAAATGTTGTTTACAGTCAATAAGGACAAAGTTTCAGTTTTATTCTCCCTTACATAATGTGTAAGCCTCATAAAGGAACTCGACAAGAAAATACTGCAAGTCACCTAATGGCAATGCCAAATGCTGTATAGGCATTCTCACATAGTTTACAAAGCTAGGCCTGTTTCAAGATCGCCAAGACAAAAATCTGCCGGTGCACTTTTCTACTTTTGCAAGTACGTTGGGGGAAAAAAAGCGCTGAAAAACACACAGGTAACTCTACCTGGGCAGTGGAAATTGCTGAAATCTCACATTACGTTCGCTGAGAGCCAACGCCAGCTAGAGGTGGTGTCAGGTGACTGCCAGCTGTCAATCAAACTCAGCACAGTCACAAAGCTGATGAGTTCACATAGAACTCAATGTGTTTACAATACATATTTGAGATATAGCAAAAACTATCATGGGAACACTTTACAATAAGGTTAAACATTAATTAACTACATGAACTAAGAATGAACAATATAGATAATATTAATAGATACATTTACTAAAAGGTTATTGAAATTTTATTAATAGATAATAGATAATATTAATTTCAACATTTACTAATAGGTTATTAAAATCAAAGGTTGTATTAGTTAATGCACTGTGAACTAACATGAACAAACAATGAACAACTGGGTTTTTTATTAACTAACATTAACAAAGATTAATAAATATTGTAACAAATGTATTGCTCATTGTTAGCTCATGTTAGAGAATACATTAACTAATGCTAACAAATTAACCTTATTGTCAAATGTTACCAATATCAAATTACAATTTTTACACGATCCACGATCTTATCATGATTCTTCTTCATGGTAGTCTTATGACTGTTTTGCAAATTGCAGTAAAGCCAAACTTAAAAAAAATAAAAAAAAACAAGCTGGCAAAAGAAAAAAGAATGACAGACCATTTTATAATCACTTGATTATTATTTTATCTGTGTTATTAAAAATAATAATGGAAAATCACAAATAAGACAAATAAAATAAAAAGTGCTTTGATTTTTTCCCATTTAGGTCTATTTAACACTAGCATTCATGTAAGAAATTGGGTTACACTTTATTTTAAGGTGACATAGTAACATTGTACTTGTTCACATAATACTGAGTAATAATAATTATGTACTTACTATAGAGTTACGGTTAGTAATTATGCATAATTTACTGTTATTATTACTATAGTAAGTACATTTAGTAACGTGTCACTACGTCGCCTTAAAATAAAGTGTTACCAGAAATAAAAATCGACTTCACTGTATGAATTACATATACATTGAAGCTACAAAAGTTATTCAGTCGAGAGCAGCGAGTGGTTTTCTCTTTGATTAGCATTAATGACAGACAGCAGGAGGTTTATTAGGGCGCTGTCACTTTAAGAGCAAACGCACGGATCCATGTTCAACCCTTTTGCTCATTTGAAGGCTTTAGATTATTGGGTTCATTAATAAGACCAGCCCTAAAACACACAAACAAAAATGATTTGTCATTAACACACAATGTCATTCGCCTGCTGTCAAATACAGGATGATTCTCTCAAAACCTGCCACGAATGCTGGGTCATATTTGACCTGAAAATCAAAAGAAAGAAATCCATATTTTGCATAAAGAAAGAGAAGCTTGTTTTAGGCCTTTTTTTTGCATTGTGACATTTTAATTACATGGTTTGGTTTATGTTGTGCTGATTTTAATTTACACAGTGCACATTTTTAAATTACTTTTGAAAAAAGCGTCCTGCTCCTAAAATAGGCTTCATTTGCATTTAGCAAAAAAAAATAAAATAATTTTTTCTGATTTGGGTTGAAATATAGTTTCTAGGACATTTCTTTAATGAGATAAACCCGAGTGTGTTCTCTCTTTACTCTTGCCAAGTCTTTATCAGGCAGTCAGGTGAAGACATAAGCTTAATGACTGACTGTTCAAACATTCCTTTCTGGATTCCTATTCAATGACCTTGAGATCATGGTGACCTTCAGAGGTGAAGCAGTGAAGTCATGTAACAGTGCCGGCCATGAAAACAGACACTAAACATTTGCATCTGTTCCTCTCCAATTTGACTTGCAAAATAAAAACAGCTTGATCAACTGAGAGATCACGCACACGTCCTCTGATGGGTTTGCAAAAGCACATGTGACATGTTATATGCTGACGCCACTGAGAAACGTTATCTCTGCCGGATCAAACCAGTGAAGAACATCTCCCACTTGTTGACACTGACTGGTCTTACTAGCACAAACCTGCACATCTATGTTGGAAAATTACAATTTTCCCATTGCGCTGCAAAAACGAAACAAAAAACAAAATGGTCAAGTCTTCTGAGAATTAGAGATCATAAGATATAAGAATTATTCGATGAAACCGGTCACTTTTCCAGCTTGATGAGATTTTTAAAGTAATGTTTTTTAAACATTATATCAAACAAATAATGAAATAAATGTTTTTGTTGGTACAATGACAACATAAAATGCATTCATTTAATTATTTTTTTTATAAAGGCTTATAAGGCTTGGTGTTTATTTGTCATAAAATATTTAATTCATAAAAGATTTGAGCGATCTTAGGTTGGATGTGAACTGAAGGAATTAAAAGGAACTGTTGGAGAAATGCAAAGCAAGTGGAAGAGAGAGAGAGAGAGAGAGAGAGAGAGAGAGAGAGAGAGAGAGAGAGAGAGAGAGAGAGAGAGAGAGGAGTAGATGACAATATGAATGTTAAAGCGCCCCATTATGCTATTTCAATAGTTCCTATTTTTGTCTCCAACAACCGGTTTATATGCACCACGGTTAAAAAAAAAAAAAAAAACACTTTCATTTTCTCATAATATACATTGCAGCATCACCACTTTTCTAAAAGAGTCTGAAAACGGTTATTTCAAAGATTCTGTCTCTAAGATTCTGTCTGTGTCTACTCTGTTCTGATTGGTCAGATGACCCAGTCTGTTGTGATTGGTCTACTCTGCTCTGATTGGTCAGATGGCCCAGTCTGTTGTGATTGGTCTACTCTGCTCTGATTGGTCAGATGGTCCAGTCTGTTGCGATTGGTCTACTCTGCTCTGATTGGTCAGATGGCCCAGTCTGTTGTGATTGGTCTACTCTGCTCTGATTGGTCAGATGACCCAGTCTGTTGTGATTGGTCTACTCTGCTCTGATTGGTCAGATGACCCAGTCTGTTGTGATTGGTCTACTCTGCTCTGATTGGTCAGATGGCCCAGTCTGTTGTGATTGGTCTACTCTGCTCTGATTGGTCAGATGACCCAGTCTGTTGTGATTGGTCTACTCTGCTCTGATTGGTCAGATGGCCCAGTCTGTTGTGATTGGTCTACTCTGCTCTGATTGGTCAGATGACCCAGTCTGTTGTGATTGGTCTACTCTGCTCTGATTGGTCAGACAGCCCAGTCTGTTGTGATTGGTCTACTCTGCTCTGATTGGTCAGACAGCCCAGTCTGTTGTGATTGGTCTACTCTGCTCTGATTGGTCAGACGGCCCAGTCTGTTGTGATTGGTCTACTCTGCTCTGATTGGTCAGATGGCCCAGTCTGTTGTGATTGGTCTACTCTGCTCTGATTGGTCAGATGGCCCAGTCTGTTGTGATTGGTCTACTCTGCTCTGATTGGTCAGACAGCCCAGTCTGTTGTGATTGGTCTACTCTGCTCTGATTGGTCAGACGGCCCAGTCTGTTGTGATTGGTCTACTCTGCTCTGATTGGTCATACATAAACTATCTTTTATATTTTTTGTCATCAAAATGTGTACATTTGATATCACAGCACACTGAAGTTTGAAGTGTCTATGTCTGTGTTTGAGTGTCGGCCTCAAAGTTATATAAAAATCTCTATAAAAATCACATTACTTGATTTTTGTTGATGTGCTTAGAAAAATTACCATTTTATTAACACATAGTAAAAGCTGGTTTACATTATTACATATGTATATGAGGGACAAAAAGATCTCAGCAACAAAGACACGGTCCTTACTTACAACTATAGCTAATGGAAAGTTCAGCTTTCAGAGCTGCTCATTCATCCTTTACACAGCGTAGGACGCTTGAAGCTCAACACAAAGACCTTTAAGGTAAAAATGAACTAATATAAGATAATTGCCGCAATTAAAATCTTAATATGGAAGGAATGTGACAAATGTGCTCAGTCCCTGCACTTTTGTTAATTACAGCAGATGACAAAGACCAGCCATTACAGTGTAATAGAGAGGGAGAGTTGCGTTGGAACAAAACACAGATTAAACGTCAGCCAGTTGCACTGCCACAGTTTAGCGCTTTGAACTTTGTTACCTGGCACTAACTCAGAGGTGAAGGACTATAGAGAGGGGAAAAATAAAATCATGGAAAGAGGCATGCAGTGTTGCTGCTCTCCGCTCTGTTACATCTTGGTGTTTGAAATATGCCTGAAATGCAATGTAATTATGGGATAGAAACCACGTCTACCGCATTCTGAATACCTTTTTTATGAGCCAAAATGACAATGGTTTCAAGGAAGACACATCAGCGACATGAGTGACAGAGAACATTGGTGATGCGACAAATTGTCTTTATGCAAATGAACAGCGACAATCTTCAAGACTCTTTGTACCATTAAAACAGGGCTCGAATTTCGGCACGGGATTGCGGGTATTAACTTCTACCGTTTAGGAGACATGACGGAATATTCACTTATGCACAATCGGCCCAGCAGTGCATCGTGACTATAGTTTACCATTTTCATGTCTTTTTATGTCTTTATCAGTTTAAACATTCAATCGATTTTAAACTATCCAGTACTCGCGCGCTCTCTGAGAGATGGTTTGCACACATACATACAGTAAAGCCGCCTCACACACAGCTCGCCAGTAACAAAAGTTATTTTTCGCGGATTATATCGCTTTAACGGGAAAAAAACATGCAAAATTGTGTCAAAATTCCAGTCTTGGTGAGTATACTCGTAACACAGTCAGTTATGTCTTAAATAAGCATAAAACATGTGACAGTGTGACAGACAGTATAATGACAACGGTAATGGATCCGTGCACTAGCTCTAGTGACAGCAGCCATATGTGTCTGTCATTTATGTTGTTGTCAAAACAACAAAAGACAGCTTTAATTGTAAGGAATCAGAATGAACAGCCTATGTATTTAATTTAAAAGACTATCAGTGTTATTTTACATATGATTACTTTATTCATTTTCTGTTGTATTTCTGAATACTAGTGTTAGACCTACCCAACCCCCTTCGTTTTCCAAAACGAAATTCGGGCCTGCATTAAAACATCCTGCAAGTTTCATAAATCGTCCTCCTCATTATAAACAAATAATTTATTTAATCAAGCTCCAAAAGCTTTTTGTTATTGCGGGATCTGTGATGTCAAACAGACAAATACATTTGCATATGTCCGCCTCCAGAGCAAGACATTGACCAATAGTTACACATCATCTCACCATAGGCTTTATAATCATTATAATGACTGACGCTGTCTACACTGATACAGTATACAGATGTGTGTTCAGATTATAATGACTGACGCTGATACACTGATACAGTATACAGATGTGTGTTCAGATTATAATGACTGACGCTGATACACTGATACAGTATACAGATGTGTGTTCAGATTATAATGACTGACGCTGTCTACACTGATACAGTATACAGATGTGTGTTCAGATTATAATGACTGACGCTGTCTACACTGATACAGTATACAGATGTGTGTTCAGATTATAATGACTGACTCTGTCTACACTGATACAGTATACAGATGTGTGTTCAGATTATAATGAATGACGCTGTCTACACTGATACAGTATACAGATGTGTGTTCAGATTATAATGACTGACGCTGATACACTGATACAGTATACAGATGTGTGTTCAGATTATAATGACTGACTCTGTCTACACTGATACAGTATACAGATGTGTGTTCAGATTATAATGACTGACTCTGTCTACACTGATACAGTATACAGATGTGTGTTCAGATTATAATGAATGACGCTGTCTACACTGATACAGTATACAGATGTGTGTTCAGATTATAATGAATGACGCTGTCTACACTGATACAGTATACAGATGTGTGTTCAGATTATAATGACTGATGCTGATACACTGATACAGTATACAGATGTGTGTTCAGATTATAATGACTGACTCTGTCTACACTGATACAGTATACAGATGTGTGTTCAGATTATAATGACTGACTCTGTCTACACTGATACAGTATACAGATGTGTGTTCAGATTATAATGAATGACGCTGTCTACACTGATACAGTATACAGATGTGTGTTCAGATTATAATGACTGATGCTGATACACTGATACAGTATACAGATGTGTGTTCAGATTATAATGACTGACGCTGATACACTGATACAGTATACAGATGTGTGTTCAGATTATAATGACTGACTCTGTCTACACTGATACAGTATACAGATGTGTGTTCAGATTATAGTGACTGACGCTGATACACTGATACAGTATACAGATGTGTGTTCAGATTATAATGAATGACGCTGTCTACACTGATACAGTATACAGATGTGTGTTCAGATTATAATGACTGACTCTGTCTACACTGATACAGTATACAGATGTGTGTTCAGATTATAATGACTGACTCTGTCTACACTGATACAGTATACAGATGTGTGTTCAGATTATAATGACTGACGCTGTCTACACTGATACAGTATACAGATGTGTGTTCAGATTATAATGACTGACGCTGATACACTGATACAGTATTCAGATGTGTGTTCAGATTATAATGACTGACTCTGATACACTGATACAGTATACAGATGTGTGTTCAGATTATAATGACTGACGCTGTCTACACTGATACAGTATACAGATGTGTGTTCAGATTATAATGACTGACGCTGATACACTGATACAGTATTCAGATGTGTGTTCAGATTATAATGACTGACTCTGATACACTGATACAGTATACAGATGTGTGTTCAGATTATAATGACTGACTCTGATACACTGATACAGTATACAGATGTGTGTTCAGATTATAATGACTGACGCTGATACACTGATACAGTATACAGATGTGTGTTCAGATTATAATGACTGACGCTGATACACTGATACAGTATACAGATGTGTGTTCAGATTATAATGACTGACGCTGATACACTGATACTAGGGGTGGTGAAAAAAATCGATTATTGATTAATCGCGAGTATGTTGTGGACGAGTATGAATCGATTATTACATTTTCAAAAATCGATTTTTATTTTTAAAAAAAATAGCATTATTTTATTTCGGAAAAATGTTATACCGGAAGTTGAACGTCACGAACGCGCCCACGCCGCCCAGTTCCAGTTAGCAAGCGCGTGTAACGGCAGCCAGAGCGAGTGAGAGCAGGTCTGTAAAATGGAAGAACCAGAAACGAGCAACCAACCGATCCACCCAGCTCCATTTGGGCTCAAAGCAAGCGTGTGGATTCATTTTGGTTTTCATGGCAGGAGCTCTAAACATGTTGATAAAACGCATGCCGTCTGTCGACATTGCCACACTAAACTGAAGTACTGCGGCAATACGAGCAACTTGAGGGCCCACCTTTACCGCTTTCATCCAGAGGAGGCAGGGAGGGTTAAAGACGACCGCCTGAAGCCCGTCATCCCACCGAATCAGCACACTCTCCACGATATGACAAAATTGGCCCCGGGCTCGGAGAGAGCTAAGAAAATCACAACGTCGATATCTTATTTTATAGCTAAAGATATGAGGCCAAATAGTGTGGTTGAAAACCAAGGCTTCCGCTACATGGTCCACAGTATGGAGCCAAGGTATGTGATACCATCCCGGAGCTTTTTTACACACAAGTCGATTCCTATTCTTTACAAGGAGACAAAGTTTTTAGTGCAAGTGTCCCTCAAGTCTGCTCCCAGGGTAGCAATAACTTGCGATGCCTGGACCTCCAGAGCCACCGTCTCATATGTGACCGTTACAGCTCATCATGTCAACAGTGAGTGGAAGCTAATTTCATACGTGCTTCAGACGAGAGCTATGGATGATAGCCACACGGGCGCTAATATTTGCGAGTTTCTCAAAGCTGTGGCGGACGAGTGGGGGATAGAGACACACGACCTGGTTCTAGTCACCGACAACGCTTCAAATATAAACGTGGCTGCAGAGCTTGGCGACTTTCTACATGTCCGTTGTTACGCTCACACCCTAAACCTCGCCTGCCAACGAGCGCTGAAGTTGCCCGCTGTAGCCCGACTGTTGGGTCGAGTCAGACGGATCACCGCCTTCTTCCACCGCAGCACCACAGCCAGTCATGTGCTGGAACAAAAGCAGGCCCTTCTCGGTAAGCAAAAGGCTTAACATTAATTTAAAAAATAAAATATTTACCTTTGTAATAGAAGTGAATCTATTTTAACGGTTGCATTCAAAGCAAGCTTTTTATTAGTTTCTAAATTACCAGTAGGCTATTTAAAAATATAATTCCTTATGTAGGCTACTAGTAATTAGCTTTTCTTCTTTTTTAATTTTACCAGAACTGCCTAAACACAAACTGAAGACAGATGCTCCAACAAGGTGGAATAGTGGCTTTGACATGGTTGATCGGTTCCTTGAACAGCAGCCTGCCATCTGCGCTGCGCTCCTCTCCCCTCAAGTAAGTAAGTATGGGATTTAAGATTTAATCAGACCTAGTAGCAAGCCAAGGTGTGAAAAATATTTTAGCTAATTGAAAAAAAAAAAAAAACTAGACTTTAGAATAAAAATATTATAAAAATATGATATTGTACACACAAAACTAAATATATATATATATATATATATATATATATATATATATATATATACAGAAAATGTCTTTAGTTAAAATGTCACAAAACTAAATATATATATATATATATATATATATATATATATACAGAAAATGTCTTTAGTTTTGTTTGTCAATTTGACACGACAGCCTTGAGGAGGCACTGGTGCATGTGTTTGAGACTTAGTCTAAATGACTGAGTCGTTGTGTTGGCGTGAATGGAGAACTCTTATAGCATAGTGTTGTTAATTGCTTTATTTTAACTTTTCCTGTTCTCAATTCCCATCATCCTTACAGGTGAGGAAAGGTGCGCATGACATCTGCACACTGAGTGAGGGAGACGTGTCCGGTGCTGAACACCTTGTGAAGACCCTCAAGCCCATGAAATTGGCCACCACCACAATGTCTGAGGAAAGCATGCCTACTCTCTCAATCATCGCCCCACTACACACACAGCTCCTGGCCGACTTCACCCCTGCACCAGAGGATGATCCGATGACCCGGGAAATCAAGCATGCCATCCGGGAAGATCTGAAGAAGAGATACACATCTACAAAAGGAAGGCACACACTCCATACAGCTTCTTGCCTGGATCCTCGCTTTAAAGCTCTCCCATTCCTTTCAGAGGATGAAAAAGTGGAGACATACAGCAGAGTGACTACAGAGGCTGCATCATCCCTCGAGGTATTCTCTCTTTTGATATTAATAATTCTGATTAATAGAATGCTTTGTATCAGTTGTGTGCTTTGTATGCTTTGTGTCTTATTTCACTGCTTCCCTGTGTTAGGTGATGAGGCAAGAGGCTGAAGTCCCTGAGGGGGAAGGTGATGACATGGCTGAGGGGCATGATGACGGTGAGGAGGATGATGCAGTTCAGAAGGTTTGCGACGAAGCCCTGAAGCTGGATGAAGATGGCCCTTCCACGCCCTCTACCTCAAGACCATCTTCTCTGACTGCACTGCTGGGCCAAATATTTAATGTTGCTGTCACCACAGCAGAGCCCAAGTCGGCACACACCAGGGCTGAGGAAGAGGTTCGCATGTATCTGGAGGCCCCTTCACTTCCTCTCACCGATGACCCCCTTGAGTGGTGGAGCACCAACCATCATGTGTATCCTCTCCTAGCTAAGCTGGCCAAACGATATTTATGTATACCAGGTACGAACGTTGCTGCAGAGAGTGTTCTCCACTGCGGGAGACATTGTGTCAGCACAACGGAGCACACTCACGCCACAACATGTGGACCAGCTGGTCTTCCTCCATAAGAATCTGGTCATTCCAGAGCTATGAATGTTTAGTACAACTTGATTACTCACAAGTTAGTGTGTTGCATTTTGTCACTGTGTTCTACAGTACAGTATATAAGCTGAAGCTACAGTAAGTTGTTAAAAAATGTTAATTTTGTCTTCTTAATGATTAAATTGTTTACAATTTCTACAGTATGTTGGTCCTGATCTACTTCCTAAAGGAAATAAGCCTTTCATTTATTTGTTATTGTTTAGTTCAACTTGATGAGTCACAACACAATGTGATGTATTCATTTCTGTGTTCTACCGAACATAAGCTACATACAAATAATTCTGAAGTTATAACTACACGACACAGAAAGTGCTTTGAGTTGTTGTTACTCAATAAAAGAGTTAAGTAATTCAGCAGTTGACTTTTTTTTAATACTGCAATCACTTTGTAGTATATTTTCGTTTACTGTTGTGAAATGGAAAATCAATAATCGCTAATCGAGAATCGTTAATAATCGAAAATCGACTGTAATCGAATCGGGACTTCAATAATCGTAATCGAAACGAATCGGGAAATCAGACAGATTAACCACCCCTAACTGATACAGTATACAGATGTGTGTTCAGATTATAATGACTGACGCTGATACACTGATACAGTATACAGATGTGTGTTCAGATTATAATGACTGACTCTGATACACTGATACAGTATACAGATGTGTGTTCAGATTATAGTGACTGACGCTGATACACTGATACAGATGTGTGTTCAGATTATAATGACTGACGCTGATACACTGATACAGTATACAGATGTGTGTTCAGATTATAATGACTGACTCTGATACACTGATACAGTATACAGATGTGTGTTCAGATTATAATGACTGACGCTGATACACTGATACAGTATACAGATGTGTGTTCAGATTATAGTGACTGACGCTGATACACTGATACAGTATACAGATGTGTGTTCAGATTATAATGACTGACGCTGATACACTGATACAGTATACAGATGTGTGTTCAGATTATAATGACTGACGCTGTCTACACTGATACAGTATACAGATGTGTGTTCAGATTATAGTGACTGACACTGATACACTGATACAGTATACAGATGTGTGTTCAGATTATAGTGACTGACGCTGATACACTGATACAGTATACAGATGTGTGTTCAGATTATAATGACTGACGCTGATACACTGATACAGTATACAGATGTGTGTTCAGATTATAATGACTGACGCTGTCTACACTGATACAGTATACAGATGTGTGTTCAGATTATAGTGACTGACACTGATACACTGATACAGTATACAGATGTGTGTTCAGATTATAATGACTGACTCTGATACACTGATACAGTATACAGATGTGTGTTCAGATTATAGTGACTGACGCTGATACACTGATACAGATGTGTGTTCAGATTATAATGACTGACGCTGATACACTGATACAGTATACAGATGTGTGTTCAGATTATAATGACTGACGCTGATACACTGATACAGTATACAGATGTGTGTTCAGATTATAATGACTGACTCTGATACACTGATACAGTATACAGATGTGTGTTCAGATTATAATGACTGACGCTGATACACTGATACAGTATACAGATGTGTGTTCAGATTATAATGACTGACGCTGTCTACACTGATACAGTATACAGATGTGTGTTCAGATTATAGTGACTGACACTGATACACTGATACAGTATACAGATGTGTGTTCAGATTATAATGACTGACACTGATACACTGATACAGTATACAGATGTGTGTTCAGATTATAATGACTGACGCTGATACACTGATACAGTATACAGATGTGTGTTCAGATTATAATGACTGACTCTGATACACTGATACAGTATACAGATGTGTGTTCAGATTATAATGACTGACTCTGATACACTGATACAGTATACAGATGTGTGTTCAGATTATAATGACTGACTCTGATACACTGATACAGTATACAGATGTGTGTTCAGATTATAATGACTGACTCTGATACACTGATACAGTATACAGATGTGTGTTCAGATTATAATGACTGACGCTGATACACTGATACAGTATACAGATGTGTGTTCAGATTATAATGACTGACTCTGATACACTGATACAGTATACAGATGTGTGTTCAGATTATAATGACTGACTCTGATACACTGATACAGTATACAGATGTGTGTTCAGATTATAATGACTGACGCTGATACACTGATACAGTATACAGATGTGTGTTCAGATTATAATGACTGACACTGATACACTGATACAGTATACAGATGTGTGTTCAGATTATAATGACTGACTCTGATACACTGATACAGTATACAGATGTGTGTTCAGATTATAATGACTGACGCTGATACACTGATACAGTATACAGATGTGTGTTCAGATTATAATGACTGACTCTGATACACTGATACAGTATACAGATGTGTGTTCAGATTATAATGACTGACTCTGATACACTGATACAGTATACAGATGTGTGTTCAGATTATAATGACTGACGCTGATACACTGATACAGTATACAGATGTGTGTTCAGATTATAATGACTGACACTGATACACTGATACAGTATACAGATGTGTGTTCAGATTATAATGACTGACTCTGATACACTGATACAGTATACAGATGTGTGTTCAGATTATAATGACTGACGCTGATACACTGATACAGTATACAGATGTGTGTTCAGATTATAATGACTGACTCTGATACACTGATACAGTATACAGATGTGTGTTCAGATTATAATGACTGACTCTGATACACTGATACAGTATACAGATGTGTGTTCAGATTATAATGACTGACGCTGATACACTGATACAGTATACAGATGTGTGTTCAGATTATAATGACTGACGCTGATACACTGATACAGTATACAGATGTGTGTTCAGATTATAATGACTGACGCTGATACACTGATACAGTATACAGATGTGTGTTCAGATTATAATGACTGACACTGATACACTGATACAGTATACAGATGTGTGTTCAGATTATAATGACTGACTCTGATACACTGATACAGTATACAGATGTGTGTTCAGATTATAATGACTGACGCTGATACACTGATACAGTATACAGATGTGTGTTCAGATTATAATGACTGACTCTGATACACTGATACAGTATACAGATGTGTGTTCAGATTATAATGACTGACGCTGATACACTGATACAGTATACAGATGTGTGTTCAGATTATAATGACTGACTCTGATACACTGATACAGTATACAGATGTGTGTTCAGATTATAATGACTGACGCTGATACACTGATACAGTATACAGATGTGTGTTCAGATTATAATGACTGACTCTGATACACTGATACAGTATACAGATGTGTGTTCAGATTATAATGACTGACACTGATACACTGATACAGTATACAGATGTGTGTTCAGATTATAATGACTGACTCTGATACACTGATACAGTATACAGATGTGTGTTCAGATTATAATGACTGACGCTGATACACTGATACAGTATACAGATGTGTGTTCAGATTATAATGACTGACGCTGTCTACACTGATACAGTATACAGATGTGTGTTCAGATTATAATGACTGACTCTGATACACTGATACAGTATACAGATGTGTGTTCAGATTATAATGACTGACTCTGATACACTGATACAGTATACAGATGTGTGTTCAGATTATAATGACTGACTCTGATACACTGATACAGTATACAGATGTGTGTCAGATTATAATGACTGACTCTGATACACTGATACAGTATACAGATGTGTGTTCAGATTATAATGACTGACGCTGATACACTGATACAGTATACAGATGTGTGTTCAGATTATAGTGACTGACGCTGATACACTGATACAGTATACAGATGTGTGTTCAGATTATAATGACTGACTCTGATACACTGATACAGTATACAGATGTGTGTTCAGATTATAATGACTGACACTGATACACTGATACAGTATACAGATGTATAGATAATGGTGTCTTGGATGGTGTCACTGGATTATATGTTTGTTCGGAGCATTTTATTTTGTAAAGATAAATTGTTCACAAAGAAACTGAATAATGAATCTGACAGCAGCTGCATCACAAACCACAAGATAATTATTTCATAATGCTTTGTCTGTAAACTATGATATTGTATGGACAATGTTTTCAAAACACTTTCTCACTTGCAATAGCGAGTGTGTGTTGATACTGTTTCCTATGCAGTGACGTTAGCCAATCATAACAGTGGCTGACAAGCCTTAAAGGAGCAGCGCCTTAAAAACTGATAATTTCAGACAGAGGCTCAGAATGAGGGTTGAAAATAATCAGTTTTCTGCATATATGTTTGTTTTTTTGTACAAAAAACTTTATTAACATTACAAGTGAACTTCAAGGAACATAATAACTGTTCAATGACATGAACTTTAACTTTAACTTCTTACTCATTTTTAGATTTTATTGGATTTACCCATAAATGAATTACTTGGGGATGCCTTTTTTTGCCTTTTAAACTAACTTGATCTTGAACTCCATTTAAATGCATGGCAAAGCAGAGTTTGGTTTATTGCCATTAGAAAGTGGTGCAACTTTTGCTGGACAAACAGAGTGACATTTTCCGTAGATTAACCCAATGCACCCAACTGAGAGTATTCTAATGTCAGACATTTCATTGTCTTTTGTCATGCTTGATCACTCGGAGACGCTGAAGCAATCTGTCACCTTCTACAGGAATTCCTCAGGGAACCCGAGGTCGAGCCGTTTGGATCATGCTGATTCCTCTTTATGAGTTACAGCTCTCTCATTTAATAAATTACAAGTGGGTCACATGATTGTGAATGCTAGAATAATGAAAGGACGATATGAACTAATGCTGAGATATTAAATTGCACTGAGGCAAACATCACTATTACATTATCCACATTTTCCCTGAACGAGAACGTTCCTCATTATTCATACCAGAATTAGTTTTCTGTTCAAAATGTTTTACCGATATATTGTTATAATGATATTCTCATTATACTTTTATGTAGCCGATATGACAGACTTGCGCTGCACATGTTGAACTTTACTGTATTTTCCTTTTTTGAAGTGATTCCAATCATATTTCAAGCAATTCAAAGCCATCATGTTGATCAGTGCACATCTGAAGTGTCTCAGCTGAAGGAAATAATACATTATTTATCAGTTTTAATATATCAGACAAATCTTCTTATCGGGCCAATAACGATAACATTAAAAATGAACATCGGCCGATACCGATATATATATCGTGCATCCTTAATAGCAGACACTCAAACCATAAGTTGAGACCATAATGTCACTGAGACTAAACAAGCAGCAAGTAACTGTGCAGAACAGCAGAACAGCCTAACAATCAGACAGCAGTGTACAGAACTGAGGGAGCATTCAAGACATTTTAAACTGTTCGAGCTCAAGAAGAAACACACACAGCACACAAACACTGACTTCAGTTCTGTTTGAGCTTGAACGGACACATACACGCAACATTGACAAACTGCCCATCTCGGCAAGTGTCCTCGTAACACAGTTGCTTACGAACGTAGAAAGAAAATGGATGCGTATCATTACATTGGATCCGTGCATTAGGTCTTAAAGTGACAGCAGCCTAATATACCCACGGCTGTCTGTGTCATCAATGCTTATCAAACAACAAAATACAAAGAGAAAATCACTTTAGTATCTTTAACAAAGATGAATTATATTTCATTTATACAGTAAGGACTATGCAGTGCTATTTTACATTTGATTATTCAATTTCTGCATGTGAATACTGTTAGACTAACCTGGAAAACATAAAGCACTGTTTATGTAATTTCTATCTTTGTTCTATTGTATCTATGCTTGTATTTTTGCTTTGTTCATTATTTTCTATGTAGATTTACTCCCCAACAAAATCACCTCAATCATTCTAGAATTATTCATTCTTAATAATAGAGCTATTCAAGTCACCTGGTGAAATTATTTTTATATCGCGATATATAATCGCAGAAAAAACTAAATATCGCAATGTCATTTTTTTCCCAATAACGTGCCACCAGAACCATGATGACGGTGGGTTTCGCATTGGCAAGTGTTTTTACTTTTTTGGAAAGTGATCATTTTCCCCTTTAATGTAGATCCCACATTAAATACTTATTTTTTATATTTTATAAGGCTTTTTTTTGGTGTCATTTTGGCATGATAGTCATAGTCCCCATTCACTTTCATTATATGGAAAAAGAGTGGCCGATACGTTCTTAACCATTTCTCTTTCTGTGCTCCACACTCATACAAACATAAATGATGAATTAATTTTCCTTTTTGGACTATTCCTTTAAAACTGAAGAAGTGACAAGACTAGGGAGCAGCCGAAACAAGTACATCTTACCAAACTACGAACTGTTTGACAATATTTATTACAACGAGAGCTCAGATGACTTTACCAGATCGGTTTACCTTCATCAGGCCTGACTTACATCTGCCTCACTGATAATGGCATTTTTAATGCGTGTAACAGAGCACACAGCAGTTTATTTCCATATTTTATAGCAAGTTTAATAGTTTTTCGGAGAAACGAGTATGTGAACTCAGCATGTGTCCTAAATACCTGCAAACATATTATGGTATTTTTATGCTTTAGTACTAGAGGTCGACTCACACAGACCTGTTTAATTTAAGCGTTTGAAACTCGCTTGATTTAAAATAAAACAAAAAAATTGTTTGAAACTTCAGAAAGTTTGGCTTTTTTAACCCCAGAACAGAAGCATCAGTTTGAGATGCATTTAATAGATAAACAAGTTTGTTGCCTGGATAAACCAGTTTGCATTGAGGACGTTCTGCACGTTAAAGTAACACCCAAACGTTAATGGATATATTCATGCAAAACAACTGAATGTTACATTGTATGTAAATGATCACTGTAAAGCCAAACCTCGTCAACACACAAGCACGCAAGCATAACTGACCCTGCCACAGACACAGGTGTTTTTTAACACCAATCCAAGCATGCAAAGCTTCTTTGTTGCTGCTAAAGAACAGCAAATTTGCTTAAAAAAGATGTTCTGTGTATGCATTTTCTGAAGGTGTGTCTTATTGACAGGAGCGAGAAGAGCTGCATTGTGTGTTTCTGCCAGGTTTTCTGTAGGTGTTGTTATGCGTCTTGTTTCGAGATCCAGGAAAGCCCAACCGAGAACATGGGGAGGCAGAGATAAAGTTTCAGCAACTGGACAAAACCCCAGTGTCTGGTTTCCTGCGAACAACGCACAGCAAACCGGTCACGATTTCACCACTCTTAATTCATCTCGCACTCATTACCAGGCTGAATAATTCATCTAAACTGGAGTCAGGACTGGGACCAATCTGATACAAACAAGACAGAGATGCAAAATAACATGCTGTGGCAAAATACATTGCAAACCTCTGGTCTCTCTTTCTAACAGAAAAGGTTTGTTTTTTTAATCTGTATTATATGCTTTACATAAAGTTCTGGACAGCACTTTGGTCCACTTCGGTTGTTTTAAAGTGCTTTATAAATAAAGTTTGATTTGATTTGATTAAAACTGATAAAACCTGTTCTTAGCTGGTTTTCAGCTGGTCTACCAGTTTATTTCCTCATCATGCCATGGCACATGTATGGTGAGATCAGAATCTGTTCTGCATGATTACCTCTTTCCCTGGTGGGACAAAGTCCCCGAACATAATGCACTTCAGCACAAAAACCCTCTTGTGTAATAATAATAGCGTTACACTTACTTACCCCGTATTAAAAGTACATACTTTCGAGTGAACATCCAGTAACTTTTCAAGTGAAACCATTCCAGATAGTTACTGTCAATACGGAGTCCTCATTTTATCCACCTGTTGACCGAAACTATTATTTACAAAACGATACCAGCACTTTTAATAACTCCCCGTGTATCTGCTTACCTGAAGGCTTCTGTCAGGGTGTATTCCGACCTCACTGCTCGAGTCCACTGTGTTTCATAACGCCAGCTGTCGGGTTAATGTCATAAACTTGAGTGTTATGAACATAATTCCGTGTGTCTTCAGGCAGAGTGATGCGATGCGACTGCCACCTCTGTGTCGGGGGCGCGCAGAGGGCGGGGGTAAAAGGGGGCGGGGTTTCAAAGAGGGCGGGGCGATCCCTGGAGAAAGTTTTCTGAACTGTCCATCATCAACATCAAGTCAGTAAGTCACGATATTTGTTTATGATAAAGTTAATGCTGCATTAACTGTAAACATGTAAGTCCAGAGATGAATGCTGAATAGTCAAAAGCTTGGAAAGCATATTGCCAATACTATCAGAAGCATATGTTCACTGCATTTATTTGGTCAAAAATATTATCATTACAATTTTTCTATGTGAATATGTTAAAATGTCATTTATTCCTGTGATCAAAGCTGAATTTTCAGCATCATTACGCCAGTCTTCAGAGTCACGTGATTTTTCAGAAATCCTTCTAATATGATGATTTGCGCAAGAAACATGAACACAATCTTAATCATTGCAAAGTTTTGAACCTAATGTATACTTATATCTATTTTGTTTAAACAACACAAATGGAAACATAAGCAATCTAAGCCTGGCTTATTAGATGAAAATGTGTTAACAGTTCAATGGGCACAATGTGAGCTGAAACTACCTTATTGTATTTTTTGCAATCTGATTTAATGCTTTCAGTAATGCTATGCATGACCCAGCTATGAGAGATCTAAATACCAACGGGATTGAGATCATAAACTATTAGAGCTCAAGTTCTCACTTTACCAGAAGTCCAGATAAATGTAGATTTTATAACTTTGTAAATGTGATATTTAAACAGTACTTTCATGCTTTCATAAACCTATATAACGTATATAACGTTAAATTTGCAAATGGTTCCTTTAACCCTCCTTTAAGGGTGTTGATTGTAGTTTTTTGTGTGTGTTGTTGGTTGAACTAAAGCATTACAATACCATAATATTTGTGCAGATATTTAGGAAACATGCTAAGTTCACATACCTGTTTCTATGAAAAACACTACAGCCAGTTATTATACTTTGAAATGAGCATTCCGTGTCGGAATGTTTGTTTTGATCTGTGTGACTCCACCCACTGCCAATTTACCCAATACTGACATCCGGGTTGCCAATTGGCGGGAAACGCGTATTGCAACTATGGAAGCAGCGAACGAACTGAGATCGCAAATTCTACCCGACCTATAAAAAAATCATCGGAATCCATTTTAAAAGCTCTATGACCAGAAGAATATTAAAACGCGGACTTCAACGGATCAACTTGAGGCTTACGCTCGTTTCTGTTACGTCACGTGTCAATCTGGCATCCCCCGCGTGAGCGTCGAGTCTGAGGAGAAAGGGCGGGAGAAACAACCCTCTCCAATATTTTACTGCAGTAGCCACAGCTAACTTATTTGTCAATATTACATACTGCACAGAACACTTGTGGTCTACTTTTAAACACCCATTTTTAAGATGGAAGAGTGATGTTTTAAGCAAGCTGAAAAAAGGTGAATTAATGGTGAAAACCCCCGGACTCTTGTTGCTACATTTCTTTCACTATCTAGCCCACCTTATGCATGAAATTCATAGTGTTTATAAAACACTAAACTAATACTCAAAAACACTTTTACAAGTAGTGCTGTCAAATCGATTAATCGCATTAAAAGTTTGTAAATGTGTATACATGTGCACACACACATATATGTATACATATATACATGCACACAAACTTTTATGTTAGATGTGATTAATCAATTTGACAGCACTAATGTGTGTCTGTAGGCTATATATATATATATATATATACATACACACATTTACAAACTTTTGTTAGATGCGATTAATCGATTTGACAGCACTAATGTGTGTCTGTAGTCTCCCTCTCTCTCTCTCTCTCTCTCTCTCTCTCTCTCTCTCTCTATATATATATACACACACACACATATTTACAAACTTTTATGTTAGATGTGATTAATCGTGATTAATCGATTTGACAGCACTATTTCAAAGTAATGCAAAACAGGTAAAACATTTTTAATCATATACGTTTTATTCTCAATACAGCAAAATACAAAGATGATTCGCAACAGACTCAGAAAATCCATTAGTAATACTTCACCAAAAAAAAAAAAAAAAAGTGTTTAAATTACAAGTTATTACAAGTTTGGATAATCGAGGCTCATAAGAGTACCTTTAAATCATAGATCATATTGCATCCATATACGAATATATATGTAGATTTATTTTCGTCAATCTCTTCTCAATACTTTTAAAACTAAATCGATCTTATACTGTTTGCCAATGAATGCTTTGAGACAACGATCAAGCGAGAACGACACACAGACGTGTAGAAGATCTGATGAAGTTTAGACAGATCTTCCTCGTCTGATTCTGGCCCGATTCAACAGCGTTTCAACCTGACCAACATCACATCTGAATGACAGAAAGCACAGGAAACGCAAACAATCGTACTGACATTACCAACATACAGTGTTCTGTTGAAAAACCAAAAAAATGTGCATTTAATATATTCACATTCTATGTACAATTAATACAAATGTTAAATCGTTGTAAAAATTTACCCTAAAAGAGATTTTTATGTACATCTGTACAGCTTAGTATTTAAATAGAAACATGCGAGTGTTATTTTTCAGTTGGATGAAAGAATAATAATAATAATAATAATAATAATAATAATAAAAAAAAAAAAGTATCTCACCCTGGGAAAAGTTATGATCGCCAAGACAATTAAAGACAAATTTAAATCAAAATCAATCTAATCCTCTAAAAGCACTATCATGAAGTCTAGTAGAAAAGATAAAACCAGTAAAAACAGGAGGAGGAAAAGGACACAGCACAACTACTTCATGTCTCGAGAAGCAAAAAGGCCATGGGAATATCATTTTAGCCAACCATATTCTTTCTTCTCGTGAATCTGGTACATAAACCACATTAGTGCATGAGTTCATTTACATAAAAGCACAATTAACAACCCTTATTGACCAAATCTCAGACAGGATTTCTTCTGCTATGACAATGCAAGCCGTTAAACCTCTAGAAGTTTCCATTCGAACTGCGATCGACAAACATCTGCATAGACGGAAACAAATGAAATAAAAATGTTTGGGAGCCAATCAGAGGAAAGTTTCTAGTGCAAGAGACGATATGTTTCCAGCATTTCATATATTGTGGATTGACTTTTCACCTCGTCTTGTGATCGGATCTGATTTCCTATGCGTATGGGCAGCGGGAGCCGGTCTGCACTGAGAAAACTATGTAATATGTACACATTTATATATATATATATATATATATATATATATATATATATATATATATATATATATATATATATATATATATATATATATATATATATATATACTGCTTTTCTCAACAGAACACATTATAAATATATCCTTACATGACTGATTTCTTTTAAAAGAACTGCAACACACAGGTGACTATGACACTATAAAGGCAACCTCAAGACTCACATTAAATATTTAAATATGATATTTTCATATACAATAGAAATACGTCTCTCATCTCGTATTGCAACCCTGTATCCATGCCGAAAATCCAAGAGTGAAATCCAAGTTGTTATCTAAATAAAATCTATATTAGGCCCAGGCATGTCAGCCACAGTAATAAAATACTCCTGCGTTTAATACCAGAAAACCCGCGACGGTGAGAGGCGAGCGCTACATTTTTCGTATAAAAAAAAAGAAAACCTGGGCCTGGGTATTTGCAGTAGTGACGTATACGAGCCCGACGGGCTAGAACTGACTTACTCTGATGTGTGCACGAGCCAGGCCGAACAGAAACACAACACGACACATCAGTAATAATGCCTTGATATGATGCCGAACAGTCTTTTGGTCTGGTATGCAAGAATCAGTCGAGATGCCACTCCGTTACATGTTCTTTCTGCTTCTCGTCGCACCTCAACCCTTCCAGATGTGTAGTTCAAGATATTGTGTCTCTTAGTTTCCTGTATATCAAATACAAGGCACAATAAAATGATAAAAGGAGGAATTGTAAAGCACCTTTGGTTAAAGGGAGGTACTTTGGTTGAAATTAAAAAGCTATAAACATCCAATTATTATTCATGTTTGCTTACAGCTAGCAAAACAACAGCAAAAAAAAAAAAAACTAAAACCAAAAAAAAAACCCATTAGTCAAAGTAAGTAAAAAAAGAGGCTTTTTTTTTTCTTCTTCCGGAAACGAGCCAATGATATGAGCAGGACGATGCAGTGTGTGGAGGCTCTGCAGACGAACATGCGATCTCCTCTTTTTATAGGGTCTGTGGTGGAGGAGTGTTTTCGTTTTTGGCAAGCTGGTGTAGAAACGAACACAGTGTCACAGATGTCTGAGGCAGATCGAGTGTGTGTGAGTGTTGGGGACGCTCTACTGGACGAGCTTGGCGTCGAGCCGGAGCCAGTGCAGGCCTTGCCGCGTGAAGCGCACCAGTTCAGTCATGCTACTGGTGTTGAAGATCAGCGCGCCCATCACCTTGTCCAGCTCGCAGAAGAACTCTGTGCAGAACACCAGACACAAGAGAACAACAAGTCACGATCCAGTCATTCAGATTCACGCGTGATAGAGTTAAAGACTTTTCATAGTGCACATCGTTTCAAAGCAGCTTTACAGAAAAATCATGATTAGAATATCTTCATGCCTCGTAGACATGGACATTTTAGTGACATTCAAGTAGTTTTACATTGTAAAGTAGGGGTGTATTATACATCCAACTTTAATATATCAATACTCTGTGCAAATAATACAACTTATGCTGTGGACACTTAAGGACTAGCTGAACTGAACACACTTATCAACGACTGGAGCAGATTGTAAACAGCGATTGTGAACGCAACCGTCTCCGACTCCACATGTTTGGGTATATGATCAGTCATCGGTATTCAAATCCGCCTTACAGTCGTTAAGTGTGTCAATGCAATGAATTCCATGGAAATCCATGCTTGGTATGAACTCATTTCCAGAAGCTAGAAACAGAACGACTGCAGAAAAGATGTGCAGAGTTAAAGGTGCAGTGTGTAATATTTAGGAGGATCTGTTGACAGAAATGCAATATCATAAACATAACTATGTTTTCAGTGGTGTATAAAGACCTTGCATAATGAACCGTTATGTTTTTATTAGCTTAGAATGAACATTTCTCTCTACACACGCCACGGGTCTCCTTACATCAACATGTTTCTACGGTGGCCCTGATCGGACAAACACGTTTCCTCACTATGTTGTTCTTCGTGTAAAGAAGCTAGCTAACGTCAGAGAATAAAACACAATGATGAACAGGTAACAATAATATTCGCAATATCGTTTTACTGAATAATTAAGCAAACCTAATTTCTTACTTTATCTTTGTAAAGAAACCTCATTGTTTAACTGGCTACTCTCTGCTGTCTCAGACGACGACATCACTTCCTGTCGGCCACCGAAACTTCTGTTGGGTGCAGTTCACAACCTCACCACTAGATGCCGCTAGAAATCACACACTGCACCTTTAACTCACTCTTTCTCACTGATGCTGGGTACACACCAAAAGATTTTTTACATCTTATAAGATTTTCAAAATGTGATAGACCACAAACATGAGGACAAAAAAATCCTAGATTTAAGCATTTTGCTCCTATAGTGTGTGGTGTGCCATGATGTGACAAAGACAGCACACCACACACAAACAGATTTTCAACCAGATTCTCAACTGTGAACACAGGAAATCTCACAAAAGCTCGCGAGACTTCAGAATAAGCATGTCGGATGATATGCAGGAAGAAATTATGATGATAGTGTTTGATGAATGATTTTCACAGAAAATTCACATAAAAAAACCAAACAAAAAAACTAAAAAAAAACATTGTAGGCTACCCACCATTATATATAACCTTTTATACAGAAATATATTCATTCTTTATTGTCTTAATTTATTCTTTATTGTATTTATTTTCTCTTTAGAAAAAGTTAGCCTATTTAATCCCTCAATTAACCCCGTATAACACTCAGCTTCCTGTGTGTGTGTGTGTGTGTGTGTGTGAGAATGACCGTCTTCCATCATCTCACTTTCTGATTGGATATTGTTTCGTTTCACGTGATAATCTCCAGAACGTTCACGCGTTTGTCCTCGGGGTTCCCCCCACACATCAGGATTTCTGATCGTAAATATTAAACATGTTTAATATTTACGATTCGCGATCGGGGCGGCTCCGACGTTCTTCCGAGCAGGTTCGGACACTCTTAACACACCTCACACCAAGGGAAAATCTGATAAAATAATCTGTTGAACCATCAAGATAATCGGGACATAGCTAGGATTGTCGGAAGGGGGGAAATCGGCCCAAAATCAGCCCGATTATCTTTTGGTGTGTACCCAGCATAAGGGTTCCTACGTTTATCTCGACGACTTCTCTATGGTGTGTTTTATATTATTATTGTGCATTCCCAGACAGCAACATAGTGTCGGCCCAGGTCCGGCCCACATCTTGTACACGATGAATCCACACGGATCTGGGCCGACACTATGTTTCTGTCTGGGTTATTTCGCACGCTCATTATCGTGCATTATTTCTCATGCTCTCTTTATTAGGGTCTGGCGGCTGAAGAGTCAGAGTTGCGGTTTAATCAGTTGACGCGGGAATATCAGGCTCTTCAGAGAGCATATGCCCTGTTGCAGGAAGTGTTTGGAGAAGGGCATCAGTACCTCTCTGCTCTTTGGCGAGCTGCTCGGCCTGGTCCCACACCTCGGTGGCGTAGAGGAAGTTGGAGGTGACCTGCACGTAGCTGGCGGCCATCTGGTGTATGCGCTGAGGGATGGTGACGGAGGAGCTGGCGCTCACACTGGAGGAGCTGGAGGAGAAGCTGGCCGCGCTGCCCGGAGAGAGCTTGGGGGAGACCGGAGACGGCATGCCTGCGCTCTTACTGGAGGACACACACACACAGAGGTTTAGTTTAGTTTTACTGGAGGACACACACACAGAAAGTTTAGAGTTTTCACATTATTTAATAAATGTTTCCATCAGTTTATGCACACACAGGGTTTGAAATTATATATATATATATATATATATATATATATAAAATATAAAAATTGGGATTTTTGCTTTTCTTATTCAAACTAAATCCTGTCGTCCAGCATCTCCTCCTTCCTCTTTCATTCTCATCTTTTTTTTAACCAAAATTGTGTTTAGGTGGACAGATCAATACAGGACAAAAAACATGTAGGATGTTGGAAAATAACAGTATTTTCTATTAACCAAATGCTTTTTAATCTTCTCTATTGCTTCAATGCAAATGAACAAGTGTGTGCTGTTATTTGTGGTGTAGTGACGTGTGTGTTCAAGTACGCCAGATATAAGCAGATTCTGCAATACGCTGTATTTAATATATCATGACTCGAGTATATGCACTAAATCTGTGCAGATTTGTCTTACACAAACTTCCGTGACCTGGCTCGTGACCTGACAGCGTTACCCGCTACAGTTCATCATTACACACATTTGGTGGGTGTTCATTTCAAACCCTGGACATGTATTCTTATCGGATGAAAAAAAGTTATGATGTACATCTTGCCGTTTCAATCCAGCTTTTTTTTTTTAAATGTGATATCCCCAAATGCGCATAAAAATATGTGGACATATTTTACTGGAAAATGTTTAGCATTTTTAAGCATCTTTTTGCCTTCACTGCATTATTTAAATGCTCCTGCAGTGTGAAAGTTTAAAGCAATCCATGTAGTCTTTCAATTAATACGAGCTCATTAAACTGAGTCTGAGATGAAGTGCACCATGTTAAACCACCAAACATGTCAACTAACATATCATTTCATAAACTTCATTTATACAGTCAAAACTAAATGTATTCAGACTCCTTCAACATCTCTCACATTATCAGTTTATTCGCTATAGTTTAGAAAATGGTAATAAAATATGAGCAGAACTCAGTTGATATTTGACTAGTTTTGTCCGTCCTTCTGTTAGACTGTCTCACACATGAATTATGTTGAATATCTGTCAGCCGAATGATATCTGGTGTCTGAATAATTGTTGGCTTGACTGTACATGTGATCCGGTATATAAAATGGAGAGATGTAACCTATTGGTGCATTTTTGTAAGTAGAATGGTGTTTTAAACATGTGGTTGTCGGTTTCTCTCCATTTCCAATATATAAAACAACATAAGGAACTTACTTTGCTACTCCAGGAGACGGAGCTTGGGTATTACTCAACGAATTCTGGGAAAACAGAGTAACAGAGTAATGAATACTTTTGTGTACGTCACGTTCTTCTGTTTAACCCTCTGAGGTCGACAAACGCGCCGGCGCGTTTTGCTGGATTTTCTCCACATTGTAGCACTATAAACTTAAATTTCTCCGTCATTTATGGTCATACAGAAAAAAGAAATATAAAAAAAGAATCTGTGATATTTCTACTTTTGTATGTGTCCACTTACAATCAAATCAAAACATTGTGCTTTTGTAAAATAAAGAAAATAAACAGGGTGTGCGTTCTGCCTCTCTGTCGCGGTGAACTTTTTTTTCTTGAGCACGTCTATAAACTGAAACAAAACTCTGCGAATACTTGTCACACATTTATGAGCCATAAACCTTTATAAACATATAAGTGTGTACTTTTAAATTATCCGATTCAAAACGAAAACAAATATTCTCTGTTTAAGTAATTTGTATAAAACCAACAAGATGTCCAGATTCTCAAACGCTTGCTCATTACAGTTAATTTGGCCACGCCTACTCGCGCAAAAGAGATTCACATGCAAATCTCCACATGGAACGCGAACGCGCTCATTACCTCAACAACAAAACACTTCACTTCACTTTTTGTCGAGTTTGAAAGACGTGCCTGAGCTTACATTGGATTTACATCAGGAGAAGAAGAACGCGATTTGAAGACAAGAAAGATAAGGTAAGAAATTCTTACATATTAGTTTGCTATTGTTGCATAAATTTCACATTGCAGTTGAACTGTTGCTAGATGGTGAATATTATAATATTTAGACCCGTGTTTACTGTTACTGTGTTTGTGGATATCTGCTCAAACGTAGATATGTATTTGGTAACCATAATGTTTTATATTTGAGCGTGATCGCGTTTGAATGTATCTTATTTTGGATCGTGATCACGTTTGAATGTATCATATTTTGGATCGTGATCGCATTTGAATGTATCATATTTTGGATTGTGATCGCATTTGAATGTATCATATTTTGGATTGTGATCGCATTTGAATGTATCTTATTTTGGATCGTGATCACGTTTGAATGTATCATATTTTGGATCGTGATCGCATTTGAATGTATCATATTTTGGATTGTGATCACGTTTGAATGTATCATATTTTGGATCGTGATCGCATTTGAATGTATCATATTTTGGATCGTGATCACGTTTGAATGTATCATATTTTGGATCGTGATCGCATTTGAATGTATCATATTTTGGATTGTGATCGCATTTGAATGTATCTTATTTTGGATCGTGATCACGTTTGAATGTATCATATTTTGGATCGTGATCGCATTTGAATGCATCATATTTTGGATTGTGATCGCATTTGAATGTATCATATTTTGGATCGTGATCGCATTTGAATGTATCATATTTTGGATCGCGATCACGTTTGAAAAACAAACAGCTTCATGTTTTTACTATTATCTCATTTCATATGGACCACGAATGGAAACATTTTAAGTAACATGATAATCAATATATTTTTCTCTAGCTTAGTTGTTACTTAAATCTTTTGGAAGATTTATACTGTTATAGGTTATTATTATTTTATCCAGCACTGCGCATACTTAGCTTATGCCTACAAGGCACAACAAACCTGGTGTTCACTGTTCATTATATCTTGTTGGAAACATGTGTGTGTGTGTGTGTGTGTGTGTGTGTGTGTGTGTGTGTGTGTGTGTGTATTCTGTGAATTTTAAAAAACAATTTTAACCAGAAAAATCTAAAATGTATTCCCAAAATCGTGCAGGCCTTTCTCTTGATATCAGTATGTTCACTTTTTTTTTCAGGGCCCAGATGACACTGAGGACTGCTGAATTCAAAATTCACATGAGTCTCTGTACATGGTAAAGTGAAAATCAAACACCTTGGAAATTAAAGGTATGTATGTTTTTAGGAATGGCACAAAGGTCTCTGTCTTTGGATCATTGTTTTCAATAAGTGCTTTTTTGGCATGTGTTGTGTATCTTTGGACGATGCTGTGTTGTAAATAAATCCAAACAATTTAAAAGCCATTATTTTTTAAATCTCCTCATTTACAGTATTGTGCAAGGTTGCCCAGAATGACAGGGCCTGATAGCTCCTAATAGGGCCGTTAGGGGAGGTTCTTTGTCTTTCTCAGGTGAGAAAAGCTTACATATTAATGAGCTCTCGCATAAGGCTTTTTCACACAAAACACGTCGTAAAATTTTTAAATCAATATATTGTCTTATCTGAATGAGCAGTCAGGGTGATTTTCACATAGTTTTGCAGCAAA
Source organism: Vimba vimba (assembly GCA_022828995.1). Lineage (NCBI taxonomy): Eukaryota > Metazoa > Chordata > Actinopteri > Cypriniformes > Leuciscidae > Vimba > Vimba vimba. The sequence continues at coordinate 36,046,259 of CM040829.1, read as the reverse complement.
TATTCTAGGCTACGTCATACAATTTTCAAAAGTCTTGTGAAGAAATAATCAGTATGGGTTTCATGGCCTTATTTCAGTGAGAATTTTTTTTTGTATTTTCACAAACCACGCATAAATGTCATTATCTCAAAACTACAAACTTTTACATACATGCTGTTGATATATTATTGTAGCAGAGGTTGTGCTGAATACAGTGTAATTAGACTTTAACCATGAAAATGTCACAAGAAACAGAAATAACCAGAAATGTCAGAGCATGTCAGAACACCTCCAGGGCCCAGAAAACAGCTCAGACCTCAGAGGGTTAAAGAATCATTAACATGAATTTCACATCTCCAGCATAAACTACATTTTTCATGTGTTTTTGTAATTGTGTCAGACTGGAGATTTCAAACCTACACTACAGTCAAACAGTTTGGGGTGAGTAAGATTGTTTTATGAAAGAAATTAATGCTTTTATTCAGCAAGGACACATTAGATTGATCAGTAAGTGACAGTGAAGACATTCATTATGATTTCTATTTCAAATAAATGCTTTCTATTCATTGAAGAATCTTAAAAAAAATAATGTATCACCAGTTTCCACAAAAATATGAAGCAGCACAACTGTTTTGAACATTGATGATAATCATACATTTGTCAGGATATTAAAAATAATATCTGAAGGAGAATGTGCTGTAATGATGCTGAAAATTCAGCTTTGATCACAGGAATAAATTAATTAGTTTAAAATATATTAAAAAAGCAAACTTATTTTAAACATTACTGTTTTCCATAGAATAAACACATGAAAAAAGGACAGAAAATCATGTTACCTTCAAGTGTTCAGTGAGCGTTTTAGAGTATTTCAGTGCACTTTCTTTCCGTAGCTTGAAAAGCCTCAAATACAGGAGCGCCTGGCACCTCAGACTGCAGACACACACACACACACACACACACCGCTTACATTAGCCACAGCTTTACCAAACACTACACACTAACAGCTTTAACACCATTGACTTTACTGATGAACAGTCAAATAAAGATGCTTGATATAATACATTTAACACCATTTTGCTGGAAATAGAACATTTTCTTTAGTGTGAAAAATTGCATTGATTGTTTTCAGAGCCATTAAGTTTAATAATGACTGTTAAAGTGCACTAGCAGTGTTGGGGGTAACGCATTAAGAAGTGATCTGATTATGTAACTCATTACTTGTAATGCACAACAAATATCTGAGCTACTTTTTTCAAATAAGTAACACAAGTTACTCTGTCCCCCGTGTATCGACCGACAGCTCTCCTGTCCTCATGCTGAGGGACAGCGTAAGAGGCGTTGTGTACGTGTGTGTGTGTGAACATGATGATTACTGTAGATCTAGACTAAATGTGAATATGCATTTACTCTCACTTGCACAAAAACAGATTCAGTGTTGCTCAAGATGACAGTGAAACGCAAACTCATAATATGATGCGAACATGCAGTATTTAAATGAGTTCAATTACACAAATACACTTTATGCACTTAATCTCACTTTATTAACCAATGTCTTTGCTGCTGACGTTCGATGATCCAATTCAACAATACTAATGAGCAAAAATGACTTGAGTATGATTGGGCTTAGGTTTGGTTTAGGGTTAGAGATTTGTAATTATGCATAATTTACTTTAATCACTATAAGTGCATGTTTGTTGCTTTTGGCTTGTTTAGTTTGGGACATTTAATATTCAACAATATTATTGATCTGCTTGCATTGATAACATTATATGAGAACTGAAGTGAACTGGACGATGACGTCACTGTTTTCTCCAGAGCGGCTATATAGATAAATTAACTAAATAAATAACTTTCTTTAAAAAAAAAGAAAGAACCATCACTGAACTTAAGCTGTGACTGTGACGCTATTTTACTTCTAGAAACAAACTTTGTTGCATTATTTTCCTGTTATCACTGTAAAGCTGCTTTGAAACACTCTGTGTTGTAAAAAGCGCTATAAATAAAAGTGACTTGACATGATCCATGCGTAAACGTATTAAAATAAAGTATTACCAAACATTGATTCAGTTCTCATGACAATGCACTTCAACTGATTTAAAACACAATGAGAGTCAACGATGATTTTCTCAACTGTGAACCAAACACCATGGACCCGAAACATGCAGACTCATGTCGTCTCCGCTACGTACCACAGCACTGCTAGCCTTTTGTCTGCAGATGTCGCATCCGGCGCCATGTAGCTCTTGAGCTTCATCGTGTACCTACCGAACAAGCAAACGTGCACATGTGTGAGCAAACTCAAGCATTATATGAAGAGATATGGAAGCATCTCAAACCCTCTGGTCTTACTTGATGAGCTCCACGGTTTCGGCATACATGGGAAAGGGGGATTTGGCCTCCTGGGCGCTCTTCTCCAGAGCGTTCCCACACTCGATGAACGACACCACAGCGTCCAGGTAATACACGGCCTTCTCAAACCTGTCCATCTGTGGAAAACACAACGCATGTGAGGAGGAAAACAGATTCTACACGGACACTGTAACATAAAATCTGATATTATGGGGCGCATTTGATTTGAATTTGGCACTAGTAGTGCACAAACTCAAAACAACCTTGCCATTGGCACAAACATCACTGACCCCGAGTTTTAAACACTGGCTCCGTGTGAAGAGAGCACCTGTTGTGTCGCTCTCAATGGAGGACTAACACAAAAGGTCAGGGGTCACAGAAATATCAAGCAGATTAACTGACACAGATGTGAGAACCGTAGGCCAGTAAAACTAACCCTCACCAGAGCATCCGCGTTGTGTTTCAGTTTCTTCGCCTCTTGAAGGTAATGATCAGCAGAATGAATCCTGCAATTCAGACGGAGGATTGGCTGTTATTACACACGCAAGAATCACAGCAAATCACAAGAGAACATTAATGATGCTTAAACGTCCCACTGTGTGGATCCGGATTTCAGGAAACCAATGAGATTTCACTACGTGTATATATATAGTTGCTTCTTACAATAATAGACAATTAGGACAAAAACTCTTTTGCTTTTTTCTCAGTGTCAAAGAATCTAAAGTAATAAATAAGTCAGACAAAAGATCAAGACTTCGTACCTGTCCTCAAACAGGAGTTTGGATCTGGATTTGGAGCCATCGGAGATGTGCGGCACTGTGACGGGATTCTCCGTTTTAGAGCTTTTCTCCTGGTTAAAACAAAAATGACATTGAGAAATTAGAAACTGAAACTTCGATGCTGGACTTGACTGAAATAAACTCTATACAAGAACATGAACCATGTTTAGTGAGTCTTGTGTTCTGAAACGCGTCTCACCAAAACTCTCTTTCACGGCACAGCGACAACTGAGACAGAATCTTACAGAAGTGTTGGTACTTCTTTTGAATAAGTAATTCCTTCGTGACCATTAAAAAAAAAAAAACTACATTCATACTATATAGAATGTAATCCGGATGCATTACATTTGCCATGTTGTCACTAGTCATGTTTCAGTCCAAAGTTATAAATTTAACTTTTCACAAAAATGGAATTTTGCATAAAACATTAGTGAATAAAGCAGCTTTCCCCATGTGTTTAAGAGAAATTTGGCACAAAATATCTGTAATAAAAATGAAAGTGGCAGCATTTGTACATCATAAATGAGTTGTGTCTCAGAGCGCACGGGTGAAACGCCATAAACACGTCATGTTCTCAGAGAACATCCTCTGTTGAGTCAGTGTTGCGCATTTAAATGTGTTTTAATCGTATTTTATGCACGTCTTATCAGGTAAAAATTTTCGCCTCAATTGAGTGCAATAGATTATGTACGTTTCTACAATTGATGCCCATCTTGCCGGCATTGTTTTTAACGCGAGAACCCAAAATTGCATAAAATCGGTGGATGGAAATATAGTCACGTGACCTATCAGCTGCGTCGCTTCACTGCCATTCATAAACCCTCTCCTGCGGCCTCATGGGATAGTAAAGTGCACATCAAATGCACACTTCAGAATCTTTATTTTTATTGTTAGCTATGGGAAAACTGAAAGTCTACACAGTGTGATAAGATGTCGCACAATAAGCGATGACAGGACAGAAGCTAAATCTGAAGCTTTATATAAGGTGGCACTAATGCATTTACACAGGAATAGCATTTGCAGAAAATAAAACCATGAATGAATGAAAAATGTGACATTTTCCTTTGAGGCTTTGAAGCTTCAAGGCTTTTTATATTCGGCAAATGCAATGACTTTGGACAGAACTAGTAGCGCTGTGTTTGTTATTACACAAAGTGATTGTATGTACACAATCCAGGATGGGTTATATAAAAGGTGGAGACGGTAAACAGTGTGTGCCTCTGGAACAGCCTGAGGTTCTCTCGCGTGTGTGTGTGTGTGTGTGTGTGTGTGTGTGTGTGTGTGTGTGTGTGTGTGAGGGCGAACGCACCTTGGCCTCCCTGCGGACGGGCTTGTCGTCGCCCTTGCGGTGTTTGGAGCCGCTCTTGCTGCCGTCTTTGCCGCTGGGAAGCGAGCTGGAGGACTGGCTCAGCGTGCGCTTGCGCGGGTGCTCGGGTTTAGCCGTCGGCTGCAGCGTGATGGAAGGAGAGGGCGCCGACTCCTTGTCTTTATCCTGAGCGCGCTTCAACGAGCTGCAGAAAACAGTTGGGGATATCATGATTAATCAGCAGGAACAATTACAATCTGATCTCACCAATGCGAGAAGTTACCGGGTTTCTCACACCAGGTCATCGTCCTTCTAAACCCCGCTTTAACCCAGAGTAAAGGAGTGTTTCACGCTAACAGTAGCTGCGTTTACAGGGACCCTAATCACAACTACAGGCTTCATACAGACACTGGAAAATGAAATTTCAGGACTTTCAAGGACTTTAAGCACTATTTTTTTGGTTTACAAGGAATACAATCAGAGATCTTACTAATCAAACGATATCTTTATTAGCTTCAAATAAATAAAGGTAAATGGATAAATAAAAATAAACCAATAAAACATAATGGTAAAAGTAAAGTGCAGCAGATGCAATGACTGCGGAAACTTTAATCACTGAAAGGATACTATGACAAGACATCGCTTTCCTTATTCAAACTGATTTTTTCCCTCATGAATATATGATTGACCTGAAAAATGAAAGTCGTATCATATACTTGGATATGAGGATTATCACGCTCATATTCATGCGAAACGGCTCTATATCTGAATCAGACCGGCTGCAGCGTTAATTATGAGCGAAAAGATTGTTTTATCGATAAAATTAAACACTAATTTCACGTATATTGTTCAAGTTCCTTTTCATAAATATGGCTGTTTTCAAGGGTTTTTCAGGACTTAAAAGTCCAATTCGAGCACTTTAAGCACCTGGCACGAACCCTGCTACTAGCACAGTCAGAAACAGTCAAAAAGTCGCACGTAACACATCAATTGGAACGAATTGGCCAAATCTGATTAAATCGTCATTCGGATTGTAAGGAATGGTTTAAACCTTTTCTAATCCGATCGAGAGGACATGCAAACACTTGATCCAGGGTTCCCCCACCTTGTTAACTTCAAATTCAAGGACCTTTCAAGAACTTTCCAGGTCCAATACCCTCAAGTTCAAGGACTTAATGTGGGGACACATGTCTTGTAAGATACATTGTTACAGTTTTGCGTGCGTGAACATGGCAACGTACAACACAAAGTCCCTCACGCGGGAAACCCTTAAACGTAACGCGTAAATGCGCGTAACTAACGAAATAAAATAAAATAAAACAACACATTAGCGGACCGGAGGGAATAATATGGAATTTTTCCCAGAAAACTTCTTGCACAAAATAAATTCAAGCACTTTTAAGGATCTGCATCTATGCGCGTTTATTTTCAAAAACTTTCCAGCGCCTTGAAATCTTTTCAGATTCGCAAACTTTCAAGGATTTCAAGGACCCGTGGAAACCCCGTTGATCGGAGTGAAAACCGAAACTGGAAAGTACAGGTAGAAATGGAAACTCAGTTAACGTTTGCGTCAGGTTAAGAATACACAGGATTAATTGTTAACCCTGGGTAAATTTAAAATAATGCACTGACAGAATGTTCACTGATAATATTTGCTATTGGCATTTTTACATTACCCATTTTCCCAAGCTTTCCCAAGGTTTTTGTATAATTTTCTCATTTCTCTTTTCCGGTGGATGTGGGAACTCTGTTTAATGTGGAGGATATCTGAAGGATTAAAGCAGAATGAACTCACTCTTTACTGCTCGATTTGTGCGAGGACTTCTCATCCAGTTTGGACTTCTTATTGTCTGGTTTGAGACCGTCGTCATCATTCTGTGGGAGAAACACAAGATTCAATAATAAGGTATACTACCTTTCAAAAGTTTGAAAAAAAAGTTTTTTAAAAAAAAGAAATTAGTACTTATTCAGCTAAAATTAGTGTTTGGTTCAGGGTTAGATTCATGTAATTATGCATAATTTACTGTTATTACTACAGTAAGGCATAAAAGGACACTAAAATAAACTGTTACCCAATTGTGATTTGTAAAAGCATCGTTACAATCGAACACATTCACTTATCCGCAATCTCAGATGAGTTTTTCACAGAAGCTTGTCGCAATGCCATATGGGACTGCATTTTCAGAAGATCTTTTAGAAGATCGAGCCGTCTAAATCTTGGAACCGTTTCGTCTCAGGAACTCAAGCTGCCCTTAAAAGGCAGTGTGCTAGGATTTGAAACGGACCTAATATGTTTAAAGGTGACATTATGTTTCTTTATCTTTCCTTCAGTGTGTAATATTGCCGTTTGTGCATGTAAATGATCTGCAAACTTAAAAAGCACAATGTCCACAGCAAAGGGAGTGAATCTCTCCAACAGAAAACACTCGTCGTCTGTAGTTCTGCCATTATTTCCATGACTTCGCTTTGTCAACATGTTTTTCTTCCACCGTGAGGGCAAAAAACACTATAATTACCCAAGATATAACACTGTTTACAGCGGCTCATGAAGCCTTGGGAATTGAAACTCAGTTATGGTGAGGGGTGTTACATGTCTGACGCGTGATCTAAGAGTTCTCCTGATCACACCAAGGACGAAATCGATAATGAACAAGATGCAGCTCTAAAAGTCGTTCTAATATAAAAGAATAGCAGTTCAAACCACAAATATAGCGATAATGGCACAGAGGAACAATATCGCTGGAATCACTTCCATAACTTTTTTTTTTTTCCAGCTGATGAACGATAAAAACATTGGCAGCCAATGAGAATCCATGGTGCTTTTAAGAGCTCGAGCATTTACCGTTCGTTGGTGTGGATGCTAATATAGATATCGCTATAGGTATCTTCACAGTTATCGCTCTTGGTGTGAACGTTCATTGGTAGACCAATCACAACAGACTGGGTATTTCGGAAAGGCAGGTTTTAAAGAGACAGTAACTGAAAGAGCATTTCAGGTAGAAGTGAAAAGCAGCAGCAATTCACAGTATAAGAAAAATAATGTCCTTTTTGAACTTTAAATCATGTAAATGTATTAGCAGACCCCCCAAAAAATTTAATTATGAACATGTAAATAAGCAAAAGTGCATGTTATTTCATTTCAATAAAAGATGCGATGCTTGATTTGGTTTGGATTTACTTATTGCGCTCGCTTGCGCCCTCTTTTGGTTATAGGAGACAATACAGTACTTTTTTCCTCTAACTTTTAGCCTTTAAAATTTGAAATAAAATAATCTTTGAATTTTGCTAATATTTAAGAAAGAAATTCGACTTTGAAGAATTTGACAGCCCTACCAATCAGAGCAGACTTGGGCAGGTCACAGTATGAGACAAATAATGTCCTTTTTGAAGTTTAAATCATGTAAATGTATTAGCAGACCCCCAAAAAATAAAATAATGAACATGTAAACAAGCATAATATGCGTATTTTAAATGCTACCCACAAATCGGCTCCAACCAACCTTGTGTTTTCTCTTGGCCTTGCTGGCTCCCTTCTCTCCCGGCTGCTTCTGCAACTCCTTGGCTTCTCCAGGCGAGCTCCGCTCCACCTTCACCTCCGTGTCCTTGAACAGGCGTCCCGGGACTCTGGACAGCAGGTTCAGGTCGATCTGCACCAGCAGTCGGGGGGGCAGCCTGTTTTCCGGGTCACTCAGTGGGGAAAGCATGGGCGAGAACAGGGCGGACGGGTTCTCGGGGTACTGGTCTCTCGGCGTCTGCGAAGACGATGGCACGCTTACGTTGCCCTCGGAGTCCGACGAGGACGACTCGACGATCTCACGGGACTTTTTGGGCGCTTTTTTGCGTTTGTCTGATGCTGGTCGAGGAGAGGAGGTTTTGGGCTCCTTCTTGATGTTGGGTTTGCGAGGGCCCTTGTTGGCGGCGCGGGCTCGGTGTGACGGGATCTCAGGCGAGGGTTCGGTCTCTACTTTCAACCCACCTTTTGGCTCCTCAACCACTGGCGGCTTCTCTGTCTTTTTAGGCTGTTTTTTACCCACAACTCGTCGCCCACCCTGACTTACGCCCTCACTTTGAGCGGGAGACTTCTGACTTCGCCTTTGCCAGCTCTCTGAGCCCTTCTGATTGGGCCGAAGGTCTCGTCCCGAGGAGGGCGTCGGGTCTTTAGATCCCGGGCCACTGTAGACTCGGCTCGAGTTGGTTTCTCGCCCCTCTTTCTTATACTTCGTTGGCGTCGTGCTGCTGTTCTCCACCGGGGAAGCCGGGGACAGCTTGTTCTCCTTCTTGATCCAGTTTTCCAGCTGCCATTTGTTAACAGTGGGCTGTTCCCGCTGCGGTCAAACGGGGAAACTTGCATTGAGTGCGACATCAAACTCGGATAAGCATAAAACAATTCTTGTTATCAATGCTCCATCATTGGTCATTATTTTCCTGTTTAACGCTATTAAGCTGCCTTGAATCAAACTGTATTGTATAAAGTGCAATATTATAAAAACTAATTACAAAGCATTCCATAACTGGTCATTATTGAGCAACATTAATGCATTCATTCACAAATGCAGGTTTTAAGTTGCAACTTCAGAGTTTTAGTTTCAGTACGACATTAAACTGCTATATATAATGTTGAATATAATGAATGGGGGAATATTAGTGGTCCTGATAGTCCAAATGTCTGATGTTATCAGTAAAAAGTGTCCGACATTATTTTAAATATATCTAGTCAGTGACAGAGAATATTCATCTATAATAATTCAGTATTTTCAGCTTCAGAATCATGAATATTGTTGTTCTGGTGTCTCTATTGTCCTGTGCTTTGGGTTTCAGCACCAAGTCCAAGACTATTCATTTACACACACAATGCAAAACCAAATTTAGCGTTTAATCAACAGGACATTTTTTGTTAACCTTATATCACATGTCTTGAAGTATCGCAATAATATTGTCTGGTGAGTTCAATATCGTGATATGCATCAAATCGTGACATGAGGGTATCGTTACACCCCTTGTACTCATACTTTGTCTCATCCCATGTGCTATATAAACCAACCTTTACTAACAATGTTGAGGAAAATACTATTCAGATCAGTCCTTCATGCTCATGCAGTGCTACTCTGTATTAGATGAGCGTTGTGTGTGTGTGCCAGTGCTACTCTGTATTAGATGAGCGTTGTGTGTGTGTGCCAGTGCTACTCTGTATTAGATGAGCGTTGTGTGTGTGTGCCAGTGCTACTCTGTATTAGATGAGTGTTGTGTGTGTGTGCCAGTGTTACTCTGTATTAGATGAGCGTTGTGTGTGTGTGCCAGTGCTTCACCTCGGGTGTGGCAGTCCGAGGCGGCTCATTGGTCTCGCTCTCTGAAGAGCTGCTCTCGCTCTCGCTGTCAGAACTGGAGCTGCTCTCCGACCCGCTGCGACTGCTGGTGTCCTCTTGCTCGGCACCCCCGCTGTTATTACTGTTGTTACTGAGGTGCACATGCAAACTTGTTGGCTAAATGATTCCTGATGCATCAACTACCAAGCATGCAACATTGCAAAGGCACAAATAACAATGAGACTATGCCAAAAAAGCAAGTTAATTCAGCTAAAGCAGGATTCACCTTGGGTCTGTTGCACTGCCTGTGCGAAACTCACAACTTGGCTCAGTTTTGACGTAAAGGGGTGCAGTTACAACTAGAGCCCGACCGATATATCTGCAGGCCGATATTATCGGCCGATATTAGGCATTTTCCTAACTATCGGTATCGGCATTTATAACGGCCGATAAATTAATATTTAAAAAAATGCAGCGTGCAGTGATTTATGTAAGGATGGCGCTGCCAATAAAGCACCTAAAAGCTGTTACAAAGAACTGGCAAAAGTGGCAAAAAAATAACAGCCGCGTCCGGTGTAGACACAGTGTTAAAGCTCATTCTGCTACGTTACAACATAAAGCAATATTCCAATAATTTATGTAATTATAACACTTTATATAGGGCCATTTTGCATTAAAAGTAGCCAGATGGAGACACCACACGTTCAGAATTAATACACTTAGTAAACTACAGAACAGCGCGAGCGGGAAGCGGCGCACCTCACGCGGGCAGAGAACGCGTCCGAGAACAGACACTGTTAGTCATATAAAACGCACACACAGGTCTGTTAAATTAAGCAATACTTTTAAGGTAGTCTAATATTTTTCTGACTAACAAAATTACTGACACAGTAAAGGGTAGATTTAAATAAAGAAAAACTAAATTTAAATAAAGAAAAACTAAATTTAAATAAAGAAATTAAACGAAATTTAAATAAAGAAATTAAACGAAATTTAAATAAAGAAAAACGAAATTAAGTTAAATTAAAAAACGAGATTAATTTAGATTGATAATAATGGGTAAAAAGTCTAATACATTTTGTTTCTATTATTCTATTTTCCACAATGTCAAAGCAACACAGCTTAATCCAAAACACAAGCTCAGGCATGCACTTCGGTCCATACAAACTCCGCTGTTCTGCGCTCTTGCCAGAGAAGACTTGCGCGTCGGTTCTATTTCTGGCATGCACGCGTTTTCCGCGTGGCTCGAGCCGCGCCTGAGAGACGCGTGTCTCACGCAGGCAGTGTGCAAACTCCAACCTGTTAACATGGGAGCTGAAATAAAAACGGCCATGCCACGCAGTCAGTGTGTCGCCGGCCTTATTCAAGCGCGAATGAGAACCGTTTCGCGGGGGATCCCAGATGTGAAAAAAAACAACAACAAATATTCGAATGTCAAATTTTAAAATCGAATACCAACCCACCGAACGAATATTCGGGTCCAGCCCTGTAGCCTAGTTTCACGTTTAGTACATTTTGCTTACTACTTATTTAAAATAGTATAAAACTACTGTACATATGTAATTATAAACATTTTCATTATGATATTATTAATTTTACTTTACTAAAAAGATCTGAGTTCTTCCTCCACTAAATTAAGATTAAAAATAGAAGAGTATTTAGAATATAATATAAAATGCAATGCAAACTAGTTTGGTTACAGCTCAAATTCTCATTCTATCATTCACCCTGCCTCCATTGCATATCTTTGTCACACAAGTGTTTGATCACCACATTTGAGTGATCATTGCAAAACGTTTATATATTTATTCTGTTTATACTGTGTATTCTATATACAGTACCCATCAAAAGTTTGTACACACCAATTGGAAAGTGTGTCCAAACTTACTGTACTATAATACACATAAATAATATTGCTACTGTATTATAATATACACACAAATAATATCGGCCGATATATCGGTATCTGGCTTTTTTTTATCGGTATCGGCATCGGCGCCCAAAAATCCATATCGGTCGGGCTCTAGTTACAACTTACACACTACACAAAAAGTTGCTTTACGGTTCACCATTTAAGTGTTAGTTCACCCAAAAATGAAAATTCTGTCATTTATTACTCACCCTCATGAGTTTTTTAGTTCATCTTCGAAACCCAAATAAAGATATTTTAATTATGTCTCTCCACTGAGAGTCAGCACACGATCTTACAACTCATCCATATGAATCAAGCAGTCAAGTAAAACCTTTCTGAAGAGACACGATCACTTTATATGATGAACAGATTTAATTTAGGCTTTTATTCACATATAAACATTCAAAGCACAGATCTGATATGGCAAACGGGAGATGTGATACGCTTGACGTGCGAGAACCAATGAGGTTCATTCTCGTGTTACGCCGCACATTTGAACTTCAGCAAGAACCAATGAGGTGTTTGCGTTGATCAATGTTTATATGTGAATAAAAGCCTTAATTAAATCTGTTCTTCATATAAAGCGATCGTGTCTCTTCAGAAAATTGACTAAACCACTCAATTCATAGATTAGTTTTACAATCTCTTTATGAATATTTTGAAGTGTCAAAGTGGTAGTTGTGTAGCCTGTCAATGGAGGGACAGAAAGCTCTCAGATTTAATTAAAAGTTCTTCATTTGTGTTTTGAAGATGAACGAAAGTCTTACGGGTTTGGAACGACATGAGCGTGAGTAATTAATTAAACTTTTTTTCATTTTTGGGTGAACTAACCCATTAAGGCTAAACTACCAGTGCATGTTTTATTTTGTCACCCTCTCCCATGGAATCAAACACTATCCCTCTAAACATCAGCTGTACGAGTGTGTCACCTTGCTGAGGTGTTTCGGGACGTGTTCTTGGCAGGATCTTGCTCTCCGTCACTGTCTTCGCTGGTGCTGAGCTTCAGATCATCCTGCAGAGTGCTGGAATAAGAGCAGGACAACAGGACTTCAGATAAACTCAGACTGAGACACTGAGAGGTGATTTCCCCAACATAAGAAGCTTTAAAACTACTGTAAAAACAATATAGGATGTATTCCATTAGGACATTTCCAATTTCTATTAAAAGAAGTAAAGATGAATTCAAGTTATCAGAATCTATGTTAAGCTACTGATTTAAAAAAATAAATAAAATAAAAACAAGAAGTAGGAATGATTTAATAATTTCTGTTATTATTATAAACCGAAGTTGCGGTCCACAAAGCATGCATCTTTTATACGTAATGCTACGGGCCACAGGACAGAAAGAGCTTCTGACAGAACGGGCAGATTTACTTCAGCGTCTCAGAGACTCACTTGGACTGGTCGCTGTCGCTTGGCTTTGACGGGTGACTGGTGGATGCGCTCTTCCCTGAGATTTTTTCTGAGTGAGGGAAAATCAGCACACAAAAAATACATCAATTTAAAAGGCTAAAGAAACACTCAAGTCTCATTAAATGACTGCTAGAACTTACTTTGTGCCCCAAAAGACAGGTGCTGGGCATCCTACAACAAAGAAGCTAACAATTACAAATTGAATACACGTGTACATACATCGCAAAAAAAAAAGTTTGACTGGTTTCAAATGCTAAAACGGTAGATCAAAATGAATATGAACACTGTTGAATGAAGAAATGCAATGGCAATCATGCATTTTGTAGTGCAGCTTATGGGTATAAACATACTTTCTGCATTAAAATAGGGCTGTCAAATAAAAATGTTCATGTTATTGTGTGTTCATGTACATTACGCTCTGTTTTCTCAGGTTACTGATGCACTTACACAGTTTTATGCACTATTGCATGCACATTAAGGAAATTATATTTTATTTAAGAACAATTTTTCTTAAAAGTTAATGCACTTTAAAAAGTGAATGTTATTTCATTTAAAAAAAAAAAATGCAATGCTTGATTTGGCTTATATTTGCTTGTCGCGCTCGCTTGCGCCCTCTTGTGGGCATAGGAGACAATACAGCACTGTTTTCCTCTAACATTAATAAGTATCGCCTTTAGAATTGGAATATAATTTGCATTTTGCTAATATTTAAGAAATTTAGCTTTTCAGCCATTTTGACAGCCCTGCATTAAACGACTCCGTTTTTATACTATCCTGCAAACATGATTAAAATGGACTGAGCCAAGTGTGTGGCAGGTGTGTGTGTGTGTGACCATAGAGACCCTTTCATATCTGACCTTGGAGGTGGAGAAAGGAAACTTTGAAGGTTCAGTCTTGCAGGGCGTGTGAATGGCTGTCAGCGGAGGAGGCCAGACCTGAGTCATTTCCTGGAGAAGAAAACACAGTTCAATCAAGCGGGTTTTAAAACTAATTTCCCCTTCTGCACTTTGACACCGTCATTTCTTCTATCTGCCCTTTTATAGCCGGACCTTCGTTCTAATGCGTCTTCAGTGGTCAGCGATCTCAGCACCACTTACACATCGCAGGAGAGCTAACTGAAACATTTCCAAGACTTACCATGTGTTACAAATATTGACATTTGATTCAAAGTGCTTTGCAGAATGTCTTGCAGTTCCTTTCTTTACGAACGGATTAGAAGTGAAGAAAATGGGAGAAAAGGTTTATTAAGTTTTATTATGAGTTTTAGTTTTATCTTTGGGGAGAGTAACGAGAGAAACTGGGTAGCTGACAAACTTTGAGGTTGGCTAGACTAAAAGTTTTTGGTAAAACTTTTTTGGTAAATTTTTTTTTGAAGTTTTAAAGGTAAAAAAAAAAAAAACATGCACAAAAACACAGACCATATTAAGACTATTCTAGATCCCATCAGACTGCTAAAAAAACACATTAGAATGTTTTCAGTTGCTCCAAACATTTTTTACCATACCGGTAGGCGTTGTTTGCATGTTTTACACATTTTGTAAGCGTTTCTGACATGTTACTAAACACTGCTAGTCCATAGTCAGCATTTCAAAATACTGCTAGGCATTTTTTAGCATTTAACATATTGCTAGTTCATTGTCAGCATATTTTAACACAGTCATTTTTAGCATGTTTTAACGTTGTTAATATGTAGCACATTGCTAACATGCTACTAACACTGCGAGTCAACATTTCAACATAATGCTAGGCATTTAATTTATTGCTACATGTTGTTAGGCACTGTTAGCTTGTTAACATTAACCATATTGTCTAGTGTTGATAACATGTGTAGGCATTGCTAGTCTGTTGTCAGCATTTTTTCACATGCTGCTAGGCACTGTTAGCATGTTTTAACATATTTGTAACATTTAACATATTGCGAAGTGTTGCTAGGCATCACTAGTCTGTTGTGACCATAGTTTAACATGTTGCCAGGCAATGCTAACACATTTTAACATGTTAACATGTAGCATACAGCTAAGCGTTTGCCAACATGCACTGCTAATTACTGCTAGTCTGTCGTCAACATTTCAACATACTGCTAGGCATTGTTAGCATGTTGTTAACATTTAACACATTGCTACATGTTCCTAGCATGTTTTCGCACATTTTTAAAAGTTAGCATTTTGCTAAGCACTGCTAGTCTGTTGTCAGCATGTTTTAACACAGGGTTCACCAATCTCGGTCCTGGAGGGCCGCTGTCCTGCAGAGTTCAGCTCCAACCCCAATTAAACACACCTGAACCAGCTAATCAAGGTCTCACTAGGCATACTAGAAACTTTCAAACAGGTGTGTTGGAGCTGGTTGGAGCTAAACTCTGCAGGACCGAGATTGGTGAACCCTGCTTTAACATGTTAACATGTAGCATATTGCTAAGCTTTGCTAATATATTAAACACTGCTAGTTCATTGTCAACATTTTTAACATACTGCTTGGCTTCGTTAGCATGTTGTTAGCATTTAACATTGCTCCATGTTAAAACATGCTAACATGTTACAAGGCATTATTAGTTTGTTGTCAGCATATTTTAACACGTAGCTAGTCATTTTTAGCATGTTTTAACACTGTTAACATGTAACATATTCCTAAGCATTGCTAACATGCTTTAGCACGTTTTTAACAGTTAGCATTTTGCTAAGCGTTGCTAAGAACTGCTAGTCTGTTGTCAGCATGTTTTAACGTTGTTAACATGTAGCATATTGCTAAGCGTTGCTAATATATTAAACACTGCTAGTTCACTGTCAACATTTCAACATACTGCTAGGCATCGTTAGCATTTAACATTTCTCTATGTTAAAACATGCTACAAGGCATTATTAGTTTGTTGTCAGCATATTTTAACACATAGCTAGTCATTTTTAGCATGTTTTAACACTGTTAACATGTAACATATTCCTAAGCATTGCTAACATGCTGCTAAACACTGCTAGTCCGTTCTCCGTTGTCAGCATTTTTTTAACATGAAGCCAAGTTGAGTAAATTATAACACCATTATTTTTTCAGTGTTCTTTTAATATTGACAGCAAATAATACAATGGTTCTTACCTTTAAAATTTCATCAACACAGCTCGCATCTCCTCCCATTGAACCCTGCAAGAATGAACAAAATAACGCAGATCTTTGAGCAACACACAAGAATCATCAAACATACAGCGCTGTTTATGACTGCAAGTCAAGTATAACTTATAAGTTGTAAAACCCATACATGCTTCCAGCCAGTGTCATTTAAAATGGGTCATATAATTGATTTATTTAATTATTCTAATAACAGGTCCTCAGTTCCTCAATGGTTCATGCTAAGTTGTGGCAGAAAGCCAGCAAAGTCTTGCTGTGTTTGATGCTGGCGAGCCAAAACACGGCAATGAAACTCTTTCTGACTAAACAAAACTGCTTGATTACATTTTTCCCTTCCATGCTGTAAGCGTGTGTGTGATCCAACCGAACGGCCACATTTATACAACTAATTCCCTGCATATACACACACATAATCTGAAGGCGTAAAAGTCTCAATACGTGTAATTATGTTATTTATGGACACATCTGGAGTGTCTTATGACATGTCTTACAAAATTTGTGCACCTTCTGGGTATCGTATTCAGAGGTGCAAGAGGCACAAGCCTGCAATGCGTGTTTGTTTGTTTGTTTTTTTGTCCAGAACTATTATTTTAAGATCAAAAATCTTTTAAAATGTAAATTTTCATACAATGACCTTTGAATGACGAGGATAGGGCAGTTCAGGTTGAAAAATGTCATGTGGTGCACCTCCACAAACACATAAAAGACATTTCTGGAGTAATAACTTTTAACCTTTAAATAAATACTTGTTAAAACTTAGGGATGCACCGATATGACAATTTTGGCCGATAACAAAAATTCTTGATATTTGAAAGCCGATAACCGATATATTGGCTAATAAATCTAAATCCAAATTTTTATATAATTTTTGAGAGCCTGATTACAAAAACAAAAGTCTCGCCATTAAAAGCCATGTCCCAAACACACAATTATTATGTTCTCATTATAATTTTATGTAGCTTATATGTCACACTTGTGCTGTGCATGTTGAACTTTACTGTATTTTCCTTTTTTGAAGTGATTACAATCATATTTCAAGCAATTCAAAGCCATCATGTTGAACAGTGTGCATCTGAAGTGTCTCAGCTGAAGGAAATAATCCATTATTTATCGGCTTTAATATATCGGCCAAATTTTCTTATCGGGCCGATAACGATAACATTAAAAATGAACATATATCGGCCAATACCGATATGGTGGCCGATATATTGTGCATCCCTAGTAAATATATTAAAGCTTCTTTATGTTAAGGACCTGTGGGAACACAGTAAACCCAAATAAGTTGGGAAAACTCAATTAGTTACATCAAAAAAAAATGTAAGTTAAGAAATTCAAAGTTTTAGTAAGCAGAACTTGCAGATTTTTATTTTGTACTCATACAATTGAATTACTATTAACTTGAAATATCTGAGTAAGTGAATTCATGCATTTATCATGTAAACTCAACTTGAATAATTTTAGTAGTGGAACCGTGGCCAGCTTTAACTAGCCAATTCAATAAATACTAACTTGCTAATGGTAACACAATGCTTTGAAGGCATTAGCATAGCATAGCACTTGCTGAATAACTACAATATAGAACATTTAACATATCTGTTCTCAAACTAAACTATGGTAATCCTTAACAACAAAAAAACATTACAGAAACCCTTCTAAATTAACATAGCAAAACATCAAACACTACTAAATCTCCAACTTGACATTAATCTTACTCAAAAAACCTTATTTAAACTTTAGCATTTACTCGCCCTGTTGAGTGTCATGGCAAAGCATGCTGGGAAATACAAATCCAAGCCCAGTTTCAGTTACATTTAAGTGTCTAAATGAAAAGAAACAAGTTCATACAACTCAAAACAATGAAACAATGACACGATTTAAAACGTGTCAGTTTTGTGACCTCAAAAGAAAAAGTAAGTTATAAATACTCATAAGAGTTAATTTGATTGAACCAATTTGTTTCATTTAAGTTCGCCCTACTCAAACCAATTAATTATTTTGAGCATTAGGGTTTACAGAGCAGTCAGAAACAACTCAAGGTTCAGTGGATTTCCACACTTTCTGTATTTTAGCAAGTTCTTCTGATTTAAGAATACTATTACCTATCCTACTTGCTTATTATAAAACTTAACAGTGACTTAAGTAGGCCAAAAGTATGATCATTCAATAGGCATCGTAAACAGTCAAGTGTTCATCGCTCATCTGTCCGACATCAGACATTGATGTTTTTGCAGGCTAGTTTTGACTTGGGTGCAGTAAAGATTTCTGGGCTCATCTGCGGTTGAAACATACGATTGCAAGTTACTTGCAGAGTAACTGCTTTTCTGCATGCATAATCTGATGGTGTAAAGTATACACATGGATTATTGATAATATATCACTGAAGTCCTACAAGACCTATACACACAAAAAAAACATCGTTTGACCTTCTTAACTTCCAAGTAGTTGCAACCTGAACATGGTTTAGACTGTAATGTTGTTGTCTATGGTAACATAAAAAACACAAAAAACACAAAAACTACAAGGATTTAAATAGGCAAATGCATTCAAATTCACTGAAAGTCTTTGGGATGTGCTGGAGGAGACTTTACAGAGTGCTGGACTCTTGCATACATGATCCTGACAAAAATTTGATTCTATCTCTTGATAGAAATAAATGTTGTGATGATATTTCCATCAATTTCTGGTCAAGATCTTGTATTGCCAATGCAAGAGTCCAGCACTCTGTAAAGCCTCCTCCAGCACAACCCAAAGACTTTCAGTGAATTTCAGGTCTGGACTCAAAGAGTTGCCAATTCATGTGTGAAAATGATTCTTCATGCTCCACACAACAATTCTTTCACCATTTGAGCCTGATGATTCTTTGTTCAGGATCAATTGTTCACTGTAATTGGTGGTCTTGTTTTTAATAATGTGGCTCCAGTATTGCTAGCAAAGCATCAAACTGAGCCACTGACATCCTGAAGTAAACTTTGAATCTCTCGGGATAATCCCGCAGCGAACTCTCCTTCCTCTCCATGTAATCTCAGGATTGGATGGACCCAATATTTCCTCTTTAAGAAGAGAGAGAACCACAAAATCATCCTCTCTGCTTGAAGACTCCATTTTGTATAGTTTTGGCGAAGAGTATAATAACAAATAGTTATACTCGTCTGGCGGAAGCTAGTTATTTTAGATTATAAAGTTATAAATATGGGTATTTTTCTTACACAAACGCATCGCTTGGCTTCAGAAGGCCTTTATTAACCCTAGAGCCGTGTGGAGCACTTTTATAATGGAGACGCACCTTTATGGACAAAACCGAAACCGAAAGCTTGGAAGAGCCAGGACATTTTTTAATATAACTCTGATTGTATTCGTCTGAAAGAAGAATGTGATATACGCCTAGGATGACTTCAGGGTGAGTAAATCATAGGTGAATTTTTATTTTTGGGTGAACGATCCATTTAAAGCGGCAATAATGATCCAATCATAGACTCTTAAGCATATGCCTATTCAAATCCAAACAGCAACTTACTTTTTTTTTTTTTTTTTGGGCCGGGCAGTGTATGATTGAAACAATTGATCAGTTTAAATACAAGTTTTGACAAAAATAAAAAGTTTTATAAAATGATAAACCTCAGATTTCAGCCTAATAAATAATTATGTACGTTATCAGTTTGAAGGCATGTACAATAAAAAAAAAGTACCTTTAAAGGTGACATATCATGTAAATCTGACTGTGCTATAATCGGGTCCCCAGTGCTTCTATCAACCCAGAAAACGTGAAAAGTGAAACCCAGTAACTTTCTTTTGGTAAGCCTTTCTCTGCAAGCATGTCAAAAAATAAGCCGATCAGATTTCGCTTCCCTTCTGACGTAGGAAGAGGATCTTATTATAATATTACCGACCCTTAATCTGCACGTTTACACCCACAGCGACGCCATTTGGTTTACGCAAGCGACAACAGTGTAACCAGTTCTAACGCGATGGCAAAGGTTTGAGCAAAGCATGAAACGGTTCTGTCGTTGCTGCACAGACGAGCACTGAACACTATTTATAGTCCCAGCCTCAGATGAGACAAGAGAGCAGCGGATTAATTTCATTTTCAATGGAAATCCCCCAGACACAGATGAATCAAAACTCCACAACAACTACATAAATGTCTCCACTAACCATTCAGAAATGTCCAGGTGCGTCTAAAAGTTAAACTCGTCCTGAGTCTCTCCGTAATTTTTTAACAATTATTACACTACTGGTTATTTATGAGATTTTGGATGATGAGATTGGCGTTTTGTTATTGTATCCGAAGCTCGTGTAAAGGATCGGCCTCTTCTGAATGGGCGCGGGGAGCAGCAGCTCATTTGCATTTAAAGGGACACACACAAAAAGCACGTTTTTGCTCACACCCAAAGGGGCAAATTTGACAAGCTATAATAACTGATCTGTGTGGGTATTTTGAGCTGAAATATGACACATTCTGGGGACACCTTAGATTTATATTACATCTTGTGAAAGGGGGCATCATATGTCACCTTTAAACTCTGACTGTTTTATCTTAAAAGATCAAGGAAAACGTGATTCCTAATTAAACGAACCGTTCGATAACGTGTAAAAGAAAAGCATGCATGACTTACGTCGACCGGGTGCGTGGGGATCTTGAGCTTGGTGAGAGAAGCCTTTCCATTGGGCTTCATTTCTCCCACGGCACTGCTGTGCGACTGGCCACCGTACGAGTCCGAAGAGCTCTTGGGCTCAGCCGTCTCCAGGCCGTCCATGGGCCGCACATACGCTGTGGGTTTCTGGAGCATGGGCTTGGTGAGTGAGGGCGGGAAGGTCTGGCTGGGATGCTGTCCGCTGGAGAAGGAATGAACTCTTGAGGGCGAGTCCCAGTTGGCTTCTCGGTCTCGGGGAGATTTGGTGCGAGAGCGCGAGTGTGAGCCGGAGCTCATGGAGCCCTTGGCCGGGCTGGAGGTGGAGTGGGACTTGTGTTCGGATCCGTGTTTGCTGGACTTCTTTCCGCTACGGCTTCCCTGCACTGATGAACGCTTCTGCGAGGAGGAGGAGGAGGAGGTCGTGGAAGAGATGCCAGGAGGAGCCGGGCCAACCGGAGTCCATTTACTGTTCTGACTCTGTGTGCCTCCGCGCTGGTCACCGTACTGGCCAGATTTATCTTCCGAGGACGAGCTGGAGGCTTTGGGAATGAGCTTGGACATTGGGGGTTCACCGAGGGTCTCCTTCATCTCGTCGTAATTTCCCAGCATGCTCTGGATACGACTTGAGAGTTTATCTTCCTTGGACTGTTGAGAGAAAAAGGACAGTGTTGAGATTAGCATGAGAACATCAGCAAAAATCAGTTAATGGTCGCATTTTTTGCAACCTTGTTTGTCGAACTGGTGCCACTACAGAGTTTGCCAGCTCTCTTTGATTGGATTTACTGTAATACAAATACATTAACTATGGTATTTTGGCAGACATAAATTCATATGTTATTATATAGTTATTGTTATCTCTTTCCGTGTTTACGGTAGGGGGCGCTGTTATGCATCTTCTGAAAGAGTACATAATCTCCGGATCAAAACTCAGGAAAGGAGGAGCAAAAAAAACAAGCGATTAAAGCATTGCTTGTGCACATTATAGTCATTAAAACATTTTTTTTGGGGGGTTCAAAAGTTTTTTTTAAAGTTGAGGCTCTGTTCTTTCTTTTGATATATTGCATGTTCAGATATTCATACAAAAAATATTCTGGGGGCCATGAAAGTTGTGTGAAAATGATCAAAAATGCTGGCAGGGAAAGAGTTAAATATATTAGGGGAGGAGTAAGGAAATATATTAACGTTTCTGAATTTTGCAATATTTGAATTAATTTTAGTTCCAGTTTTAGCAACTCTGTTGTGTGTTGTTGTAATTTCTATTCATTTTTTAAATGTCTAAACAGTTTTTACTCATTTTTATTTGAGTTTTTTAGTACATCAAGTTAAATTTGAATTATAATTAGAATGTATGTTTCCTTAGCAACTAGCTGATATAAAGTATATTTTATTTTATTTAATTTAACGTTTGTTTTAATTCAAGTATTATGGTTTTAGTTAACTGGAATAACCCTGGTTAGAAACCAAAGTTACATCAAACCACAGCAGTGAAGAGTCATACACAGTTTTAACAGTGGTATTCGTTATAAGAACATGGTAAACTATGGAAGTTACTATGATACTTTTTGTTTTTTTGTATTAAGGCAAATACAAAGTAGAATCATTAGAAAAGGCTATCTAGATATAAGTATTTCCTCCTGTGAAAAATCTATTTCTAATAGGGGTGCAACGGATCAAAAAACTCACGGATCGGATCATTTTTCGGATCAGCAAAAAAAAAAAAAAAAAAAAAGGACAAATAAACATAAGTTTTGTCTTTTTGTTTATTAACACATTTAAACTATTAAATTATTAAATTAAATTAACTTAAAGTGCACAGGGCATAATATCTTCTTTTTAACATAATTAATGAAAATTCATAATTAATGAAAAACAACTTAAAGTGCAACATAAAAAGGCATATCTCCTTCCTGGACCAACATGGACCAATGACCATTAATAAAAAAACTTTTTCGCTGAAGTGGGTGTGCGACGGGATGTCATATGTCGTGTCGTGGCTCAAGCACTTTCAGCATGTGTTTAACTGAATATGGCCTCATGTCTGCACCTATAAGTGTATTGTGATTGTCAAACATTAACTAAACTGAATTTTATTAGGTTTAGTAACATGTTACAATGTTTACATGGTACAATTTCTGGTACGCTACGCTTTTTTATTATTTCAATTCAATTATTGTGATTTGATTGAATATTGACTCATTTGGATAAATATTAGGTAACGTTAGGCTACACAAGACAGGCATTAATTTTTCTCAAGAAAAAAACATCTCATCTAATGCTGTAAACATACAGAGAGCCCTATCAGCTGGCAGTATTATTTAAGGTTAAAAATAACTCAAATTAAATAGAATGCGTTTTTTTATTATAATAAGAACTTTAATGATATAAGTAAAAATATAATAAATATGTAATATAGTACACATATTTAGCAAAATACTCTCTATAGCTCTTTTTTTCTAGCCAACTAACATAGCCCATATTATGGTCATTAAATGGCTTTCCTGAGGTAAATGTTATGTGACATGATTGTTCTCCAGCTGTTTTATTGACCCCTTTGTTTGATTGATTAGTCGATTATGTATGAGGAATATACATTTCGGTAAGTTGTACTGTATCTTTCAACAGTGTCAGAGAAAAAGGACTTTGACAGTGTTCATTCGTGTGTATTTACTATTAGCTAGCCTAGAGATGATCGGTTCACGTGCCGCCAGGGATGTCGCGTCACATTTACAAGCGCCAAAACGGTATTTATTGTTTGAATTTCGTAATAAAAGTGACAGAATCTGAGAGCTGAGATTTTTTTTAATATCATAAGTAACCTGCTGTGTCTAGTCTGTCGGTCTCCGTGTCCTCTTTGCTCCGCGAGTTTTTTTGTGCGTGAGAAAATGGATGTGTGGCGTGAGAGCGTGTGAAAAGTGTCAATCGCGTGAGTCTCACGGTGAATGCGTGAAGCCGCTTGTCCACCAGCGTCCGATACATTTTTGTTCCGACGCGACGCCTGTGACGTTTTCGCTGCTTGGGTGCGGGGTTTGTGGGCTGGAATAAATATGAAACCATAGCAACGGCCATACACAAAGTCTCGCCACCGAGTTTCCATTGGCTGCTGCCCCGCGTTTTGACGCTCTCATTTGCATAAAGTATCCACCGAGATACTTTTTTGACGCGCTGCTGTTGACCAAATCGACGCGACGCGACCCATCATGCTTTGCGGGGGCGTTTTTGCTGCCTGACGTAGTTCCATAGGAAATGAATGGGCTTTGGCGTCGCGTCAGAAATCTCGACGCTGGTGGACAAGCGGCTTGAGAGTTGGCAGCTCTGCGATTTAAATGACGCGGGGCGTTCAAGCTCATCCGTTCCTCCGCTCGCCATGACCACGCTGTGTGTGGACTGAACATGCGCACAACATTTTTTTTTTTTTCATAAATCAATCCGCGTGTGCCGAACCGAAGATATTGATCCGAACGGATCACGGATCAATGATGATCCGTTGCACCACTAATTTCTAATAGTCTCAACAAGCAATTATTATTAATTTCTTTGCCTAAATCGTTTATAAATCCCAGCCCCCTCCCTTCTTTTTGTAAATATCAAAATGCATAGATTTGAAATGTGAAGAAAATGAAAAGGTGCTTCTGCTTCAGTTAAAAGAAAAGAATAACTCCTGGCATAAGTAACAATTCATAAATCATTTGCACGTTGCATGATGTTTGTGTAAAGCTAGTAATGTCATTGTAAGAGACCTTTTTTAGCAGTTCCCCCTTTTGTTGTTTGATCCCTGCAACAATCAATCATGATTTAGAGAATCATATGACAGGACTCAATATTCCTCGTCTTCTTTTATAACTTGATCTGTCCAGAATGTTCAGATCGTTATGTGAAATATTTTTTGCACTACTACACCCGATGAGGTGATCCAAAATAAGTAGTGCGTTGTGTCCTAGCCCACCCGGAGGAAATGCCACAGTGAGGTTTTCCACTGTTAGTCGGATCCTTCAGGGAAGATGACAGACCGTATTCTCTACCTGACAGGTTGCATTTCTTACATCCTATGACAGGTTCACCAACAACGAAGCACTTAATGCTGAGCAAAGCAGGTTAGCAGCAAAGATTAGACAGGGAGACTGTAATCTTCTTTACAGTAACATATGTGACTATAATATCGCTGTCCTTTTCAGCTTTTATGTGATAAACGCCGGGTTTTAGGTCCATGACCGCTAGCTTTGAGACCTAAACACACACACACACACACACTAGTGTATTTCCTAAAAATTAATGCAGATTTAGCAGACATGCACGTTTAAAATGTATTTAACTAAAACTAAAAATCTTAAAGACACATCTTACACTTCAAACTTTAGTCCAATAAAACAGAACTACAAAACAAAAACAAATAAAGCCAAAACTTCCTGTTTCAAAGGGAAGTGTGTCAACACAGCAAAGACACTGTGCTCGTCAGGCAAAAGGTTTGGAAATATTAAAATCTGGTGAGTTGTACAACAAAATAGATACGAGTCAAGATCTGATAAGGGGTAACAGTGTTGAAAAGTGATTTTTCACTATTATTTACAACAGCATCTGCATTTTCATGGGTTAAAAAGAACAATTTTTGTGAAGAGAGCCAATAATAATAATAATAATAATAATAACAAAAACTATGCATCCTTTTCTGGTATAAAAAGGAACTTGATTTTCAAAAGTCAACAAATTTGCGATAGAAGAATGTAACATTTTTGACAGTCTCTGAGTAACATAAGCCAGGAAATAAACGTCATTCTGTAAAATAAGTATAATGAACTACGCAAAACGCATTTTGAACATCTCCAGTATGTTTTATAATTACCAAAAAAACTAAAATCAAACTGTTCACCCCTTACATGTTATCACGACATGCATTCATGTGCATCAATCACTCCAATTATTACCTTACAGTCCATCCTCTTTCAAATCCATACCACAACATTGATGTCTGTCAAAAAAATACCCAAACCCAAACTACCGGATGTTTTGAACGAGTCATCGCTTTCCGAGAAGAGGGAGAAAATGGCGGCTGGCTTCAACAAGCTGTCTGTCAAAGACGATAACGTCCCTAATACATCATGCACTAGAGTATGAATCTGTTCTTCACTCGCTGAAATGTACGGGGAGTGATCAGGGAACTGAGTGAAGTACTTCACACTGCATGCTTAAGAGAACGCCAATGCGATTGTAAAACTTCACCGGGTTAGTGAACATCCTTCAACGCGTGTTGGTTTTGACGGACATTTTTATGCACAAACTACGTATTCTGATTCTGACACCCAAAAAGTTCATCAAAACACCCATCTCAGCAAGTATTCTCGTAAACACAGCCGGTTAGATCTTAATTGAGCATAAACAGTTAAGAAAGAAATCAGATGTGCATCTTTATATTGGATGTGTGCTTTAGGTCTTAAAGTGACAGCAGCCTATAAATACCTGCAGCTGTCTGTGTCATTAATGTTATTTAAACAACAAAATAGCTAAGATTAATCTATATTAAATGTATACAGTGAAAACTTGTGTTATTTTACATTTAATACTGAATATTACAGTTAGACATTACTTTATTTGAACTTTGTTATATTGTATTTATCTATGCTTGCAATGTGTGTATTTGTTCTTATTTTTTACTGACTGTTCACTAGCTTGCCTTTAATAATGTTTGAACTGTATTAGTTAGGCAAGTAGTATCGGAGTACTACAGTTAATTTACCCCAACACCAAAATATTACTTTTTTTCTTGCTAATCCGAAAAATGATCCAATCCGTGACTTAAAAACTGTGATCCGTTGAACCACTAGACAAAATAAATGCTATTGTCTTCGTACTATATTTCATATCACTCTCATCACACTGAATTCAGACTGCAAACTCACAGCTCAAATTAAATCATCTGATGAAAAATTATGAAATTTCTTTGAGCATGGCAATGAAAAAGGGTTCTCAATGACCAGCCCTAACTGGGAATGTTCTTTACTTCACACCTGGAAGAGTAAACTACACAATGTTTATCCGTGTATAACTAGAAAGTGGGCAACAATTTGCTGAGGACTTACCACATATTTAGGAACGGAAGTTAACCGGCCATTAACCAACAGACATTTAATACTAGCCAGGAACAGACCGTTCACAAAACAGTACATCTAACAATGCAAGTACTTACCTATAAAATGCCCTGCAATAACCGTAAGGGTTGAAATATCAAATGAAATCTGACGCCAATAAAAACAGTACAAAGCATGTTTTTTGGGACATATACCATGGTATTGTCTGAAGCACAAAGGAGCAGCATGTAAACACCATTAGTGATGTACATATATATATATATAAAAAGAAAATCTACTAATAATTGTCTCTGGATACAGCACATTTCCAGTTTTCAAAATACTTAATGAATTAAGTTAATATTGCATAAAGTAGCTTACATGCGGTGTTTAAATCCAGCAATTAAAGCATCTTTTTTGCTATCATTAGATTTTATATAGAGGTTAAATCTTTCGAAATATTAACAGTTAATATTGAGCTTAATAAGAGTTAATATTGAGTTTAATAAGAGCTGCAGGATTGTTAAAAGAGTGTGATCTCGTTACTAAATGACTGAGGTTCGCCTTTAACAAGTACGATCCAGAGACAGCAGTTGTCATGTATAGGTATTTCTGTCATTATTTCTGTCGTGCAATAATTCATATCATCACAGAAGTATTGTGATAAAAGTTTATAGTTCAGATATAAACACTGATGTTGACAAAAGCGATCAAAATAGAGCAAATCAGCTTTAGAAAGTAACTTGATGCTTGAAATAACGATTGTATCGATTACATCGTTACACCAGTAGGTGGCGACAGGTGACTGTCAAAATATGTATTTGTCATTGAATCATTCACTCAAGAGATTTGGTCAAATATGCTGATTCATCAAGAAATGGAACAAGCATTTATGAGTGAGTCATTGAATCATTCATTCGAAAGATTCATCCAGAAACAAGTGAAGTCTGTATGAGTGAGTCATTGAATCATTCATTCAAACCATGCATTTTAAACATTAACTCAGATTAATTAAACATTTTAAATGGACTGCAATTATACCATGTTGTCTGCTAAGAATCGTGGAAGAATCGTGGATCTCTATTTGAAACGAAAAATCAGTGATTCTCAATTTATCCAGAATTGTGTAGCTCTGGTTAATATACACCAATTAGCACAGTGCATACATTTTGCAAATTATTCTGTAATTACCATCACTGTACAACTGTATGGCCACAAAGCTTTCATCAGTAGTGGGTTCTCCTCTGAGGAGGAAGATTAATGGAGCATAATATATCAGAGAATGTAAAAACCAAAAAGGAACAACCACCCAAGATTAAATGAGGTCTACAGGGCGAAAAATAAATGAATAAATAAATAAAATGAAAAAAAGAAGAAACAAAATGAACTTACAACTTTAATAGGTTCAGGAAAGAGGGGGGAGTTAGCTGGAAAGGCCTCTCCTCCCTGCTGGATTTCTTGATTTCTCCTTTCCCTTTCTTTCATACGGAGCACATTCCGGTCTTCACGGTTCATGTTGCTAACAACAGAGACAGAGTCACTAAGCAGTGAAGAATCAAAGAGAAAATATCTTCCTGACACCTTCAGCTACATTTAAACCAAGACAAAGTTACACATTTGAACAACAAATGGAAAAATAAACAGGAGTCAAGCAGAGATGTGCGTGGTTCCCTGCTCTGGTTTAGGAATCAAAACCGGGCTATTTCACAGAAAAGACAGGAGAGCTCAATGTTAGAGTTAAATTGACACAAACTTTGAGTCTGTCCATCTAGGTTTTACGCTGTGTGCTTCGGCTAACCCAACGTTATATAATGTTTCACACACGCCATCATTATCCTCTCTGTACATCACCGAATGACTACATGCGGCCTAATAACGACAGGACTTGCAAAAGTAGTTACAGATTCGGCCAACGTTTACCACACTGGAAATTCTGATGAAAGTACAGCTAACAGCCAATGAAACGTCCTAACATGTGTCAGTAAAATTATTACTGTCAAATTATTAAGATCAAATATTCTTAGCGGTTCAGATCGTCATTCAAAACCACAACAGGATGAAACCTACTCTCTCGATGAAACATTGGTAATGTTGTGTAGAGGCTTATTAATGAACGCTCAAGACTACGCGGATCATAAAATACAGGTTTCAACTCGTTTCTCGGGTAAAGCTGGGAATTCATTAGTTAGTTATACTCACTGTACCTCCATAACCATGCCAAAACTACAGGCTCAGCGGTAAAACTATGGTTCGTTTCAAAATCAAAGGGACGACAAAAATGAAGTGAGCAAAAAACAACAAAACAAAAAAAAAGAGGGGGAAGAAAACAAAACAGTGGGAGCAAAAACAGCAGGAGAGAGAGCACAAAACAAACAGATGTGAGGAGAGAGAGAATGAAAGACAGGGCAGCAGAGAGCGAACAAACAAAAGATGGATGAAAAAAGCAAGAAAAAGGAGAAAAAGAGTTAATGCATTAAGTCTTTACAAAAATTATTATTCTTAGATTGTAAACAAATCACTAATTAAACAGTGTGAGAGTTAAAAATCTCTTGATATTACAGGCCAATTCATTAAAACAACAGACATCAACAAAGTTGCTTTCGCACAGAATCAGTGATTAGATCAGTGAACGTGAGGTGTGTGACATCACGGCGGGGGGGGGGGGGGGGGGGGCGACCCGAAGCTTTAGATCAGGTCAAGGTAACAGAAGGGCTCTGATGGCCGCGTCGAGAAAGCTCAGCGAGTGGATGTGCTAATGGGAGAGCGTTTGCACGACAAAACCACTCAAACGACCGATGCAACGTGCAGACGCTTGACACACACTACGCTGCACCAAATCCAATTAGTCAAACCATTAATGGTCTTTGCTGATGAGCTGGTGTGTACACCTGAACCTCTCTCTCTCTAGTTTCAATAACGTGGAGTGTTTGAAGCCTCAGCAGTGCATCTCACTCGCTGCCTTCGTGAACAGCAGAAGGGTTAACGTACTCCAGTTTCAAACCTGGACTCTAGCTTCACCACGGCTCAAGAGCAAGGTATACGCTTTCAAAGTATACTTGGGGCATTAGGAAATTACCCCCCCCCCCCCCCACACCCACACACACACACACACACACAAAAAAAAATGTCCTGGCTCTTCCAAGCTTTATAATGGCAGTGAATGGCCGTTTCTGTTTGGTCAATAAAAGCGCATCCATCCATGATAAAAGTGCATCTCCGGGGCGTTAATAAAGGCCTTCTGAAGCGAAGCGTTCGTGTAAGAAAAACATCCATATTTAAAACTTTATCGACTAAAATAACTAGCTTCCGGCAGACGGACGTGCGAAAGAGGAACACTTTTCAACGTGATGACGAACGCGGTTGCCCAGCCCTGTTTGTTTGAACCTCGAGAGGCGTCAATTGCCGTCATCACGTTGCGCGTCGGGTCAAGTGTTCCTCTTTCGCACGTCCATCTGCCGGAAGCTAGTTATTTTAGTCGATAAAGTTTTAAACATGGATGTTTTTCTTACACGAATGCATCGCTTCGCTTCAGAAGGACTTTATTAACGCCCGCAGAGCCGCTTCGAGCACTTTAATCATGAATAGATGCGCTTTAATGCACTTCCAAAGACATACAGCCATTCACTGCCATTATAAAGCCTGGAAGAGCCAGGACATTTTTTAATATAACTCTGATTGTATTCGTCTGAAAGAAGAAAGTCATGTGGCATGTGGCTTCAAGGTGAGTAAATCATGGGCTAATTTTCATTTTTGGGTGAACTATCCCTTTAAGAGCTGCAGATGAAACGGTTATTTTAACTACAGTAGCAGAAAATGCTTTTTCTAAAATGCGTCAGAAAACAAGAATGCAGCGAATACAATTGTTTTTTATCTGTCATAGAGATGACTGACCGTTTGACTAAACCCCATACGTTTAGCATTATTAATCAGCATATTAAGAGGATTTCATAATAAACAATGTTAGAATTTGGAAAATTTAGAGATGGCAAGGGAAGACCAAAAAACTAGTTTACAAGTTAATTTTGTTTTGTCTTCAATTATGTGAGTTGATTATTAGATTATGTACGTAGTTTGTTTACCTCAGTGTGTCATGTGCCATACATGTTTGTGTCTAAATGTCAAATAAATAGCCTGATGAAACATCTGATCTAACCTTTTTATATTCATATCCACTTGGGAGAAATATTAACTTTTTTTGGTCAATCTTCTTAGACATCTTTGCTTCGGCTCTCTGGGCCCCAGATTCTCATCTTTGAGTATTTTGAGTGTTTAGGGATTTTTTCTTTTACAAAGTACTCCGGCTTCCTCGATGGAAATGTTTATCTGCTCCAAAAAAAGCATTGTCCGGATCTCCGCTGGGAAGGAAACATAGACCATATCCTGATTTAAGTGTACAGTCCCACTTCTGATTTAAAGGAGAAGTTCACTTTCAAAAAAACTTTTGCTGATAATTTACTCACCCCCATGTCATCCAGATGTCCATGTCTTTCTTTCTTCAGTCGCAAAGAAATTAAGGTTTTTGATGAAAACATTCCAGGATTTCCCCCATATTATAGAGTCCAATGGGACCCAAACGGTTCAAGGTCCAAATGACAGTTTCAGTGCAGCTTCAAAGGGCTTTAAACGATACCAGACGATGAATAAGGGTCTTATCTAGCGAAACGATCAGTCATTTCAAAAATAAATAAAAAAGTTTAAGTTTTATAAGCACAAACGCTCGCCTTGCTCTGTTCTGTGATGCGCGTTGAAGACGTCACGTAATACGCAATTACGTTGAAAAGGTCACGCTTGACGTGTTTACAAGGAGGACCATATACACATTTTCAAATGTATTTGTGTCAGTTTATCGTTTAAAATGCCCATTTCGTGTGCGTATCCTGGGTGTTTTAATATTAAAAAGCCAAAAAGAACATTTTCTTCAGGACAGAAATTTTTCAAGCGTGACCTTTTCAACGTAATTGCGTATTACGTGACGTCACGAACGCGCATCACAGAACAGAGCAAGGTGAACATTTGTGCTTATAAAACTTAAACTTTTTTATTTATTTTGGAAATGACCGATCGTTTCGCTAGATAAGACCCTTATTCATCGTCTGGTATCGTTTAAAGCCCTTTGAAGCTGCACTGAAACTGTCATTTGGACCTTGAACCGTTTGGGTCCCATTGGACTCTATAATATGGGGGAAATCCTGGAATGTTTTCATCAAAAACCTTAATTTCTTTGCGACTGAAGAAAGAAAGACATGGACATCTTGGATGACATGGGGGTGAGTAAATTATCAGCAAAAGTTTTTTTGAAAGTGAACTTCTCCTTTAAGGCCCGTTCACACCGAGAACGAGAACTAATAATAACTATACTAGCGTCCACACCAGCGCACGATGCGGTTCTTTAAATGCTCGAGCTCTTTAAAACAGGATGGATTCTGATTGGCTGTCAATGTTTTTCCTGTTAATCCGGAAAGAAACGATCTTAAAGTGATTCCAACGATATCGTGCACTGTTATCGTTATAGTTGTGGGGTGAACTCTGCTATTATTTTATATTTAGAACTGTATCTTTATGGTTTGCGTCCTTAGTGTGAACAGGCTTTTATTCATCCAAAATTTGCCAAGATCTCTCACATGACACAATGGCGCTGACATCCTATGATGCAAGTGTAAAGCAAGCTGGGTGATTAAATGACAATCAGAAAGTATTGCTGGGAAATTGACACGTCTTTTGACGGGATTGCTTAAATGTCCATGGAGCAATCTGAAGTGACGACTGAAGAAAAGTATGAAAAAGTAACCTGAAAGATATAGATGTCTTATATTTTTCCACATATGTTTCGACATGCCCAAAGAATAAGCAGTTTCAGGATAGAGCAAACGTTCACAGTTCACCTAAAGTGTCTTAATATCAATATTTCCAAAAGGGCTCTTCAAACAGTAATATAATCCAGATTACTATCCATCCGGCCCATCTAGAATATTCTGACTCTTAGTCAGTGCACGGCTCATTTTAAGACCAACTTAAAAAAAAAAAAAAAGACAAGACACAATAAAGTCTAAGAACTAAAACTAAGCTAAAGAAATAAAAGAAGAACGGTATGCAGATTGCTGAGAGAAGGCCTCAAACTTTGCCGTGACTACTATAGGAGTTGCTCTCTGAAAACATGGCTGGTGCTTTAGCTTACCCTGACTGAGAGGCCATGGCCTCAACCAATGAACCATTGGAAGAGGATTGAGAGAAAATTCCAGACAACTCGATGGCTCTTTCCAGCTACGGCTCCCTCCGGTTTAGTACCGTCCACTTTTGAGGCACAGTTTTCTTGATCGGCAGCTTTCACGCTTCAATCGTCACTGCTGTATTTCCTGGGAGTTGAGATAAATCTGACTTTAGGGAGGGGAGGTTATAGTCTGTCTACCGAACAAACCACTCAAGCTGAAGAGAGGAGGCACAGCTCAAGCATACAGAGGTGAGCACATCACAATAAAACACTAAAGTGTGCCATATCAGAAGCTCTGGAACAAATTTACAGTTTGACAGAGTAACCATTTGCCCATCAAGAAGAAAAACAAACTGATAATACACAAGTTTCACAAAACCAACACTAAAGATAAAACTCATCCTTCTGCATTTTATCAATAATACCTCCGATGTGAAGTCACGTAATGTGAAGTTGATCTACATAAATCCTTAAAAACCCTGCTTCTCTAAAGGAGGACACCCCTCGTGTGCTGTGGAGAATGGTGCAGTCCACCAACGCCCTTATAAGGACATGTTATTTTATGCCAGTTGGCCCCTCCTCTCTATGATGTGAAGACTTAGGGCAGCCAATCAGCTGCGGTCTCTCAGTAAACACATGCCCTCCCCCACTTGGGCCTGAGCCAACACTAGCAGCGTCAGTTTCCTTAAAGGGCCAGACACGGTTTTCTCCAAGTCTAGAGAGAAAGCATGTCAGAAATATTAGTACACCCAGGAGGCCATGAGGCAATTAGATGCAATATGGGAATCACCAAAAACAACTGACTAACCATCCTGGTGTTTTATAAAAATGATGATAAGTAATAATAATAAACTTTAACAGGGCGATGTGCTTCACTAAACTATGTGGGTGAAGAATAGCAATTAGCCTGTACACCTGTATCCTAAAATAAGCAGGGATTAGCGGCACGCCATCTCTTATTGGTCAAGTATGATAAATAACATGTTTTTTTATTTCAACTCTTAAACACGTTTTTGATTCAGTGCAACAGAACAACCACTTAAATCATTTTAGGACGGAGCATAAAAAAAGAAACGTATATTTACTACACAAATAAATCAATTACTTTTTTTGCAGACCTGGATATTTCTAGGTTTTCCATGACCCTGTTTTTAAGCATTCAGGGTGTGATGTCACACTGAATCAACCATAACCTTTGACCCTTCCTCATAATTCTATATGAATACAATTGTGTTTTTATTTTAAGACAACAAATTGAACATGGCTGTTTTTTTTACTAAAACTATGTAAATCTATGTATGTACTTCTATGAATATGTTTGAGGGATGAATCTCAAACCAATCACTGAATCAAGAGTTTTAATGAATGAAGCTCATCAAGACTAACACTGAATCAGAGATGTTAAAATATTCGTATCCGAATTTCTTACTCGTAAAAGTCACAAGTCAATGAGACATGAAAACAGTCTAATTAGACTAATATAATGCCTTTAGAAACTCGTTTTCAACTAAAAACGTATGCGTTTTGGCCGTTCATTTACACAACAACTGTGTTTTGAGGGCCTAAAAAATGCAAAAAGTGTAAGTTTCTGAAAACTATCCACTATCGTCTCGGTTTAAACTACAAAAAAGGGTGTTTTGGATTCAGCGGATCATGTATATCATGTTCAGTCAGTCAATCTGAGGCCATACATAAGATCCCCAATTACTTTAATATATAAAATCAAAACGCTTCAAAGTTAACCGGATCCTTGAGCTTTTAAATTGGGACATGCATGGCTATGTAACATGCAAATAAAAGTGTTAAGGGTTTAACCAATTTGTATGCATTTTCATTTCTTTGTTAAAATGCAAATACATCCCAGTAGATGAGAGAACTTGTGCGTGTATTCTGGCCCACATTTTATTTGCAATATTATTATGCCCGGGAGAAGTGGGTTAATCTATTAATTTATTGTCTTCATTTATAAAGTGTACAGACATTAGAGCACACAGTGGTGTACAGACATTAGAGCACACAGTGTTTTGGACATCTATTGCACAACTATAGATGACGGTACATCATTAAGACTGAGTTTTAGTCGAGATGCCTTTTGTATTCTTTTGATTAATGACCTTAAAATACATGAAGATTTGAGAGAGGACCTAAAACGGACTCCCTGAAGTCACTCACTTTAATCTGGAGCTGGCACTGGGGTGTTTTTATTTGTTTTGTTTTTTCAATGTATGAACCGTAGAGTGCAAGTATTTTATCCATTCATTTTTCCCATGGGGATTTTTAAAAGGATTTCATTAAAGATTTATAAGCTATAAGCCATGAACCAAACGAACCGGCTATGAGGAGAATCACAACATTACAAACTTTGATTTGAAGCAAAAAAACACTTTAAAAATCATACAAAAAGACAAAAGGTACAAGAACTTTGGCTTTAATCAAATTAAAAACGATGGAGAAGCTTAAAACTACTCATTTACAAATGATGATTATACATTTAAAATATTATTTATTTATTTAATATATATATATATTAAATAAATAAAGAAAGAAGTAATGGGAACCTGGTATTTCTTTGTTCTTTCTACATGTGTCTAATAGACATGAACAAGTTCTTTGAAAAACATCTATGACCTTTGAAACATGTCTCTTCATGCTCTA
Source organism: Vimba vimba (assembly GCA_022828995.1). Classification (NCBI taxonomy): domain Eukaryota; kingdom Metazoa; phylum Chordata; class Actinopteri; order Cypriniformes; family Leuciscidae; genus Vimba; species Vimba vimba. The sequence continues at coordinate 36,010,551 of CM040829.1, read as the reverse complement.
TGTTGACTATGGTTTCAATAATAAACATTTGCATAAAGCATCCATATTTATCCATGCCCACGTTGATTAGAGTATTACAAACTTGAAAAGTATTAATTTAAGGTACATTTAGAACAAATAAAAAAAATGTGCGATTAATCGCGAGTTAACTCATGACAATCATGCGATTAATCGATTAAAAATTAATCGATTGACAGCCCTAATATATATATATATATATATATATATATATATATACACACATTTAAGTATTTTGAGAGTGTAGGGAGATTACGCAGTGCTTCATGGGAGTGGGCGGAGCTTAAGAGCTATTAGTGCGTTTTGCTTTTTTCGACTCTCTGATTGGTGTAATTTTCTGTATAGCATCATGGGTAATGTAGTTTTTCACCAGGAATTCCGCATGATAATTTTAAAATGAATTATTCTATATGAATGAATTATATTAATGAATCTCTGAAGGAAACCGCTCCATTTCTGCTTTCATAAGCGCCACCTACTGTCAGAGAGTGGATTTACATTTCCGTTCACCCCGTCAGACCAATGCAAAAATTATGCATTGTTATATATTTTAACCAGTTAATGGGTAATAATTGAATGTGCACTCTAAAAACCATTAGATCACAAATTCATCAGCTTTTAATTCTAAACTCGAATAATAATGCATCTAGAGTTATCAATGGAGCAAATAAAATACCTTATTTTGATTCATCCCTTTTTTTTTAAATGGCTGAAATGTGAGGTCGATCACATACATATATATATATATATATATATATATATATATATATATATATATATATGTCAAACTTTATTCGAACATGTTAGTAGATGTTGTAAATCACCAAACCAACATTTTTGTTCATTTAAATTCCAGCCATCATTGTTAAAGTCATTATTTTAATGTTTGTGCTAACAAGCGTGCATGCATAGCGCTGCTAGATTTGTTGTTTGTTGAAATAATTTCAGTGCGTGTATCAGTACATTTCCAGACAATAACATGATCATTTTTGTCACTATAATCATGATATGAGATGACGTTTCATCTCTAACACACACAGAGATGCAACGTTTCTAACCCAAGCTTGCCTCTGTGCAATATTAACTTCTTTAAAGAAGCCCTTTGTACTCAATGTAATCACAGTAAAAAATTAACACCATTTTTCAGAAGGCACTGGTTTATTCCACACTGCATTTGTGAATTAGTGTTAGTTAAAAAGACGGCAAGGGATTTCTTCACTATATATAGTTATCGTAACTGGATATCGAAATATGTCCCGATATGATTCAATTTATATATAAATAAATAAAGGTTATGACATGATTTTAGATACCAGTGATGTTGAACAATTCTCGATTCCAGTGTCAATACCACAGCTAAAAACTACTAACTCATATACATTTCAAAGGTTATTAAAGACAAGAAAACAGTCATTAACAAAAAATAACAAATCATTAAACTACAAGCAATAACACAAATAAATACAATAGATACAAATGAAATAAACAGTTCTTTTCAGGTACAGAAATTGAATAAAGTAATCAAATGTAAAATAGCACTACATATAATCTTCACTGTATAAACTAAATAGATGAATCCTTAAAGTTTCACAAGTTATTCAGTGAAGAGCAGTGAGTGATTTATTTGTCTTGTGGTTTGATTAACATTAAAAACACAGACAGCATCAGGAATATAAGGCTGCTGTCTCTTTAAGACATCCAATGTACTGATACACACACACGTGGTCTTTCTCACTGAAGTCATAAACGTATGTTTTCTAATATGATCGTCAAGGTGGGCATTTCGAGATACATTTGTGTGATTTTGTCCGTTCAAGTGCAAGGAGACGTGAAAGAGAATTTATTTTATAATTTGCACACTGTCTGACGCGCGCAGCTTTCTGTGTGCGCACACAAATCTCCTCACATAGCGCCCGCGAGTTCTTTCGCGTCTGATAAACTTTCATGAGCACTGGCCCGATCGGGACACTGACTGTTCCTCCAACGGTCTGGAACGTCTTTAATGCTAAAAGGTGAACCTGCATCCGCCATGTTCAGCATCTAGAGGAGAAGACTGGGCATAAGAGTAACGTCCATCAGATATTACGTCCAATGCTTGCGGAAGAAAATGCGGAAAAAGATCGATTTGAGGCTTTTTAGAAACTATCAAAAACGACCACTTTTTAAAAAAACAATTAATCAAAAAAAAAAAAAAAAAAACAGCCCAGCCCTAATACTAATAAACACGAGAGTAAAAAAAAAAAAAAAAAAAAAAAAAAAGCAGCCGTCCTTCGATTGAGTCGTCCCGTCCTCGCGCACAGCACACAAAAACACACACACACACACACACACACAACGTCAGTTTAGTCCCATTCACAAACTAAGGATTCATTTGAGCAGCTTTAATGATTTCTTTAAGTTATTGGGTTGAATCAGCCAGATGATTTCTTCACCGACTCACTTTCTGAACAGCAAGTTAGTGTCCTTTCAGTGACGTCCCTTCTTGTGTACCGAAGGCTAACGTAATGATTTCTAAATGGTTGTGTGGAACGAACCCTCTGCCGAGCCCCAGTCACGTTTACACACACACACACACACACACCCGTCTGAGCTTGCACTGCCTCTGTCAAACAAAGAGCGAGAAGCGATCACTCTTACCTCGAGAAATGAGGAGTGATATCTGGATTAACCAGGCGTTGACGCCAAATAATTATATGTAAAGAAATTACGTTTCAAATTGGATGATGAAATAACAACAAAATGATGTTCCTGCACACTTGTGCATTTACAAATACAGGCTTTATATTCGTTTTACTCAAACATTGCTGTTTCTTTCGCTTTAGATATTTATTTTACATTTCAGAAAAAAAAATGATAAGAATACTATTAAAGCACTGGTCATATAAACTATAATCGCTGGCTTACGGGAGTCTACGCACGGCTGTTACCGGAAGCCAGTTTTTATAGTTTATTAAGTTATAAAATATGTATATTTTTCTTGGAGATAAACGCATGGCTTTGCTTCAGAAGGCCTTTATTAACCCCTGGACTCGTATTACTTTTATGATGGATGGATGAGCTTTTTTGGGCTTCAAAATCTCAGTTACCATTCACTCCCATTATAAAGCCTGGAAGAGCCAGGATGTTTTTTTTAATATAAAGTCATATACACCCAGGATGGCTTTAGGGTGAGTATTTTTGGGTTTGGGTGAAATAACACTAAGTCAAGTAAATGCAGGGAGGTTTTTCAAACACTTTTCATATTTGGCACGAGACACTAGCAGCCTTTAGACCCAGCAACACAAATGGGTCAGGAGTATCTCGGAAAACAGGCTTTTTTATGCTTTAAGTGACTGGGAATCTGCTGCAGTGACGAACGCCTGCGGCTGCTCTGACCTCACACAGCCCTGAGGGATTCCAGAAAGCAGGTTATGTGACATATCCCAGTATCACAGTATGTTTAAGGGAGGGCAAGTACGCGGATGTCCTCAACTTTCAGTTCCAAAACCGGAGGTAACTTTTGGAGTATGCAAGGAACCATAGCAAGTTACTCTCTGAACATAGGGTTATATATATACACACTGATATCCGATTATTCAGAATGATATTGACTGGTGCCTGTTAATAATGCTGCAAACTACACAGAGAACCCTCTCATTTGCTACACTATAATATTGGTTGCATTTAACAACAGAGGTATCACATTAAACTGCCGTTTATTTTCAGACATAATAATTACACCCAAATTAGAAACTGAAATGTTTGTATACAACTTGTTACAATTGCAAAAACACTACAGTTGCACATAAGGTAGTTTTCATAAACGCTTCTTCATGGCAAATTTATTCAAACATACATATATAATTAACAGTTAATAAGCTCCTCTCTAGTGTTTTTTTATAGCTAACTAACAAACGGATTTTGTTAAATGCAACGTTACTTGACATATTTTGTTCACAAGCTGTTTTATTGACACCTTTCCGTGGTTGAAAACACTGATTGAGAGATTACATGAGAAATTATACGGATTTCGTTAGTTGTACCATATCTTTTAATATACCTTCTGATATTCATGCATGTTTTTCTTGATATAATTTGTATTAAAGTGGAAGAAAATACTGCCGCTTGAACTGAGACGCTAAAGCAATTGGTCACGTCACATTTAACAATTTTCTTCACACACAGTGTGAGTCGCAGTCGGACATGTTTTCCGCACACTTTTGATTGACAGGATATAATCGGCTCTGATCATCGGCTGTTTTTAAACAATCGTGTGAAATAACAGCGAAAATAATAGATTTTATCAGCCGATACCTATTATTTGACGATGCATCAGTGCCCTCTCTCTCTCTCTCTCTCTCTCTCTCTCTCTCTCTCTCTCTCTCTCTCTCTCTCTCTCTCTCTCTCTCTCTCTCTCTCTCTCTCTCTCTCTCTCTCTCTCTCTCTCTCTCTCTCTCTCTCTCTCTCTCTCTCTCTCTCTCTCTCTCTCTCTCTCTCTCTCTCTCTCTCTCTCTCTCTCTCTCTCTCTCTCTCTCTCTCTCTCTCTAGATTTTTTTTAATGTGTTTCTATAAAATTAAAAAAAAAACGTATGATATATCTTATCTTTAAAATAATGTGGAAGGAAAATTACTTAAAAAAAAAAAAAAAAAAAAAAAAAAAAAACCTTTTACAGCCAAGCACAGACTGTTATTTAGTTTAATTAGATTGACTTAACAAGTGAACTCACTCCCGGACATGTTTCTGGAACGAGTAAGGTAATAAGAAGAATAAGCAAGGTTTAGTTTAATCCACCGAGAGCTCAGGGGATGTTTGATAAGATAACCTTGCTTTCTGGAGCACACCCTGCTGAGGTCACAAGTACAACAACAACAACAGCAGCGATCCTCACAAATAAAAGAGGAGAACATGCATGGCCTGTTAGATCCCTTGCCAACAACTTTAGAAGCTTTTCTAAACTGACAATGGCAAACAAGCGTCAGCCACAGTCTTTCTAGTCATAAACACAGACAGAGGAAATGGTCAACTTAACCCACAGATCTCAGCTAAAACAGGAAGAGCCGAGACCTGTGATGTTGTTTACACACAGGTTGAGTTGGGCTCAACAATACACCTCTTGTTTTCAGAGTTTTAGTGTCAGTACTACATTAAACTACTATATATAATGTTGAATATAATGTATAATAATGCAATGGGGGAATATTAGTGTGTCCTGATAGTCCAAATGTCTGATGTTATCAGTAAAAGTGTCCTACATTATTTTAAATATATCTAGTCAGTGACAGAGAATATTCGTCTACAATAATTCAGTATTTTCAGCTTCAGAATCATGAATATTGTTATCCTGGTGTCTCTATTGTCCTGTGCTTTGGGTTTCAGCACCAAGTCCAAGACTATTCATTTACACACACAATGCAAAACCAAATTTAGCGTTTTAATCAACAGTACAATTTTAGTTAACATTTTATCATATGTCTTGGAGTATCGCGATAATATGGTATTGTGAGTTCAGTATCGTGATATGTATTGAATCGTTACACCCCTAGTGCGCACCTCTTCTGATCGCAGCGTACGGGTCAGAGACGGTGTGAGCGCGTGTGTGTTTAGTTTGGTTACATAAGCAGCACAAGGCCTGTCCCAGCTCAGGGTTTACATCTGTGCCAAGAGCCTGCAGGCAAGCATGAGTTCACTGGGTAATTATTCATTTCATTTATGCAATACAGCAGGATGACATTTTATGGCTATAAACTAATACTTATAAACTACCTACTAAAACCTATTAAAGATTTATGTAAAAAATAGCATTTATGAAAGTGGAATTCAGCGGATTTTTTCACTCTTAGTCCAGGTTTGTACAAAAATGAGCTGACTTTAGACTGTCCGATTAAATGATAAGTCAAGACAAAGTCATGGAGGCTTTTAATCCGTCACTCTCAAAGTAGAGCATGGTTTCGGAGCTATTTTTCCATTCATTTTTCCCATAGGGATTTTTAAAAAGTCTTCATTAAAGGCCCACTGAAGTGCCTTGAAACACACAGCGTTATTCAGTGTGTTGAGGTCATTTCCACTGAAACAGGAAGACAGGGCGGGACATATTAAATAACTCCTCCCCCTTTTTTAAATAGCCAATAGCGTTTAGTTTATATCGCAGCTCGGCTGTTGAGCTCCTTAAAGCTGCAGTTTCCTCCTTGTCTCTGACCGTTTCTCCATATGATCCGCTCTGTGTGTCGTGTCTCTGGACCGTTCTTCACTCGCCCCAATGGAAAGCATGTTTACGCCGAATCGTTCCCTATCCCCTATATAGTGCACTATTCACCATGTAGAAAACAGTAAATGTGTGAACAAGTGACTGATTTTTATCTTTTATATTTGTGTTTATAATGTAGGGGGCGGAGCTTCAGATTCTAGAGAGCATTTGATTGGACAGAAAATCCGATTGATAAGCTGAAGTGCCGAGTGATGTCATCAAAATCATTGATTATATTGGCGGAAGTGAGAGACTAAGTTTCGAATGCTTATACTGTCTCTTCTCAATGTGAATTTGGTCATTGTTTTGGAGCACACTAGCTTATAGATTACAGTAAGATTAACATATTCATACTAAAAGCCAAAAAACTTCAATTTTGATTTCATGGGGACTTTAAAGAGTTATAAAACAAAAGCCAAACCAATCAGCTACAACATCACAACATTACAATCTTTGATTTGAAGCAACAAAAGCATTTGAAAATCAGACAAAGATACAAGACTGAACTTAACGGCTTTAGTGAGGGAAAGAACTGCAATCCCGTTCAAGCATTGCGAAAGAAAATAGAATTAAAAATTAATATTAATTCATAGATGTTGATTATCTATATACTATAGAAACAAACAACATTAATGTATTGCAAAATATGCATAGATTTATAAACACACAAATATTTAAAGTCACCATGAAATCAAAATGGACAGTTTATGTTTTTTTCATGGAATATTGCTATAAATTATTTATCTGTGCACATCATAATGGTTTTAAATTCACGTGCCTCGTAATCTTGAATCGGAATAACTTCCACTCCCTCCATGTCTTCTCTGATGACGAGGCAACCTGTCAATCACATGAGATCCACCAATAGCAAACCACAACCATCCAATCAAAATACCACAGAAAAAATCAAGCCCCGCCCTAAAAGACTAGCACAACTTGTGTTTCATGCTGACTTTATGTATTTTGAAAGCCTCATTCACAGCGCTTCATTAGAGTGGGCTAGTGCGATTATCATAATTGTTGGCGATTTCTTTGCAGAATTATGGGTAATGTAGTTTTTCACGAGAAATTCTACTGTGAAATGCGAATTATTTTTTGGAAAAAAGCAAATGCCACTATCCTCATAGCTCACAGTGGGTTCGTCTTTAAAGGTTTACAAGTTAGTGTTAAAAAGCAGTACCTCTATGGGATTTTTTACTGTAACCTGACTGTTGCACTCTTTGGAAGGTGAGATTGAAAAATTGCATTATGGGAACCCTACACTGAGTGCAAAAGTTTACTTTACTTCCATCATACTCAAAAACAATTCCTGCAACTCACAGAGATAACAGTCACATGTCTTGTGCACTTTATACTCTAACACACACCAGCCTAGTAGCCACTACAGAGTGGAAAATTGTTTCTCATCCAATTTTTTTTTTAACCATGTTGTCCACCATGACAACTGTGCCTCTCTCTACTTCCTGAAAAGGGATACACACTTGTTTCCATGCCATTTGCATTGCCCTTCGGACTGAGAATACACACTCCCTAATCACTTAAGATAGACAAACACAATATTGCATTTCTGAATTCGAGCATTTACATGTTCGAATTTGCATACAACACAGTACACACCTAATCTATACCACAGTAATAGTAAGAGAGGTATAGTACTATACAACTCCAAACAAACCCTAGTTCCTGCTTTAGCTACTGACATTTTAAAATGGCCTCCAAACATTGATAGGCTAATACAATTAGGCTTATTATTTTGCATTTTTGCAAGATAGGTTGGTTCAATGATGTTAATCAGTAAATTATGTCCTAAAATTAGACCTACATGTATGGAGTAAGCACTATAATCCCTCAATAAACATGTCTGAATAAGGAATCTAAAACTAGAATACTGACAACTGTCAAGCACAAAACAAACACTGTTGAATTAATCTTACAAATATCATACTTAGTCAACAACTTGCTCTGCAGGTAATCACAATTGAAATGTCTAATTACAACAAAATATGCGAAGTATTGTCAACAGAAACCAGTCTGAACCGAATTTAACTCCCCAAACAACTGCCATTTTAACTGTTTGTTTTTTTTAAAAACTGCCATTTTGTCCGTGTTTACATTTTGTCAAGTTTGTGACGCAAATATTTTTACGCCACAGTAAAAAAGTTACCAGATTATAATAATAATATTAATAACAATAACACTAACAATACTACTAATAAACAAGCAGTTGCTCCTGAACCAGTCAGTAAGGTGTGTTCACGTGACTCTCCCATTAGCATTTAACGATGGGTGGAAGTTAAAACTCAAACGCCAATTTAGTTTGAACGACGTTAAATTATCGATCAGCAGAAATGTCCACTTCTGGTAATAAACGTGCCAAAAAAAAAATGGCATCAAATAGAAACGCTTCATCTGAAAGCGCTAGATATAGGAGGATGTATATCTAATGACACATTAGCAACTGTCCACGATCGAAAGTATAAAATTGATAATTAATTCCTAGTCGATGGCATGTGAGTGTGAGATCAGGATTGGACAGTTCGCATGTTGGCTAAACACTTCAACACACTCGTTGAACGAGCTATAAAGCTTGCTCTCCTTCATTAACAACTCGTTACAATCTATCTCATGTATAAATGATCAAATGTTACTACACATGGATCATTTAAATTATGTAATCGTCCGATTTATGGCCCACTTACCTCTTGGCTTCTTTTAGGCCCGAAGCATTCTAGCTATGAAGCCTTTCCCTTTGTTCACACTGATCTGCTGTATCGTCCCAATAAATGTGTCACACACCAGCAAGAAACGCGTAACTGCTCTAAAAGACAGCGCTCGCTTAAGTGAGCCATGCCGGCGAGGCTCGTCTGCTCGTCATGATTGTGTCGGACAGATTTTTCCAGCAGATCACGATCATATTTTCAGGAGATCATCGCGTCTCTGGCTGGCTGATGTCGGCTTGGTAAACTAACGTGGTCACGTGACGCGCGCGTCCTCTCAAAGCGGCCGCGTCTCAACGCCAGCGATCAGCCTAAACCTAGACAACTCAAAAGCAGACTTTTTTTATTTTTGAAATATTTTTGTACGATGTAGTTTCGGATTATGTGTCTAATAACCGATACGCAATAACTAATTTAATTATTTCTATTTATTATAAATTAATTATTTATTACTACGAAACGGTATTTGTTGTGTAAGTCAACGTTTTATTCGTTTATTAAACTGCATATTATTTTATATTACATTACCGGTCAAAAGTTTGAAATAATTTCGTTTTTCTCATGAATATTCAGAATCGTCTTCAGTGTCACATGATCCTTCAGAAATCATTCTAATACGAAACATTTATGATTGATAATTATAATGTTCAGGAGTTCATCTTTGTGTGGAAACCGTGATACATTACCAGCAAGAACAGCAAGGTAAATGAAATGGGTTTTTAAAAAAAGAAATGAAACAATTTATTATTGAGTGACGCACCGATCCAAAGTGACAGTAAAGACATTCATAATGTCAGAAAATATTTCTATTTTACATAAATGCTGTTCTTTTGTCCATTGGCCAAAAAAATATCAAGGAGCAGTTTTCAACATTGGTAACAATAACCATTATTAATAACTGAGCATCAAATCATCAAATTAGAGTGATTTCTGAATGATCATGTGACACTGAAGACTGGAGTAATGATGCTGAACATTCAGCTTTGATCACAGAAATAAATTAGTTCAACTTACTATATTGTTCAAATGTTTTATAATACTACAATTAGCAATTTCACAATAATACAATGATCAGTTGTGTATCTAAATAATGATATATTGCTTAATATATTGAGTGATTTCTCAAATATTATTTCTTTTCAACACAAATAAAGACAATACAAACATGATAAGCTTTATAAATATTTTATGAAGCAATCTGTACAAACACATGGCTGTGAATCAAACATTTTGACTCATCTTTCTGATGAGAAAGACTACTTGTGATTTAGATGCAGTATTAACAATATTACTAAAAAAGAAACATTTCTTCATGTAACAAATCAGTTTATTTCATCTTAAAATGAAGACCATGTTAAAACAACCCCGCCTCTTTTTTATGGCATCATTCCTTCTTGAAAAACAGTTCAAAACCTAACTAAAAATAAGCGAAAACAACATTTATGTTAAAAAATACGCAAAATAAATCAACTGGTATCGGTATGAGTGAGCAGATTACAGCATTTTAACTGATAGGCTTGAGATTCCACTACTCTCTAGCAAGAAGGAAAAACAAAGTTGCATTTGTCTCAAGGTAAAAAAGAGAATGTGATAGTGGATTTTTACATTTTACAAAACAGGATAACAATATACATCTCAGTTTCTTTACAAACATCACTTCCCAGCCTACTCTCACGTTCAATAGCAGAACAGTCAATGTGTGACGCGAGTTCTGCATTCGAATCAAATCATTTCTTCTTTTTTCTCTTTTTTGGAGGGCCTTGATCCGAACTGCTTGAGGAATCGGAGTCCGAGCCCGAGCTGGAGGAAGACGAGGAGGAGGAGGACGAGGATGAGGAAGGGCTGGAGCTTTCCTCGCTGTCACTGCTACTGTCTTCAGACGAGGATGAGGAGCTGGAGGAGTCGCTGCTGTCTGAGGAAGAATCACCGGAAGAGCTTGACGAATCACTGCTGCCGGAGCTGGAAGAGGACCTCAAAGAAAACAGCAGATCAACATATCAAGTGCTGTGCTTACATTCAACCTGTGTTTGTTCCTCACAGGAGGCACAGATCGGGTGTTATGATGGCAGTGTGAACAACAACAACCTGAAATATGACATTTCCCCTAGTGATCTGGGCCGCTTTTGTATGTGTAAATATATACAATACATAATTGTGTTGTAGACCAATGGTATATGGTCATATATATATACCTATATAGGTACTACCTGTAGGTATATATACTGTATATACAACTTTGATGAAATTTTTTGATCCACTTCAAATGTAGACTACTGTGTGTATGCATTAATGTATTTATGTATGCATGTATGTCCATCCATCCATCCATCTATATATATCTATATATCTATCTCTATCTATCTATCTATCTATCTATCTATCTATCTATCTATCTATCTATCTATCTATATATATATATATATATATATATATGAAGAGTTCAGATGCAAAAGCCTCTAAGTGCCATCTGAAATTTTCTTCTAGAATGATCATTTTTAGAAAACTTGTATATTTAAGTTCAGTAATTTCACTTAAATGACAATTAATAGGTAACTTGCATTGCCATTTAAGTGAAATTATTGAACTTAAATATACGAGCTTGATAAAAATGATCATTTTAGAAGAAAATTTCAGATGGCACTTAGAGGCTTTTGCATCTGAACTATATATATATATATATATATATATATAATTCTTTGGTCATACACCATTCATCCTTATATTTACTATAACATAGGGCTCAAACTGTAGACTGTTTTTTGACTCATTTATTGTTTTGGACGCAAGTATACTCGTATACTACACACTAATTTGATAGATAGTTGTGCAAAACTGTGAGTGCAATTAAATCTAAATAAAATTCATACCAGACCTAGTATGCGGTAGGGGTGGGCGATATAGCCTCAAAATTATATCACGATATTTCAAGAATATTTGCGATAATGATATTTATGACGATATAAAAAAAATGTAGAATTGTTTTTTTATTATTACATTTATCTCACCAAAATGTTTGCTCACTCATTGTGTTTTTACAATTGGGTAATTTTGTTTTTAAGAGTTTACACAACACAAGGAAGCTTGATTTCAATCTTTGAATTAAATTGAAAAAAGTAGCAAAAAATATATACAAAATAATAAAGATACAAATAAAGATAAAAGTTTTTGAGTAGGTCCGTCTAACACTATTCAGAAATACTACAGAAACTGAATAATCAAGGTAATCAAATGTAAAATAACACTAGTCCTGAGTCCTGACTAAATTAAATACATAGGCTATTAATTCTGATTCCTTACAATGAAAGCTATCTTTTGTTGTTTTGACGACAACATTAATGACAGACACATATGGCTGCTGTCACTTTTAGAGCTAGTGCCCGGATCCATTACTGTCTGTCACACTGTCACGCGCGTTTTATGATTATTTCAGACATAACCGACTGTTTATGAATACACTAACCATGACCGGAATTTTTACACAATTTTGCGTGTTTTTTCCCCTGTTAAAGCGATTTAATCCGCGAAAAATAACTTTTGTTACTCGCGAGCTGTTTGTGAGACGGCTTTACTGTATGCACGCAGAGTAAACATCTCTCAGAGAGCGCGCAAGAGTAGTTTAAAATCGCGAATGTTTAAACTGATGAGACTTAAAAAGAAGTGAAAATGCTAAACTTTAGTTACGATGCAACTGCAAGTGACAAAAGATTCCGTCATGTCCTGACTGCTAAACACAAGAGTGTGGTATTGACGCTTGACTTGTGCAACCCATTTTGAGAGCGAAAGAGAGAAGACGCGGCACCGCTGAACACTCATGCGGTTGGTAAAATCAATGTTTGCGGGGGAATTTCCCGCATTATAATTGGTAGACCTGCGGGAATTATTAAAATACTTTTGAAGTAGCTCCTTTTTAGGTACTAAATCGTCATTGGAGGCTGACTTGCTGCTCTCGCGCTCAGCAGGTGTTGTTGTTGTGCGTGCTAGGGAACGTAATGCGCCATATCAGTGATATCGCGATATGACACTTTTTTATCATGTAAAAATTTATACCGGTATTATCGTGGACGGTATGATATGGCACACCCCTAGTATGCGGCAAAAAAAGTTAATTGGTTCCCTCAAAGTAATTATATAATAGATAAAAAATCTTAATATTTCACTTTATAAAGTGCATAACAGTCATAACATGTTTACTGGTAACACTGGCAATGACTCACCTTTTTTTCTTTGTTTTTTTCTCACTGCGCGCTGTTATTCCAGGTCTAAAAAGTGTCAAGAAAGTACAGTTGAAATGCACACTTTTATGTGACTGGGTTTTTCCAGTTTTTAACATGATAATTGAAATAAGAATGATTGAAAAACACAACAAATGGACATAATGCAGTAGTCTATATTTTTTAATGTGGTTGTCCATTCTATACTACCAACACATGCAGTGTGCAGTTCTGCACTTTCACCTTTAGATGGCGCGGTCTGCCTAAAAAGGATAGTTTGGTGTTCACTCAAATGAATATTCTGTCATTAATTCCCCAGTAATTAAATCCCTCATGTCGTTCTAAACCCGTAAGACTTTAGTTCATCTTCAGAAAACAAATGAAGATCTTTTTGATGAAATCTGAGAGCTTTCTGTTCCTCCATTTACAGCTACGCAACTACCACTTTGATGCATTAAAAAGTTTCTAAAGGGATTGTAAAACTAATACATATAAATTGAGTGGTTTAGACCAAAATTTCTGAAGAGATTCGATCTCTTTTTATGATGAACAGATTGAAATTAGGCTTTTATTCACATATAAACATTGATCAGCGAACATAAACAGAAGCTCAACCGAACCTGCTTGACATGCGAGAATAAACCTCATTGGTTCTTGCCGAAGCTCAAACGTGTTGCGTAACACGAGAATGAACCTCATTGGTTCTTGCAGAAGCTCAAACGTGCTGCGTAACACGAGAATGAGCCTCATTGGTTCTTGCAGAAGCTCAAACGTGCTGCGTAACACGAGAATGAGCCTCATTGGTTCTTGCCGAAGCTCAAACGTGTTGCGTAACACGAGAATGAGCCTCATTGGTTCTTGCCGAAGCTCAAACGTGTTGCGTAACACGAGAATGAACCTCATTGGTTCTTGCAGAAGCTCAAACGTGTTGCGTAACACGAGAATGAGCCTCATTGGTTCTTGCCGAAGCTCAAACGTGTTGCGTAACACGAGAATGAGCCTCATTGGTTCTTGCCGAAGCTCAAACGTGCTGCGTAACACGAGAATGAGCCTCATTGGTTCTTGCCGAAGCTCAAACGTGCTGCGTAACACGAGAATGAGCCTCATTGGTTCTTGCCGAAGCTCAAACGTGCTGCGTAACACGAGAATGAGCCTCATTGGTTCTTGCCGAAGCTCAAACGTGTTGCGTAACACGAGGATGAACCTCATTGGTTCTTGCCGAAGCTCAAACGTGCTGCGTAACACGAGAATGAGCCTCATTGGTTCTTGCCGAAGCTCAAACGTGCTGCGTAACACGAGAATGAGCCTCATTGGTTCTTGCCGAAGCTCAAACGTGTTGCGTAACACGAGAATGAACCTCATTGGTTCTTGCAGAAGCTCAAACGTGTTGCGTAACACGAGGATGAACCTCATTGGTTCTTGCAGAAGTTCAAACGCGCTGCGTAACACGAGGATGAACCTCATTGGTTCTTGCAGAAGCTCAAACGTGTTGCGTAACACGAGGATGAACCTCATTGGTTCTTGCAGAAGCTCAAACGTGCTGCGTAACACGAGAATGAGCCTCATTGGTTCTTGCAGAAGCTCAAACGTGTTGCGTAACACGAGGATGAACCTCATTGGTTCTTGCAGAAGTTCAAACGCGCTGCGTAACACGAGGATGAACCTCATTGGTTCTTGCAGAAGCTCAAACGTGCTGCGTAACACGAGAATGAGCCTCATTGGTTCTTGCAGAAGCTCAAACGTGCTGCGTAACAAGAATGAGCCTCATTGGTTCTTGCAGAAGCTCAAACATGCTGCGTAACAAGAATGAATCTTTATTGGTTCTTACAGAAGCTCAAATGTGCTGCGTAACAAGAATGAACCTCATTGGTTCTTGCTGAAGCTCAAACGTGTTGCGTAACACAAGAATGAACCTCATTGGTTCTTGCTGAAGCTCAAACGTGCTGCGTAACACGAGAATGAACCTCATTGGTTCTTGCTGAAGCTCAAACGTGCTGCGTAACACGAGAATGAACCTCATTGGTTCTTGTTGAAGCTCAAACGTGCTGCGTAACACGAGAATGAACCTCATTGGTTCTTACAGAAGCTCAAATGTGCTGCGTAACACGAGAATGAACCTCATTGGTTCTTGCTGAAGCTCAAACGTGCTGCGTAACACGAGAATGAACCTCATTGGTTCTTGTTGAAGCTCAAATGTGCTGCGTAACACGAGAATGAACCTCATTGGTTCTTGTTGAAGCTCAAACGTGCTGCGTAACACGAGGATGAACCTCATTGGTTCTTGCAGAAGCTCAAACGTGTTGCGTAACACAAAAATGAACCTCATTGGTTCTTACAGAAGCTCAAACGTGCTGCGTAACACAAGAATGAACCTCATTGGTTCTTGCTGAAGCTCAAACGTGCTGCGTAACACAAGAATGAACCTCATTGGTTCTTGCTGAAGCTCAAACGTGCTGCGTAACACAAGAATGAACCTCATTGGTTCTTGCTGAAGCTCAAACGTGCTGCGTAACACAAGAATGAACCTCATTGGTTCTTGCTGAAGCTCAAACATGCTGCGTAACACGAGAATGAACCTCATTGGTTCTTGCAGAAGCTCAAACGTGCTGCGTAACACGAGGATGAACCTCATTGGTTCTTGCAGAAGCTCAAACGTGTTGCGTAACACAAAAATGAACCTCATTGGTTCTTACAGAAGCTCAAACGTGCTGCGTAACAAGAATGAACCTCATTGGTTCTTGCTGAAGCTCAAACGTGCTGCGTAACACAAGAATGAACCTCATTGGTTCTTGCTGAAGCTCAAACATGCTGCGTAACACGAGAATGAACCTCATTGGTTCTTGCAGAAGCTCAAACGTGATGCGTAACACGGGGATGAACCTCATTGGTTCTTGCTGAAGCTCAAATGTGCTGCGTAACATCATTGGTTCTCACACATCAAGCGAACATGCTTGAGCTTCGGTTTACCACAACTGATGTGTGCGTTGATGTCTCTTCAGACATTTTGGACTAGTCTAAACCGCTCGAATCATATGGATTAGTTTTACAATCTCTTTATGAACTTTATGAAGCATCAAAGTGGTAGTTGCATAGCTGTCAATGGAGGGACAGAAAGCTCTCAGATTTCATCAAAAAGATCTACATTTGTGCTCTAAAGATGAACGAAAGTTTTACAGGTCTGGAATGACACAAGGGTGAGTAATTAATGACAGAATTTTCATTTTTGAGCGAATTACCCCTTTAATATTAGAACTAGGGGAGATTACTGAACTTTAAATATCCGTAATATACAAGAGAGTTTCTATCGAAAGGTGTTGACTAATAAACGAGTAAACTAGTAATCCATTCATTCAATATTACTACTCTCGTGTGTGAATGCGTTGTGTCCCTTACCCCAAATCATCTGAAGGATTGTTCTCCTTGTCTTTCAGCTTCTTTTTTAACTCAGCTGTCCTGGAAGGTCTATAAAGATACTTTCTTTTCCCAGTGCATTCAAAGGACCAGTGTCCATGTTCCAGGCATTTCTGACAGCGAACATGTTGTTTGTTTGCCTCCCTGTGGAAATATGAGAAGCCGCGCAGTAATAGGTGAAACCTGGTGTTAAAACAACAAAAACTCAAATAGACGACTGATGAGATAAAGATAAACAAAAATACAATAAATATATAAAAAATTATAATATACAACTCCAAAACCGTATAATGTGTCAAATAACTCACGCTTGTCGTCGAGCGATCAATCTATGCATGGGAGTCGCCATTTTGGATGCGATCCTGTGCGCGAGCCTGAAAAAATAAAGTGCGCCATCTAAAGCTTAGGAGAGGCTTCAGCCTCGTTATTTTATTCAGTTTCATTTGTTTGTCTATTTATTGGTCTATTCATATGAATTATTACAGCATTTATTACGCCAATATAGGGGAAACCGTGAAATATACACAAACGCTTGTGGTTTTCATTCACCTCTACTTTATTCAAATTAGAATAATGTTTGTGAAGTCCGTCCTAAAATTCCAGTGTCACCATTTACTTGAATAAAATCGTACAGACTGAGACTGAGCAATAAAAACAAACTACAATATGTCTTTTTAGAATTAAATAGTCGGAAAACAAGTTGCTTTGCTTTTCTAATTGTTGAATGTAAAAAAATAAAAAAATAAAAATCAGAGCAACTACTTTAACCGTGTGAATAGAGAATTATTCTAAAATTATATTCTCATTAAAATCGGCAAATATTATATTTCTAGCTCTATTTTTATTAGACATTAAGGACATAACATAAATTATATATTTTTTCTTCTTCTGTATTGTAAACCCAATTATTTTAGTTGTGTTATATTTTTGGATGTCTTGTCTTATATATATTATTAGATATGTCTATCGCTCTATTTTTTTATTATTATTTTTTTTTTTTTTTTTTTTTTACAATTGTTATATATATATATATATTATTAGATATATCTATCGCTTTTTTTATATTGAAACATTATATAAACAGTCACAATATAAAACGAATAAACAAAACAAAACAAAAAAAGAGACAGGGGTATAACTAATCAGAAAAAAATTACATATCAAAGGAAAAGATTAAAAGATTTATCTATCGCTCTATCTATCCATCGATTGGTTGGATTTGTCGTCATGGTCACGTCATACAAGGAAAGCTCCAGAGCCATCTAGAACTCAAACTCTCGCGATAAAACTTCGGCGTGAACTCCGGCTTATCCATTACATTCAGCAGTCAGCCGGTCTGCATCAAGTCAGTCAATGGACACTAGAGAACTATGAAATCGCGTTAAACCTGAGTTTTATGAATTAAACCTCTCCGTGACTGTTATATATACATGTTTTAAAAGGACACTTCTTGCTGGTATTGAGTGTTTTAGCTGGGCTGTGCTAGTGATTTCCAGTGAAGATGTCAGTTGTGGGATTTGACGTGGGCTTTCAGAGCTGTTATGTTGCCGTCGCTCGCGCCGGTGGAATAGAAACCGTAGCAAACGAGTACAGCGACCGATGCACACCGTAAGTCAAGCTTTTATTCTGCTTATTCTCACTATACACTGTATTAAGACACTGCGTGTATTTCTCTTTGACATGTCACACACCATTCACGCAATGACAACCAGATTAAGAAGCGTGGAACGTGAACGGAGCATGTTTTCTTTCATTATGTCATTTCATTAGATCTGAATAATGGAAAACGAGTTAAAACATGCTCTTTGGCTTGACATTAACAGTTAATATTGTGACGATCTATTCTGTATGTCAGACTAGTATGATACCGAAGTCTATAGAGTATAAATGACTGTATTAGATGAGAGAGTGTAGTGATGAACGGGTCTGTTAGCTGGAGATGCTACAGCGTGGCTCGCGCTGCTGCTGTGACGTCACGCCCGCAGGAACATTCTAGCACATTGAAGACCGCGCGGAAGAAACTGTCATTCTTTCCTTATTATCTCAGACTACATAACTATTTATTATACATTTCCCAAGGAGTTGGTTCTGCCACGGAATAAAACAATTTAAAAATGTATATATATGTATATTTCCGACTTTTTTTCTCTGATATAAAGTCGTATTTGCGAGTTGTAAAGTCAGATTTGCGGGATATAAAGTAACGTTAGAAACTAGAGCGTACAATAAATATTTTTTTCTCCACTGATAGTCATTCCACATAAATAATATATTTTACTTTATGATTAATGACTAAATGCGCTCAAAAATCTACACTGTCGACCGATAGTGGATTTTACCGATAACTTGGTTGAACCGATATTCAACCGATAGTTTTTAAACTGGATACTAAATGAAAACAATCATTACACATAAAATAGTGCTGAACTTTATTGAACTTCACACTACAAAATGTATTTTTAAATGAAATTTACAGTATTAATCTCTATATGAAGCATACAGGCTATATTAATGCCACAGAAAGACGAACGTTTTGCTGAAAAATGCATTAAAGCGACCAGCTGGATATAACCTAATGCAAATAGATGGAAACAAATAACAGTCTGACATTAAACATTCGGGTCAGGCTTGTGTGAATCTTTTTTTTCTTCTTCTTTTTTTCACACTGTTTTAACCTCTTGACTTGATGTACTACTAATGTTACCATAGCAAACATGTTCTTTCTCTACTAATGCAGTATCTAATCAACAAATTAATTACTTTACAATGATGTGAAACAAGTACGGTTGTGGACTGTATAAAATCATGCCGTTTTGTTGTTTGTGTTTCAAATCTGCAAATGAATGATGCATGGTTCTGCATTAAAGGGTTAGTTCACCCAAAAATGAAATTCTGTCATTAATTACTCACCCTCATGTCGTTCCCATAAGACTTTCGTTCATCTTCAGAACACAAATGAAGATATTTTTGATGAAATCTGAGAGATTTCTGAACCAGCCATAGACTGCAACGTTATTTTCAACTTTCAAGGCCAAGAAAGGTAGTAAAGACATCGTGAAAATAGTCCATGTGACTACAGTGGTTCAACCTTAATGTTATGAAGCCAGGAGAATACTTTTTGTGTGCAAATACAAAAACAAAAAAATGACTTTATTCCACAATCTCTTCTCTTCCACCTCATTCTCATATACTGTTGACGTAGTGTAAACACTGCAATGCTTCCCGGCTCATGATTGGTCGGCTCCTGCGTCAGCATCACACGCATGTGTCGTGGTGCTCATGTGAAATGCATTTTCAAACAAATCTAGTGAGTCAATGATTCAATGACCCATTCATAAAGACAGTCGCTTGCTTTGTTACTGAATGAATCGGCCATTTAATGAATCGCCTGAATTAATGATTCAGCCGCCCCCTACTAGCTGTTTTAGTTTAATTTTTAAAGTTTCATTTCAGTTATTTAAATAATTTAATATTTCTATATGCAAAACCTTCTTTTTAAAACATTAATCTCAGAACATTTGTTATTATGAATTGAAATGCATTCATGCCACTTTTGAGCCTCATTAAACATTCTGTAAATATACCTAAATGCCACCTTTTTGTTCTTCCATGAACTCTGCAGTACAAAGATGATTTTTGTTGATACTGATTTCAACTTATTCTTCCTGATTGTGTCTTATTATTCTAACTCAATTTATAAATATAAATTTATGAATTTGACATAAAAAAAGCCACATTTTATAAGGTTTAAAAAATGCCCCTGCAAGTCATTTCAAAGAGACAAATATTACCTCATAATGGGAAGGTTAATTTCTGTCATTGATCAGAAGGTGCTACCCCCCCCCCCCCCCCCCCCCCCCAAAAAAAAGAAGAAGAAATGTTAGCATAGTAATTGGTAGTGTAATATCTAATGGTGTGCTCTTTTCAGGTCATTTGTATCGTTCGGTTCCTCGGAATCGTTCGATTGGGGCAGCCGCCAAAAGCCAGGTAAACATTTGGTTAGTTTTAATAAGCAGAATAACACATTGCATGGATGGATGGATGGTAGTTGTAATTATAATTTCTGCTCTCACAAACAAGGTGGTCACAAACTGCAAGAACACTGTGCAGGGTTTTAAGCGATTCCATGGCAGGGCGTTCAGTGACCCTTATGTCCAGACGGCAAAGTCCGGCCTGGTCTTTGATCTCGCTCAGATGCCGACGGGAACCACCGGTATTAAGGTAAGACTAATGAAACCGTGGTGATAATATCATCACACATCGAGAATAGGGATGCACGGGATATCGGCCACCATATCGGTATCGGCCTGATAAGAAAATTTGGCCGATATATTGAAGCCGATAAATAATGTATTATTTCCTTCAGCTGAGACACGTCAGATGCGCACTGTTCAACATGATGGCTTTGAATTGCTTGAAATTTGATTGTAATCACTTCAAAAAAGGAAAATGGGTAAGTTCAACTCAACATGTCTGTCATATAAGCTACATAAAATTATAATGAGAACATCATTATAATTCTATGTTTGGGACATGGATTTTAATGGTGAGACTTTTGTTTTTGTAATCAGGCTCTCAAAAGTATATAAAAAAATTGGATTTGGATTTATCGGCCAATATATCGGTTATTGGTATCGGCCAAAATTTTCATATCGGTGCATCCCTAATCAACCTGTAATGGTAAAGTATGTTTTAAAAGCTGCTTTAGATGTCGCTGTGTGACAGTGCTTCATGCTGTCCGTCTCCACAGGTCATGTATATGGAGGAGGAGAAGGTGTTCGGCATTGAACAGGTCACTGCCATGCTGCTGGCCAAGCTGAAGGAGACCGCTGAAGCCGCACTCAAAAAACCTGTGGCAGACTGTGTCATCTCTGTACGTATATTCTCTTTTACATGCCTATTTCTAAATATACCTAAAATATAGTTCACTGGAATAGCATAATCACTTATTGTGCTCACTGTACTGTTACTGTCCGTTTCCATTGGTATAGCCTTATACAGAATAGGGCTGCACAATTAATCACACTGAAACCACACGCGATTTGGCAACAGCTGCGATTATTTTATGTGCAGCTTGTCAGTGAAGCACAGCTCTGTGATCAGCAGTAAATGCTGCTCCATCTGAACACCAGAGGGCGTCTCACACACACACACACACACACACACCACATTTCCATCTGAACACCAGAGTCTCACACACACACAAACGCCACATTTCCATCTGAACATCAGAGTCTCACACACACACAAACGCCACATTTCCATCTGAACACCAGAGTCTCACACACACACACACGCCACACTTCCATCTGAACACCAGAGTCTCACACACACACAAACGCCACATTTCCATCTGAACACCAGAGTCTCACACACACACACACATGCCACATATCCATCTAAACACCAGAGTCTCACACACACACGCCACATATCCATCTGAACACCAGAGGAAGTCTCTCACACACACGCCACATATGCCCCGCCGCAGAAGTAGATAACGCGCATCGTTCCAGGAAACCCCCAGTGTTTCCTTTAGGATTTTTTTTTGCAGTGGGGGCAGGTCTGTCCGAACAACCCCCCCCCCCCCCCCCCCAAAAAAAAAAAATTTAGGAGCACATACAATTGAAAGGGTTTTTTTTCCCTTTAACGACACAATATTACTGTGCCACATTGTGTGACAAAAGTTTACCTTATGAACATTAAATATTTTCAGTTTTAGAAAAACAATTACACTGGCTGTCATAAAAAAAAATTCATAAAAAAAACCCCATAAATTCATACATTTCGTGCCTCACTAGCGATTCTTGCTTGAAGTGTGAATGTCCGCACACAAACATTGTTGGCCCTGCAGGGTTTTACCTGGGTCAAAAATGGTCTTCGGTGGCCAACACTTAAAAAAAAAAAAAAAGCTGTGATTTTACCTCTGGATTTCATAGCTTTGTAAGATAAAATCCTTCTTTAATAGATTATTTTGGTATATAATCATATCAATATAAAAAAGCAGGGAGAAAAAGTAGCATTAAAAAGTTTATTTTAACTAATAGTCTTATTTTCTACCATCTGCTATTGAATAGGCTACCATTCAGTTGTAAATGCTGTAGTTTATTAAGGCTAAATCTTGCTAACCATATAGGCTGTACTAAAGGGGGTAAGCACACCTTACGTTCTTATTTTAAGGTGTTCTGTAAATTTTTTTTTTTTAACACTTTACAATATGGTTTGATTTAACATTAGTTTATTACTAACATGGACCATGAGCAATACATGTTACTGAATGTATTCATCTTTATTAATCTTAATAAAAATACAGCTGTTTATTGTTTGTTCATGTTAGTTCACAGTGCATTAACTAAATGTTAACAAATACAACTTTTGATTTCAATAATGTAGGCTATTAAATGTTGAAATGAACATTAGCAAAGATTAATACATTCTGTAGAAGTGCAGTTTATTAAAAGTTAATGTTAACTAATGTAGTTATTAGGCTACTAGAGTTTAATAAATGGAACCTTATTGTAAAGTGTTACCGATCTGTTATACACCGATTCAGACGTCTCGTGAGTTCAGTGTTGGAAAGATCAGTCGTTTAACCATTCATTAAAACGTGGAACCTTGCTTCGCAAAGAGAGTGCTCGCGCGCACGCGACCAGAGGGCGCGCTCTCTCGCTCTCTCTCTTTCTCGTTCTTTTAAACATGCGCCCAGCTGTCACAAGCGCAGCAGTTTATCTACATTACACACCGGTCAAATAAGACTTTGGCGGGACAAAAATTCGCTTTGGCGGCCGCCAAAAAAAAATCTTCGATCGGGTCAGTCGCACAAGTGCGCCTAAATATCTTTTCATGGTCGCACACAGACATATTTAGGCGGAAATGCGAGTGAAATGGTCGCACTGTAGAGCCCTAACGTTACCGTGGCGGCAAAAATTTTGCCGTGGCGGGCCGCCATTAACTAATCAACATAGATGAAACACTGACCCCTATCGGTGTAGCTGAATAAACAGAAGATTGAAACGCTTTGATTAAACATGAATAATAAACACACGACTGCCTTATTCTGTGTAAGAAGCACATCATCTCCCAGAAGGATGAGCTCAGCTGTCGTTATGAAGTGAGTTTGGCATAAAAGCATGTTATTAAATGTTGTCTTTTGTTGAACAAGAGGTTAATAAATGCTTCTCGTGTTTGGAAAGATATTTGACGAGTGTTGCTTTTTTAAATGCACGTCATAAGAGACTCAAACTCGCAGTGCTTTCAGATGGAGCAGCGTTTACTACTGATTAGGGATGCACGATATATCGACCACATATCGATATCGGACGATAAATGGTCTTTTTTTATGTTATCGATCCGATAAGAAAATTAGGCCGATATATTAAAGCCGATAGATAATAGATTATATACTTCAGTTGAGAGATGCGCGCTGTTCGCCATGATGGTTTTGAATGATTGGAATCACTTCGAAAAGGAAGATACAGTGCAACATGTGCAGCACAAATCTGTCATATAGGCTTCATAACATTATAATAAGAACACGCCTGTAAAATAAAGTTGTGAATTGTTGTTCGGCGGTGTTTCAGCGCGACGAGCGTGTTGTGGCAGAAAGAGCGCGTCTGGAGTTAAGCCTTCATGACAAGCACAGTCAAGTTCGCTTGAGCATTCGCTGCATTTTGTGCCATTGTAAGTTGTAATATGTTTATTTTGTGTATATATATATCTGATTAATCTAATATAGGATGCGTTTGGTTGAGTTAATGAACGATGCAGTAAAGCGCAGCTCAAACAGCAATGCACATTTATAACTATAATTGGGACTGTCATATACGTACATGCCATTATAATGAGAACACTATTGTAATAAAACGTTGTGAATTCTCTGGGTTTAGTTGCCGTGTTTCAGCGCGTTGTTGTGGGAATAGCGCGTGCAGAACAGGGATCACACGTTCTGACCAGCACAGTCAAGTTCGCTTGTGCATTCATGTCATTTTGTGCAGATATAAGTCATAATATTAAGTTCATGTAATATAAATATCTGATTAATCTCACATAGGATGCGTTTCGTTGATTTAAACAACCTGCTAGAAAAGTTCGTCATACAGCAATGCAAAACATTAAAAGCTATGATTGGGACTGTCATATCATTATAATTGTGTACACTATTGTAATAAAAAGTTTAGTTGCATTCTTCAGCAACCGTTGAGTTCATTAAAGGGTAACTCTCGCCAAAATTTAACCTAGGCTCTTTTTGTTAATCTACCCAAGTCAAACTTTCATTTAAAAGCATAATTAGAATGGAAACGCCACTTTTAAGTTTGACCGTATTTTCGTTTTCGGTCAAATTGCCTTGTGAATGGGAGTGAATGGGGCACGACTATGATAACATCAAAAATCTGTATTTTTAAAACACTAAGAAGGCTCGACACAACATGAAACTTTGCTGGAAGTGTCACCAGCGGCTCTACACATGAACTCCAGCACTGAGAACAGTGTTTGTGTTCACAGAGTTTACTAAAAAGAAAGGTTTTGTACGACTCACTTTATCAGTTAGTGTTTCCGGTGGCTGGAATTTTGTCAGTCAAAAGTAGTCGATCTCCGAATGCAACGTGCGGCCAATACCGTGCGGCCCTACTATACTGTATGTGCACGATTGCAGTTGGACACAAAGTGTGACCTAACCACGGTGAAAGTGTGCAAACTGGGTTAACTGGAGGTTTTCTGAAACTCCTGTACTATTGGCAGATTTTGAAACTCTTATGACAAACGTCACTTCACCTCACATGAGTGATTTTAGCCTCTGATTTTATTATAAGTTGAGTCAGTTTTTCTGATTCTTGCTCTGATCCAATCTTAGTTACTCAAGCTCTCGCCCCAGTAACACTTCTCATGTTATTTTCAGAATATTGCATTGTTTTACCTGTGTGTGTGTGTGTGTGTGTAATGAAAGTGAATGTTTTCCCCATGCCCTTACACAGGTCCCCAGCTTCTTTACTGATGCCGAGAGAAGATCAGTCATTGATGCTGCGCAGATCGCAGGCCTTAACTGTCTCAGACTCATGAACGACACTACTGCAGGTAAAATACTCCTGATGGATTCAGTTCACCCCAAAATGAACCGCCTGTCATTGCTTACTCCCCTTCCGATTACGCCTGACCTACATAATGGATGGTACATTAGCTGTGTTTCCGTCCAAAGCTGCAAAAATTTCACTTCTGAGCAAAATTGGAATATTGCATAAAACATTTGCGAATAAAGCAGTGAGTCAAAGAGAACAAAATCATCACTTCCTGATAAACTAGCGCTAAATATCACTAAGAAAAGTAGGAGAAGCCTCTGAATATGATAACTTTGTATATAATAAAGTCTCAGAACACGTTTTTTGATGCGCATAGAGGAATTTATGCGGTAAATGTGTTTCCATCGTAGTTTATGCGCATGTTTTGTTATCAGATAAAAACAATGATCTGACCCAAACGAGCACACAAGGTTTTTTTTATGCACAATTTTAGATTTTATACGAATTTTGGTGTTTCCAACCAGCACTTTTTGTGCGATATCCCAAAATGCGCATTAAAATAAGTGGATGGAAACATAGCTATTGTCAGGCCCCCAAAAGGTAAAAATAAATAAATATAAGCACATTTAAGTGTTTCCTCATACGGCTTCAGAAGTCTTGGAATTTGGTGTATAATAGTTTTGTTTAAGGAACAAACCCAAATAAGTCTTTACATTCAAAACACTTAAATGATGAGAGCGAACTGTGATTGTCCTCAGCCTAGTTGGTACAACACAAGCGAGGGTGAGTAAATGATGACAAGGTGAATCGTCAAGAGTGACAGTAATGAGTCTAGGAAAAAAGTAATGTTCGTTCTAACAGTTTGTTACTGCGTTCATGTGTTGTTGTTATAGTACTTATATTGCATGTGTTCCTGTCATCATAGTTGCACTGGCATATGGGATC
Source organism: Vimba vimba (assembly GCA_022828995.1). Taxonomy (NCBI): domain Eukaryota; kingdom Metazoa; phylum Chordata; class Actinopteri; order Cypriniformes; family Leuciscidae; genus Vimba; species Vimba vimba. Next base: position 35,984,011 of record CM040829.1, on the reverse strand, counting down.
TACAAACAGGACCTGCCTGCTCCTGAGGAAAAGCCCAGGACTGTGGTGTTTGTGGATGTTGGTCATGCTAGTTACCAGGTCTCTGCATGTGCCTTTAACAAGGGGAAGTTGAAGGTACGTTTTTTTGTTGTTGTTTTTTGCTCACATACTTTATAATACACATTAGGGCTGCACAATATATCAAAATTATTGAAATATCGCAAATGTATACATCGCAAATATATGTATCGTAACAGCTTACTGGGGTCATGAACAAAAGACAAAGAGAAAATCACTCGCTGCTCTCGGCTGAAGCTTTAATGTAGCTTTTGTAGCTTTAATAAGAATCAGTATATGACGAGTTCAGATGCAAAAGCCTCTAAGTGCCATCTGAAAATTTCTTCTAGAGTGAACATTTTTATCAAGCTCGTATATTTAAGTTCAGTAATTTCACTTAAATGGCAATGAAAATGACCTATTGCCATTTAAGTGAAATTACTGAACTTAAATATACGAGCTTGATAAAAATGTTCACTCTAGAAGAAATTTTCAGATGGCACTTAGAGGCTTTTGCATCTGAACTCGTCATATATTTAATTCATACAGTGAAAACTAAGCAGTGTTTTATTTTTACATTTGATTATTCAGTTTCTGTTGTTAAATAACTCTAATGTAGGATAACCTGAAACCCTAAACCCTGTGGTTTACACTGATGTTAAAATAACACTTCTTATGCCACAGTAAAACACTGCAGCAAAAAGAATGTGAGATAAGTATATAGGTTATATAATTTTATATTTTAAAGATAATTTAAGTTTATTTTACACACTTTAAGCATTATCGTATCGCATATCGAGTATCGCATTATTTAATGAGTTATCGCATATCGCACTTTTCCTCAATATCGTGCAGCCCTTGGTTCGATTAAAACACATCTACATGCACACCAATGCGCTGAAAACTACCAAAAATCAGTTGATTGAAATAACCCGAGTTACTCCTTTACATGCAAATTAATAACCTGGCAATGCAAGTACCCACGTTTACTAGCTGTATTAAACAGATTCCCTATTGCATCCATCATGTATTTCACTCTGTTTATTATGCGAGTTGTGATGTTAAATAAAGCATTAAAAGCCCCAGAGTATTTCAAAATGTCAGCGGGAAACTTGCGCACTCATTCTTCTCTCGTGTTTGATGTTTCTTCAACTGCACGAGATGAGAACACATTTAACATTCCCCAAGTTTGGGATGTTTTTCTCCTCCCCTACTGCGAGACACTCGCTGTGTGGCTGGACGCGCTTAAATCTGCTGTATAAGGACGCTTTTCCGTCACGCATCACTTCAACTAGATGTACCGCATGGCGGTGCAAAATATGACCGCCGCTCAGGCCTGCACTGGCTTTCCACAAAAATAAATGACGTGGAGCAATTTGGCTGTATTGCGTGTTTATGTATATACCTAAAAAAAGTAGTAGTATGTGCATGTCTGTCTGTGTGTGTGTGTGTGTGTGTGTGTGTGTGTGTGTGTGTTTGTGTGTGTGTGTGTGTTTGTGTGTGTGTGTGTGTGTGTTTGTGTGTGTGTGTGTTTGTGTGTGTGTGTTTGTGTGTGTGTGTTTGTGTGTGTGTGTTTGTGTGTGTGTGTGTGTGTGTGTGTGTGTGTGTGTGTGTGTGTGCGTGTATGTATGCGTGCGTACGTGTGTGCGCGTGTGTGTTTGTGTGTGTGTGTCTGTGCATGTGGATTTGTATGTGTGTGTATGGGTGTGTGTCTGTGCGTGTGGATATCAGTGTGTGTGCATGCTTGCGTTTGTTTGTATTCCTGCATGTGTGTGTGTGTGTGTGTGTGTGTGACAGTTAGGGTTGCCAACTTCAGAAAAGGAAAATGCGGGACAATCGTGGTTATTTATAGGAAAATGAGGGACACTCAAAATATTTGTACTGTATCACACAGTGTACGTCATTTCAGTGTCTGCAGTTAAGTTTGTGTTTAAAAGGTTATCAGACATAAACACATTTGTATTGCTTAACCTATTTATGTATTTAATTCTAAAAATAATTTTAATGTCATACATGAAACAAGTCACATTACAAACAAACCATAGTTCAAAATAACAGCATTTATCTAAAATAGAAAGCTTTTTTAACATTATACACTAGGCTTACAGTTCAAAAGTTTGGGGTTAGTAAGATTATTTTTTGGGAAAAAAAATAAAGAAAGTAATTGCCTACTTATATTCAGCAAGGATGCATTACATTAATCAAAAGTGACAGTTAAGATAATGTTACAAAAGCTTTCTATGTACTTTCTAAAAGCTTTAAAACATTAATAATAATCAGAAATGTTTTTTGAGCATATTATTCCCTCAGGTAGATTACATGTTTTCTTGCGTGGCTGGATGTTAGACTCATGAACAATAATCACGTTGTTTGCATTCGCCAAAATTGATTAGCCGAAATCAAAACGTGGACAGTGAAAGGAAATTACCGTTAGCGCGAGACGAGTCCGGCTTGAAGCGGAAGCGACCAGACGGCAGAGGATGTTCGCAAATCAAACAATGATTTGTCTCAAAACAGTGATTAAAAAAAGCTGTGATTGGATGATGACAGGTGTCGGTGATCATTCTCAAGTGTCGTGGTCAGCACTGCTGCTGTTGCTGTTGTATCAGTCAGTGGTTTATCAGCTTGTCAAAAAACGGGACACGGGAGGTCACGCACGGGACAAATAAATTAGGCCCAAAATACGGGACGTCCCGCCTAATTCGGGACAGTTGGCAACCTTAGTGACAGTATCATCCTAAACCAGCAACCCTTCGCTCAACACCACCATCTACAGGCCGATGAGTGTACAGTCACTAAATGTGCACATAAATGAATTTATTTTATACCCCCCCATGGATGAAATTCTACGAAACTTAGCATACCCCCAGAGGATGTCAAGTTAATCATACACATGAAATATGGTGCAGTTATGAACATCTCAACTGAAGATAGAGGCAATTAAAGCAGAATAATATTGCATTTTCATTTTTTATGGGAGGGGCGCAAATCACAAATGAGTGATTATGGGCTAGGTTGATGTGGGCCCTTAAGACCAACATACCATAAAAATTTCTTCATCCTCGGTGCCACGGTTCAGGTAGTTATTTAGGAAAAACTGCATTTTTTGGGTTTGGGGGGGCCCAGCGCGGGGGGGGAGTGGCCCCCGGGGACCAAACGAAATGTCTCCGTAAAAGTCTAGTGGGGCTACATGCCCACCGAATTTCATGTTCCCCGGTGTTTCGGTGTCCCTGGTATCGTTGACGGAAAATTCAGTAGATTGACGGGAAAAAAAAACTAAAAAACTTTGACAATCGATTATGGGCTAGGTTGATGTGGGCCCTTAAGACCAACATACTTTGCAAATTTCTTCATCCTCGGTGCCACTGTTCAGGTAGTTATTTAGGAAAAACTGCATTTTTTGGGTTTGGGGGGGCCCAGCGCGGGGGGGAGGGGCCCCCAGGGACCAAACGAATTTTTTCCGTAAAAGTCTAGTGGGGCTACATGCCCACCAAATTTCATGTTCCCTGGTGTTTCGGTGTCCCTGGTATCGTTGACGAAAAATTCAGATGACGAAAAAAAAAAAAAAAAAAAAAACTTTGACAATCGATTATGGGCTAGGTTGATGTGGGCCCTTAAGACCAACATACCATAAAAATGTCTTCATCCTCGGTGCCACGGTTCAGGTAGTTATTTAGGAAAAACTGCATTTTTTGGGTTTGGGGGGGCCCAGCGGGGGGGGGGAGTGGCCCCCGGGGACCAAACGAAATTTTTCCGTAAAAGTCTAGTGGGGCTACATGCCCACCAAATTTCATGTTCCCCGGTGTTTCGGTGTCCCTGGTATCGTTGCCGAAAAATTCACGGGGGCCCCAGCGCGGGGGGAGGGGAAGTGGCCCCCGGGGACCAAACGAAATTTTTCCGTAAAAGTCTAGTGGGGCTACATGCCCACCAAATTTCATGTTCCCCGGTGTTTCGGTGTCCCTGGTATCGTTGCCGAAAAATTCACGGGGGGCCCAGCGTGGGGGGGGGGAGTGGCCCCCGGGGACCAAACAAAATTTTTCCGTAAAAGTCTAGTGGGGCTACATGCCCACCAAATTTCATGTTCCCCGGTGTTTCGGTGTCCCTTGTATCGTAGACGAAAAATTCACAGGGGGCCCAGCGAGGGGGGGGAGTGGCCCCCGGGGACCAAACGAAATTTTTCCGTAAAAGTCTAGTGGGGCTACATGCCCACCAAATTTCATGTTCCCCGGTGTTTCGGTGTCCCTGGTATCGTTGACGAAAAATTCAGATGACGAAAAAAAAAAAAAAAAAAAACTTTGACAATCGATTATGGGCTAGGTTGATGTGGGCCCTTAAGACCAACATACCATAAAAATGTCTTCATCCTCAGTGCCACGGTTCAGGTAGTTATTTAGGAAAAACTGCATTTTTTGGGTTTGGGGGGGCCTAGCGAGGGGGGGGAGTGGCCCCCGGGGACCAAACGAAATTTTTCCGTAAAAGTCTAGTGGGGCTACATGCCCACCAAATTTCATGTTCCCCGGTGCTTCGGTGTCCCTGGTATCGTTGACGAAAAATTCAGTAAGGTGACGGGAAAAAAAAAAAAAAAAACTTTGACAATCCCTATATGACCGCTTTCGCTAGCTACGCTAGCGGCGGTCATAATAAGCCGACAGAACGCTGGTTAATATGTTTACATGTCAAGAGAAATCGGGGTAATGGGTAAAAATCAAACTGTGTCAATCGGTTTATGCTTAAGCTTTTATGGCGATAAAGGAAACTGATTTAACGCGTTTACATGACCAACACGTCAGCAGCTTATTAAGCATCATCAGGTTAAGAACGTGCATGTAAACGCGCTCGCTCTGCGCTTGGTTCATTTGAATAAATGTGAATGCCAATTTTTAATGTGTGTAGAAGTAATTGTTGGATGTTCAACATGCTTCTCTTTGAGTCTTTTTTTAAAAAAAACACTGTTTCTACAGCCGTTAAAGCACTGGTTTTGTAACAAACTTGGCAATATGTTTCAAAAAGAAGTATTATGTGACTCCAGATCGTTAGCCAATTTACACAGGCATGTCTTGTAGAGCTGCACGATTCTGGATGAGCTGAGAATTAAAAGAAATGTTTGTTTCAAACAGAGATCATGATTCTGAACAGACAACTAACAAAATAGGTCTATTTACAATGTTTAAACTGAATGAATTTTTTAAAAAAGTAATCAATACAATCGTTATTTAAAGTGTCAAGTTACTTTTAAAAGTTGATTTTACGTACTTGTCAAAGGCGAATCGCTTTCATTTAAAAACGAGAGCATGATCTTTTAACGATTAATCGTGCAGCTCTAATGTCTTGCTGTGTTTTGTCTGTCGTGACTAGTGCATTTGTAAAGCTGCAGTCCGTAACTTTTTTTTGGGGTTAAATTATCCTAAATAAATGTTTGAGCAAGTACATCATCAGCCAGTGTTCAACGCTCTCTGCTTGCCGTAGCTCCATTCAAAACGGTAAGCTTGTAATAATGTTTTTAACTCCAGTGCTACTGGTGGGGATGTCTTTGCGTCATTACGTCACATCTGTGCACATAAAGAAGAGTCTCGGCTAGTAGGCTATGAGTGTGAGGATGGTGGAGATTTATAGCTTTTTCTCACAGCACTTGATATAATTAAACTTATCAGTTTGATGGCGGATCCAGAAAGGCAGCCGCACATTCTCCTCAAAACGTTGGGTTCATCCGCGCTGTGCCGTGCCGAGGCACAACCCACGCAAAGTTGATAATTCCGTGAATAACTGCAATTGCAGATTTCGAACAGAGATGGCGACAGAGAGGAAAAACTACGGACTGCAGCTTTAAGATGACATCAAGTCAAAATAATTACGAATGACTTGAGAGACCCCTGCATTCTGTCCAGTTTTTGACCGTACACTACACATGCTATGTGAATGCTATGAAGCCGTTTTTAAAGTGTTTAGTTTTGCACATCTCTAATTGTTTTGTTTGTCCGTTTATTGGCTGATTAATGCAGGTTCTGGGTTCTGCGTTTGACCCTGAGCTGGGAGGTAAAGACTTCGATGAGGTGCTGGTCAAATACTTCTGTGAGGAGTTTGCTCAGAAGTACAAGCTGGACGTGCGATCGAAGCCCCGCGCTCTGGTGCGACTCTACCAGGAGTGCGAGAAACTCAAGAAGCTCATGAGCGCCAACTCCTCCGACCTGCCGCTCAACATCGAATGCTTCATGAATGACATCGATGTCAGCAGCAAACTCAACAGGTTAGCAATCCAGGAGCTAAATCGGGCGCTCGATGTCAGCGGAGTAAATTAGAAACTGAGCAGTGAAGGGGAAATGAGAGGTTACTTTGTTAAAATACCAGGTCTAATAATATCCTGATGACTCTTCTGTTCCAGAGCCAAGTTTGAGGAGCTGTGTGCAGGGCTGTTGACCCGGGTGGAGAATCCTCTGCGCAGCATCATGGAACAAACCAGTGAGTACACACGCTTTTCCCGGGGCTTTCCCGCTCGCCACAGAGTGATGGAACCATAGACTGGGAAAAAAGATGGACGACGCACCTTCACTCTCTTCCATTGGGGAAAAGTGAAGCCGCCAAAGTCCCAATATGGCTTTACGGTTTACTGCTGAACAACTCATTATGTCGTGTGAAATAAACAGTTATGGAAATGTAGAAATTAAAATTGAAGCTCCGATCTCCTCCCGAAAATCCCCAAAAATGTCCGTTGGCGCCTCAGTGACTATACTTCATTTAGAGAAGCTGTCAATCATGACGTCACACTCCCGTTTTTATAGCATCAAATAACTAACTAAGACCAAACTTAAAAAAAAAAACACTTAAACTTACATCAGCGTGGTTAAAAACTACCTAAAATGACAGAAAACATCTTTGGACAATTTGTTATTTCATTGTTTAGTTTAGTCACGTCCATTACATTACATGGAGAGGGCAGGGTTTATGAGCTATACTGGGACCAGCCACCAGGGGGCGATCGAGACACTTTGGCTTCACTTTACAGCACTATTGCAGGACGCTTGGGTGGGCGATATGGCAAAAATATCATATTACAGTTTTTTTTTCAGGAGATTCACGATTTTATCACGATTCTTTTTGCTTATTTGTTTTACTATTTTGCAAGTAACTGGGCTTTACAGCCAAACTAATGTCCCTATTTTAAAAACAAAGCCTTTCAAGGTAACAAAATATAAAAAGAATGGCAGACATTTAGGCCAAAGATAAAAATCTTTGTCATTATTTTCTTTGTTATTAAAAAATAAGAACAAAGATACATATAACACCTACACAACTTAATATACAAATGAAATAAACACAGTGCTTTATTTTTTCAGCTACAGTCGGTGTATTTAACAGTAGCACTCAAGAAAGAAATTAAATGAACAAATATTAAAATAAAACTATATGGACTTTACTGTATAAATTATACATTGATTCTTATTAAAGTTCTCAGTCAAGAGCAGTGAGTGATTTTTCTCTGTTTTTTGTTGTTTTATTAACATTAAAGGGATAGTTTCCCCAAAAATGTCATCATTTACTCTCTCAAGTCGTTTGAAACCTGAATAAGTTTCTTTCTTCTGTTGAAAATAAGTTATTTTGACCCTTTGACAGAACTGTAAGTGAGAGAGTACACTGTAGATACTACGATATTTCTTCAAAAGCAGATCGTGGAGACATTTTAATCGCACACGATCAAAAGAACGTGATCTCGCACACGTCTAATGGAACGTTGTTTTTTCCCTCCTACAACCAGGGCTGAAGAAAGAGGACATCTATGCGGTGGAGATCGTCGGCGGCGCCTCCAGGATTCCAGCCATCAAAGACAAAATCAGCAAGTTTTTCGGAAAGGAGCTGAGTATGACGCTGAATGCGGACGAGGCCGTGGCCAGAGGGTGTGCACTGCAGGTTAGTGCGTCACTCATTTCATTGGCCGTTGTGTCACCCGTTTGTTTCTCCATGGCAGTGGTTACACAAAGAAAATGCTGAGTTTTGCCATTCAACCGTGCATGTATTTCTAACAGGCAAAATGCCACTTCTAATGTAAAAACAGGAAAATGATAGTGCCATAAAAGGTCAAACAGGATAAGAAATCCACTTTTACGCTCCGTTTCTGTTAAAATGACAAATAAATGCATACTCAGAGAGCGCTTCATGAGATATGTTTGATTATACCATCTGGATGCTCAGAATTGATCGGGTGAATGCACGTTTCACACAGCTTATTGTACAGGTGATTTTAAACTGCCGCTGCATTACACACACACACACACACACACACACACACACACAGTAGCGCATATATTGTAAACTCTGTTCTGTGATTTATCAATAAAATTGGTTAGAAACTGAAAAGTTATAGCATTTATTTCTTAGTAACTAAAACCCACAGCTTCACTATTGGTAGAGAGACACTGCCAGGTGCAAGTCATACGCGATCGCTCTCTAACACACTAATTCATTCATATAAATATAATATTTACTGTGCTACTTTATCTATAAAGTTATATTTCTCACAGAAATCTGAAAAAAATACAAAAGAACTGATAATAATAGGCTTTTATGTAGGAGCAATAGCCTTGTGTCATGTGTGTCAGTGATTAGTCGACATCAACTCTACTTAATCACATAAATGTCGACTTTAAAAAATATGAAGTCATTCAACCCCTGTATATATATATATATCTCATATATATATATATATATATATGAGATACCACCAAATCAACTTATGTTGGTAAAATGGCACAGCTTTTTAAATATCTGAACATGAATATCAAGCATTATATTATGATAATCAAGCACTATTTATTGATAGAACTTTAGTCATTAGAACTAAAACTTGGTAACATGTATGAATGCATATTTGTAATTTTAGCTGAACTTAGGACTATTGGTGGTGCTTAAGATATTGTTGGTCAATCAGTTTTTCTGTAAAAAAAAAAAAGATCATAGTAATAGATAATAGTAATTATTATAAAAAGATAATAATACTACTAATAACAATATAAACTGCACTAAGGATTAATGAGCCGCTGGGTTCATGAATGTTCATCACTTTATAAGCGTTTGCTCGAACTGCTGAATTTGAAATCAAAACCAGGTCGGTAATAGATGAGCACCAGCCAATGAGATTTGCGCATTAGTTCCTCCCACTACCGGAGAAACCGGTATATCTTCTGCTTGCTCTTAAAAGAGGAGTAATTCCAGATAAACTGCTATTTTGACGGGAAAATACAACAAAGAATATTGTTTACATGTAGCGTTTTATAAAAGTGATGTTTTTCAAATTGCTTTGGACCATTGACACATTTTTCTGATTATAATATTATAAATGTTATTCTTATGACTTGCTATGCTAGTGTTATCTTGTGTAGTTTATTCCCCTATCCACTTCTCATAGTGTCATCCTACAGTGTTTCCCAGCGATTCCAACTAACTTGATTGTTTTGTTTTTCCTCAGTGTGCAATCCTGTCGCCCGCCTTTAAAGTGCGTGAGTTTTCCATCACAGACGTGGTGCCGTACCCCATCTCTCTGAAGTGGACCTCAGCCGCTGATGAAGGCGTCAGGTGCGTTCTTGGCTCTCTGCGTGACATGATTCACTCATTAAAGGGTTAGTTCACCATTGTAATAGTCATGCTGTCTTGCACTGCAGTGATTGCGAAGTGTTCCCGAAGAACCACGCCGCACCGTTCTCTAAAGTGCTGAGTTTCTACCGGAGGGAGCCCTTCGCTTTGGAGGCCTACTACAACAATCCTAAAGAGTTGCCGTATCCCGATCCCACCATAGGTATGTTGGGAATGCTCTTTGCTTGGCTTAACTGGATTTTAGCACAGTAACCCTTCAATAAATGCATTACAATAGTCCACGCATTTCCCTAAGAAGCTTCTCTCAAAAGCTAAAACTGTAAAATTCCGAAGTTTAACTCCAATAGTTCAAATTATGTTATAGTTTTTCTATTAAACCAGCTAAAAAGACTGTGTTGTAGCATATGTTGGATACATGCATTTATTCAGCAAACAAACTCACAAACAATATATTTCGTCACAGAGAAGGTCTGATTGCAGTTTTAGTTGCTGCAAACGGCACACGTGGCCTTGTGAAGGAACACAGGCGATCATACTTAAAGTGCCCCATTATGCTTTTTCTAATATTACCTTTCATAAAATATAGCTGTTGGTGAATGTAAAGGTCTGCAAAGCTTTAAGATCAAAGAGCAGGATAAATAAATGTATTGTCTCCTAAAAGAAGGAATTAATTCTTAACTCCCCAAACAAGTTGTCAGCAATGTCGGTCTCACTTCGTTACAAACCTATGTAACAATGAAACCAATTTGCATAATGCCAGCCTATGGTTTTCATTGGCTGTCCGTGAACAACCTCTACTTTGCCCCGCCCTCAAACACTGTAGTTGTAGCTGAGACTGGAAGAGGCGCTACGAAAGCAAACTTGCTCCACTTTGAACTTCAAAAGGATGAGGACTTGTGCTGGAATTGATACGGTAAAACTGACGCCATCGTTACTGTTCGTATCACTGTGTATTAGTGCTAAGCCTCTGAAGCTGAAATTCAGATATGGTAATAGGCATTTTGTTTCCGACGCATGCTGTAAGCAGTCATCTGACCAATCACAACAGACTGGGTCATCTGACCAATCAGAGCAGAGTAGACCAATCACAACAGACTGGGTCATCTGACCAATCAGATCAGAGTTGACCAATTGCAACAGACTGGGCCATCTGACCAATCAGATCAGAGTTGACCAATCACAACAGACTGGGTCATCTGACCAATCAGAGCAGAGTAGACCAATCACATCAGACTGGGTCATCTGACCAATCAGAGCAGAGTAGACCAATTGCAACAGACTGGGTCATCTGACCAATCAGATCAGAGTTGACCAATCGCAACAGACTGGGCCATCTGACCAATCAGATCAGAGTTGACCAATCGCAACAGACTGGGCCATCTGACCAATCAGATCAGAGTTGACCAATCGCAACAGACTGGGTCATCTGACCAATCAGAGCAGAGTAGACCAATCGCAACAGACTGGGTCATCTGACCAATCAGAGCAGAGTAGACCAATCGCAACAGACTGGGCCATGTGACCAATCAGATCAGAGTTGACCAATCGCAACAGACTGGGTCATCTGACCAATCAGAGCAGAGTAGACCAATCACAACAGACTGGGTCATCAAAAAGAAGTGGTTTGGAGAGACTCTATCTTCATACGTTTTTCAGACTTTTTAAGAAATTAGGTAATGCTGCAATGTATATGATGAGAAAATGAAAGTGTTTTTTGACTTGATGCATTATAGGAGACTCCAAAACAAAATTAGGAACCTTTAAAATAGCATAATAGGGGCACTTTAATTGAGACAACCTGATTAATTGTGCATCCCTACTGACTAATATGTGCCTGTCCACAGGCCAGTTTAACGTGCAGAAGGTGGTTCCTCAGCCGTCGGGCGAGAGCTCAAAGGTGAAGGTGAAGGTGCGCGTGAATGTTCACGGGGTGTTCAGTGTGTCCAGCGCCTCCCTGGTGGAGGTCCTGAAAACTGCAGAGGGGGAGGAACCCATGGAGACGGACACTCCAGCCAAAGAGGACGAGGTAAAGACGTCACTGTGTTCACGGCCTCCCTACATCTGACATCAGCCTGATCTTAAACGAGCAATAGCTCTAAAAACAGTTTAACTTTTGTCACCATGATTATAAATGTGGAGTTAAAGCCTGTTATTATCATTCTGCATCTGTACAGAAGTCACTCCTGAAATTGACACTGTTGATGGTGATAACCAGGGTTTGAAATGAACACCCACCAAATGCGTGTAATGATGAACTGTGGCGGGTAACGCTGTCAGATCACGAGCCAATTTATCGTGTTGCTTACTATATTTACTCACTTTGCTGGAAGACAAATCTGCACAGATTTAGTGCATATACTTGTGAGTCATGATATATTAAATACAGTGTATTGCAGAATCTGCTTATATCTGGCGTACTTGAACACACACGTCACTACACAACAAATAACAGCGCGCTTGTTCATTTGCATTGAAGCAATAGAGAAGATTAACCAAATGCTTTTTAATCTTCTCTATTGCTTCAATGCAAATGAACAAGCGTGCCGTTATTTGTTGTGTAGTGACGTGTGTGTTCAAGTCTTATATATATATATATTAATAAGCAATGAATGTATGAAATCCAAATTGTATTATAATATAAATAAATAATAATAAAAAAAAAAAAAAAATATATATATATATATATATATATATATATATATACATTTACATTTACATTTATGCATTTGGAAGAAGCCTTTATCCAAAGCGACTTACATTGCATTTCAAGGTACACATTTTTTTTACATTTTCAGTTCTTATATATAATATATATATCTGGTTCATTTCTTTTTTTTTTTTTTGGCTAGTAGGAGTTCTGAAAGGCCGGTAACTTAATAATTTTGTAGCCAAATTGGCCGGTGAGTGAAAAAGTTAATTTCAAACCCTGGTGATAACCATAGCTATCGTGAAATGCGAAAACTAATGTTTCTAAGGTTCTCAAAATGTCAATCATTGTAAGATTGGTTTAGTAGATACTAGAAGCTTCTCTTTGTTGCGTACACATGCGTAACAATAACTTTTGTCTCCCTGAGCTCAACATGTATGTGATTTATTGCTCCTTAAAGAACAAGATGCACGTGGATCAAGAAGCACATAAGGGTCAAGGTGATGCACAGAAGGGTCAAGGTGATGCACAGAAGGGTCAAGGTGATGAACAGAAAGAACATGCTGACAAGAAATCAGACACTGAAGACATGGAGGTGTGTGAACACACTTGCACACCAACACCATATATTAGTGTATATATATATATTACACCTCGGTATTGAAGTCACGGTTCGGTACGGGTTCGGTACAGCAGGGGGGAGAAAACTAAACACAAAATTGCTTCTTTTTTTTTAAATTAAATTAAACTGTTTTTCAAATAAATGTGTATATATATTTAAATTAAATCTAAAAAAGATCTTAGCTAATGCTGTAAACTATATAGGGAGCCCTTAATTACACATTACTATAATATTAAAGGTTACATTTAACAACAGAGCCCAAATTATTAAATTCAGTTGCTATTTATTTTAGATATAATGACCAACGCTCAAAAAAAAAACACGTACTGTAAATTGCACACAAGGCAGGTTTAGCATTAACTTCTAAATCTAATTATAAAGTTAATTTTCTTCTTCAATTTATTTTTGAAATATAATCATTTACACAGTGGCTGTCACAACTTGTTTTCATGACAAATTTTTTTAAACATACATTAAATAATCAAGACATTACTAACAGGTTAAGTAAATATAATGAATAGGCTAATATAGTGCATATACGAAATGCTTCTCTCTAGAGTTAATTTCACAAGCAAACTACTCTGCTGTCGACACTAAATGCCTGAGGTAAAGGTAATGCTACGTGAGATCTTATTCTCAAGGTATTTTATTGATATCTTTCCACAGTTGAAACACTGGTTGAGACAGTGATCATTGTCTCTGTTACACCCCTACCAAATATACAAAATTACAACAAATGCAAAAGTATTTAAAAGCATGGATTTCAAAATGACCGCATTGTCAGCTTCCAGGTCCATATTCAGTCGAGGTCTAATGATAGTATATTGGAAAATATGGCAGATTTATCACAGATCGTCAATTGTATGAACATGCAAAATGAATAACTTTCCAAGTAATGTAAAATGGTCCACTTTCACGTCAATGACAAAAGATATGGGAGCTTTTTTCCCACAGTAGTTCACTTCAGAAGTAAAATTTCCTGATCATTTACTCTCCCCCTCGTCATCCAAGATGTTCATGTCTTTCTTTCTTCAGTGGAAAAGAAATGAAGGTTTTTGAGGAAAACACTCCAGGATTGTTCTCCATATAGTGTCTTCAATGGGGTCCAACGGGTCGAAGGTCCAGATGTGAGTTTCAGTGCAGCTTCAAAGTCTCGACACGATCCAGCCGAGGAATAAGAGTCTTATCTAGACAAACCAGCGGACATTTTTTTATACACTTTTTAATGTCAAATGCTCGTCTTGCACTAGCTGTGATGCGCCACACATTACGTAATCACATTGAAAGGTCAGGCTTGATGTAGGGGGAAATACCGACCTAGTGTTTACAAAGCCAATGTGCAAAGACTATGTCAAACGCCCTTTACACAAAAATAAAAGGTAAAACAACGATGTTGGACGATTTTGAAGTTGGAGGAAAAAATTAAATAGTTTTTTGTTGTCCGGTTACCGCCTGACCTTTCCAATGTGATTACTTAATGTGTGGCGCATCGCAGAGCTAGTGTAAGACGAGCATTTGTGATTACAAGGTATATAAATGTTTATTTATTTTAGAAAATGACCAACGGTTTGTCTAGATAAGACTTTTATTCCTCGTCTGGATCGTGTCGAGACTTTGAAGCTGCACTGAAACTCACATTTGGACCTTCGACCCGTTGGACCCCATTGAAGACACTATATGGAGAACAATCCTGGAATGTTTTCCTCAAAAACCTACTTTTTTTTTTCCCGACTGAATAAAGAAAGACATGGACATCTTGGATGACGTGCGGTCAAGTAAATTATCAGGGCATTTTAATTCTGAAGAAATTCCTTTAATGTTCTCATTGGAAATTCACTGTGACCATAATCACTTTTAGACTGCACCAGAGGACAACAAACAGGAGAAGAAGAACGATCAGCCTCCGCAGGCCAAGAAAGCCAAAGTGAAAACAAAGATTGTGGATCTGCCCATCGAGAACAGTCTGCAGTGGCAGCTGGCCAGCGACATGCTCAATCTGTTCGTGGAGAACGAGGTATGAAAGCATTGAAACTGCACCACAGTGATCAGCTCCCCGGATTAATCTTCTGTGGGAGAAATCCCAGGGTCTGACTCTGTGTTCTTGCCTACAGGGGAAGATGATAATGCAGGACAAGCTGGAGAAGGAAAGGAACGATGCAAAGAACTATGTGGAGGAGTATGTTTATGAAATGAGAGACAAACTGCATGGAGTGCTGGAGAACTTTGTCAGTGAGGCTGTGAGTGTCTGCATGTGTTTGTTTATTCATAAAGATACCTATGCAACTTATAAGTGATGTTTTTTTATTAATTAAGCAATGTTTTTTAATTCAGGAACGAGATTCTTTCTCCTTAAAACTGGAGGACACTGAAAACTGGCTGTATGAAGAAGGAGAGGACCAACAGAAGCAAGTATACATTGATAAACTGGCAGAGTTGAAGGTAAACGCGCATGTTGATTTGTTCAAATTTGAACCTGTTGGAAAGAATGAATGATGAACGAACAAAATTTCTTCCTAGAAACTGGGAGAGCCTATTCAAAACCGATACTTTGAGAACGAGGAGCGGCCAAAAGCGTTGGAAGAGCTCGGAAGGCAAATCCAGCAGTACATGAAAGTTGTAGAGGCTTACAAGGCAAAGGTAATCAATTGTCAAGTCAATAGGGGTGTGACGATCCACTTGGATCACGAGACAAAGATATTTTATCTTTAATGACAAAATATGACTGGAAAAATCTCAAAAAATCATGAAATGCAAAACAATGTGGTAATAAAAATAGACTGAAGTGAATACCCTTTAAAAAGACTTGAAGTACATGTATACTAACAATGAGAAAAATAATAATCAAAAGCTAGTAATCATATGGTTTTACTGAACAACACTATTAAATACATAATGTAATATACTCTAAACAATGAACTTATGTGCATTATGTATTAGGGCTGCACAATTAATCGAATTTCTAATCGCGATTACGATTACGGATGCCACGATTACGTAATCGTTCAAAGCCGCGATTACAAAAAAAAAAACGCTTAGGCCTACATTATTCTGCGTGGTGTGTTTACAGCATGTTACGTTGTGAGAGGCGAATCACGACTACTTCAGAGAACCCAGCACAATACAACTACCAGAAACGCAATGTATGCTGAAATAAAAAGTCTCTCACCTCAGAAAAACGGACTTGCCTGTCCTCTCAGCCGCTATACTGAAAAAAACACGTTGTCCAGATTCAGTATCTGCGTTCAGATGATGTTGTCTGGCTATATGTCCGTGTCATTATTCTATCATTATTTTCATAACTTGTAACGAAATAAAGTCTCTCACCTCAGAAAAACGAAATGTCATGTCCTGTCATTGTTATACTGTGCTCGAGGGGTGCACTCTTTAATTGCTGTATCACTTCACTAAAGCATAAAAGAAATACGAGCATGCAACGTCGTAAATTAGTAAGTTACAAAATAAAAGTAAAATACCATAAATTACGTTATTGGTACGTCATGTGTGTTGCTATTTATCAGGAGCAGTTTCCATGTTTCTTTACCTGTTCTTCTAAGTATTGTGTATCACCATGGTAGCCTAACTGTTGTTTGTTTCCATAACAAAATGCCACTTACTGGTTATTTTGTTTTATATGACTGTGGTGGCTCATACCAAGATTGTATTAACAAAAACTAGTTTGGGACTGCTATTTAATAGCTTAACTTCACAGTGCCTACTGTTTATTTATCAGTATTTGTCATATTCTTAAAATTTTTTTTGTATGTTAAGTAAAGGGGGACACAACTTGTGTGTCAACAATTTTTGTGTAAACAAATGTATTATAATAGGCCTATATAATTCCTAAAAAGGTGGGTCGCGGTTTGATGACCATGAGGAAATGTGGGTCCCATGGCCAAACTATTCAAAACATCATTCAATGTAAATTGTGATAATCGTAATTAATAATCGCAATTACAATTTCAAGGGAATAATCGACAATTATGATTTTTGTCATAGTCGTGCAGCCCTATTATGTATTATAACAAAGGCCAGCAAGAGGGTGCAAACGGCCTGGTGCTGTTACTAGGGTTGGGAATCGAAACTCGAATGCTTGAGGTCAGGAATCAGATACTAGTTATAAAATTAATTTCGATTCCTCTTATCGAATCCTTTATCGATTTCGATATGACTTTAAACCGATGACTCGCTCGCTGTTTTCTGTGCTGCAGGAGTGTGTGTATTGGATCTGTGCAGCTCTTAAAGGGACAGCAGCCTAATATTCCTGCTGTCGTCTCTATAATAACACTAATCAAACAACAAAAGACAAAGAGAAAATTCACTCGTTCTCGACTGAATAACTTTTGTAACTGTGTTAGTAATGTATATTTTATCTATAAAGTGCAGTGTTATTTTACATTTGATTAGTGACATTTCTGAAGTAAACTAATCCTATAATATAATTTTAGTTCTACATAGATTCAGTTCATTTCAATAAAGTGTTGATGTTGTAAAGTTAGATTCAGTTCAGCTCATCCGTTAGTGTTAGTGCAGTTAAGGCGAGACACTACTGGCAAAAACTGTTTTGTTTTTTTTCATCCATCTGTCAATTGTGAGATTTTGAGATTTGGGGCTTTTCATAAAGTGTTTTTTCAGACTAGTGGACAGAAAAATACACTTTTAACTGTATCTTTTAGAGCACTTTGTCTATTTGCGTCTGTACAATCTCTACTTGAGTAACACTTACATACACCAAACTTTACAGTTTTATTCTTCTATATATTCTGAAGGTTTTTACTTAGGGGTTTGTTCATATATAATTATCCTAATTTTATTCAACATTTTATTCTTAAAAAAATGGCGAAAATATATTTATTTTTGGCTGTTGACGGTATTTTTAATTTGTGGAGTGATAAATAGAGATATCCAGAATCCCCTCTGTAAAAACCTTTGACTCTAATATTTAAAAAAATGAAATAAGAATTTTGAACCTGACTTTATCCAATGTTCATATTTTTGTTCTAGAAATGTATGCAAATTAGTGCATATTTAATTAGATCACACCCAATTTGCATATTTAAACATACAATTACAGAAAACACCTTGGGGTGTCTCGCCTTAAACTGATAATATTGCTGAGTAATCATTGTCTTTTAAACCCCAGTTGTAAGATTTGCATTGATCCCGTTTCTGTAAACTCAGGATGAGCTGTATGATCATCTGGAGGAGCTGGAGATCATGAAGGTGGAGAAGCAGGTGAATGAAGCCATGACCTGGATGAACAACAAAATGAACCTGCAGAGCAAACAGAGTCTCAGCCAGGACCCAGCGGTTAAAGCCCAAGAGATTCAGGCCAAAACCAAGGTACAAACTTCACGAAACTGAATTAGGGATAAGCATTTTTCAAAAGTATTGTATTCAAATATTTGGGCTCATAAAAATTTAATATTCGAATATTCGTTTATTTAAAGCTGCAGTCCATAACTTTTTTGTGTTAAAAATTATCCAAAATAAATGTTTGAGCAAGTACATCACCAACAGTGTTCAACAGTGTTCAGCAGGTGAATCTCCAGTGTACGTCATCAGCAGTGACGACTGGAGATTCACCCACTGTAAAACGCAAAAGACTTCGGACTTCGGAGTGGCTACAGAAAAAAAGAGACTGCAACCGGCCCATGCGAAAACAAGGATAAATATCGGAAGGGCATTAAATGTCACGCAATGCTGATGTTGTTAACATTAACAATTTGAGAACTAAGTAAAAAAAACTTCCAAAAAGTAGAATCGCGAACGCCAGGATCCACACCGGCGGCGACTGACAGCCGCACATTCTCCTCAAAACATTGGGTTCATCCGCGCTGTGCCGTGCCGAGGCACAACCCACGTGAAGTTGATAATTCCGCGAATAACTGCAATTGCAGATTTCGAACAGAGATGGCGACAGAGAGGAAAAACTACGGACTGCAGCTTTAAGATGACGTTTAACGAGAAAGACGTTATTTTTTTAAGTGCATTTCTGAACAAGCTCACGATTAGTTGAAAACATTAAAGAATATGTATAAACAAAAAATATAAAGAACAAAAATATTTAAGCTCAAGCAGCGGGAACGAAAAAAAAAACGCTAATAAAGCAGACTGCGTCAATTATTGTGTATGTGAAGTTTTAGCTATAGTTTTAGATATTTTTATATAGCATGTTAAAGTTGTCACTTTTTGAGGGTGAGCAAAAATGCACCGTTTTTGTGTCTGTCCCTTTAAATGCAAATGAGCTGCTGCTCCCGGCACAGAGGGCGGAGCTTCAACAGCTCATGTCCTGAAACTTTCAAAAACGCTTAGCCTTTTATGTTCAAACCGGAGTCAGAAAGATGGAGAGACTCAAGAAGAAGTGACAACATTTCTGAATGGTTAGTTGATGAATTTATGAAGCTTATGTGTAGTTATCTTCTAGTCATTGATTAGCATATTCTGTCATGATAATCTATAAATTGTGTTCCCGGGGGCGGAGTTTATGTAAATTTTAGGGTTGGTGATGTCACTGTAGTTCCTACCAGCCTTTTTTTGTAGTCCTTAAAAAACGATTTATTTAAAAGAAAATATCTCCCTTTGCTTTGAACTTTGAGTGTCATAACTTTGCAGATGTTGTTTATGCTCAAACAGCAACATTACACACTAACTAAAGTTAGAAAAGTGAAATCATAATCAACCACCCCTTTAACACGCTCCACAGCGCCACCCAGTGCATTTTATTATAACAGCGAGTTAGTGATTGGGATTTATCATGGATTCACTGCATTTACGGCCAGCAAAGCAACGTAGTAAAATTCGAATAGTATTTTATGTTTTGAATAATAATTACAGATCAAAAATTTGAATATTCATGCACACCCCTAGTCTGAACCTATAACTTTTCTGTTATACAGGAGCTGTATTCTTCTTGTAATCATATCGTCAGCAAACCTAAGCCCAAAGTGGAGCCTCCAAAAGAGACGGCAGCCGAACAGAACGGTCCCGTTAACGGACAGGGAGATTCAGAGACCCAGCCGGAGAAGAACCGAGTCCCAGAAACACCAGACGCCAAACTCCCCGAGATGGACATTGACTAACTCCTCTTATACGCCTCTGCGTTCGGATTAAAAAACATTACCCAATCCAGCAAATGTTCTCTTGCTCTTGGTGGCATGTTTCTTTCTTTGTGCTTCACTGTTTAAAAAAATAATATTTTTTGTAACTGGGAACAAAACCTGTAACATGTATAGGAAGAGAACTTGTCTTTGTTGCTTTTCCCCCCCGTTTCCTGGAAAAAAAAAGGCTTTCGGGATTATAAAGTGAGATGAGCTTGTTTAGTGAAAACATGTTTCTGTTCTATTCTACTATTGGGAAAGTTTATTGGCATTGAAAATTAGTTGCGTTTCAAACGTGAGATTCTTGATGAAGTTTCCAGACATCAGAAGCACCGAAACAGAGGAGGAAGAACCTGAAGATTCTCGAGGCAGAGGCGACGAGCTGCACTGGATGTTAACGTAGAGTTACTGTTATGCAGTATTTGGTTGTAAAAGGTGCGTCATTCTGTGGCCACTTTTGGGTTTAGCTATGTTTGTTTTACTTTTACTTTTCTACTCTGCAACCTGTGTGAATGATGGAGACCATGCTTTGGTGTCCATCCAGTCATAAATGATGAGAATTATAAATAAACCATTCGTTTTGGTATACAGACAAGGGTTTATTGGAATGTATAACTCTTATGAGATACTGGATGTACATACTGGTTCACTGTTAGTGTAATTAATATTGTCAGTTTACTGAGTTGAAATAAAATCATGTGGAGGTATTTTGAGCCGTTTGCTGAAGTGGAAATGCAAAAGGTACAAAAACCTTATGACATGTCACCAAAAGAATTATACAATACATACATAGAATACCTAAAATAATTTATATAAATTATAAAATTGTAATCAATTTTTAACTGTCCAAAAGTATGCATCTTAACTAAGCAGTCAAATATGTATTTATGCTGTGTGAATTTTAAAGTCCCCCTGTTGTCAATAATTTTATCCCATAAAACTCATCTTTGATCACCAAAATGACATATTTAAATGTTTTTTCCTTGGAAAAAAAATATCTTCATGCCTTAAAATATCTTGAATGTAACTGGACACCCTTGCCTCATTTAGTATGTGGTTCTATGAATATGCAAATGAGCCCCTCCTCCTCTCACTCACTCAGAGATCCACTCGTGGACGATCACACGTTGATCTGATTGGTTACAAGGTAGTTTGTGACGTCAGAAACACCAGCGATTTCAAAGCGATTTTAAGGAGAAAATACTCAGCAATGGTGTCGACTTATGAATTAACACATGGTTTGTCTTAAAGCATATTAAAAACACCACATAGACATATAAACAACATTAAAAACTGGATTTTCACCACAGGAGGACTTTAAGACATTGAAATTGGTCCCTTTAAAAACATCAGTTAATACATTATGAGAAAGTACAATTCATACACAATAGGCTATTTATAAGCACTTTCTCACAAACGCATCATTTTCAGATACAACTGCCTAAAAGACGTTTTTTACTTTTTAAGTACATTTTCATTGTCACTGAAAGTATTGTAAAATAAATAAAAAATGCTTAACAGGTTGGACAAAGTACCCAAGATCGTGTTTAACAATATTTGTGTGAGAAAAAATGTATTTTTTTTAATTTTAAATACCGTTTTGAATGTATATGCACTTCCCTCGTGGCGACGACATCGTATGACGTCAAGGTCATCGATCGTCGTGTATGTTGTTTTCCGGCGGAAGAGCCTCACGAGGGAAAATTATGATTTAAAAATAAATTACTGGGTATAAATGCATATAGTCAGCCTGAATATGTTAGCCAAGATCGTATTTTAGTGTTATGTGGGTGAAATCAATTATATTTTAGATTTTAAATGTCGTTTAAAAAATAAAATGTGTTTCCCTGGTAGGGACGATGTCGGATGACGTCACGTCCATCGATCGTCGTGTGGACTGTTGTTTGAAATAGAGACTAGAAGTGCCACATTTTCTTTTGTTAGTGGTTTTACATGGCCAGACCACCACAGTTCTTCTAAATATATATATGGATATAATTCTTCTAAGGAAAATACCTCCTTAATGGATGTGATCATATAGGATACAGTAGGCTAGGCTACTGGATAAATAAATACCCAAATGCTGGTCTTACTTTGGCTGGGGATTTTAATATGGTATTAAATAGTGATTTAGATAGGTTTCCTTCAAGAGCGGATTCTGTATGTCCAATTATAAATGCATTTATGATGTGATTTAGTGTTGTTGATATATGGAGAGGAACAAATCCACAGCAGAGACTCTATACCTGGAGTAGCAAGGACCTCTCTAAGCAGTCTCAAACACATTATTGGCTTATTTCCCAAAGTCTAGCAAACAGCTGTAACTCAACCAGCACTCATGCTATACGCCTCTTACAGACCACAGTGCTGTCTCTCTTAAGGTTAGTCTCTCAGCATCCCTTGATTTCAGATCAACTCCTTCTTATTGGAAACTGAACAATTCTCCAGTTTAAAGATGTTTAAAAAGAATATTTCATTATTGATTGAGCAGTATTGGGAGAGAGCTTTAGCGTTAGATTCATATTATTGCCTGTGGGAGCTGATGAAGTTTGAAATGAGTAAATATTTCAGAAAATTTGGTAGTAACTTAAAAGAGCTGAAGAAAATAAGGTGGTGTCTAAAATTGCAATACTATCTTCTAAACCCCCAGAGCTGCTTTCTGAATCTGATACACTTGAGTATGCTGAACTGCAGTGCACATTAGA
This sequence comes from Vimba vimba, assembly GCA_022828995.1. Lineage (NCBI taxonomy): Eukaryota > Metazoa > Chordata > Actinopteri > Cypriniformes > Leuciscidae > Vimba > Vimba vimba. The sequence goes on along the minus strand of CM040829.1, from coordinate 35,961,322 downwards.
TGAGCTGTACACTTATAGAGCGCAGGGTGCTTATGGGTAATTCTCCAACTAGGAGCACTTTTGGCACTGTGAACTTATGGAAAATTCACTCTCTTAAAACACACTTAAAACAGTCTTCCTTCATTCATGTGTCTTCTAACAGGCAGTTTTAGAATTCCATGGAATATATAAATATAATATTTTTAACAGTTTTTTCTGAAGAGTGCTTTCAAAGATGTCATTTCCACCACTTTTCAATTTATGTATTTTATTACAATATAATATTGTAAAACTGATTATATAAGATTATGTATCAGTCAACATTAACATCAGTGGCTACCTAATCATGTAACAAAATAAATCTTAATACTTCATAAACTTAATGCATTTTTATTTAAAGTTAAAATGACATTTTTGCAGTTTTTCTGCAATATTGGCACACCCTCATGTCAGGCTTAGCTACTTTTGGACTTAGCATGTTGTTTACTCGTAATAAACATAAATACATTATTTTCATATTTGTTGTACATAATTCAACCGAACTACAGCCAAGGTGGAAATGACGCTTAATGAAAATACTCTGTATAAAAGCTTGAGTTACCTTGATTTATTTTCTTGTGCTGAAGAGCACGTGTGCCTGAAGTTTCATCTTCAACTAATACATCCTTTTCACTATTATTTCCATGGTTACCAAGTAAATAAAATATTTAAGGTGGATCTTTTGAGGTGGATTTTGTTAAGGGAGGTGGAAATGACGGAAAACCTGGGGACAGCCTTATTTTATTCCAAAAATAGTTTAAAATTGTGATATACATATGGAATTTAGATGGTATGATATTATTTTATTTGTCCTTAAGACAAACATGTCAAAAAATATTTTTAAATCAATCCTTTAATATAATTTTTTAACATTCAAAGAGGGCCAGTCTGGGTTGGGGACAAGCATAAAACTGCAAAATCTGCTAATAAACAGCCTTGCAAAAACATTTAAAAAAGAAAACGGGGGCAAGATTTGGTGGTCACTGGGATGTTGGAGCATGAACTTCATAATGACAATGTATTTGTGCATTTGTTTGTTTATTTATTTACAAAAAAAGGCCAAAGACACAAAAGTGCCTGTAGTTGGAGAATCACCCATATATATAAATGTAAATGTATATGTATGTCATTCATTGTGATATAAAGAAAAAGACAAGACTATATAAATCGTAGCCATATAGTTTAAATCTGAAAATACTGAACGAGTACACTTTTATATTGACAACATTCAGTTCAATTCAATTCAATAAATTTATTGCCATGTCAGCAAGTTGATAGGAATTTGTCTTGGTACAACTCTCAGACATGAATAACCTAAAAAGACAAACATCATAAATACAAAAAAACAGACAATGTTCACCAACAATACCCAGCAAACACTAGGACATTAGACCAAAACCCCGCAGAAAAAAAGACAATACCCCTCGGCAGAAAGAGTGCACAGTGCATACAGTTAATAGAGTGCTGCTAGCAGTCAGTGCAAGTTCAGATGTCTAATAGCCAGAGGGTAAGTGCTGTCTCTAAAACGTGATGTGGACGTCTTAATGCTCCTATATCTTCTTCCTGATGGAAGAAGATTAAAGAGATGGTGAGCAGGGTGAGAGTGATCCGCTATGATGTTTTTAGCCTTTCGGATTATTCTGGAAGAGAAAAGTGAAGAAAGTGAGGGGAGACTACAGCCTATAATTTTTGATGCTCTGCGTACTCTTTCCATCCTAGTTTTGTCCTGAGCGGTTGTGTGACCGAACCAGACAAGCATGGAAAAAGTAAGCACGCTTTCAATAGTTGACCTATAAAAGTGGGTCATGGCAACTCGGCTGACTAAACTTTTGGAGCTGCTGCAGAAAGTGGAGTCGCTGGTGAGCTTTACTGATCTTAAAATTAGTGTTGAGCTCCCATGATAAGGATTCCTGGATTGTGGTCCCAAGGAACTGGAAGGAAGTGACCCTCTCCACCTCCACCCCATTAATGGAAAGCGTAGGGAGGGGACTAGGGGTCCTTCTAAAATCCACCACCAGTCACTTGGTTTTTGAGATGTTAAGAATCAGGTTATAGCTTTTGCACCATTTCACCAGCCCCTCCACTTCTCTGCGGTAGTCAGACTCATGTCCGTTAGTAATAAGACCAACTACGTCAGCAAACTTAATCAACAAAACTGAACTGGTGTGTGATTGACAGAATTGTGTGTATAAAGAGTACAGAAGTGGGGAAAGGACGCAGCCCTGAGGGGCGCCAGTGTTCAAAACCTTTGACTGTGAGACGTAATCACCCATTTTAACCACCTGCTTCCTATCGCATAGAAAGTTGAAAATCCATTTGCAAAGTGATGTTCTAACACCTAGCTCCTGTAAAGTGTTGATAAGCTTTACAGGAACGATGGTGTTAAACGCAGAGCTAAAATCCACGAAGAGGACACGTACATATGTAGATTTTAACTCCAGATGTTGAAGAATAGAATGCAAACAGAGTTAAACTGCATCATCAACACTCCTATTTGCTCTATAAGCAAATTGGTGGGGGTCAAGTGAAATACTGGACAGGTGTTTACATATCAAACGCTCAAACACTTTCATAATGACAGAAGTTAAGGCCACAGGCCTATAATCATTAAGACACGACATGACTAAGCATTTTGACTATCTTGTTTGTGAACAATCAATGACACAAGGACTTTTCATTCTGATGGCACTAGTATGTTCATTGACATGAATACTGACTTTTGAGAGATGAATTAAGAATTTTGAGCAAGTTACAAGCTTTTAAATCCACTGTGTGGTGCTGCAAGTATGAATTATTTTGAGAAATGCATTTACTGGTTTGCAAATCTTAAGGATGATTCAAGAAATGTACCACAGTGACTGGGAAAAACTGTAAAAGGACATTCAGGGCAAACAGTATGTGCAAAGGGATTTATTATATGGGTTAACATGATTTCATCAAGTACAACATCCCTGAATCAACATCCTTTTTGATCATGGAGCAATATATAACTTTACTGTTAATATAAATTTCAGGCTATAACCAATGCAGTGCCTAAGCTCCAAGTAAATGGACAAACCACAGACAACATCCTATTCTTTTACACAACCTACAGAATGTTTTGAGTGTAGGCCTAGTCAATTTATTTATTATCAAACGAGTTTTCGTGGGAGTTTTTCTATCAGTCGCTAAATAAAAAGAACATACTTTGTTCGCTTTCTTTATAATCTATTCACACTTTAAATAAAATAGTTTTGTTTGTCATAAAGGAAAGAGTGAATTCAAATTGTTCCGTGGGTCAGTAGTTTTTTTCTACGTATAGCCTATTTAGGAAGTGGAGATTGTGAAATAAATGCTCCTCTGCTGCCACCTACTGATTACAGTGGTAATCTCATGTCGTTTTTGTTTTGTGTTTGTTTTTCCTGAAAACAAAATGCATCCGTTTGCACCTCTTACTTTATTTATCTGGGTTGTCAGTTGTTTTGCCTGACTGATTTTTGTATGCTCTCAACATAGTTAGCAAAAAATGTGTAGTATGACTAGGCTACATTTAATAGAGTGCTAGGCTTTATAAAAACTTTACTGTAGCTCTATTAAATAGTACATTTATGTTAAACAATTTTAAATTGAACGATTAATTACTTGTTCAGAATAAGTAGGCCTATAGCAGTAGCCTAGTCCAACCAATCAGACGTAGGCTAACTAATTTTAGTTTAAAATCCAATAAGTTCTAAAATGGTTTCTGAATCGTTAATTAATGCTAAATGCAGCATCTATGAGTGAACTTGATGCATGCAGACCGCCTGCTGCAGAGCAAATCTTAAACAAACATAAATAATGATAAGACCCACTTTTTCTGAATTTTACTAGTCCATTTTATTTGTCTCTCAAGATCGTATAATCAGAATACATGACAATAGACTTTTATTACAAAGTTACATCTATCATTGGGATACCAAATGTATGGTACATTAACATAAATTCAGCATTATAGAAATAAGTATATCAAATGCTGTCCTACATAAACTGTGCCAAAATAAGATTATCTATGATAGTGTCTATAACAGTAAATTAATGTTTGAGAAAATAAGGAAAAATAGATATTTCCAGACGTACAGTCATCATCATCATCCTCCTCATCATCTTCATCATCCAGTGAAACAGCTCGACTCAGTCAGGAACGAGAGAGCTCAGATTGTCCCTGAGAAACTCAACATGAACACAAATAATACAGGAGAGATGCTGGAAATGCTCTTCATGAACGTTGTTGTTTATTTGTTGGCTGACTGTAGATCTTTGAACATTGTCAGATTGTTCAGCCAGAATTAAAGCACATCAACCTCATTTATACAGGACACTCAGATCTGCAGTAACTGCTCAATCTTTTCATATCTTTTTATCATGTCTTTATGTTTTGGGCCAAATTATGGAGAGTATCATGAATTAAATCATTACACCAATGAATCATGATGAGACTTACTTTTTCAAAAACAAATTGAATCATTGGTTACCCTCTTCAGTTTTCTGTACTCATGACTTGGAAATACTGTCCATGGTTAAAGAATCTGTAATGTTCAAAATGTATTGGCTGTGTAACACTGAATAAATGCTGATTAATAAACAAATGCAGTGTGTTTTTGGACATTAAACAACACAATTCCCTATAACGCTAGCATTAGAGGGTTTGTTTTTTTACAGCAGAGAATAAAAGCCTTTAAATTAATTTGTTCATCATATAAAGCGATCGAGTCTCTTCAGGAGATTTGGACTAAACCGCTCGATTTAAATAGATTAGAGTTTAACAATCTCTTTAACTCTGTTGCGTGGAAATCTGTCAGATTTCATTAAAAATATCTTAATTTGTGTTCCAAAGACGATCGAAAGTCTCACGGGTTTGGACCGACATGAGTGATTAAATGATGACTTTTTTGTTTTTGGGTGAATGTCCCTTTAAAATGTGTTCGCGGGGAACGATCGGCCGCGCCCAGAGCAGCCGCGGTGACGTCACAGGCCGCGCGAGCTCCATGACGTCACAGGCAGCGGGAGTTCCATATGACGTCACAGGTCGAGTTGTGCAGCGATTGCCGATTGTCTCAGAGTTATTAGTCAAACAGTGTAGAAATTCAGACTCGAAGAGTTATTAGTCAAACAGTGTAGAAACTCAGACTCGAAGAGTTATTAGTCAAACAGTGATAAAGTCCAGGATCTGCAGAGGCCAGAGGGCGATGTCTGAACACTTCTCAATGGATGAGGAGATCTGCAGTGCAGTGTTGGAGGAGCCGCTGAGTGGCGCTGTTGAGGAGAGAAACACAGCAGAGGAGTGTGAAGCTCCTGCTCCCCCTAGAGTCGCGTGGGAGAACAACACTTCAGGTGCTTTCACACACACACACACACACACACACACACACACACACACACGTGAACCGATCATCTCTTACTCTTACTACTAGTTAATAGTAAATAAACACGAATGAATGATTGGTATGTTGAAAGATACAGTAGGCTACAACTTACCGAAATGTTTATGCCTCATACAGAATGTCGATCATTCAGTGTTTTTCTCCAGTGGAAATGGTCAATAAAACAGCTGGAGAACATATGTCACATAGCGTTACGTTTACCCCAGGAAAGCCATTTAATGACCATAGCACGTTAAAACTGCTATAGAAAATAAATATTGCATCACAATAAGTATATTGTGATTGTCAAAACATTTTAGTAACTGAGTCATTCCACAAAACCGGTATGATTTGAGTCCCTCTGTACTTTTTAAGTGTATTTTACCTATTGGGTCACCAAAATCTATTTTTAAAAGCTTTTTGTATCAAATGAAATGTCTCCTTTAATAAAGTTTAAAAATAATGACATACATATTATCTTTATATTAGAAATATCTTGTTTTTTCAGTTGACACCACCTATTTTGTCATGTCCCTCATGGCCTTCTATGAAAGTGTACTTGGGATATGAATAATATAATTAGAAAAAAGTCCATACATTTTGCCATTCCCATGAATATCTATCGGTGCTTTTTTGCTGGTAATGTTTTTTTTCTAAATAAATTCATGATTATTCATTAAAATCACATTATTTAGTTCTGTCCCTCAGTAATCCCTCAACCCCGTTACACAAATCATTCTCCCCCATAAAAATAAAGAACAGATCCTTATATGTGACATCAGTAACAGCAAGTAACTTCATAGAAGTCTTCTGAATAACATTGTGTGTAGACACACAAGTTACCACCTTCTTTTATAACTATAACTTATTTAGAATTGTGATATTGTGGTTGTCAAGCTCAACGACTCAACCCTGTTACATCAAAGAAAGACAGAATTCTATTACTTGTGAAAATTATCTTTGTTATTTCAACAATATACATGATTTCTTAATACCATGCATGCCATGTGCTCTCCTGTTATTCACTACATGTAGAGCAGTGGACATTTTCAAGCAAAAAATCACAACCCCGTCACACTCAACCCCGTTACTTTTTTGCCATGAAGAGCGCGCACATGCAAAAAAACAAAAAAACACAAACACATGCTCGAACACACACACACACATATCAAAAAAGCACACAAGTAATATGTTTTCAGTCAGTCACCTATTCAGTCAGTTTATCATGTTCTAATGTATACTACTTTATTGTTGTTTTTCCTGCAGTCGGGTTAATAAAACTGAGTTGCAATTGCAATTTATATCTGTTGTTTTTCTTGGTTACATAATGAAATACAGTGCTTATAGAAAATCTTACAATGAATTTGAGTAAAAGACAACTATGTATATGTTAAGCTGTATTTGTCTCTTCAACCCCGTTACAATCTTCAACCCTCTTACCCTAGGCTCAACCCTGTCACACCTACATTTTTATTAATTATTTTTTTTAAGTTCATGAATAAGTAATTTAATGTTTGTTGAACTTAGTCTGAAATGTTCAGAGCAATCATAAGAATACTGATTTTATTTCAAATTCTGGAGTTAAGCCACATCTTTGATCAAAAATGATGAGGTTGCTGTCACAAAAAGTACTCATTTCAGGCTTTAGTATAGCATAACATATGAATAAAACATCCTTTTCACAAATGTTTTCCCCCATTTGTTTTGAGCTAGCAACATGAAGCAGCTGTACATGAGGACAATCACTCAGCTGTAATCTGTGCTAATAAAACACATGTTTCTAATCAATATTGTTGTTTGCAGAAAAGCAATCAAGATGGATGAGTTTCCGTGCTGGCGTCTCGAGAGTGTGGAAGGCTGGGGAACGTCTCTTCCAAACCAGCGAAACCCAAGTGTGTGCTTTTGTGCCGTCGCAGGAGCTTCCACACACACCCAGTGTCGAGCCGACAGACCCGCTCGAGTCCAGGCTGACAAAAACGCCTGAGTCCAGGCCGACAGACCCGTCCCGCTTGAGTCCAGGCCGACAGACCCGCCCCGCTCGAGTCCTAGTCCAGGCCGACACAACCGCTCGAGTCCCGCTCGACTTCATACGGACAGACAGTGAGTGTTTATTATTCTCACTCTGATTCATCTCCATTTCTGCCTGATGCTTCTGGCTTTAGTTTAATCTCTGCTCCTGTCGGTTCCTCACCTGATCTCAGGTGTGTTTGCTGCTGGAGTTCAGTCTCATGCTGTATATTAACATGCTAACGTGTGTTTTTCAGGATCATTTGAATCTCTTTATGAAGTGGGACGGGAACTGAAATCCAGAGGCGATCTCACTGATTATAAGGGATTTCGAATCTCGGATGACAAACGAGTATGTTGCTCAAACTTTTCCCCTCTTGTTTCCTTCTATCTTTAGTCTTTCAGTCCTGACATAAACATCAGTGTTTACAGTTTTGATCAGAAATGTAAAGATTGTAGATTACCATGCACACAAACAAAAATGCATCAGATTACTTACGTTTGCAACAATTTTCTTCATTTTTTAGGTGATCATCCGTTGTATTAAGAAGAGCCGGCCTGAGAATCTGGTGAAATTGGTAAGTTGACAACTTTATTCTTCTTGAAATTCTCCAAGAATCGTTTTATTAAATTGTAATTTGGTAATTGATACACCTGTATGTAGACAGTATAATATATAGTTGAAAGCCTAGAAACATCAGTTGTAAAGTACATTGCTTTCATTTTTAATTAATTCTTTAAGCCCAAAGTATGTGGTTTACTTATATTTAAGTAATTAAATTAATATAAACATGCGATTAATCAACTAATGGCTTGAATGAATGACTACTCTTTAGTCAGGGCAGCCCAAGAGTTTACTTTGAAAAGCTCACGAGATGGAAAATGAAGTATCCCGGCCTTTAGTTAGGAGATTAGAGATTAGTTAGGAGTCAACTAACCTTCTGTCAATCTCTTTTCTTTAGCCTGAGTGTCCCATACCTATGAGTCGAGACGCAGCTGCAATGTTTATGCTACAAAAGTCTCCAACTAGCACACATATCAACCAGTTATATGACATGTATGTCCTGAAAGATCAAGACATCCTGGTTCTGGAAGATCCACATCACAGAATGACCTTGTTGGAGTTCTGCCAACGAAACCGAGGTTCCCTGACAGAACACGCAGTGAAATACATCGTTCGGCAGCTCGTTGTGGCGCTGCAGCACTGCATAGATCATGGTGTTTATCACAAAACACACATGATGAATGTTCTCATCTACCCAAACACCCTCAAAGTCAAGCTGACGGACTTCGGAGACGCACTGATCCTTAAAGAAAGACGTGAGTCGGCTTCTCGCACACCGTTCACTGTTGATGTGTTTGATGATGTTTTACTAAACACTGGAAATGTATTCTTACAGGTGCTGATGAACCCATATTATACACAGTGGTCAGAGAGTCCGCTGAGTGGCTCGCGACTAACGACATACGCAAACTGCTGGATCAGCTGGCCACAAGAATAGGCCCTTGGTTTTGGCAAAGGTCACGTCTGTCCAAAGGTGAGACCAACAACAAGAATGAAATGGAAATAACATTGCTTGAAAAACATATAGAGCTCAGTAAAATTATTAGTGTCAATGATGAGCAAAGTGTAAAACACAGCGGATTGACAATGAATGTTTAGCAATGAATAAATGTTCATGGGCATCCAGAGAATATCATAGTAACAGCAAGAAATGCTGTGTATTTAATGGTAACATGACCTTACATGAACTACATTTCTCAAAATCTGTTTATGAGTGTCTATAAGGACAAACGTGACTAATCAACTGTCTTCTGAAAACTTTGACAGAATGCCTGGATCTTCTTGAGAAACTTAATGACAGAGGGTCAGGGATCACCTTAGATGCCATTTTACATCATGACTGGTTTAAAAACTCTTCAAAGAGATGAAGATGTTGTCCTTCCACGTTTTCCAGCGTCCCTGATGGATTGTCTGTGGAGAATGTATGTCCGCCCAATGTTACTATTTCCGCATAAGTCAGTGTGCAGTGTTGGGTAAGTTACTTTAAAAAAGTAATTAGTTATAGTTACTAGTTACTTCTCACAAAAAGTAACTGCGTTTGTAACGAAGCTGAGAAATGCAGGCGAAGACGAGGATCTAAATGCAGGGTGATTTAATAAAGTAACACAAAACAGGGAACACAGAATTCGAAGAACAAAGAAACAAAACCAGGGGAATCACAGAGGCAACCATTACACGTACAACAACTTACAAAGTAACAAGTGAAACACAAGGGCTATAAATACACAGGGACAAACAAGCTAAGCTAGATAACAAGGGGGCGTGGCTAATTAGAAACACCTGGGAAGACTAATAAACAAGAAAAACTACAAAGGACTACAAAACATTGCACAGAACAGTAACTAACAAAAGTCCACACAAGACAAGGGGAACACAAGACAGGAATCATGACATAGCCCCCCCTTTAAGGAGCGGATTCCAGACGCTCCTCAGGAAAACAGTCCAGGAGGGTGGTGGAGCGGAGGCGGGCCTGAGGGCGGGATGGAGGGCCAGGCCCGTGGAGCGGAAGAGGACCTGGAGACTGCAGCAGAACGGGAGGCCAGGGTGGAGCAGGCAGTGCAGGTGACCAGGGCGGAGCAGGCAGTGCAGGCGGCCAGGGTGGAGCAGGCAGTTCAGGCGGCCAGGACGGAGCAGGCAGTTCAGGCGGCCAGGGTGGAGCAGGCAGTTCAGGCGGCCAGGGCGGAGCAGGCAGTTCAGGTGGCCAGGGCGGAGCAGGCAGTGCAGGCGGCCAGGGCGGAGCAGGCAGTTCAGGCGGCCAGGGCGGAGCAGGCAGTTTAGGCGGCCAGGGCGGAGCAGGCAGTTCAGGCGGCCAGGGCGGAGCAGGCAGTTCAGGCGGCCAGGGCGGAGCAGGCAGTTCAGGCGGCCAGGGCGGAGCAGGCAGTTTAGGCGGCCAGGGCGGAGCAGGCAGTTCAGGCGGCCAGGGCGGAGCAGGCAGTGCAGGCGGCCAGGGTGGAGCAGGCAGTTCAGGTGGCCAGGGTGGAGCAGGCAGTTCAGGCGGCCAGGGTGAAGCAGGCAGTTCAGGCGGCCAGGGTGGAGCAGGCAGTTCAGGCGGCCAGGGTGAAGCAGGCAGTTCAGGCGGCCAGGGCGGAGCAGGCAGTTCAGGCGGCCAGGGCGGAGCAGGCAGTTCAGGCGGCCAGGGTGGAGCAGGCAGTTCAGGCGGCCAGGGTGAAGCAGGCAGTTCAGGCGGCCAGGGCGGAGCAGGCAGTTCAGGCGGCCAGGGCGGAGCAGGCAGTTCAGGCGGCCAGGGCGGAGCAGGCAGTTCAGGTGGCCAGGGCGGAGCAGGCAGTTCAGGTGGCCAGGGTGGAGCAGGCAGTTCAGGCGGCCAGGGTGAAGCAGGCAGTTCAGGCGGCCAGGGCGGAGCAGGCAGTTCAGGCGGCCAGGGCGGAGCAGGCAGTTCAGGTGGCCATGGTGGAGCAGGCAGTTCAGGCGGCCAGGGTGGAGCAGGCAGTGCAGGTGGCCATGGTGAAGCAGGCAGTTCGGGAGGCCAGGGCGGCGCGGCCTCCATGGTCCTATCAAGGGACACACTGCCACCCCCAAAATTTTCTTGAGGGCAGCTATGGGATTCTGCTCAGGAACAGGAACAGACAGCGTGGTGGCAGCCATCTTGTCCGGAGATGAAATTCACTGCATTTACGGCCAGCAAAGCAACGCAGTAAAATTCGAATAGTATTTTATGTTTTGAATAATAATTACAGATCAAAAATTTGAATATTCATGCACACCCCTAGTCTGAACCTTCCATCTGCAACTTTTCTGTTATACAGGAGCTGTATTCTTCTTGTAATCATATCGTCAGCAAACCTAAGCCCAAAGTGGAGCCTCCAAAGGAGACGGCAGCCGAACAGAACGGTCCCGTTAACGGACAGGGGGATTCAGAGACCCAGCCGGAGAAGAGCCGAGTCCCAGAAACACCAGACGCCAAACTCCCCGAGATGGACATTGACTAACTCCTCTTATACGCCTCTGCGTTCGGATTAAAAAACATGACCCAATCCAGCAAATGTTCTCTTGCTCTTGGTGGCATGTTTCTTTCTTTGTGCTTCACTGTTTAAAAAAAATATTATTTTTTGTAACTGGGAACAAAACCATGTATAACATGTATAGGAAGAGAACTTGTCTTTGTTGCCCCCTCCCCCCAAGTGAGCCCCGCCTCCTCTCACTCACTCAGCTCAGAGATCCACTGGTTGACGATCACACGTTGATCTGATTGGTTTGTGATGTCAGAAACACCAGCGATTTCAAAGCGTGTTTTTGAGACTGTCTTTGGTTCACTGCAGTTTTAAGGAGAAAATACTCAGCAATGGTGTCGACTTATGAATTTACACATGGTTTGTCTTAAAGCATATTAAAAACACCACATAGACATATAAACAACATTAAAAACTGGATTTTCACCACAGGGGGACATTAAGACATTGTAAGAAATTGGTCCCTTTAAAAACATCGTTAATACATTATCAGAAAATACAATTCATACACAATAGGCTATTTATAAGCACTTTCTCACAAACGCATCATTTTCAGATACAACTGCCTAAAAGACGTTTTTTTTACTTTTTAAAGTACTGCATTATTGATACTTAAGTACATTTTCATTGTCACTGAATTATTAGTATGTTTTTTTGTTGTTGCTCATTTTATGAAAGTATTGTAAAATAAATAAAAAATGCTTAACAGGCTGGACAAAGTACCCAAGATTGTGTTTAACAATATTTGTGTGAGAAAAAGTGTATTTTTTAATGCTGTTTTGAATTTAATATGTTGTTTTCCGGCGGAAGAGCCTCACAAGGGAAAATGATGATTTAAAAATAAATGACTGGGTATAAATGCATATAGTCAGCCTGAATATGTTAGCCAAGATTGTATTTGAGTGTTATGTGGGTGAAATCAATTATATTTTAGATTTTAAATGTCGTTTAAAAAATAAAATGTGTTTCCCTGGTAGGGACGATGTCGGATGACGTCACGTCCATCGATCGTCTTCCATAGGGATGTTGTTTGAAATAGAGACTAGAAGTGCCACATTTTCTTTTGTTAGTGGTTTTACTTGGCCAGACCACAGTTCTTCTTAATATATATGGATATAATTCTTCTAAAGCCTGGTTCACACGGGACGATTTTAAAATTGTCGGCCGATTTTCCAAACCTGAGAGACCCCACACACAGCGATAAAAAATCATGGGTATAACAGTTTTGGTCGTAAAGTGTGTGGTGCGCAGCCACACAGCAAAATCAACACATCACACACATTTGACTCCCGAGCATTCCCAGGTCAGACGGGAAATCTTGCAAAATCTCTCGAGATCAAACGTGACTTCAGAGTAAACAATCATGGCGGACAAAGAGGATGCAGTGGCGATAGTTTGTAGTTTGTTTTTAACCGGAAAAAAACGTTATCAAAAGAAAATCTCCGACGTCCACCGGACTTTCTGGTGCGCCATGCCACCGGCTGTTTTGATTTTGTTTCCCGGTGCTTCCTCGCCGCCTCGGCACCTCGCTTTCTGATTGGCTACACGTCACAGTCCACAGGCTGCGTGCTCGTTTGTCCCCGGGGGACACCACACACAAGGAGAAATCGGGCCAAAAAAATCCAACATGTTGGATATCCCCGATTTGAGATCGGAGCGGTCCCGACGTCCTTCCGAGCAGACGAGAGCAGTCTTAACACACCACACGGCAGGAATATCTGATCAGATTATTTTACGATAATCGGAGCATCCTTAAGATTGTCGGAAGGGGTGAATCGGGGCTAAAATCGGCCTAATTATCCTGCCGTGTGAACCAGGCTTAAGGAAAATACCACTGGGATTAGTGATCATATAGGCTACAGTACTGGATAAATAAATACCCAAATGCTGGTCTTATTTTGGGTAGGGATTTTAATATGGTATTAAATAGTGATTTAGATAGGTTTCCTTCAAGAGCGGATTCTGTATGTCCAATTATGAATGCATTTATGATGCGATTTAGTGTTGTTGATATATGGAGAGGAACAAATCCACAGCAGAGACTCTATACCTGGAGTAGCAAGGACCTCTCTAAGCAGTCTCAAACACATTATTGGCTTATTTCCCAAAGTCTAGCAAACAGCTGTAACTCAACCAGCACTCATGCTATACGCCTCTTACAGACCACAGTGCTGTCTCTCTTAAGGTTAGTCTCTCAGCATCCCTTGATTTCAGATCAACTCCTTATTGGAAACTAAACAATTCTCCAGTTTAAAGATGTTTAAAAAGAATATTTCATTATTGATTGAGCAGTATTGGGAGAGAGCTTTAGCGTTAGATTCATATTATTGTTATGGGATGTGGAGGATGAACCCAATAGCAGACAGTATGTACTACACAAAAAGGTATATTAGGGCAAAAACAGAAAACAAAACCCACGAGGGGGCAAAACAAGACAGAATAGACTAATTAGGTGGAAAACACTAGACTAAAACTCAGATGAAAAACTGGACAACAAAGACAAGATCAAACACTTCTTTACAAGACAAGACTTTAAACTGGTAACTCACGGTAGGTATCTGACAAGGATAGACAATGAACCAGCACAGGACAGCAAACACAAGGGGATTAAATAGGGAGAAACTAATGAGGTAAACAGGTGACACAGGTGAAGCAATAATGTCAAAACGAGGATAACAAGGGGGGCGGGGCAAGGAACAAGACAACACAAGCACATGGCCCAAACAAATGGCCATGTGCTTGTACACAAAACACGGGTCTGTCATGATTCTGCCTCAAGACTAAAGAAAATCAAGGACACGAGTGCAGAATCATGACAGAACCCCTCCCTTAAGGAGCGGCTTCTAGACGCTCCTCAAGGGAACATCAAACGCGGGACAAGACGGGCTGAGACACAGACACGAACCAACAAAACATGACAAATAACAATAACGGCAGACATGAAAACACGACAACAGGGTTGGGATGAAACAATAAAAACAACAAACATGGGAGGGGGGGCGGACGTACAACAAAGTTCATAGGGGGAAGTCCATGGTGAGCAGGTGGACTAGGGGTCTTGGGTGGACTGGACGATGGCTGAGGGCGAGGGGTCCGTGCAGACTTGGATGGGGACACATGAGGAACAGTCATGGGGGAAACAGTCCGGGGTGAAGTGGTGACAGGGGTGACCGGGGAAAAGCGCAGGGGTACAGAGGGCGAAGAAACAGGAAAGCGGACCGGAGGAACAGCAGGGGACACAACAGGACACATGACTGGGGGTGTAGCAGGCGGCTGAGGAGCGGAGAGAGGAATGGAACTCCCTGATGACGGCTCGGAACCAACGCTCCACATCTCCGCCTCGGAAACAGCGTCGTCTGTAGCGTCGCTCTCTGTAGCTGACCTTGGAACGGCGCTCACGGCAGCTGACCTTGGAACGGCGCTCACGGCAGCTGACTGGGGTACGGCGCTCACGGCAACTGACTGGGGTACGGCGCTCACGGCAACTGACTGGGGTACAACGCTCACGGCAGCTGGCCTAGGATCAGCGCTCTCTGCAACTGACTTGGACACAGGGTCTGGGGACAAGACAGGATTGACAGGGATTTCTAGAATCTTGGCAAGACAGGTCAAGTACTCGGACAAGGTTCTTGCAGCGATGACAATCGGCATCTCGTGACTCGCAGCAACCAAGCGCAAAACAGCCTTAGCAGCTGAATCGGCCGCTGCTCTCTCTGCAGCCCTCACGACTGCAGACTCGGGAACAGCGCTTGCGGTGGCGGGCTCTGGAACAGCGCTTGCGGTGGCGGGCTCTGGAACAGCGCTTGCGGTGGCGGGCTCTGGAGCAGCGCTTGCGGTGGCGGGCTCTGGAGCAGCGCTTGCGGTGGCGGGCTCTGGAGCAGCACTCTCAGTTGTAGCGGCGGATTGGGGAGTCAACACGGGCCCAGGGGAAGACTGAGACAGAGGACAGGGGGCTCCCTTCCTCCTCTTCTTTTTCCTGGGTCGCGGGGGTGAGGCCGTAGCCGGACTTGTGACCGGTAAAGAGGGAGCAGCGGGGACCGTTGCTGGAACTGGGGATACCACCGCAGGCAAGGTAGATTCTGTGGAGGAGGACTCCGAAGCTGACTCCCACGACAACCGTCTACCTCATTTTCCGCGGAGACTGATGGATACGGTAGGTGTCTCGGGAGTCGAGGTAGAGAGGGCTTGGTCCCCAAGCGTAGCAACGGCTAAAACACGACCTTCCGGGATCACTGGCAGTGAGGCAGGTGGTGATGTCATGGTGGAACCCTTCAGCTCCTCCCGACACAAACGGTCCACCACTTCACGGAAGGGGTGACGGATCAGCCCCTCCCGTTCAGTCAGAGGAGGGGGAACATTGAGACCCGCGATGAAGTAGGAATTGAGGAGGACCTCTGGCAAGAAACAACTCTTCTCCAGGACCTGGGCATATTTCCTCAGGGACATCTCTCCCTGGGGAGGAAATGGAAGCTTTCCCCTCTTACAGTCGGCAGCAGTCGACAGCCGCCATTGTTCACGGTCATCTGATTGTCGCTTGGCAGGAAAGGACATACTGTCTGCTGGGTTCTTTGCTGGCTGGTAGTGATGTTACGCCTGACACCGACGCTCCGAAGCTTGCTTCAAACTCGAACGGTCCTTGCAATGAACCACTGCTTCGGAGCTTGTATCATTACGTCACTAGTCACGTGAAAATGACTTCTGAAGCAAACACACTGCTTCATTCTTGTAGTGAACCACCTGACTGCTTTGATTTGCCCAATCCAGTGTTGACAGGTTTGAAACCTGGCGGATGTATTTCTTATAAAAGTGAAGCCAAACCATGGCAACACCGTGGGTTGTAGTCAGTGTTTGGATTGGCGTTATTGTTGAGGAGAGTGGATTGAGTTTATTTCAGTGTTGTGCCAGAGAGAAAGAAAATAAAAATAAATAATATTTCTGAATAAAAACCATACCATTTAATGAACACTTTGTCTAAGCCTTCTGCATGTACCCAAAGCACAGCCTCTGACACATTTTTTTATTATTATTAATTAGAGAACATATGAACATTGTTACATAAAAACATGCATCAAAGACAGAAACTTCAAAAACCCTCTGCTACATTATACAAGTACAACACAAGCACATCCTTTTCAACATATAAAAATATCAGTCCCACCAGTTAACAAGTTATAGAGTACTGCTTCCCACAGCTAAACAAGATAAAGCTTTCACACATGATACTGCCCTGCTAAAAAAAAACAAAAAAACTATAGAAACCATTACAGAAATTCTAATGGATTTAATGGTTTTCATGGGAACTTTATTGGTTGTAATGGGATTTATAGTGGTCTCTGTGGGTCTCTACTGATTTGGGTTGTATTGGTGGGGACATTAAATCCTAATGGAATATATCCCAAATACACTACAAAAAATAATTCTTTAGTGGTTTAAATGGTAAAAGCCAATGGTTCCTACTGGTATTTTAATAGAAACCATTAGAATTTCTGTGATGGTTTCCAACTTTTTTTAAGCTGGTCTGATCTTCTGTCCTTGTCTAAAGAAATAATTACACATACACATCATGCTTAATGTTTTATTATCAAGGTGAACACATGAAATTCATCAGTATCTGTAAAATTCACCAACATAAATGAGTTTCACAGCACTAACACTGTTTCAGCTTTGATCGCCTCGGTAAACACGTCATAAACGGGGCGTTAACATCTAAGCCTTTGCATTTTATGGTTGTCAGCTTTGTTGCATTACATTTACTTCACCAGGAGATGGTGCTGCAATTTCTATTTGAATGAAGCTTCGAGTAATGAACCATTTTCGACATAATTGTATCAGAAAGCAATAATGCTTCAAAACGCTTCATTTGGCCATCACTACTGGCTGGTTCATTCTGTTATGGGATGTGGAGGATGAACCCAATAGCAGACAGTATGTACTACACAAAAAGGTTTATTAGGGCAAAAACAGAAAACAAAACCCACGAGGGGGCAAAACAAGACAGAATAGACTAATTAGGTGGAAAACACTAGACTAAAACTCAGACGAAAAACTGGACAACAAAGACAGGATCAAACACTTCTTTACAAGACAAGACTTTAAACTGGTAACTCACGGTAGGTATCTGACAAGGATAGACAATGAACCAGCACAGGACAGCAAACACAAGGGGATTAAATAGGGAGAAACTAATGAGGTAAACAGGTGACACAGGTGAAGCAATAATGACAAAACGAGGATAACAAGGGGGGCGGGGCAAGAAACGAGACAACACAAGCACATGGCCCAAACAAATGGCCATGTGCTTGTACACAAAACACTGGTCTGTCATGATTCTGCCTCAAGACTAAAGAAAATCAAGGACACGAGTGCAGAATCATGACAATTATTGCCTGTGGGAGCTGATGAAGTTTGAAATGGGTAAATATTTCAGAAAATTTGGTAGTAACTTAAAAGAGCTGAAGAAAATAAGGTGGTGTCTAAAATTGCAATACTATCTTCTAAACCCCCAGAGCTGCTTTCTGAATCTGATACGCTTGAGTATGCTGAACTGCAATGCACATTAGATGAGCTGTACACTTATAGAGCGCAGGGTGCTTATGGGTAATTCTCCAACTAGGAGCACTTTTGGCACTGTGAACTTATGGAAAATTCACTCTCTTAAAACACACTTAAAACAGTCTTCCTTCATTCATGTGTCTTCTAACACAATATTGGGCAGTTTTAGAATTCCATGGAATATATAAATATAATATTTTTAACAGGTTTTCTGAAGAGTACTTTCAAAGATGTCATTTCCACCACTTTTCAATTTATGTATTTTTTTAAAATATAATATTGTAAAAACGGATTAGATAAGATTATATATCAGTCAACAACGTCAGTGGCTACCTGTAACGGTCACCAGCTGGAGTGGCCCTTGAGAGCCACCAGAGGGCACTCCACACCAGACTATCATGTTCACTCACAGACTACATCTCCCATCATTCTCTGCCTGGACTCATCAGCACTCATTATCACATTCACCTGTATCTCATTATCTTGTTTAGTTCACCCCATATAGCCTGGTTCACCCCATCACTCACTGCGAAGTTTTGTATGTTGTTGCACTGCACTTCTGGCGTTTTCCCTGGTTTTCATGTCTCTTGGTTTCTTGGATTTCTTGCCTGTTCTGTGGATTACTCTTGTGCCTCTGACCCCTGCCTGGTTTGTTTGTTTGTTTGGACTGCCTTCCTGTGCTTGACCCTCTGCTTGTGTTGGATTACGATTCTGGATAACCCTTTTAATAAACTGCATTTGGATCCTCTACCTTTGTGTCTCGGAGCAGTTCGTAACAGAAAACTTTGCCACACCAAGATCCAGCAGCGATGCCAACCATGGATACAGCAGTACAAATCCTGCGTCTCCGTCAGGGGGATCGGTCGATTGAGAAGTATGTCGAAGAGTTTATTGAACTGGCACATCTCATCTCAATGAACACAGAATGTCTTATGATCTTTTTTCGGGGAGGACTATCTGAACCGCTCAGTTCATTCATGCCCTTGCATGATCCTCACGGGACTATAGAGCACTATATTGAACTGGCCCTTTTGTTGAGCGGCTCATCGTTTACTGTGGGCGGGGTAGAGGAGGAGCTCCGTGAACCCACAGTATCCCTTGCCGAGCCAGAGCTTCACGTCAGTCCTGCCGAGCCAGAGCTTCACGTCAGTCCTGCCGAGCCAGAGCTTCACGTCAGTCCTGCCGAGCCAGAGCTTCACGTCAGTCCTGCCGAGCCAGAGCTTCACGTCACGTCTGCCGATCCAGAGACTGTTCACGTCACGTCTGCCAAGTCTGAGTCTCTTCACGTCACGCCTGCCAATCCAGAGACTGTTCACGTCACGTCCGCCATGTCTGAGTCTCTTCACGTCATGCCTGCCAAGTTTGAGTCTCTTCATGCCACGTCTGCCGCCGAGCCAGTGTCTCCTCCCTGGCCGCCTGAAGGGTCGTCTCCGCCTTGGTCGCCTGCACTGCCTGCTCCGCCCTGGCCTCCCGTCTTGCCGCAGTCTCCAGGTCCTCTTCTGCTCCACGGGCCTGGCCCTCCATCCCGCCCCCAGGTCCGCCTCCGCTCCACCTCCCTCCTGGACTATTTTAGAGTGTCTGGAAGCCGCTCCTTTGAGGGGGGGGCTATGTAACGGTCACCAGCTGGAGTGGCCCTTGAGAGCCACCAGAGGGCACTCCACACCAGACTATCATGTTCACTCACAGACTACATCTCCCATCATTCTCTGCCTGGACTCATCAGCACTCATTATCACATTCACCTGTATCTCATTATCTTGTTTAGTTCACCCCATATAGCCTGGTTCACCCCATCACTCACTGCGAAGTTTTATATGTTGTTGCACTGCACTTCTGAGTGTTTTCCCTGGTTTTCATGTCTCTTGGTTTCTTGGATTTCTTGCCTGTTCCATGGATTACTCTTGTGCCTCTGACCCCTGCCTGTTTTGTTTGTTTGTTTGTTTGGACTGCCTTCCTGTGCTTGACCCTCTGCTTGTGTTGGATTACGATTCTGGATAACCCTTTTAATAAACTGCATTTGGATCCTCTACCTTCGTGTCTCGGAGCAGTTCATAACACTACCTAATCATGTGACAAAATAAATCTTAATGCTTCATGAACTTAATACATTTTTATTTAAAGTTGCTTAATGCCACGAGTTGCTGAATTGGGATTTTTGCCTACAGCTTTCATTTTTGCTCAGGTCTATGTTTATTATAAGTCACTCACACATACTGTATATTGTATAATGAACTATTAATACTTGATTTAAAATACATTTAGATCCACATCATTGGTTATTTAAAAAAAAAAAAAACTGTAATGGTGGAAATGACGGTTTATGGTGGAAAGATTGTTTATGTTTATTTTTACTTAAATTGCCAGTCCAAAATATTTTTAACCATGTATTTTATTATTTAACATAGGATTTAAACAGTACCTAATAGTTTTAAAAATAATGATTACAAATGATATGCAAATTATATGAACCTGCTCAAAACATTCATATAAATATAGATAAATAAAATAAATATAGAGTGTACTGGAATGGTGATATGTAAAGTTCTCAGTCCAAAAGAACAAATATGTCATGAGAACATGCACAGTGCCCCCCCCCCCACCCCTTTTCCCCACCCCTCTAGGGGTCAGCCAGCTGTTTTTTTCGTTGTTTTTGTTTTTCGTTGTTTGTTTTTTTAATATATATATATATATATATATATATATATATATATAAATACAGAATCTGAATTAAAATGTGTTTAAGTGTTTATGTGATTTAAGCCTACATTTAAAAATTTTGTGTCATAAAATTTCTTGTTTTTAATCCTTTCGCACGTACGATCACACCAGTGTAATCAGTCTAGGCTTGTCCCTGGAGCGTATGATCACACCCATTTATATACTATCTATGGATCACACCGTTGTGATTAGAACGGTCAGTGCATCACATGATCAACTGCTAAATTCAAATGTTGAATTTAGCCAGAGACAGGCGCGCTCAGAGCTGTCATATATCACAACTTTTCAGTGTTTTCAACCACATACTGTTTATTTTAGGTTTCAGACATATAAATTCACATAAGTACTAAAAAAAACAATACATTTAGAATTTAGAAGAGGTAATAATAATCCTTTCCATTATAATTCGACACGTTTTATTCATATCAGATACACATTGTGTAAGTAACTTTAATGTTTACTCTGTTCTTCTCCCAGTTCACCTGCCACTTACTTTTATGTATTTCGGGAGAAGTGGATGAATTCATGTGTTGTAAATCCAACAGATCCGATTCTCTGAACTGCGTCTGCGGCACAAACTAACGGCGCCGCCCATCGCGCATACAGCTCAACTAACTCGATCGTTATAAAGGTGTTTAAAGGGGACATATCATGCTAAATCCACTTTTTTAGCCCTTAAATGCATTTTGTTGTATAATTGGAGTGTTTAGAAGTACAGAAAATTTGAAATTATTCTCTTCAGGTGCTTCGTTGATATCTTTATATTCTGTTTTGGTCATATTTTTCAACCTGTTCCGATTTTTCTGTTATCTATGACGTTTTTTGAACTATTACGTCACAGTATTTGCAGCGGAACTGCCAAATAAGGACATTGACTTCCGGCCCAACACTTCGAGCAATCCGCCATTTTTATTTCTCGCTGCAGTTTTATAGTCCAAGCTAAAGGATGCAGAAGTTACGAGAGGGTAAGTTAAAATGTTCGGTTGTTGGATGTAGTAACCCACACGCTTCATTACACCGTCTAATGTAGATGAACTGCCGCGCCTATGACAGGGCCATAGACTGTAAAAAATAGGACAGGGCGCATGTTTAACTGAAAGAACGAGCAGAGAGAGAGACCCCGGTCGCGCGCGTGCGCACACTCTCTCTCTTCGGAGCCAGGCGAAAGTGTAAACAAGACTTCACCGTCTCCAAACTAGACGCGGTCTTGCTCTCTCTCCCTCGCACATATTAATCAAAATAAATCGACACGGTGGTAAAAGGTCGGAAGACCAAAGTTTCATGTGTAAATACAGTAACACACCATTGCGATACATCCATATGAAGACGTTGTTCTGCAGGTTCGTCGTCTTCATTTTCATCTCGCTCCGGCTCCGACTCTGGCTCGAACATGTAAGGCTGGCTGGACAAGTCTTCCGTTGTTGACATTTTGTTAATAACGTGTGAATAAAAAGTTTCTGTGCCGCTAGATAATCTTATCTCTGCTATCAAACTACAAAAATGGTCGAACGGGGTGGAGTTGAACTGAGTGTCACCGCTACAACCTTGGAGAGGGGGCGGGGTATGAAGTGTCTCAATTGTATTTAAAGAGACCGCACCAAAACGAGTTGCTCTCAGACGCACATCAGAAAAGGGGTAGAAAAGGGGCCTGTGGAGCTATAATAATGAGGAATTCAGACCCAAGCATTGCAGTTCCGCTTTATATAGACTACAAATGTATGATTTATATGTAAAAAGGAATGATTTAAAAGCATGATATGTCTCCTTTAAACAACAATACACTTCCACTTGCATGTATTTGACAATCGGAATATCAGATATTTTATGCCATAGCTAACACATTTGTGAATATTCTGAATAAAAAAGGAAAAATTACATAAAAGCAGATCATCATTCATTCAGCGCTGTTGACTAGAGCGCTCGCTGAACTCCAGACACACACGGCCACGTTTTCTGCGCGTTTATGACCCTGCTCTGCGTAAATGCATTGCCTCTTTTGACGCGTTTTCACATAGATTTCATTGAAGGTAAATTGGAGCGGCCACACTGAGCTGTGCGTAACGCCCACACACGTGAAGTGAACGAGACAGGCTGTCCGGTACTGTCTGAAATGGTTAACTCTGTGGCGATGCATGTGCAAAACAGATTTAACTAATCATAGTCAATCAGGATACATAACACAGCCTACTATAGGCCTACACTAACCCCCCCCCCCCCCCCCCCAGAATCCCGCCCCCCCTCTCACAATATAGTTCCCACGTCCCTGAACGAGTACACTTTTATGTTGACAACATGACTAAGCATTTTGACTATCTTGTTTGTGAACAATGACACAAGGACTTTTCATTCTGATGGCACTAGTATGTTCATTGACATGAATACTGACTTTTGAGAGATGATCTAAGGATTTTGAGCAAGTTACAAGCTTTTAAATCCACTGTGTGGTGCTGAACCCCAACCTCTGATGTATGTACCATGGGTAGACCCTCCTGTTCCAGATGACCCAGGTAATGATGTGGCCCCTAGGAGGTCTGTCCGTTCCAATATGGGACAGCACCCAGATATAGAGACACTTATGGCGCTTTTCCACTACACAGTACCAGCTCGCCTTGGCTCGCCTCGACTCAACTCAGCTTTGTTTGGTTTTCCACTGTGTAAAAGTTGTACCTGTACCTGCTTCCAGGTACTTTTTTTCGTACCACCTCCGGCGAGGTTCTAAGCGAGCTGAGGCGATACTAAATGTGACGTGAAAACACGGCAGACTGCTGATTGGTCAGAGAGAATCGTCACTATTCACTGCGTCATCATTGCACGCGCCAGACGGAGTATCCTGAATAAAAAACAGCAAAAACATCCAAAAACAGCATACACTCGATTTCCTCCATTGTCCTGTGTGTGTGGGTAGCGGGTGTGTCTCGCGTAGAAGATTAAGTCACAAGTCGTTAAAGAGTGGGGGGATGTCATATGGAGAGATTATGGTCCATTTTATTTCATGTTGTGTTTCCGTGTGTGTATTTGTCACTGTTTGTTTTTCCCTTTTTCTTACTTTTATTTGGTGTTTTTTTGTGATTTATTTTACTATGCACGCATTATTTTGGTGATTGTTTGACCATGATTTAGAATGTGGGGCAATGCCCCCGTATTCTCGTAGGTGCCCGGACCCTAGCTGATTAGCAGATAAACAGCTGTTGGTAATTGCCACGCCAAATCACAGACTGTTCAAAAAGCGAAGGAACTGAAACAGTGTGTGTCTGCTACCCCGTGAACTCTGCTTGTTGCAGCTCTGTTCCCCACGTTTTACTGCTGGATGGTAGTCGCGATTGTCTTATTTTGTTGCCACGATCGTTGCATGGATCATTGTCTGCTTGTGTCGAAGCCCGAAGTTTGCTGATGTGCCGGTCCTGCTATCAATCCGGTGGCTGCTGTGTGTCTTCGTCTTCCCCTCTGCTGCGCTAAGATTGCTGCCGTCCTCTGCTGTGCTGTCCGGAGCCCTGCCTCGTCCGTCCTGGGCCTGTGGTTTGGTGGAGCGCTGTTCAACAGTTTATTGGTGAGTGACGCCCTGTGCCTTGCCTCGTCCGAAGTTAAGATCCACGTCTCACCTAAATCGGAGAGTTCCAGTCTGTCTGCTGTAGTCATACCATTTTATATATATATATATATATGAATGTAGCGGGGCGCTCTCTTCGACACGTAGGGAGCGGCTAAATGCACACTACCTCTGGCTTGAACATGACTACGCCACCCTGTTTACCAGGGAAATATTAATATTATGGATCTAAGATGTTACCCAAGACACACATGAACGTTATTCGTCAAGAAGGGCTAGAGACGTGAATACCAAAAATACAAAAGCTTTATTTAAATACACAATCGTTTAAAAGATTTAAGAGCTGGGTCATTCACAATGCAAAAAGAGACCACGAGATAAAAGGACCAGCACATTTGAAGTGAATCACAAATCAAATAGATACAGTACAACACTGCAACACACTCAAAAGTAAACCAATCAGAACAGTCAGTAGCACAAAACAATGATAAATAATATACTGGAAAAATTAGAAAAATAAATACCAAAAACAAAACACATACAAAACAGCTTAATAGTATAATGGGGAAGAGACTCAGCGATCACGGTGACTTGTACTGGAGAACGAGCAGGCGTCACACAAGACGCGTCGGCTGCACACACACACGTGTGTTGGAAGAAAGTTTGTTATCGAGATAATCTTGAGATATAAAAGCAGCAGCGTCAAATCAGCGTTGCCCACCAGGCGTCTCAGAACATATATTCTCCTTTAAAATACAAACATAAACATATACTTACAATATATAAAAAAATGAGCGTTATACAAAGTGGACGTTTCACATACCTTTAATTCATAAACCCATCGCCCATCCACGCATACACAGGAACAGGACACAACATCCCCGAAGCACGGGAATGCAAAGGGAGAGCAGCAGCCACTCAAAACTCAAACCGCGGGCCATCCACGCAGCTATGAATCACACAGTCATTACGACAAATCACATACCTGGGTACTAACTAAGCAGCCAACGCACACACATAAGGTTACCTCAAGCATATGAGACACGGGACTGCAAGAGGCATGTAACGTGAGAGCCGGAGCCGCCAACAGCCGCGGGCCATCCACGCAGCTATAAACAAAACAAGCGTTTACACAAAATCCCACATCTGTTTTTACGACCTAGCTCAAACGCACCTACCTCAAAGCGGAAGCGCTGCAGAAACAAGGGGCGGTCCCACGGGCAATGACGCGACGCTCAAACGGCAAGCACACGCAGGAGGTGACTACATGTTCTGTCCCACCCTGCTCGTAATTGGACCCGCACTACCCCAAGCACATTAGTCTAATTACAGCGCCACAATACGTCCCACTACAATCTGCCCCACGCTTTTGCATCGGCGACCCGACGATGGACCACTTATTACAAGTTCCCAGCTTTGACGGCTACATCACAAGATCATAGAGGCACTCGACACACAAGGCCTCTGCCTCAATGGCTACATAACGAGAACGAGTGGCACACACGTTCTCTAACACGACTGCTAAAAACACAAGTAAGGCACTGGTGACAGGTCCTCTGCCTTTACAGCTACTCACCGAGAAACAAGTGATACACGAGTCCTCGAACATGACGGCTAAAACACGAGTAAGGCACTGGTTACAGGTCCTCTGCCTTTACAGCTACTCACCGAGAAACAAGTGATACACGAGTCCTCGAACATGACGGCTAAAACACAAGTAAGGCACTGGTGACAGGTCCTCTGCCTTTACGGCTACTCAACGAGAAACAAGTGATACACGAGTCCTCGAACATGACGGCGAAAACACAAGTAAGGCACTGGTGACAGGTCCTCTGCCTTTACTGCTACTCACCGAGAAACAAGTGATACACGAGTCCTCGAACATGACGGCTAAAACACGAGTAAGGCACTGGTGACAGGTCCTCTGCCTTTACGGCTACTCAACGAGAAACAAGTGATACACGAGTCCTCGAACATGACGGCTAAAACACAAGTAAGGCACTGGTTACAGGTCCTCTGCCTTTACGGCTACTCACCGAGAAACAAGTGATACACGAGTCCTCGAACATGACGGCTAAAACACGAGTAAGGCACTGGTTACAGGTTCTCTGCCTTTACGGCTACTCACCGAGAAACAAGTGATACACGAGTCCTCGAACATGACGGCTAAAACACAAGTAAGGCACTGGTTACAGGTCCTCTGCCTTTACGGCTACTCAACGAGAAACAAGTGATACACGAGTCCTCGAACATGACGGCTAAAACACAAGTAAGGCACTGGTTACAGGTCCTCTGCCTTTACGGCTACTCAACGAGAAACAAGTGATACACGAGTCCTCGAACATGACGGCTAAAACACGAGTAAGGCACTGGTTACAGGTCCTCTGCCTTTACAGCTACTCACCGAGAAACAAGTGATACACGAGTCCTCGAACATGACGGCTAACACATGAGTAAGGCCTGGTTACAGGTCCTCTGCCTTGACGGCTACACAATGAGAAACGAGTGATACACAAGTTCTACCAGAAAGACTCGGGAGAATAGATATAGTAACAAGCATACATTTATTAGTGATCCAGCAGCAATATGTACAATAAGTATTTGGCGTAGGCCCCATCCGTAACTCGCGATCTGAGGGTACGGATTCAGCATTTCCTGCCTGAAGATGAAGGCAGCGGCGCAGCCGGCCCCCAGTGAGAAATTGGAAGGGACCATCCTGGTGGTGGTGGGGAGGTTGGAGGGGAAGGGACCATCCTGCGGTGATGGAGGAACCATCTTGGAGGTGGTGGGGTGGATGGTGGTGAGTGGAAGCGTTCAGCATCTGCGAACTCAGACAAGTGTAAGTACAGGTCCTTTATACTTCTAGTATTAGAACATGATTGGATAGATGAGAAGGTAATAAGTGACGCAACAATTGAGTCTTCCCGGCAGAACTTACGCTAAAGCTTCCATTTCTCTGCCTTGACGGCTACACAATGGGAAACACTGGTTAGCGACGCTCGCGACGCTCAAACACCAAGCACACGCAGGAGGTGACTACATGTTCTTTTATACTGTCCCACCCTGCTCGTAATTGGACCCGCACTACCCCAAGCACATTAGTCTAATTACAGCGCCACAATACGTCCCACTACATATATATATATATATATATATATATAGCCTATGCATATTCACGAATTGCAGTGATTTAATTGGGTATTGCACGATTGATAGCTCTTTTAGTGTGGTGCTATGCTTATGCTGTGTTTGTTATCTACTGTGGAGATACTGGCGGCTTTCTTTCTGTTTGTGTGAGTGTTGTTCTGGTGCGTGCGAGTGATTGACAGGTGGCCTGCTGTGTAGACGTCACTGCCTGGCGTGAGACGGACTTGTGTTAGAGGAACCGCTTATGGACTGTGGGCACCTAGCTACGGACTTCCAGTGGATTTTTGAATTTGTTTGTCCGATGTCCAGCTTTTAAGCTTTGTCCAGCTTTTAAGCTTGAATGAGAGAGTGCGTGTGTGCATGGCGCACCCCTTTTTACTATTGTAATTAGAGATTATAATAAATATATTTTTATATTGAAATTGTTGTCTTGGTAAATCTGTTGTGTTGCTCCCACCAAACTAAAGGAACTTGCAAGTAAAAGATAAGGTTATTTTATTTAATAGAGTCCCAGCTCTCCAATTGGGTGGCGTAGTCGAGCTACATTGCTTGTATCACATTTGGCAGTAGTTGGCAGGATTTGGTTTGGAGCTTCACATACAGGTCTCCCAAACTACATAGCTTTTTTATAACTTTTATGTATACACATTTTTTTTTCTTGTCTGTCTTGAACATGATGATGATGCCGATTTATGTGGGTGCACCTTGGGGCGGGTGGTGCTTTAAAATTCAGTGAGTGGAAAGAACAAATTTAGAGTTTATTGCAGTTTAAGTCAGTATAGTGTTCGGGGCATTAACAGATGAAGCTAAGCGGGAGGTTTGTGTTTTAGGGGATACAGACCGTGATACTGTAGCAAAAATTCTGAAACATCTAGACACCCTGTATGGAGATCAGGTCCCTGTGGCAAATTTGAGATCACAATTTTTTAGCTGCACACAAATTGCCAGTGAGAGTTTAAGAGCCTATGTTCTCAGGCTGCGGGAACTGTTCTGTAGACTAAAGAAGCGAAACCCAGATGGCCCCCTTGATGAAAGTCACCTGCTAGACCAACTCTTGATGGGACTCCGTAATGCAGAACTGAGGAGCACAATCAGGATCTATGCACGCCGTAATCCGGACGCCACTTTTAACACCGTATTAGAAGAAATCTTTTTGCTGGAACGTGAACAGCGGCCTGGGGGTGGACATGAAATTGTAGTGCAAGCTGTAGGTGAGTCCTCTGTTTCTAAATCAGTAACAGGGAAGGATGACTGGGCTGAGACTTTTCAGCGGGAGCTCCTCCAGGAAGTGAGGGGGCAGATGAATGCACTAAGGCAAGAAATGACCCGGCAGTTACAACCCGCTGCAGGCGAGCCTACGCGATGCCCACAACACCCTAATCAGCCGCCACTTAGGAGGAGGTTCCAGTCCTACACACCCAACACCTGGGCTGCAGACGGTAAGCCTATATGCCGCCGGTGTGGCCGCACCGGACATATTGCCAGGTTCTGTAGACCCCCATCCGCGTCTAATGCTGATTTAAACTAGTTTGTCCTGCTACTGGGGTCCAAGTAGCAGGGAATTTGGGGGAAGCAGGACAAAGGACCATATTTGTAGGTGACTGTCCCAAGGTTGAGGTTAAAGTAAATGGTGTGCCCCTAATTGGACTAATCGACACTGGTTCGCAAGTGACGTTAATGCGACAGAGTGTATTTGACCAACACTACCCAGCAGATGACATATCACATGGCGTGGCCCCCAACAAATTGACACTTAGAGCGGCCAATGGGTTATCCATCCCTTATCAAGGCTATGCAGTGATGCTAATATTTCAGGGAGGGGGGTTGTTATTGTAGCTGATCACTGTCTAACTGCCCCATTACTGATTGGTATGAATGTTATCACAACCTGCTGGCATGACTTACTTAATCAACCAGAGGGCCTGAAGACTGTTTTCCAGGATCAAGGGACAAGGAAAGCCTGGACGGGTGCATTTGCTGTGTGCCAACGGACAGCTGTAGTCGGGGGGGAAGATGGATACATGGGTTTTGTACGTCCAGCAAGCCGCAGGGGCCTAACCGTTCCAGCCAGAAGCGAGGTGGTGGTCTGGGGGCGTGCGCGGATGGGTCTGAGGGGGCAGGACTACTGTGGCCTGATTGAAGCGCTGCCTGAGCTAGGGGCTTTCTCTGTGGCAAAGACTGTTGCATTTGTCAAACATGGCCAACTTCCTATTCGTATCCAGAATGTGACCTCTTGTCCTGTCTTTATAGGCCGCTACCAAAAGCTGGCGAAAGTGTTCCGTGTTGACCGCGCTGACGTTCATGGCCAGACAGATCTAAGCCTGACCGTGCAAGATGATGGAACCGTCGCAGTGGATATTGTGGAGGCCGGAAAGGGAGAACAGGTGGAACCACCTGTCGAGGTATTAGGAGATTTACAAGGCTGAGATGACTTGACTGAACAACAGAAGCAAGACTTTAAAGTGCTCCTACGAAGGTGGGTCAGGGTGTTTGCCCTCCATGAGGAGGACTTTGGGCATACTGATGTGGTACAGCACCAAATCCACACTAGCGATGCGCCCCCAGTAAGGGAAAAATACCGCCCCCTACCACCTATGATGTACCAAGAAATGCACGTCCTGCTAGCCGATATGTTGGAGAAGAAGGTTATTCAGCCAAGCTCCAGCCCTTGGGCTGCACCCATCGTGATGGTCCGCAAGAAAGACGGCAGTTGGCGCTTTTGTGTTGACTATCGTAAATTGAACTCCCTGACTCCCTGACTAAAGATGCCTTCCCGCTCCCCGTATAGAGGAGACTCTAACCTCCCTGACTCAAGCCTCCTGGTTCACCACACTTGACTTAGCTAGTGGTTATTGGCAGGTTGGAGTCGACCCCCGAGACCGACCCAAGACTGCCTTCACCACCCCACTAGGTCTATACGAGTTTCAGAGGATGCCATTTGGCCTCTGCAATGCACCGGCGACGTTCCAGCGGCTTATGCAGCAATGCTTGAGTGGCCAAATTACTGACTCTGTACTCATTTATTTGGATGATATCATTGTCTATTCCCCAGACTTTTCCTCCCATTTATGCCACCTGGAGGCTGTCTTTGAGCAACTGCAACACCATGGGCTCAAGCTGAGGGTAGATAAGTGCCAGCTGCTACGGAGGGAAGTAAGGTTCCTGGGCCATGTGGTCACTGGAGAGGGAGTGAAACCAGACACTACCAAGGTCACTGCTGTGACTGAATGGCCGGCTCCGACCACAATCAAAGAGGTACGTGCTTTCTTGGGCTTAGCCGGTTACTATCGCCGCTTTATTGCCAATTTTGCAAAGATAGCACGCTCCTTGAATGCCCTCTTAATTGGAGCCCCTGCAGATAAAAGAACAGGATCTCGTCAGATCTCTTGGTCTGACGAGTGTCAACAAGCCTTTGACCATCTAAAAACTGCTTTAACCGAGGCCCCTATCTTAGCCTATGCCAACTACGCAGAACCTTTTGTGTTATACACCGATGCAAGCAATGCTGGTCTGGGAGCTGTCTTAGCCCAGCTACAGGATGGGTGCGAGTGAGTAGTGGCATATGCCAGCAGGAGCCTGCATCCTAGTGAGAAGAATGATGCCAACTACAGCTCCTTCAAATTGGAATTGCTAGCTTTAAAGTGGGCCATAGTAGAAAAATTTAAAGACTACTTGATGGGGGCCAAAGTGATTGTTTACACCGACAATAATCCTGTAGCCCACTTGCAGACTGCCCGCCTGGGGGCCACGGAACAAAGGTGGGTAGCCCAACTAGCTGCCTTCGACTACCATGTGAAGTATCGTTCTGGTAGGGAAAATGCTAATGCAGATGCCCTTTCCAGAGTACCTGTTGAAGCCACTCTAGGTGCTGATGTGACTAATGTGGCAGCTGTGGCAGATGTACAATCGACAGAAGGGCAGTCGATGGATGGCTGGCGAGCCAAACAGCTTGAGGACAAGGACTTGGACCAAGTGCGGAGGTATGTGGAAAGTGGGAAGTTTCCAAGGGGGCAAGAGTGGCGAGCTGCTCCGCTTGGGGTGAAACAGCTGCTGCAACAGAGGGCAAGGCTGGTGATGTGGGATGGGGTTCTGTGTCGTCGAGTCACTGACTATAACACCCATGAAGCCCGCCTCCAGATTGTCTGCCCTACTCAACAACGCAAAGAGGTGTGGGAGAAACATCACAATGCTGTTGGACACTTGGGAGTGGAGAGAACCATAAGTTGCCTACGTCAACACTTCTTTTGGCCAGGTATGCAGACTCAGGTCCAACAATACCACTCCCTGTGTCCCCGTTGCCAGGTGAAAAAAGTTGATGCTGTGCCTAAAGCACCCCTGAAGCCCTTTACTGTGTCCTTCCCCCTTGAGGTCATCGAGCTAGACTTCCTTTCTTTAGGGAGGCCCCATGACCCATATCAAAACATTCTAGTAATGACAGATATGTTCAGCCGCTACGCCTGGGCTATCCCCACAAGAGATCAGACAGCGAGGACTACCGCTAGGGTCCTGTGGCAATCGGTTATACAGACCTTTGTGTGCCCGATGAGATTCCATTCGGACCAAAGCCCAAATTTCAAATCCCAGCTGGTGGCCGAACTATGTAGCCTTTATGGCATCTCTAAGAGTAGGACAACTGCGTACCACCCCCAGGGAAATGGCATGTGTGAACGACTTAACCAGACCCTCCTGAGCATGCTGCGGACTTTGGAGGATTAAAAGCAAAGTCGCTGGCCTGAACATCTCCCTGCCCTCGTCCAAGCTTACAATGCCACCTTACACAGCTCAACAGGGTACGCACGTATCTGATGTTTGGACGCCATGTCAGATTGCCTGTGGATGTAGCCCTGGGTGTAGAGAACCAGCATGCCCGATATAGCTGGGACAGTTGGGTGGGTGAACACCACCAACACCTGTTGAATGCCTACTCTTTAGCGGCTAAGTCTATGGGCCAGGCTGCAGAGCAGTATAAAAAGCAATATGACCGCAAGGCCAAGTCACTTCCTTTAGCTCCTGGGGAACGTATGTGGCGAAGGAATAGGCGAGATGGGGGAAGGGGGAAGCTTTGTGGCAAGTGGGATCCAGAGCCTTATGTAGTGGTAGAACAGTTGAATAAAGAGGGTTTTACCTATCGTGTTAAATCTGAGCGCGCAGGGAAAGAGAGGGTTCTGCATAGAAATTCTCTTAAACCTTGTATCAATCCACCCCAAGGTGCCCTCGCATTGCATCCTGAGCTGCCAGTACCTCCTGTTTGTGAACCCCAACCTGATGTTTGTACCATGGGTAGACCCTCCTGTTCCAGATGACCCAGGTAATGATGTGGTCCCTAGGAGGTCTGTCCGTTCCAATATGGGACAGCCCCCTGTGAGATATAGAGACACTTAGACACTTGGATAACTATGGTTGTCAAGGACTGCTAATGCTAAAAAGTGTGTGTGTGTGTGTGTGAGTGGGGGGGGGGGGATAGTGTTTTTCCATTTTCTTACTTTGATTTGGTGTTTTTTTGTGATTTATTTTACTATGCACACATTATTTTGGTGATTGTTTGACCATGATTTAGAATGTGGGGCAATGCCCCCGTATTCTCCTAGGTGCCCGGACCCTAGCTGATTAGCAGATAAACAGCTGTTGGTAATTGCCACGCCAAATCACAGACTGTTCAAAAAGCGAAGGAACTGAAACAGTGTGTGTCTGCTACCCCGTGAACTCTGCTTGTTGCAGCTCTGTTCCCCACGTTTTACTGCTGGATGGTAGTCGCGATTGTCTTATTTTGTTGCCACGATCGTTGCATGGATCATTGTCTGCTTGTGTCGAAGCCCGAAGTTTGCTGATGTGCCGGTCCTGCTATCAATCCAGTGGCTGCTGTGTGTCTTCGTCTTCCCCTCTGCTGCGCTAAGATTGCTGCCGTCCTCTGCTGTGCTGTCCGGAGCCCTGCCTCATCCGTCCTGGGCCTGTGGTTTGGTGGAGCGCTGTTCAACAGTTTATTGGTGAGTGACGCCCTGTGTCAAGCTATGCTGCCTTGCCTCGTCCGAAGTTAAGATCCACGTCTCACCTAAATCGGAGAGTTCCAGTCTGTCTGCTGTAGTCATACCATTTTATATATATATATCGATTGATAGCTCTTTTAGTGTGGTGCTATGCTTATGCTGTGTTTGTTATCTACTGTGGAGATACTGGCGGCTTTCTTTCTGTTTGTGTGAGTGTTGTTCTGGTGCGTGCGAGTGATTGACAGGTGGCCTGCTGTGTAGACGTCACTGCCTGGCGTGAGACGGACTTGTGTTAGAGGAACCGCTTATGGACTGTGGGCACCTAGCTACGGACTTCCAGTGGATTTTTTAATGTGTTTGTCCGATGTCCAGCTTTTAAGCTTTGTCCAGCTTTTAAGCTTGAATGAGAGAGTGCGTGTGTGCATGGCGCACCCCTTTTTACTATTGTAATTAGAGATTATAATAAATATATTTTTATATTGAAATTGTTGTCTTGGTAAATCTGTTGTGTTGCTCCCACCAAACTAAAGGAACTTGCAAGTAAAAGATAAGGTTATTTTATTTAATAGAGTCCCAGCTCTCCAATTGGGTGGCGTAGTCGAGCTACATTGCTTGTATCACACTTACTTTTTCAAAAAGAAACTGAATCATTGGTTACCCTCTTCAATCACTGATTATATTGGTAAAATGGTAAATGGACTGCATTTATATAGCACTTTCACAGACCTATGGCCACCAAAGCGCTTTACATAGCCTCACATTCACAAATTCACACACCGACGGCGGTGTCAGCCATACAAGGCGCCATCCAGCTCGTCGGGAGCAGCTGGGGTTAGGTGTCTTGCTCATGGACACCTCGACACTTGGTCAGGTGGAACCGGGGATTGAACCACCATCCTTTCGGTTTGTAGACAATCTACATGAACCACTGAACCACTGCCACCCATAATATTGTTTAATTTATGAATTGATGTGTTCAGTTTTCTGTACTAATGACTTGGAAATACTGTACATGGTTAAAGAATCTGTAATGTTCAAAATGTATTGGCTGTGTAACACTGAATAAATACTGATTAATAAATGAATGCAGTGTGTTTTTGGACATAAAAACAATACAATTCCCTATAACGCTAGCATTAGAGGGTTTGTTTTTTACAGCAAAGAATAAAAGCCTAAATTCAATCTGTTCATCATATAAAGTCTCTTCAGGAGATTTGGACTAAACCGCTCGATTTAAATAGATTAGAGTTTAACAATGTCTTTAACTCTGTTGTGTGGAAATCTGTCAGATTTAATTTAAAATATCTTCATTTGTGTTCCAAAGACGATCGAAAGTCTCACAGGTTTGGAACGACATGAGTGATTAAATGATGACTTTTTTGTTCTTGGGTGAATGTTCCTTTAAATGTGTTCGCGGCGATCGATCGGCCGCGCCCAGAGCAGCCGCTGTGACGTCACAGGCAGCGCGAGTTACATATGACGTTACAGGCAGCGCGAGCTTCATATGACGTCACAGGCACAGTTGTTCAGGTCAGTGCAGCGATTACCAGAGTCAGAGTTATTAGTCAAACATTGTAGAAACTCAGACTCAGAGTTAGTCAAACAGTTATAAAGTCCAGGATCTGCAGAGGGCGATGTCTGAACACTTCCAAATGGATGAGGAGATCTGCAGTGCAGTGTTGGAGGAGCCGCTGAGTGGCGCTGTTGAGGAGAGAAACACAGCAGAGGAGTGTGAAGCTCCTGCTCCCCCTAGAGTCGCGTGGGGGAACGACACTTCAGGTGCTTTCAAACACACACACACACCAGGGCTGCCAACTGACACAATTTTTTACAGTCTATGCAACTGACACGCAATTGACACTTTTCACACGCTCTCACGCCACACATCCATTTTCTCAAGCAAAGAAAAATCGCGAAGAAGAGGAGAGGACACTGACACAGACAGAGCTGGTTACTTTTGATATGAAACAAATATGAACCTCTCAAATTCTGTCAATTTTATTGCGAAATTCAAACAATAAATACCGTTTTGGAACCGATCATCTCTTACTCTTACTACTACTAGTAAATAAACACGAATGAACGATTGGTATGTTGAAAGATAGTAGGCTAAAACTTACCGAAATGTTTATGCCTCATACAGAATGTCGATCATTCAGTGTTTTCACCCGTGGAAATTAAAACAGCTGGAGAACATTTGCCACAATAGCGTTACGTTTACCCCAGGAAAGCCATTTAATGACCATAGCACGGTCACGGAGTATTTAGCTAAATTTGGCACCAATGCTATATTTTCTAAATGCCATAATCATTTGTTAACAAACAAGTATTCATTACTTCAATGAGCTCATTCTGCATTAAATTATTACATTGTTTAAATTAATAAATTTTTAGCTAACTGTGACTGTATGTACATTTCTGAAATGCATAACTTAGTTTCCTCTGATAACAGATTACTCTAAATTGTAATATGGACTCATGCACTTAAGCACTATACAAACAAACGTGAATTGAATTAAATATAATTTGCACTGTATTAACATATAATATTTTTACTTATATCATTAAAATATTATTACATTGTTATTATAATAAAAAACGCATTAGGCCTACATTTATATTTGAGTTGTTATTTTTAACCTTTAGGCTATCTATTAACATGTATCTACTGTCACCCTACATAATATTTGCTATTTGTATAGTGTTTTTTTTTTTTCTTTCTTTTGTGTATTGTATAGTGTATTGATACATTGTACTGAATGGGAATGACATTTATGGCCATTTTACCCTCATACTGCATTAAGTAAAATGGCATATCAGTTCATTCCATTATATCTTCTATAACATAGTTGAGAATCATCACAAAGTTTGGTAAAAAAAAAAAAAATCCTGAAACCTAAAAATTGATCTGGAAAAAAATCCTCCGATGACGCAAAAATCGTCCTTTTGCGTTATCAGAGGATTTTTTGGCCAAAGACTAGAGACTACAGCCAGTAGTAGCTGTCCCGCATGTTTTCAACCCGCCCATAGAGGGATCTCACTCACTCTGTCAGAGTGCCAAACAGTGTCAGCCATCTTTTATTTGGAAGCTAAGCTAACGGGTTCTTATTCTGTGGAGAAAGCTGAGTAGTAGGGGTTACCATACATCCTCTTTTTCCCGTACATGTCCGGCCGTCGAGATCGTCCAAAATGTCCGGGATTCAGCTTTTGCTTTCTGCGGTCGCCATTCATTGTTTACATGCACACCTTTTGTTTCAATCTAACGTTAACTGAATTCATTCCGATTGGTGAATCTGAATGTAGTGTTTACATGAACGCTAAACAAGTGATCGGTTGATGTGCGTTTTACCATTGCTAAGAAAATACCGGCTCCTCCGTGAGAGATACGAGACCGGTGCGTCTGCATCAGTAATCACGCCACCGGCCTCGCGTCGTTCTCCCGCGGCCCTAGCCTCGTCCTGCTCGCCACAGTAAACATGATGAATGGCGACTGTAGAATGCAAAAGCCGAATCCCGGACATTTTGTGCGATCTCAAATCCCGGGCAGATGGAGTTTTTGTCGCAGAGATTCACTAGTAGCTTAGCTTTGTTATTTAACTGCTCTCTAACCGGTAGGCGTGGCTTGGGAGTGGCCTCCTAGGGCAGCGAAGCAAGTGCATTCTGGGAGTTGTTGTCTTTCATCCACATGAGCCAAAAATACATTTTCTGGCTTTTCTCATTCTAGAAGGCTCCAAATTCAAAAATAATTTCATATTTCTACTACATAAATGACCCAATTTAAATACACATTCATCTTTCCAGAGGTGAAGTATCCCTTTAAACAACTGAGTCCCGGTGTCCACTACAGAGGACATAGCATAACATATGAATAAAATATTGTTTTTCACAAATGTTTTCCCCCATTTGTTTTGAGCTAGCAACATGAAGCAGCTGTACATGAGGACAATCACTCAGCTGTAATCTATGCTAATAAAACACGTTTCTAATCAATATTGTTGTTTGCAGAAAAGCAATCAAGATGGATGAGTTTCCGTGCTGGCGTCTCGAGAGTGTGGAAGGCTGGGGAACGTCTCTTCCAAACCAGCGAAACCCAAGTGTGTGCTTTTGTGCCGTCGCAGGAGCTTCCACACACACCCAGTGTCGAGCCGACAGACCCGCTCGAGTCCAGGCCGACAGACCCGCTCGAGTCCAGGCCGACAGACCCGCTCGAGTCCAGGCCGACAGACCCGCTCGAGTCTAGGCCGACAAAAACGCTTGAGTCCAGGCCGACAGACCCGTCCCGCTCGAGTCCAGGCCGACAGACCCGCCCCGCTCGAGTCCAGGCCGACAGACCCGCCCCACTCAAGTCCAGGCCGACAGACCCGCCCCGCTCAAGTCCAGGCCGACAGACCTGCCCCGCTCGAGTCCTAGTCCAGGCTGACAGATCCACAGTCCCACTCGACTTCATACGGACAGACAGTGCGTGTTTATTATTATCACTCTGATTCATCTCCATTTCTGCCTGATGCTTCTGGCTTTAGTTTAATCTCTGCTCCTGTCGGTTCCTCACCTGATCTCAGGTGTGTTTGCTGCTGGAGTTCAGTCTCATGCTGTATATTAACATGCTAACGTGTGTTTTTCAGGATCCTTTAAATCTCTTTATGAAGTGGGACGGGAACTGAAATCCAGAGGCGAGCTCACTGATTATAAGGGATTTCGAATCTCGGATGACAAACGAGTATGTTGCTCAAACTTTTCCCCTCTTGTTTCCTTCTATCTTTAGTCTTTCAGTCCTGACATAAACATCAGTGTTTACAGTTTTCATCAGAAATGTAAAGATTGTAGATTACCATGCACACAAACAAAAATGGATCAGATTACTTACGTTTGCAACAATTTTCTTCATTTTTTAGGTGATCATCCGTTGTATTAAGAAGAGCCGGCCTGAGAATCTGGTGAAATTGGTAAGTTGACAACTTTATTCTTCTTGAAATTCTCCAAGAATCGTTTAATTAAATTGTAATTTGGTAATTGATACACCTGTATGTAGACAGTATAAGATATAGTTGAAAGCGTAGAAACATCAGTTGTAAAGTACATTGCTTTCATTTTTAATTAACTCTTTAAGCCCAAAGTATGTGGTTTAGCACCCCCCCCCCCCCATCCCCAAATATATTTAAGTAATTAAATTAATATAAACATGCGATTAATCAACTAATGGTTTGAATGAATGACTACTCTTTAGTCAGGGCAGCCCAAGAGTTTACTTTGAAAAGCTCACGAGATGGAAAATGAAGTATCCCGGCCTTTAGTTAGGAGATTAGAGATTAGTTAGGAGTCAACTAACCTTCTGTCAATCTCTTTTCTTTAGCCTGAGTGTCCCATACCTATGAGTCGAGACGCAGCTGCAATGTTTATGCTACAAAAGTCTCCAACTAGCACACATATCAACCAGTTATATGGCTTGTATATCCTGGAAGATCAAGATGTCCTGGTTCTGGAATATCCACATCACAGAATGACCTTGTTGGAGTTCTGCCAACAAAGCCGAGGTTCCCTGACGGAACACGCAGTGAAATACATCGTTCGGCAGCTCGTTCATGTGCTGCAGCACTGCATAGATCATGGTGTTTATCACAAAACACACATGAAGAATGTTCTCATCTACCCAAACACCCTCAAAGTCAAGCTGAAAGACTTCGGAGACGCACTGTTCTTCGAAGAAAGACGTGAGTCGGCTTCTCGCACACCGTTCACTGTTGATGTGTTTGATAATGTTTTACTAAACACTGGAAATGTATTCTTATATGTGCTGATGAACCCATATTATACACAGTGGTCAGAAAGTCCGCTGAGTGGCTCGCGACTAACGACATACGCAAACTGCTGGATCAGCTGGCCACAAGAGTAGGCCCTTGGTTTTGGCAAAGGTCACGTCTGTCCAAAGGTGAGACCAACAACAAGAACAAAATGGAAATAACATTGCTTAAAAACATAAAATTATTAGTGTCAATGATGAGCAAAGTGTAAAACACAGCGGATTGACAATGAATATTTAGCAATGAATAAATGTTCATGGGCATCCAGAGAATATCATAATAACAGCAAGAAACTGCATTTCATGAATTGCATTTCTCAAAATCTGTTTATGAGTGTCTATAAGGACAAACGTGACTAATCAACTGTCTTCTGAAAACTTTGACAGAATACCTGGATCTTCTTAAGAAACTTAATGACAAAAAGTCACGGATCACCTTTGATGCCATTTTACATCATGACTGGTTTTAAAACCCTTCAAAGAGATGAAGATGTTGACCTTCCAGCGTCCCTGATGGATTGTTGCGATGGATTGTCTGTGGAGAATGTATGTCCGCCCAATGTTACTATTTCCGCATAAGATGGTGCGCGTGTAACTTCTACCACCTGTGCTGTCGAAGTGCTCGGCTTTTCTGCCGTGATTAAAAGATTAGTTCACCCCAAAATGAAAATTTCCTAATAATTTACTCACCCCAATGCCATCCAAGATATCCATGTCTTTCTTTCCTCAGTGGGAGAGAATTTATGTTTTTTGAGGAAAACATTTCTGGATTTTTCTTCTAACAATGGACTTCATTGGTTACCATCGTTTTTAAGTCCAAATCAATGCAGTTTCAAAAGTCTTTGAAGTGTTTAAAGGTGAACTAAGTAACTTTTTTTATCTTAACCGAATAGCTTCGGAGTCATTGGAATGGTTATATGACTGTTTTCAGGTTGAATGGTGGTCTTCTCGCACCCCCCGAGCACCTGTGAGCGGAAAAACCACACTTGCAACTTTGGGCCGGCGGGCCGCCGGCTGCAGCATCAGAAAGTATCGCGTGATATCAGGTCTCGCGATGTAACGAATTGCTTTATGGCACTGCACACATACACTATCTAAACATTTAAATGCTGGCCTTCTGTGTATCATACATACCTCAGTGGACATGGCTCCGTGCGTTCGCCGGCTTCTTTGAAAACAAATGCACAGGACCAGCGGGAGAAGATGGTAGGGGGGCGAGTCGCCAACGAGTTTTGATTGACGACAGTGTTGTCAAATATTTATTCCGAAGCTGTAGGGGGAGCTCTATAGAGAAACCC
This sequence comes from Vimba vimba, assembly GCA_022828995.1. NCBI lineage: Eukaryota > Metazoa > Chordata > Actinopteri > Cypriniformes > Leuciscidae > Vimba > Vimba vimba. Next base: position 35,920,844 of record CM040829.1, on the reverse strand, counting down.
GTGAGCAAAAAGCGAGGAAACAGCAAAGAAATCGGCAAAGCTGCATAATGCTGCTTTAAACGGGCTGTACACGATCACAGCTGAAGAAGAGGTTGTTATCTAGCGAAACGATAGGTCATTTTCAATTTTTTTTATCATTTATAGACTTTTTACCTTCAATAGTTTGGATTGAGCTGATCAACAAACGGACAGGGAACTACGTCAACACGTTGAAAGGCCACGCCGGCAGGTGGGTACCCTCCTTCAACAGTGTTTCATCTATTAGCCCACAACACCTCCAGAGGGCTTGACAGCTAACCCCAGCATCCTGGGGCAGCCCCCTCGGCCCCTTGGGCTCCACAGCCAGTGATCTTTTATGTTCCCTCCCTACCCGTGGGTTGTTCCTTCGCTCGCAGCGCTTCAGCCACAGCCATCTCAATGCTGTCTCTGCTCTTCTTGTGATTTTCGCCATGATCCGTCTCCTGCTGGGACCTCTTATTCCAAGTCTGGACAGGGCGCTCCAAAGTGACTGTCCTGGAAATCCGCGGCAGCCTACTTCCACTGGCAAGTTCCATGCCTGCCATCCCACCTGTTGGCACTGTTGGATGAGTGGTTGGTACTTCCCAAGCTTTCTCTCATGGGCCTCTTCTATCCTCTCCTCCCATGGCACAATCAGTTCAAGCAGCACCACCTGTTTTGTTGATCTGGACCACATAACTATGTCTGGTCTGAGAGTTGAGGTAGTAATCTTTTCTGGAAACTTGAGCTGTCTCCGGAGGTCAACTCTCATGTCCCAGTCAGTAGCCGATGTCAGGATTCCTGTGCCAGTTGATGTCCCGCTAGAGCTCTCCCCTGCTCTTAACAAACCTGATCAAACGGGGTGCTGTCGTCCTCGTGCTGTTGTGTGTCTTCCTTCTCTCTTCCTCCAGGCCTGTAGTCAGCTCGGCAAGTATCTGGTCATGCCTCCATCTAAACTTGCCGTCAGCCAGGCTAGCCTGACATGATGACAACACATGTTCAAGACTTGCCGGTTTCCCACACAGCGTGCAGTCTGGGCTCTCAGCCAGCCCCCAATGATGGAGGTTCACTGGTGTTGGTAGGACATTGTATGTGCAGCACAGGAGGAATTTTATCCTCTTCTCCTCCATGCCCCACATATCCCTCCACCCCAATGGTCTTCCTTGGACACCGCCCCAACATGTCCACCTCCCCTGGTTTTTCATTGATGCTGCCCTCACTTGCATATCCTCTTCCTCCACCCTACAGAGCTCTTCCTGGACTAGGCTGCAGCGACCTTTGGCATTAGCATCCCTCCACCTAGCTCTGGTTATAACTACTAGGCCCAGCCTGCCTTGGTTGACCGTCCCCATGATGTCTTTGTGGTGTAGCCTTGCCTCCTCGTCTGCCACAGCCCTTGCTTGGCAGACCAATTGGTCACTACTGTCGCAAAGCATTATCACCTGCCGGGCTTTGGCCACCTTAAACTCTTCAACCATAGATGTTAATGGCAGTTGTAACTTGCTTCCTGAGCAGTACAGGCCGATTGAAGAAAGGCTTTTGGGGACTGACAGCCATCTGCGAAGGAAGGTGTTAATCCTCCTTTCCAAGGCTTCATCTGTTGTTAACGGCACTTCATACATGAGCAGTGGCCAAAGAAGTCTTGGGAGCACACTATGCTGGTAGCCCCAGAGTTCGAATCTTCCAGGTAGCCCACTCCTATCCAAGGCTCGCATCCAAGCTTCCGCCTGCCCAAGCATCTCCTTCACACTCTCTCGGTCATTCAGTTCCGCTCTTAACCATTTTCCCAAGCTCTTAATGGGTCTCTCACTGAAAGTGGGGATGAGGTCTTCTCCAATCCTGAGGCGAAACTGGTCCTGCACGTGTCCTTTTCTCAACACAATGCTCCTTGACTTTGCTGGCTTAAACTCCATCCTGGCGCCTGCAATGATCCAGCATAAATCTTCCAGAATCCACCGACCTTCTGGGAATTATCTTGCCGTTATGGTCAGGACATCCATGAATACCTTAACAGGAGCTTGCTGAATCCCGCTTGCCAGAACTGCACCACTTCTACGATTCTCCACTGTCTTGACCAAGAGGTTCATTGCAGCTGCAAACAAGATGACCGAGATAGTACATCCAGTTACAATGCCTTTTTCCAACCGCTGCTAGCTGGTGGTGAAGCGCACAGGTGAAACGCATCCTGAAACGGTTGAAATACTCCTCCAGGAGGTGCTGGACTTTCCCTGGGACATGGTATGCATGTAGTGTGAGATCCACCAGCTTGTGGGGGACAGTTCCATATGCATTGGACATATCGAGCCACAGTCAAGTCAAGTCACCTTTATTTATATAGCGCTTTTTACAATACCAACTGTATCAAAGCAGCTTCACATTGATAACATGAAAATAATACAACAAAGTTTGTTTCTAGAAGACAATTGCGTCATCATCCACCCTAAGTGAGGCAGATCAATAAGATTGTTGAATATTAAATGTCCCCGACTAAGCAAGCCAAAAGCCAAGGCAACAGTGGCAAGGAACCAAAACTCCATCAGGTGACAGAATGGAGAAAAAAACCTTGGGAGAACCCAGGCTCAGTCGGGGGCCAGTTCTCCTCTGGCCAACGAGCGAACAGTGTATGATTATGATCCAGGCAGCATTCCAGGTCAGAAGTCAGATTGGTCGTGTCGGTGAGGCCTTCACAGGCTTCAAAAGTCGACATCTTTGCGTCAGACGACAACGCCCACTGCCCGAAATTCTTCTCGAAGACCGAGGACGCGCTGGCCCAAGCCTGGCCCAGCGTCCCGCTGTACGCTTTTCCCCCGATCTCACTGCTGCCTCAGGTTATCGGGAGAATCAGGGAGACGCGCCACTCAGTGCTCCTCATAGCCCCGCGCTGGGATAACCAGACGTGGTTCCCAGAATTAATGCGGCTGGCAGACTCAGCCCGATCTCGGTGAGAAGAGACCTTCTCTCTCAAGCCCGCGGTTCGATCTGGCATCCTCATCCAGAGCGCTGGTCTCTGCATGCATGGATAATGAACGGATACCCGCTGATTTGCCAAAAGGGGTTGTGAACACGATCACACAGTCTAGAGCTCCCTCTACGAGACGGCTCTATGCGTCTAAATGGTCTGTGTTTAATAAATGGTGCACGGGGAAAAATCTGGACCCACAAACGTGTGGGGTTTCGTGGGTACTTTGCTTCCTTCAAGAGCTGCTGGATATGGGCAGGTCCCCCTCCATGCTCAAAGTATATGTTGCAGCGTTCGCCGAATCGGCGCGCAGCCGCACATTAGGAAGGAATGAACTCATCATCCGCTTCCTCAGAGGAGCCAGGAGGATGAATCCCCCGCGGCCCCCCTCGGTTCCGATTTGGGATCTTTCTTTGGTCCTGGAGGCCCTGAAAGCTCATCCCTTCAAACCTTTAGAGACTGTGGATCTGAAATACCTCACGTTCAAAACCGTTTTTCTGATAGCCCTGTTTTCAGTCAAACGCGTGGGTGACTTACACGCGTTATCAGTTAACGCTGCGTGTCTCGAGTTCGGACCTAATGATTCTAAAGTCATTCTCAAACCGAGACATGGTTATGTCCCCAAAGTGATGGGCACTCCTTTCAGAGTGCAGGTCATTTCTCTCTCAGCCCTACCAGCATCCGGCAGCGAGGTTGATAGTAACCTCCTCTGCCCTATCAGGGCTCTGAGAAATTACGTCGCGCGCTCCGCCGCTTTCAGGCGCTCGGAGCAGCTTTTCGTTTCATTTGGAGGGCGCACCAAGGGTCTCGCCACCTCGAAACACAGTCTGTCCAGATGGATAGTAGACGCTATTGCGGCAGCTTATGCGTCTAAACACCTGCAGTGCCCTTTGGGCATCTGGGCTCATTCCACCAGAGGCATGGCCTCATCGTGGGCATGGTCCAGTGGAATTTCCATTCATGACATCTGTACGGCGGCAGGCTGGGCCTCCCCCTCTACATTTGTTAGGTTTTATAACCTGGAAGTTCCCGCCCTGCAGGCTAAACTTCTATCAGTCTAGTCGTGTGTATGCCCTGCCCAGACTCTTCGTGCGCGGGCTACTTACTCGATTTAGCTCTCCTGGTTGAGCTGCACTATAAAGGGTTGTGTTAGTCCTGTATAGACCGGCCAAGCCACTCTACACCCCCTACTGTGTGCTTATGAAAATGTGCTGGCCCACTCTGTTGGCCGCCTGTTTCCACTTTCGGTGTTCCCCGGGTTTCCCCTGGGACTCATGTAGTGGATGCTAGGCGCGCACGGCGTTGACAAGGGTTTCCCGTAGCGTAAGCTAACTTACGCAATACGAGAGAACCTCTCGTAAGAGAACGTAATCGGTTACTAAACGTAACCTCAGTTCTCTCTAGAAGAGGGAACGAGTATTGCGTAACCCGCCGTGCTCGCACCACGAGCTCATTTCACTTCAGTCGACGAAAACCAGGGTAGCAGCCTCCGAGCCTTCCTTTTATACGCTATGCCACTCCCATTCTGGCGGGCTGTGATGCATGAGGGCGCATTGGGCGTGACGTCACGCCAGGCTCACTGGTAGGCTGCTGCAGTTGCCACGGAGCAGCCAATGAGCACGCTAGATAGCCTGCTCTAGGTCTGCTAGCTGCTGCACTGCGTTGACAATGAATAAAAAATTAAGGATAATTTTTTGGCTTCATATCTCGAGAAAAGATGACTTTACCCGTAGCGTAAGCTAACTTACGCAATACTCGTTCCCTCTTCTAGAGAGAACCGAGGTTACGTTTAGTAACCGATTACGTTTTCAGTCAGAACACTTTTCACACAGCAGGATTTTGAATCGCCGACAGGTCCAGATATTTAGCATGCCAAATATTTCACGGGCATCGGCGACTCGTCTGCGATTCTCTCAGATCGCGTCTTTGCTCATTCACACTGCGTGATTGTCACTCACGATTTGCCTGTGATTTCGGGCATTTGTCGGCGATTTCTCAAAACCTACAGAAATTTATAGCAATCCGTAATGAAAGACCGTAAAGAATGTAACGTTGAGGTTTTGTCACAGCAAAAAAGGTTCAGACTAAAGAAATATTTGACGGCAGTCAGACAAAAAATTGGGTAGGTCTACTAGAACTAGCTCTAAAAGTGCACATGGGGGCCTTTTCTGTGTGTTTTTTTCTGGCCTTTTCCTTTTTATGGATGTTCTTAAAATAGGATCATTAAATATAAATGGGGCAAGGGACAGAAGTAAATGTCCATTAATTAAAAGAATGTTTAATTTGAAAGAAACTCAAGTTGTGTTTCTACAAGAAACATAGTAATGAAGAAAATGAAACTGATTGGGGGATGTGGTGGGAGGGAGATCATGGCACCAACCTTAGTGCAGGGGTGGCAATATTATTTTCACCCAGATGTAAAGTTAAAATTGTGTCTAAAAGTGAGGTAGTGAAAGGGCGCTTACTTGCTCTCAGAGTAAAAATAAAAAATAGAGTTTTTGGGTTAATAAATGCTTATGCTCCTACAACGGGTAGAGAGAATAGCTTTTTTTTCCTTTCTTTTTTTCTTAAACTTAAAGATGTCGTTTCCTCTTTTATTAATGAAGATCTTTTAGTAATTGGAGGAGACTGGAATTGTACTTTGGATTTTACTTGCGATAGAAATGGAGAAGAACCTCTTTTTTATCAGCAGTGTCTTTAAGAGAGATTACTACATAATTTGGATTTAGTTAGATTTAGTTTGGATAATTTGGAGAGAAGTTAAACAATATACATGGATTAAAGTGACAGAAAATAGGATCAGTTCAGCATGTTTAGATAGATTTTAAGTCAAGAATACAATGTGCAGTAGAATAGAAGAGACAAATATAAGCCCAAGCACTATTTCAGTTAATTTAATTTCTTTAAAAATTATTGTAACACAAACAACCCAACATTGTTCTAATTGGAGATTTAGTAATAAGCTATTGGAGAATCTTGATCTCCATGAAAATTTTAAACTTTTTTGGAACCATTGGACAGAACAAAAAAGTAATTATGAAAATCTTCTTCAATGGTGGGAGGTGTGAAAAGTTCAAATTAAACTTTTCTGCCAACAATCAGTATCATCTTCATCCTCATCATCTTCATCATCCAGTGAAACAGCTCGACTCAGTCAGGAACGAGAGAGCTCAGATTGTCCCTGAGAAACTCAACATGAACACAAATAATACAGGAGAGATGCTGGAAATGCTCTTCATGAACGTTGTTGTTTATTTGTTGGCTGACTGTAGATCTTTGAACATTGTCAGATTGTTCAGCCAGAATTAAAGCACATCAAGCTCATTTATACAGGACACTCAGATCTGCAGTAACTGCTCAATCTTTTCATATCTTTTTATCATGTCTTTATGTTTTGGGCCAAATTATGGAGAGTATCATGGATTAAATCATTACACCAATGAATCATGATGAGACTTACTTTTTCAAAAACAAATTGAATTAAAGCTGCAAGCAGCGATGAAAAGGGCCCTCGCACCCCTGCCACCGCCACCCGGCGCCTTTAGGAAATGCCTTAAGATTACACTCACCAAATTTGAAGAGGATCAGATCAAAACTGTAGGAAGAGTTTGTTAAAGTACAACATAGGGAAATGGCAAAAACTGCCCAAAATCTGAGAGGAAGTTCAAAATAGCTCACTTCCTGTTGTGTTTAGGGCTATGCTCCAAGAGACTTTTCTGTAGGTATTGGGTCAATACATGTATGTACCAAATTTCATACCTGTACGTGAAACCAGGAGCCGGGGCAAAATGTGGGGGCAATAATTTACCGAATTTGCCCCCCCCAATTCTGAAAACCATATCACACGTAAATTTTCACCACTTCTGAAGCGTGTGCAAAGTTTCATGATTTTTCGAGCATGTTTTGTATTTGCCACACTTCCTGCTACCAGCAGGTGGCGCTATTGCTATAACCAAATATGAGCATGGTCATGTGTTCAGGACAGGACTCTTATCAAACATGTGAAGTTTGGGACAGATTGGAAATTGTATGGCTGAGTTACTGCAGGCTGTCTGTGGTTGCCTAGCAACATCGGAACTGCAAGCAACATTAATATTGAACTTATCTGATCATGCATATATCACCAGAAGGCCGAAATTGGGTGAACATTTGTCAGGCCGCCGAGGGCACACCCTTCGACGAAAACTCTAGATCTTCGCAATTTAACGTCACAAAGGCCTTAAGATTACACTCACCAAATTTGAAGAGGATCAGATCAAATCTGTAGGAGGAGTTCGTTAAAGTACAACATCAGAAAATGTAGAAAAATGCCCAAAATCTAGGAGGAAGTTCAAAATAGCTCACTTCCTGTTGTGTTTAGGATTATGCTCCAAGAGACTTTTCTGTAGGTATTGGGTCATTACATGTATGTACCAAATTTCATACCTGTACGTGAAACCAGGAGCCGGGGCAAAATGTGGGGGCAATAATTTACCGAATTTGCCCCCCCCAATTCTGAAAACCATATCACACGTAAATTTTCACCACTTCTGAAGCGTGTGCAAAGTTTCATGAGTTTTCGAGCATGTTTAGGCCCTCTAAAAAGCGATTCACTTTGGAGAAGAAGAAGAAGAAGAATAATAAACGGAGCAAAAACAATAGGGTCCTCTCACCATCGGTGCTCGGGCCCTAATCATTGGTTACCCTCTTCATTCACTGATTATATTGTTTAATTTATGAATTGATGTGTTCAGTTTTCTGTACTCATGACTTGGAAATACTGTACATGGTTAAAGAATCTGTAATGTTCAAAATGTATTGGCTGTGTAACACTGAATAAATGCTGATTAATAAACGAATGCGGTGTGTTTTTGGACATAAAAACAATACAATTCCCTATAACGCTAGCATTAGAGGGTTTGTTTTTTTACAGCAGAGAATAAAAGCCTTTAAATTAATTTGTTCATCATATAAAACGATTGAGTCTCTTCAGGAGATTTGGACTAAACTGCCTGATTTAAATAGATTATAGTTTAACAATCTCTTTAACTCTGTTGCGTGGAAATCTGTCAGAAATCTTCATTTGTGTTCCAAAGACCATCGAAAGTCTCACGGGTTTGGACCGACATGAGTGATTAAATGATGACTTTTTTGTTTTTGGATGAATGTCCCTTTAAATCTGTTCGCAGCGATCGATCGAGCAGCCGCGGTGACGTCACAGACAGCGCGAGCTCCATATGACGACATTACCAGAGTCAGAGTTATTAGTCAAACATTGTAGAAACTCAGACACAAAGTTAGTCAAACAGTGAAAAAGTCCAGGATCTGCAGAGGGCGATGTCTGAACACTTCTCAATGGATGAGGAGATCTGCAGTGCAGTGTTGGAGGAGCCGCTGAGTGGCGCTGTTGAGGAGAGAAACACAGCAGAGGAGTGTGAAGCTCCTGCTCCCCCTAGAGTCGCGTGGGAGAACAACACTTTAGGTGCATTCACACACACACACACACACACACACACTCCAGGGCTGCCAATTGACACTTTTCACACGCTCTCACGCCACACATCCATTTTCTCACACAGAGAAAAATCACGAAGAAGAGGAGAGGACACTGACACAAACAGAGCTGGTTACTTTTGATATGAAACAAATATGAACCGCTCAAATTCTGTAAATTTTATTGCGAAATTCAAACAATAAATACCGTTTTGGCGCTTGTAAATGTGAAGTGACAGATCGCTGGCGTACGTGAACCGATCATCTCTTACTCCTACTACTAGTTAATAGTAAATAAACACGAATGAACGATAGGTGTGTTGAAAGATACAGTAGGCTACAACTTACCGAAGTGTTTATGCCTCATACAGAATGTCGATCATTCAGTGTTTTTCTCCCGTGGAAATGGTCAATAAAACAGCTGGAGAACATTTGTCACATAGCGTTACGTTTACCCCAGGAAAGCCATTTAATGACCATAGCACGGTCACGGAGTATTTTGCTAAATTTGGCACCAATGCTATATTTTCTAAATGTCATAATCATTTGTTAACAAACAAGTATTCATTACTCCAATGAGCTCATTGTTTCTGCATTAAATGATTACATTGTTTAAATTAATACATTTTTAGCTAACTGTGACTGTATGTACATTTCTGAAATGCATAACTTAGTTTCCTCTGATAACAGATTACTCTAAACTGTAATATGGACTCATGCATTTAAGCACTATACAAATAAACGAAGTTGCACCATATTAACATATAATATTTGTACTTATATAATTAAAATATTATTACGTTGTTATTATAATAAAAAACGCATTATATTTATATTTGAGTTGTTATTTTTAACCTTTAGGCTATCTATTAACATGTATCTACTGTAACCCTACCTAATATTTGTCTAAATGAATCAATATCATTATTACACTTTTTTTTTCATTACATGTTGCCCTAATTTACCAAACCAGATTCCTCAGCAAAGCCATGTAGATCCTATCGGACCACTGGCATGCTCAGTTTAATGAGTTCGAGAGATTACCATCTGGTCTGAGATTTAGGATGACAAAATGGGGGGGAAATCTTTCCTGCCACAGGCAGTAAATGCTTCAATGAAAGATAGTGTTTTTTTCATTCTTTCTTTTTGCTCTCAGTGATGAGTGTGGGGGAATTGCTTCTGCTTTTATCGAGTTTGTGATTTTTAAAATGTGTTTTTGTGTTTTCATATTTATATACATTATTTGTTTTTTTCTGTGTATGCATGTTGAAACTCATTACAACAAAATTTCCCCATTAGATAGTAAAAGTCAACAAGAACACATAAATATGCAAATTAGATACAGTGTATTGATACATTGTACTGAATGGGAATGACATGTATGGCCATTTTACCCTCATATTGCATAAAGTAAAATGGCATATCAATTCATGTATCAATTATACAAAGTTTGGAAATCCTGAAACCTAAAAATTGATTGGTGAATGAAAAATAAATGAATCCTAAAAATTTTTTTATTTATTTTTAAACAACTGAGTCCCGGTGTCCACTACAGAGGACATAGCATAACATATGAATAAAATATTGTTTTTCACAAATGTTTTCCCCCATTTGTTTTGAACTAGCAACATAAAGCAGCTGTACATGAGGACAATCACTCAGCTGTAATCTATGCTAATAAAACACGTTTCTAATCAATATTGTTGTTTGCAGAAAAGCAATCAAGATGGATGAGTTTCCGTACTGGCGTCTTGAGAGAGTGGAATGCTGGGAAACGTCTCTTCCAAACCAGCGAAACCCAAGTGTGTGCTTTTGTGCCGTCGCAGGAGCTTCCACACACACCCAGTGTCGAGCCGACAGACCCACTCGAGTCTAGGCCGACAAAAACGCTCGAGTCCAGGCCGTCAGACCCGCCCCGCTCAAGTCCAGGCCGACAGACCCGCCACGCTCGAGTCCAGGCTGACAGATCCACAGTCCCGCTCGACTTCATACGGACAGACAGTGAGTGTTTATTATTCTCACTCTGATTCATCTCCATTTCTGCCTGATGCTTCTGGCTTTAGTTTAATCTCTGCTCCTGTCGGTTCCTCACCTGATCTCAGGTGTGTTTGCTGCTGGAGTTCAGTCTCATGCTGTATATTAACATGCTAACGTGTTTTTCAGGATCCTTTAAATCTCTTTATGAAGTGGGACGGAAACTGAAATCCAGAGGCGATCTCACTGATTATAAGGGATTTCGAATCTCGGATGACAAACGAGTATGTGGCTCAAACTTTTCCCCTCTTGTTTCCTTCTATCTTTAGTCTTTCAGTCCTGACATAAACATCAGTGTTTACAGTTTTCATCAGAAATGTAAAGATTGTAGATTACCATGCACACAAACAAAAATGGATCAGATTACTTACGTTTGCAACAATTTTCTTCATTTTTTAGGTGATCATCCGTTGTATTAAGAAGAGCCGGCCTGAGAATCTGGTGAAATTGGTAAGTTGACAACTTTATTCTTCATGAAATTCTCCAAGAATCGTTTAATTAAATTGTAATTTGGTAATTGATACACCTGTATGTTGACAGTATAAGATATAGTTGAAAGCCTAGAAACATCAGTTGTAAAGTACATTGCTTTCATTTTTAATTAACTCTTTAAGCCCAAAGTATGTGGTTTAGCAACCCACCCCCCATCCCCAAACATATTTAAGTAATTAAATTAATATAAACATGCGATTAATCAACTAATGGCTTGAATGAATGACTACTCTTTAGTCAGGGCAGCCCAAGAGTTTACTTTGAAAAGCTCACGAGATGGAAAATGAAGTATCCCGGCCTTTAGTTAGGAGATTAGAGATTAGTTAGGAGTCAACTAACCTTCTGTCAATCTCTTTTCTTTAGCCTGAGTGTCCCATACCTATGAGTCGAGACGCAGCTGCAATGTTTATGCTACAAAAGTCTCCAACTAGCACACATATCAACCAGTTATATGGCATGTATGTCCTGAAAGATCAAGATGTCCTGGTTCTGGAATATCCACATCACAGAATGACCTTGTATGAGTTCTACCAACAAAGCCGAGGTTCCCTGACGGAACACGCAGTGAAATACATCGTTCGGCAGCTCGTTGTGGCGCTGCAGCACTGCATAGATCATGGTGTTTATCACAAAACACACATGATGAATGTTCTCATCTACCCAAACACCCTCAAAGTCAAGCTGACGGACTTCGGAGGTGCACTGTTCTTTGAAGAAAGACGTGAGTCGGCTTCTCGCACACCGTTCACTGTTGATGTGTTTGATGATGTTTTACTAAACACCGGAAATGTATTCTTACAGGTGCTGATGAACCCATATTATACACAGAGGTCAGAGAGTCCGCTGAGTGGGTCGCGACTAACGACATACGCAAACTGCTGGATCACCTGGCCACAAGAATAGGCCCATGGTTTTGGCAAAGGTCACATCTGTCCAAAGGTGAGACCAACAAGAACGAAATTGAAATAACATTGCTTAAAAAACATAAAATTATTAGTGTCAATGGTGAGCAAAGTGTAAAACACAGCGGATTGACAATGAATGTTTAGCAATGAATAAATGTTCATGGGCATCCAGAGAATATCATAATAACAGCAAGAAATGCTGTGTATTTAATGGTAACATGACCTTACATGAACTACATTTCTCAAAATCTGTTTGTGAGTGTCTATAAGGACAAACGTGACTAATCAACTGTCTTCTGAAAACTTTGACAGAATGCCTGGATCTTCTTGAGAAACTTAATGACAGAGGGTCAGGGATCACCTTAGATGCCATTTTACATCATGACTGGTTTAAAAACCCTTCAAAGAGATGAAGATGTTGTCCTTCCAAGTTTTCCAGCGTCCCTGATGGTTTGCCGTGATTAAAGCTTCTGCCTGCTCGATTGCCTCTGTATTAATTCGGCTCGGAAAATTTCTACCCGCCCAACCAGCAGCTATCTCAAAGGCCTTGGGCCATTCTGTGTGATTGTGTTTGTGGATGTTCTGCAAAGCCTCTTCTATCAGGGTTTCATAGAAATCTATCAGGGGTTCGATTGCTCCTGTCTGATCGATTGCTCCTGTCTGCCTCGTTGCTGCTGCTGAGTTGGCTTGCGTCTGTAAGCTTCGTATATCTTTCTGTTTTGAATCATTATTTACTATCATTCCTTGTTGTTTATACTGCTAAATATAGCTTACTCAACATCACACATTAACCTGACATTGCTAGCTTCAATCTAAATCGTTATTGCTAGCACAACACGCTAATAATTCGTTAGCCTGTTCGCAAACTCGCTCACACCTTTTTACGAGTTCATCAAGCCTTAGGTGAGTAGGATCAGTCAACAAACACAGTGAGTCATGTCATCTTCTCCTCTTATTGTCACTTACACTTCATGTAACATGTATAGCATAGCCTTCTCTGCCAGCATAGGATTTACATGTGATAAATGCATGGAGATAGTCAAGCTGACGGGTAAGATTTCAGAACTAGAGACACGCATCCAAAGCAAGTACAATGTCAGGCACTGTAATTTGCTCTGGCCCCCTTCCTGTTCGCAGGAGTGATGAGATACTTAGTAGATTGTCCTCACTCAATGGCTGGCTGTCTAAGTGGTGTCCACAAAATAATATAAAATTCATTGACAATTGGAAAAGTTTTTGGGGCAGACCTGACCTGTTGAAAAGAGATGGTATTCATCCCTCCTGGGATGGTGCTGCTCTTCTCTCTAGTAATATGGCACATCTATCTATAAATTACAGAAACATCTGTCTGTCTGTATGTCCGTCTGTCTGTGTGTGTGTGTGTGTGTTATTCACATATCTCTCGAACCGTTAGTCCGATGGATTTCAAACTTGACAGGTGTCTCGCTACGGGCACGAGTAAGTGCAGTGCCAAGTTTGACGTTGTTTGGATGAGAAATGCACAAAATATCATTAAAAATACCAGTAAAAGAAGCACTTAAGAAGGTTGTGGTTTAAAAATAAACATTCTGATATAAACACTCTGTCAGCTACACTGTTTACTTCTAAATATTATATTTTATTCACGGCCATCATTTGTAGTAAGTAACCTATTCACAAACTGTTTGCTCAAGCGTAGCATTTTTTCAGAGTTCACTGTGTAGCCTATCTATAAATTACGGGAACGTCTTTTCATTGTGTGTGTGTGTGTGTGTGTGTGTGTGTGTGTGTTATTCGCATATCTCTCGAACCGTTAGTCCGATGGATTTCAAACTTGACAGGTGTCTCCCTACGAGCATGAGTAAGTGCAGTGCCAAGTTTGACGTTGTTTGGATGAGAAATGCAAAAGATATCGGTAAATATATATCGCTAAAAGAAGCACACACTGGCTTTTGCCGCTCTAGCCGCTCTGGCTTTTGACCCTCACAGAGAGGGTCGAAGAAAGCAGTGGAGCTTAAGTAGCTTGGAGTTCCCTGTGTTCCACATTTATTGTATGTCATTATGTCAGTATCAGTTTTTGCTTTCTACCATGCACAAATAAAAATGTCACTGAACTTTTGCTGTGCAATTGTAACAATGAGCACTCAAACACACCAAACCAACAATTACTAAAAACGCACACAAAAACTGATTTTGCACGGGTATTTTGCACTAGTAGTCTTAAAGCTCAAACATGACTTGGAGCTCAGGTCAAGAAGCAGACAGACTGGCTAAACCGACTGTCTGCCAGCCGTCTCACGTCACCAAGGTCAGATAAATCCCATCACAAAGAGCCTCTTTCACCTAGCTATCATCATATAGAGACTGTGTCTGTTCCCCGAATTAGAAAACACAAAAACCTTCCAAACCCATCTAAGGGTAAAAATTGAATTGATGTTCAACAAATAAAAAACAGATATAAAACAAATGGGCAAATGATAAAGCTTGGGTTGTTGAATATTCGATCCCTTACTTCAAAAGCACTCATTGTTAATGATATGATTACAGACTATAACCTAGATGTGCTGTGTCTGACAGAAACCTGGCTAAAACCAAATGATTACATTACTTTAAATGAGTCCACCCCGCAAGATTACTGTTATAAACATGAACCTCGTCTGAAAGGCAAAGGGTGAGGTATTGCTGTAATTTATAGTAATATTTTTGGAATTACTAAGAAGTCTTGTTTTGAATATAATTCTTTTGAAGTGTTGGTGCTTAATGTAACAATATATAGTGTAAATGATAAATCACGTTTGAGATTTGTGCTGGCTACTGTATACAGGCCACCAGGGCACCATAAACATTTTATCAAAGAATTTGCTGACTTTCTATCAGAGTTAGTACTGGCTGCAGATAAAGTCATAATTGTTGGTGATTTTAATATACATGTAGATAATGAAAAAGACGCATTGGGATTGGCATTTAAAGACATTCTGAACTCTATTGGAGTTAGACAACACGTGTCAGGACCTACTCATTGTCGTAATCATACTCTAGATCTAATATTATCACATGGAATCAATGTTGATGCCACTGAAATTCTGCAGCAGAGCGATGACATCTCAGATCATTATCTAGTCTCATGTAAACTTCATTTAGCCAAGGTTGCAAAGCCGACTCCGTGTTACAAATATGTTAGACCTATCACTTCTGCCACCAAAGATTGCTTTATTAATAAACTTCCTGATCAGTTTCATCATCTCAGCATCCCAGATAGCTTAGAAGAACTCGATATTGCAACAGAAACTTTTAACTCTCTCTTTAGACACAGTTGCTCCGTTGCGCTTAAAGAAGATTAAAGGAAATAGTCCAACGCCGTGGTACAGCACACTCAGGCCCTTAAGAGAGCAGCCTGAAAAATGGAGCGCAACTGGAAAACAAAACTAGAGATATTTTGCATTTCATGGAAAGAGAGTTCGATTGCGTACAGAAAGGCCTTAAAAGCTGCTAGATCTGCTTATTTTTCAACCCTTTTAGAAGAAAATGAACAAAACCCTAGGTATTTATTTGAAACAGTGGCTAAATTAACGAAAAATAAAGCTTCAAGCTCAGAAGTTTCCAAGCAGCACAGCAGTAATGACTTTATAAACTTCTTTACTTACAAGATTGATAACATCAGGGACAAAATTATAACTATGCAACCGTCTACTACAGTATCTCATCAGACAGTGCATTGTAGTCTTCCTTAGGAAAAAATTTATTCATTCATTGCTATAGAAGAGGAAGAATTGTCTAAACTCGTTAAATCATCTTAATCGACAACATGTATGTTAGACCCTATACCGATTAAGCTACTGAAAGAGATGCTTCCAGAGGTCATAGATCCTCTTCTTACTATCATTAATTCCTCTTTGATATTAGGATACGTATCAAAAACTTTTATGCTGGCTGATTAAACCTCTTGTTAAAAAAACGTAACTTGATTGTGCAGAATTAGTCAATTACAGGCCGATCTTGAATCTACCTTTTCTGTCAAAGATACTAGAAAAGGCAGTATCCTCACAACTATGTTCCTTTTTAGAAAGAAGTGATATCTGCGAGGATTTCCAGTCAGGATTTAGATAGTACCGAGACAGCTCTCATTAGAGTTACAAATGATTTGCTCTTATCATCCAATCATGGTTGTATCTCACTATTAACAGAACATTATTCTATTTAATCTCTAAAAACAGAGATTCTAATTATTGGACAAAAAACTTCCTCATGTAATAACCTAGAATACTGTCTAACACTTGTTGGCTGCTCTGTCAAGTCTTCGTCGTCGGTCAGGAACCTGGGTGTGCTCTTTGATACCAATCTTTCATTTGAAAGTCACGTGTCTAGTATCTGTAAAACCACATTTTTCCATCTTGAAAATATATCTAAATGACGTCATATGCTCACATTGACAAATGCGGAACAATTAGTTCATGCGTTCATGACCTCAAGGCTAGATTATTGTAATGCTCTACTGGGTGGTTGCCCTGCACGCTTATTAAACAAACTACAGCGGGTCCAAATCGCAGCATCTCGAGTTCTGACCAGAACCAGGAAGTATGACCATATTAGCCCTGTTCTGTCAACACTGCACTGGCTCCCTATTAAACATCGAATAAATTTTAAAATATTGTTGATTACAAAGCACTAAATGGTTTAGCTCCGCAGTACTTGAGCGAGCTCTTAACGCATTATAGTCCTTCACGTCTATTGCCGGTGGTAGATCCTTTTCCTATTTAGCGCCAAAACTTTGGAACAGTCTTCCTAACATTGTCCGGGAAGCAGACACACTCTGTCAGTTCAAAGCTAGACTAAAGACACATCTCTTTGACCTAGCATTCACATAATACATTATAGACTTCTATAATTCAATGTTAGGCTGCATAGATTAGATCAGCCGGAACCGGGAACACTTCCCATAAATCCTGATGTACTCGTTTCATCATAAGAAGAATGGCGTCTACGCTAATATTAGTCTCTCTGTTTATCCCGAGGTTTACCGCAGTCTGCCGGATCCAGGCTGTATCCAGATCTGATGAAGGACCTGCGCCTGGACACAACGACAACGCAGTCCTGAAGTGTCAACTAGTCTATCTCCTGTGAAGGCCTCCCTCCCCTCCCTTTACTTCTCTTCAAAGCTTTGTCGGGATAATTCCGGTTTGTGTGGCTACTCGGAAGCGATAAAAAATTCTGTATTATAAATTTTAAGGCCAGAGAAGTTTGTTGAGGGTTGGTTTGTAGGGAAGGACTACACACCTGCGCACATATATTTAAACACGCATACCTATAGACTGAACTCGTAATACACATGTGCACGATATCGGCGTTCTCACAGGTTCGCATTTTTAAAGTTTGCGCAGAGAGCGGCCCCTAAGTTAATAACTAATGATCGTTGCAACACAAGTGAATCAATCAAAACTAACTTTAGCTGGACAATAACTTTATTCTAGAGCTGCTATAAAGCCAAAACAATCTCTGTTACTTTAATTTCGAGTGTGTCCTTTAAAACGTTTTCCTCCACATCCAACTCCTGCACCGGATGAGCTATTTTCCCTGCGACGCTCTTCATCCCAAGTGTGTTCTCCCAAACGTCCTCCCTGCCGGAAGCCTCATCCGTTTCCTTCTTCCTCGTCTCCACAACTCGTGCTGGTGAACATCGAGGATGAGGAGAACGAGTATGTGGAGCACCGGGAAAACCTTCCGGGACTCACTCAAACGCTCCCGAACGCCGGAGGCCGAAGTGAAACCGGGAAAGATGTTTGGATGGAGAAAGAGGAGGAGAGAGAGGTGCATGAGGAAGAGTGCTGAGCGATAATGAGCGGAGCGGCCTGATGTAGCTTTGAGCGGGGGAGTGGAGGGGTGAACAGTTCCATGAGCGATGAGCTGAGATTCTCACCGCTCCACTCCGCTCATATGCTCTGGATAGGACACGGACCAGTGAGGAGCAGTGAGGGAAGAACCGAATGCAACAGGCTTCGGGGGCCAACCCTGCGGTGAAGACTCCCTCATAGGCCTTCCCCATCCACTAGTCCATCCTTACCTCACTGTTTTTTAGGTGTCACTGGAATTAAGAAATAGGGAAAGAAGGAACAACAATAGCAGACTCAGAAAAGGATACAACCCTAGTGTTTGAACAAATACTGCTCTATCTGTCATTTGTTTTCTTTCTTACTCTGTGCAGATACCACTTGATGGCTGTCCCGAGACCCATATGCACCGACCTCCTCACCTGCATATGAAGCCACAACTTCAAGAAAACAACTAGACACACTGCCAAGCCAACTATCACAAAAAAAAAAAAAAAAATACACAACGCAGAGACTCACATACGGGAACTTCAGTCATCCATCAACATGATCAAGATTGCCATCATTGTAATCATGGACATCGCACAAAGTGTAGACTCCAGAAACAACATATTCTTAGAGCTGATGAATATGTCAAAAAACGCCTTGTTTGCTGAAAAGAATGTTTGCATGCCACACCCTCCTTCAGTAGGAGCAGAAAACCCATGGGTGGCACACCCCATCTACATCAACAAAATTCAGCTCCTACCACAAACAAAGAAGATGGCTGCATTCTAGGACTCACTTGTGCAAAAACATGGTGGTCAAGAACTCTTGGAGCATTAATACCGTCTTATGGTGTCATGCAGGCCCTTGATCAAGTCAGAAGCTTATTGAATTCTGTACAGAAATTGGCCAATGATACGGCTTTGGCCCTGGGTAACATCACAGACACTCTCGCTTCGCACAAGATAATGATCTTACAGAACAGAGTGGCCTTGGATTACATTCTTGCAACACAAGGGGGAGTCTGCACCATTATCGGCCCTGAGTGCTGCGCTGGGTTAATGGATCCAACAGAGAACTTGAACAAAATCCAACAAGACATTCTTGATCTTTCAGAAAAATTACACCAGATGACTGAAGATAATTCTTCATGGTTCGGAAACTTGTTAGGGAAACCCTGGCTGTGGATCAAGGAAATAGCAACTCTGCTGTTATTTCTCCTACTGGCGTACTATCTATGCGTCCACAGTATAAAGTGTTTCATCTATCTATAAATTACAGAAACGTCGGTCTGTCTGTATGTCTGTCTGTCTGTGTGTGTGTCTGTTAACCACATATCTCTCGAACCGTTAGTCCGATGGATTTCAAATTCGACAGGTGTCTTGCCACGGGCACGAGTAAGTTCAGTGCCAAGTTTGACGTTGTTTGGATGAGAAATGCTAAAGATATCGTTAAATATATCATTTTTAAAAGGTTGTGGTTTAAAAATAAACATTCTGACATTAGAGGGTTGTATCGGTCAAAGAAGCCCCAAGAAGGTTGTGGTTTAAAAATAAACATTCTGACATAAACACTCTGTCAGCTACACTGTTTACTTCTGAATATTATAGTTTGGTTCCAGAACGTGATAAATCCATTTTGATTAATTTGAGTAAAAATGTGTTTTCTTTACCAAGAAAGTGGCAAGATGAGAACCACTATTTTCGTTTTCAAACTTTCACATAGCATCTTTAGGTTATAATATCATAAAAAATTAAAATCCAGATTTGGATTTTCAAAGATCTATTATAAAAATGGATTATTTCCCCCCAAAAATGCAATAAATTCATGACACTTTTTTTTCAAAATGCTATCATATTGAAACTGTTGAAATCAGCCATCACTAAGAAATATCTCCTGAACTTTTTTGACGGCGATCAGCTCACAAAAACTGATTTTGCACGGGCACTTTGCACTGCTCCCTGAATCGACACGCTTATTCATTTGTGGATGTTAACTGAATCTGTAAGTCAGCTATGCAGTTTACTTCTGAATATTATATTTCATTCTGGTGCGCTTAAAGTTATCGCTACTGTGTAATAGTAGCCTATGCTATTCACCAACTAAACATATCCTATTCAATGTGTTCAGTCTCTTTCACGGGCATTATTTGTAGTAGCCTATTCACAAACTGTTTGCTCAAGCATAGCGTTTTCTCAGAGTTCACTGTGTGCTTTCTACCATGCACAAATAAAAATGTCACTGAACTTTTGCTGTGCAATTGTAACAATGAGCACTCAAACACACCAAACCAACAATTACTAAAAACACACTCAAAAACTGATTTTGCACGGGCATTTTGCACTAGCACTTAGAAGGTTGTGGTATACATAAACACTCAGTCAGCTACACTGTTTACTTCTGAATATTATAGTTTATTCACAACCATCATTTGTTAGCCTGACGTCGTCATACTCAGATTCTAGTCAGAATGTGAGTCTGATACTGCTCCATTGAGCTTTGATTATGGGGCGTGTTTCAACCGAACCAGGAAGGAAAATGCCTCTGCACTCAATTGGATAGACCTACAACCAATCAGAGCAACGGAGTAAGTGACCTCTGCTTTTCATTCATGTTTCCGATCGACAAATGCCTTGATCGCGGTTCTCTGTTCCTCTCGATGGCGGAATCTACACATGATGTTTTATAAACAAAGTTCGGGAGGAGCACGTTCAAATAATCAATCCAATCAAACAATTACCGTCTACAGTCTACACTGTCAGCATGAGAGGAAGCATATATTTATTAAGTCTGTCAACTCACCTAGCATTCCTTGACAGTTTTCAGCATCCCTCCACTCACTCTCGGCTTGTTCTTTCACAGCCTGGAATACGGGGGGAGTAGCCTAGGATTCGGGCCGAATACAGAGCCTGGAGCCTCTCCTCGGACAGGCAAATATGCCAAATATGCATTTATTCTATCTGACTTATTTGTAAGCGTGAACTCGTGAAATCTCAATTCTCCAGCGGCAGTCATTTGAATTCAACCCAAGTGCTCGTTGATGACGTAGATGATTACGTTACCATTGCTCATCTGTCCATCATCGTAAAAAGCCCACCCTGACAATTTGATTGGTCCGAACAATTTTTGTTCGGGCATAATAGCTCCTCAACGGATCGAGTCCAGACCGAACTTCCCGACCTAAAAAATTTGTTGTCGGGGTTAAGTTCGGCTGGCATCCAGGCTAATCATTTGTAGTAACCTAGCCTGCTCCTTGAATTCAATGCGTTCACAGTCTCTTTCACGGGCACCAAACCAACAATTACTAAAAACACACACAAAAACTGATTTTGCACGGGCATTTTGCACTAGTTCAACAAATGACTCACGCCTCTCACAAGAAAATGACAGTTCCAACCAGAAAAGACTATTACCCGTAAGAACTTCACGGACCCTCATTGCATGTTTGTTTCTGTGCCAGCATGCAATTACAGATAAACAACACAAAACATGTGCTATGTGCCTGTAACGATCACAAGTTACAAGAATGAACTTTTAAGTGTCTAAATTTGTATTTTGTTTTGGGAGGGGGGGAGCTGTTGTATTACAAATTTATTAAATGTATAATTTAGGTTCCACTACAATAGTATATGAACTGAGAAAGTTTAGTAGACTGATTTTAGCATTTGAGGTATAAATGATGATTATTGAGTTTCCAGCAAGAGATTCCTGCCAGACCTGTTTTTTCTATTGTTAGTTAAATGAGTCAGATTACTGAGACTCTCACCTATTGTCTTTAATGGCTCTTGGAGCCCGAGCCCCAGTCGTTTGAATAGTTATGCTGATTGGATTAGGATTGGTAACACTCTGGAGTCTAGAGCGGGCTCCTAAACCTGTATACTTCATTTACATGCTTTGTTCAACCTCAATGTAAATCCCTCCCCCTAAATGTATATAAATTGCAAGGCAACGTTCCTTAGTCAGACTTGAGTTGGATGACTACAGCAACGCACAGCGAAGTCCTCAATAAAGAATAACTTCTGCTTGAAAGATATATCCCAACATCTCCTGGTCTCTGCTTTGACAAAGGAAAAGTTTCCAACAATCCCATAGAAACCTGTGGAGGAGTGAGACATCTCTCAGATTTCATCAAAAATATCTTAATTTGTGTTCCGAAGACGAACGAAAGTCTTACGGGGTTGGAACAACATGAGGATGAGTGATTACTGACAGAATTTTCATTTTACCCTCACTGTAATGTTAAAAACAAAGTGAAAAACAAAGTGTCTGCTTTGTCTGGTGTACAGGGATATTTACTGACACTAATTTTCTTTGGAAAAGAATCAAGGATATATTAGCTAGCCTATAGACTATTATCACATGCATAATTCATCATGGCCTATCAAGATAGTCATTCAAGTGCATTAATATGTTTTAATGCATGTGTGCAATTTTGTAAACATATATAAATAACACTAGAAATTTAAGTCTATCCCCAGATTAGAAGAGCTTCTACAAAGAACACTAATATTTTCAGTGGCGATAAATACATTTAGAAATAAATAAATGTAGACAAAAATACATATATACATAAATAAATGTGAAAAGAAATAAAAGTGTAAATAAATAAATGCATAAATAAAAAAATAAATAAATGTGGAAAAAAATAAAATTATACATAAATAAGGAAATAAAATTTATTTTACATTTCTTTGTATATTTATTTATTTATGTATTTTTGTTTTGTTACATTTCTTCACATATTTATTTATTTATTTATTATTAAGTCAGGTTTGGCATTCCATAATAACAGGCACTAGTGATGAACAAAATAACAATGATAATCCTATTCCGATGAGTTATCATTTTAAAGCATAATTCAAGCCATACAAAAGGCTCAGGGTAAAGTCTGTCCCTGTTCTGCTTTGTTTGGGTGACTATTTTTCTATCCAACACATATCTAACATGAGTTTCTTTTACCGTCGTTTTCACATATTTTCACATGTCTCCACACAAAGTTCACAGCGTGGATTTATTGCTGATGGAACGGAAACGGCGACCGGGAGGTTTTTGATTCTGCGCCAGAATGAAAGTGAAAGTAGATGGTCAGTGTTTACATGTGCCATTTTAGGCTAACGTACATCAGGACGGAAGATTTGGATCGGAATCCGTTGTTTATGCAGGAAATTACGTGCTCTTGAAAAACATGGGCCGCGCGTTGAAAATACACGGTCAGGCCAGCCCCCCCCCCCCCCCCCCCCCCCCCCCCCCCACACACACACACACACACACACACGCATTTTACATATAAAAGAGCACAGTTTTGCCATTTTATTTAACTTTCTAGCACTTACATAATGTCCCATTTTCAAACACTCATAAGACAGACCCTAACTATTACTGTATTTATTTTCAAGTCATTTTACTGTATGGGTTTGGAGAAAATTAAAGGCAAACTCACCTTAAACATCAATGTGCATTCTATCACTTACACCATGTCCCATTTGCAAACACTCATAAAAATATTTCTATAGGTTTGCTCATTCTTTCATTTGATTCATGTTCAGATGAATGAGAAGAAACACCATTTTCATTAGTATAATATTTATTACCCCAAAAATGTACTTGACACTGACGAGTGTCGGGTCACCTTGCACAGAAATGATGGTCGTCAGTGTTGCTGGAGAAGGCGAGGTGAGCGATACGCCGAGGTCAACATGGTCCCCAGGGTTAGCTTTGGTGGAGGAGGTGTAACAGTTTGGGCAGGCATCACCAGTCAGCGCAAAACTGATTTGGTTATTGTAGATGGCTCAGTCACTGCACGTTCTTACCTCAGAGACATCATAGAACCCATCATCATCCCCCAATTCTGCCAACACACCCCCAACTTTCTGTTCATGTATGATAATGCTCCACCACATCGTGCCAGAATTGTCACAGCTCGATTTCAGGAAGTCGGAGTGCCTCATATGGTATGGCCAGCAATGTCCCCTGACCTGAACCCCACAGAGCACGTTTGGGACCAGCTGAAGCAGAGACTGGATGATCGTACCCCACCCCCACGTGACCTGGCAGAACTGCGTGCAGCACTTGTGGAAGAGTGGAACGCATTGCCTCAGGACAACATCATGAGGCTAGTGAGGAGCATGAGACGTCGCTGTCAAGCTGTCATTGCAGCAAATGATGGAAACACCCGCTACTGACATTGTCAAGTTTTGTTATTTGGGGCTACCCTTGTTATTGTCTACATTTTTGGGGTAATAAATATTACACTAATGAAAATGGTGTTTCTTCTCATTCATTATTAGTAATATCAAAGGATACTTTTACTTATTTCATTAAAATTCAGACCAAATAGGAATAGCACTCATGTAAATAACAATATCCCTAACTTATTGTGAGTAGTGTATTTTTGAGTCATTTTACTGTATAGTGCACAGGGTCACAAGGAACACTTTTTATGAGTGTTTGAAATGGGACATGGTGTAAGTGATAGAATGCACTTTGATGATTGGGGTGAATTGGCCTTTACTTTTCTCCAAACCCGTACAGTAAAATGACTTGAAAATAAATACAGTAAGAGTGTAATACACTCATATGAGTGTTTGAAAATGGGACATTATGTAAGTGCTAGAAAGTAAAATAAAATGGCAAAACTGTGCCCCTTTATATATAAAATGCCTGTGTGTGTGTGTGTGTGTGTGTGTGTGTGTGTGTGTGTCTGTGTATGTGTGTGTGTGCGTGTGTGTGTGTGTGTGTTTGTTTTGAGTATCATATTTCATACATCAGGTATGAATGTATATTTCATAGATCAGGTTTGTATAGCTCATATAGGCAATTCAATGATAATTGACAGATTAAAAGCCACCAAAATCCTGTTGTGTCATATTTGTCATTTACATTAACATGAAAAATGTAAGTAAATAAACAAACAAACAAACAAACAAACATTAATACTTTATGTATAATAATTAATGAATACTTTATATATACAAACATTAAAATCAACAATAAAAATGCAAAACAATTAATGTATGATGATTAACATTAATATCAAATTTAATTTACATTAATTAATAAAGTATAATAATTAATGTATCATATATTAAACATTAAAATTGACAATAAAAATAATTATGTATAATAATTAACATTAATATGAACATGAATAAATTATGTAATAATTAATGTAAATCATATATAGGCCTACAAACATTAAAATAATACAAAAATAAACAAATATAAAAGTCATATTTTTAAAAAATCTTGAAAATATAAAAAAAATGAATGATGTTTAATAATTAGCATTAATATGAACATGAATAAATTATGTAATAATTAATGTACATCATATATAGGCCTACAAACATTAAAATAATAAAGAATAAACACAATTAAAAGTCGTATTTAAAAAAAATCATGAAATTGAATTATTTGTGTCCTAATAAGATGGAAAATAGCAGAAAATAGTCTTAAAATCAATTTTGGCCTCTTCCAGAACCCATACCGTAAGTAAATAGAAATAGACACGCATACTAAAAAAAATGCGCGGCTGTGTCGAGTTGCTTTTCGAACAAGACAAGGCAAGTTTATTTGTACGTCATTTCATACACAATGGTAATTCAAAGTGCTTTAAATATAAGGAATTAAAATAACCAAAAGAAATAAGAATAATTAAAACAGTTTAGAATGCAAACAGTCGGACTGAACAGTCGCTCAAGTGTTCAAGTGTGGTGCATGAAAGTGACTTTCTAGTTAGCGGCCCTATTTGGTAAGAAATTACACTTTTTATATGTAGGCCTAATTTTCTTTATCTACAGATAGGGGAACACTACTTCTAAATGCGTAACGTTCTTGAAACCATTGTAACACTTTTCGCTTTAATGTTTGTAGTGTTTTTTTGTTTTCTTTTGTGTGTGTGTGTGTGTGTGTGTGTGTGTGTGCTGTCTCAAACTTTGATATAATTTTCTGTGTAAGTTAATGTCAAGTACAAAGAGTGCTGTTGTTACAACCTACCTATAAAAGGAAAACAATTTATTTTTAACAGCAAACAATTTGAAATAAATATTGAACACATATTTGTGCATGTTAGTCACTGTACAGATGTACTAATAAATGTTGGCATATACAATGACCACAGTGTGTTTGTGGGTCCAGTCGAAGCACATTGTTACAATCATCCCCATCAGCTGAGCTCTATATCAAACTGCACAAGAGAACCTGTTGATTCTGATGATACCAGGTTGTCATTTGATTCCAAATCAAATTATTAAAGTGTTGGTATTTTTTTTTTTTTTTTTTTTTTCTTGAAAATACTTTATATTTTTATTCAAGGTTGTATTTTTTTATACTAAAACAACTATCATTATTTTTTGTAATCTATTTTCACAGTGTTGCAGAAACATTATCACATTAACACATTTTAACAGCATTGCTGCTGGTGTTACAGTAGTATAATGTAGTACTTTAAGTGTTAACAAATAACATAATGGGGAAAAAGGGAGAGACATATGGTGAATACGAAACTTCAGTGTTTGTGTCAACTTCTCAAAGACAGACAGGACATCTGTGTCATAAATCTCCTCCTCTGTCCCCATAAATTATGAAGGTGAAATACTTTGTCAGTGTGTCTGAATCAGTGTTTCCGACTCTTCAGGCTTACCTGTGACGCTCCATGAAGACTGAATGAATCATGGAGGACAGAGAAACATTCAGAGATGGAGATGTTTCTCCAGCATTCAGGTACGTCACAATCTTCATATGATTTAATGTTATGGATAATACAGTGTATGTCACATAACAGGGTATTCTGCATGTTTGCCATGATTGGGAAGGTGTTCTGAGAGCTAGTCTGGTGTCGTGAATGGAATAGATAGATGGGTGGATTTATCCTTGTGCAATGTCTTCACTCTTCAACTTTAACTCAACCTTTTAAATTTTAAGGGAAAACACACTAACTGATCTGAGGTACAACATTTCTGTCTAGATAAATAGATAGATAGATGATGCATTATACAAGTTGTCGTATCATATGTCATTTTTGTCTATTCTGTTGTCTCTATGTGAAAATACAATACAACATTTTGGATGATGGATAACATTATCATGGTGCAATGTACAATTGTCAAGTTGAAGGGATAGTTCACCCAAAAATGAAAATTAGCCCATGATTTACTCACCCTCAAGTCATCCTAGGTGTGTATGACTTTCTTCTTTCAGACGAATACAATCAGAGTTATATTAAAAAATATCATTGCTCTTCCCAGCTTTATTATCGCAGTGAATGGAGGATGAGATTTTGAAGCCCAAAAAAGTCCATCCATACATCATAAAAGTAATTCCATATGGATCCAGGGGTTAATAAAGGCTTTTATTAGTCGACTTGCGTAAGCTAGTTATTTTAGTTGATAAAGTTATAAATATGGATATTTTTCTTACGTATCGCTTCGCTTCAGAAGGCCTTTTTTAACCCCATGGTAACCCGTATGGATTTACTTTTATGATGGATGGATGCACTTTTTTGGGCTTCAAAATCTCATCCTCCATTCACTGCCATTATAAATCTTGGAAGAGCCAGGACATTTTTTAATATAACTCCGATTGTATTTGTCTGAAAGAAGAATGTCATAAACACCTAGGAAGGCTTGAGGGTGAGTAAATCATGGGGTAATTTTCATTTTTGGGTGAACGATCCCTTTAACTACATAAATTCTTCTTGTCACTATTTCTTTTAAAGTCAATTACACAGTCAGAGATCAAACTCACAGGAGATTGTCATATTCTCCATATTCTAATATCTCTATTCTATTGTCACTCTTCTACTGTATTATAGTGAATTACATGTGAAGAGATCAAACTCACCGGAGTCCAGCTGTGTGTCCATGAAGAGGGACCGGTCTATGGACACATTGGTAACATTTGAGGAAAAACACACATCAACTGATCTGAGGTAGAATATTTTAGTTTGGACAGATAGAATTTGGAGAGAATTTGGATGTGTCTTTTCTTCCTCTTTTTTTAGAAGATCCATGCTTTGGACCACTTTTACCAACTCACTGTAGTCACACTAGCCAAATGAATGAATCACTTTTAAAAGAATACAGTGTTTATTTATTTTACTTTCACATCTTTAATTAATGTTGTAATCTATTATTTTAATCTTTCAGTCATGACTCTCAACTGGTCCAAAGCAGATTCAAATCAGAACTGCTGAAGAAGTTTCATCAATTTCAAAGAAATTTGCATCGGATGCAAATGTACATTTCAACTTAAATTACATTAAACTGTTTTAAAAATGAGGTGACTCTTGTATTGCACAATTTTTTTTTTAAATGGCTTAATTTATTTTGATGAGTTAATGCAATGTAAAATCATATGTTGTCATAATTTATTGTTCATATAAAGTGTGGATTTTGGTTTTGGAGTGTTTTCTGTGGTGGATGAGCCACAGTGAAAGGGTCTGCATGCTCTGATGGGAGTTACTCAGTTCTGATCATTTCTTCTCCAAAGCGGGCTCCGAGAACACAGACATATTCAGTTTACAAGTAAATGTTGGGTAGAAAAGGCTCCTTGCCCACACCAGGCACCCGATGGTCGAGGATATTAAAGCTAATAACTCCTCACGCTAGCTAAACATTCCTCAGGGACAGGGGCTCAAATCTCCTCACGCAGGCATCCCCGTCCCGACTTGTGGGCCCTTCATGTATGGCCGGATAGGGTGCTAAAAACCATCACTGAAGCAAGAGTGCCCTCAACTAGGCGCCTCTATGCTCAGGAATGGGTGGTGTTCTCTGGCTTGTGCGCAGCACGGAGCCTGGACCCCTGCTTATGCGAAGTACCAAGTATACTCACCTTTTTACAAGAGATCATGGAAGCGGGTCGCACCCCCTCTGCGACCCCCCTCTGTGCCTATCTGGGACCTCTCCACGGTCCTGGAAGCATTGAAGGGTGCCCCGTTTGAGCTGCTTCAGTCTGCAGACCTGAAGCACCTCTCGCTCAAAACCGCTCTTTTACTGGCGTTCGCTCCAGTGAAAAGAATGGGCGATTTACACGCGCTGTCAGTGAGCGCATCCTGCCTTGAGTTTGGGCCTAACGACTCCAGAGCCGTCCTTAAGCCAAGGCATTACATTTCTAAAGTGCTCTCGACTCCATTCAGAGCACAGGTTATTTCCCAAGCAGCTCTTTCCTCACCAGAGGATGAAAGAGACGCGAATTTACTCTGTCCCATCAGGGCTCTCAGAGTTTATCTAGAGCGTTCTGCCTCATTCAGACAGTCAGAACAGCTTTTCGTGTGCTTTGGCGGCTGCACCAAGGGGCTCGCCGTCTCAAAGCAGAGATTATCGCGCTGGATAGTTGATGCTATAGTGCTGGCTTATGAGTCTAAGGGCCTTCGTTGCCCCTTAGGCGTCAGAACTCATTCCACGAGAGGCATGGCCTAGTCTTGGGCTTGGTCAAGTGGAATACCCATTGAAGATATCTGTGCGGCGGCCGGCTGGGCCTCGCCGTCCACATTTATCAGGTTTTATAACCTGCAAGTTCCCGCTTTGCAGTAAAGGGTACTTTCAATATAAAATGTGTAAGCACAAACCCCCTAAAACTTGGGCCCGATACATATCCGGTCCTGTTTTAACTCGAACTATGGTTCTCGTACATATATTATATATATATATATATATATATACATTATAAGAGTTTGGCCCTCATTAGACCCATTCCTTGTTTTTCCCTATATGAAGCCCGTCACTGACTAGCTTATTGGGTTCATACTTTACTCTTTCACAGCCTCAGGCATCTTGCCTCGAGCTACCATATGGAGCGAAGTTAAGCACGCACGGCGTTTTGAAGGGGGTTCCCATAGCGTAAGTTAACTTACGCAATATGAGAGACCCCTCGAAAGGGAACATTGCGTAACCCGCCATGCTTTTGCGCTTTGATCAGGGGATCGCTTCAGTCGATTAAACCTGAGGTGAGCCGTAGGCCTCGCCCATTCTGGCAAACCCTGATTGGTTTGCGCGTCTGAGCCGCCTCACCATAGGTTCATGCAGTTGCCGCAGCACAGCCAATGACCACTCTCGCTGTTCATCTGTGTATGCTGTGCAGCTGCACTGCGTTTTAAACATTTGGCTTCAATATTCTTGAGAAAAGGAGTTTTCCAATAGCGTAAGCTAACTTACGCAATACTCGTTCCCTCATCTCAGGGAACCGAGATTACGTTAGTAACCGAGATGTTTTATTGATCAATAATAGCCATACTAACAGTATAAGTAGCTTAAAAGGTATAAGAAGCTATACAAGTCAAGAAATAAAGTAAACGATTCAGTCAAACATTCAGTCAAACATACAGTAGGCTACAACGTTAAAGTTAAATAGCCTAAATATATAAAGTTACAGACATCCCAAGTCTCCCGGAAGTTCCGGGAGTCTCCCGCATATTGATAGCGGCTCCCTGATGCCCGCAAATCAGTTAAAATCTCCCGGAAGCAAGAGAGAGGGAGCGAGAGAGAGGGAGCGAGAGACCTTGCGTGTGTGCGCTAGTGTGCGTGTGTGCCTCTGGATTTTATCTCTACTCTCGAACCGAATTAATCAGAAACACCCCCCCCCCCCCTGGAGATTTCTCTAACCGAATTAATCAGAACCAAATCCCTTTACCCTCCCCTCCCTCTTCAGGTCGGGATGTCTGAAGTTATGAAACTTCACTTTGCCCTTAAGCCAAAACGATTTGCCAGGGAACAAATGATAGATTAATGAGACCAAAGATCGCCTGTTAGATACACACAAGACGAATTACATCTCATGTTTAACCACTAGATTAGAGACATCAGAGCCAGCGGCAAACGTCAGAAGCACTAGCCGAGGTAAGGCTGTTCCATGCGGTGATCGCCTGGTCTCATTAATGAGATTTTTTCAACAAAAAAAATTCAGAATTTTTTCAAAATTCTTTAATGAATAGAAAGTTCAAAAGAACAGCATTTATATGAAATCTAAAGCTTTTGTAACATTAAACACTACCGTTCAAAAGTTTGGGGTCAGTAAGAATTTTTATTTTATTTTTTGGGGAAAGAAATAAAATAAATCAATACTTTTATTCATCAAGGATGAGTTAAACTAATCAAAAGTTACAGTAAAGACATTTATAATGTTAGAAAATATTCTATTTTAAATAAATGCTGTTCTTTTGAACTTTCTATTCATCAAAGAATTTTGAAGAAAAAATTGTACATAAATGTTTTCAACATTGATAATAATAATGAATGTTTCTTGAGCATCAGATCATATTAGAATGATTTCTGAAGGATCATGTGACACTGAAGACTGGAGTAATGATGCTGCAAATTCAGCTTTGATCACAGGAATAAAATACAGTTTAAAATATATTAAAATAGAAAACAGTCATTTTAAATTGTCATAATATTTCACAATATTACTTTTTTTTATTGTTTTTTTTGTCAAATAAATGCAGCCTTGGTGAGCAGAAGATACTTCTTTTAAAAACATTAAAAATCTTACTGACCCAAAACTTCTTTTTTTTTTTTTTTCATCGGGGACTTTTATTTTGCCTTTGTTAAGGCTGAGTTGTTGCTGAGCTCACACGAATCTTCAAACAGTGCTGGAGTCTCTAGGCTGCTATGAGTGATCGGTTTGTTAAACCAGGTAAGATATAAATAATAGTACATGTATTTATAACCATATAATTTATAAGCTTACATATGATGTGTCGGTGTCACATATTCGTGTGAGTAATCAGCAGAAGTTAATGTCTTTCTTCACTCTCATTCATTCCTCTCAACTTTTCGTGTCATTTACTATGAGTTGTAAACAAGGACAGGAACAATCTAATGCAGAAAACTGCGATAGAACAATAATCAACTGAATACTCATTGACTATTAAAGACATTTGTATGAGAGTGTTTCCATGTGACAGCTCGTGACGTGGCATCTGGTGTTTAATGTCTCAGTTAAAGATACAGTAAAAACATAATGAGTCTGTAAACTAACTTACATTCCCAAATCACAGCAGTGTTGCCTGGTCATTTTTTAAAAACAAACCCGAGCTGAGGGAGATAACCAGCCCAACATTGTAAAGTTCAATGCGATTCCCACCCAGAAAATAGAAAAAAAGTGTTGTTTTTACTGCACTTTCTTTCAATGTTGTTAAACTAAATGAATGTCATGATTACGTTTTGCCCGATTACTCTACCCTAATGCATTTATAAGTGTGTGTGTGTGTGTATACACCCAGCTACAGTACTTTTGGTTCCCAAAATTTAAAAAATCCTAATAATAACTGTTAGAGAATGTTCTGCATAAGTTCTCTTTAGGAGGTGGTTACAAAAAAGAATAAATAAGCAAATTAAAAAATAAATCCACAAAATTCTACATAAATAAATATATAAATGTGCAAATACATACATAAATCAACATATTCCTGCATAAATATATATATAAATAATTAAATGTGTGAGGGGATAAATCATTTAATAAATAAAGTGAGGTACTTCTGCACATCGCAGAGTCTGAACATGTGTATAATATTCAGCTCCTGTGAAAAACTGTTCCAGTGGGTGGAGGATACATGAATATTCATGATTTGTCCCCTGTTGTGGGCGTGGCCTTGAGACAACGAGCAAACGAATGGAACTAAAAATATTAGTGCAAGCTCCTCAAATCACAACTCGTTTAATGGATCATTTCGAAAAGGTAATTCTGTGTCCTTGCATATTTCTTCATTCTTACATATAAACTTCATTCCCTTTTCGAAATGATCCATTAAACGAGTTGTGATTTGAGGAGCTTGCACTAATATTTTCAGTTCCATTCGTTTGCGCGTTGTCTCAAGGCCACGCCCACAACAGGGGACAAATCATGAATATTCATGTGTACTCCACCCACTGGAACAGTTTTTCACAGGAACTGAATATTTCACAACACCGGCAACAGCGTCCGTCACGGAGGGCATTCGGTGGAGTTCGAAGGGATGGATTGGAGCATCGCCCACACTCAGTTAATATTGGATGAGTCAAGTCAAGTCACCTTTATTATTTATATAGCGCTTTTTACAATACAGATTGTATCAAAGCAGCTTCACATTGATAACATGAAAATAATACAACAAAGTTTGTTTCTAGGAGAAAATTGCATCATCGTCCACCCTTAATAAGGCAGATCAATAATATTGTTGAATAATAAATGTCCCTTAACTAAGCAAGCCAAAAGCCAAGGCAACAGTGGCAAGGAACCAAAACTCCATCAGTGACAGAAAAAACTCCATTCAGTGCAGAAGAAGAATAAATGACCTTAGGGTTCATGATTGCGAGACACCAGGATCAGCGTACACAAATAAGTCTTGTTTTCACTCTCTGTTGTGGAAAATGCTGCTCAAATAATGTTGCTTTCTTCTCAGGCAATCAGGAGCATGGATGGAACGACCCACCACAGTTTTCCTACGGCCTGCAGAAGGATCCAGGAGGACCGAAGCGAAATATTCTCAACAAGAGGGTACATGCGCCCCAACTTACAGGTCAAGCTTATCCCTGATTAAACCTTCTCTTGATTCACCTCTTTACATGTTTGCAACAAATGACTAATTGTATTTTTTGCCAAACTATTATACTGTATGGATTGTGTCATCTTTTCTTGGCCTTTGATTTGATTAAAAAATATAACTAATTCATCACAAAGTTGTCTGTTTATTCTTGATTAATAATATTATAGGTGCTATTAATCTCAATGAATCCCACTTTACATTATAATCCGTAGGGTCAGTCCATCTCATTGTTTGTATAATAAAGAATTAAAATAATATTTTAAAGACATTTTTAATTTGCAAATTCTTCCCAGTTCTTATTTTAATTTTACTTGGTTTAACCACAATGGCCATGTTTGTGTCATGGCGCACAGGTGTTAATGGACACCTCTTGAAACAAAACCTGTTCTCTAGAGCAAGTTACAAGGTACATGTACATTAAAGGCACATACATTTTTTTTTGTGGAACTTTTTACATGTATGACTCTGGTCTTTGAAGGATTAAGAGGATTTTTTTATACCATTACAGCTCAAATTAGCATAAATGCAAAGTGGTTTATTATAGGGCCACATTCTGGATGAATTTAAAAAACAATTCGCATCTGTAAGCACTTTTACCACAGACAATACATATTAAATACCAAATTTACAAGTGTAGGGATGAGAAATGAGATGAGGTAAGTCAAGTTTTTAAGTGTAATTCAACTGCGACTTCACAACACTACAACACAAAACGAATTATAATCTATTGTACCACTTTATTTCAATGGTCTACTTCAGAGATTCTACTAACTATAAGAAACTTTGCAACTACATATCAACTAGCAGTCATTAGAGTATTAGTAGACTGTCTGCTTAATATCTAATAACTCTTTATCGTGATGCTCCCCAATAGTATTTAATTAACACTTTATTTTGATGCTCCTCAACAGACATTCTACTGGCTAGAAGTAACTTTGCAACTACATGTCAACCTTATTCTGCAAACCCGAACCCTACCGGTCTACTAATACTCTAATGACATTTAGTTAGACAAGTTACTTATAACTAGTAGAATGTCTAACCTAATAAAGCGTAATCTTGATTATTTATGCCCCTGTAGGTCCAGGATCAGAGATGCAATCGACACCAGTAGCGGGGATTACGCCTCCCCGGGGAATAAATCCTCCTCCGATGGACAGCATCACTCCTCCTTCCATGAGTCCCAGAATCCCTTCAGATATAACAGCAGAGCTGGAGACAGAGCCATGCATTGAGGATGTGCAAGAGCCGCTGTATTGGGCGTTGAATGCATGTAGACATACTGTGAAGGTAAAGTCATTGTGTGAAATGTTGAAAATAAAGTTCAGAGCATAAACCAATGGGAGACTGGCAGGATGGTTCTGGTGGCTATGGTTCTTCACCAGGGCTTGACATTAATACCCGCCAACCTGGCAAATGCGTGTGTACTTCAGCAGTGGAGTGTAACGCAGTCTCTCCTACTAGACACTTTGTATATAATACACACATTTTTCAATTGTAGTCTCTTAAAAAGGCATCTGAAATTATAAACTAAGAGCAATGCAGTGTTGTCAAAAATATTGATTTTTTTTTTAATGCATATCGATACTGAAATATCTGAAACGCTTCCAATACTCATTATCCACAGAATAGATACATGATACCAGCTGCTCTTTCTCTCTCTCTCATCTCTCCGACAGTGAGTGACACACAAACCCGCCTCCATTCACTCACTCGTTTCATTTGCTCCGGATGAGTATTGTTCCTGTTACAGGGCTTAAATTTCGCCGTGGGAATGCATATATTGTGCATAATTTTACTCATTTCCGCAGTTTTTGTTCACAACCAAAGTTTGCGCACATAAAGCCGCCTCTCAGCACTAAATTTAGTTATTTTTCGCTGCTTATTGCGCTTAAACAGTCAAATACCAAATCTTGATGAGTATTCACGTAACCACAGCCAGTCATGTTTTAAGTGAACGTAAACAGTTGAGAAAGAAAACGCATGTGTAACAGTGTAATGGATCCGTGCGTCAGGTCTTAAAGTGACAGTAGCCTAATAAACCTGCTGCCAAATTATGAGATAATATAAAAAAAATATCTATAGGACAGTTTCCCCCATGGTATTGATGTCAAAATTGTGGTCAGGGAAAATGCTGAGTGGCTGTAACGCCGCAAGAAAGTGAATGTCAAACCCTGATCTGCGCAGTTTCAAAACAAGGACATTTATTGTTTGGGTTTTAACAATCTAAAACACACAGAGTTTGGAACCAGTGTACCAGTCACATAACATAAAGCAAATATCTTTCAAGAAAGAGTCTTTCCAAGAAGAAAAACCCTTTTTCTCACCTTTAGCTCCGACCCCAATTAAACACACCTGAACCATTGAATCAGGGTGTTCAGGAAACTTCCATGCAGGTGTGATGGAGCTGTGGACATTTATGTTCCTGTTGTCACCTTGTGACCGTCTTTTATTTTATTTTTTCAGAAACAGATCTGTGATGATGTTGAAAGGCGTCTGAAGCTTTTTGAGGACATGTGGAAAAGTGGAAAACTCTCTCCTTTGGTTAAACGTAGGATGCATGTATTGTCCCAAGGTGAGTCAGAGTGTTGTTCACTTCTATTCACTGGTTCAGTGGTAAAACATCCTAGAACAAGGGTTGTAAATGTGTACAGCAGTGGGCAAAGTGATGTGTGGATTTTCAATTACCCTACAAGTTCGATTAAACCATCAAATTATGAGAAAACATTTAATACATTTAAATGAGGGATTAACAAAACTAGGTTGAAGTGTTCATCTGACAAAATTATTTGGCCAAAAGGCAAAATTGACTACCACATAATCAGTTATTAATTTTTATTGGGTTCGGCTGTGTTTTGGCTTGTGTTCATAATTTCTTTGTATGACAGCCAGGTCAAAAATTATGTCGGCACAATTTGGCATGTTTCATTGCGTTATCACAAATAAAACAATCGACTCCAGGCACAGATGTGCAATATGATTACAAAATCTTTAACACATTTTTAATAATATAGGGGTGAAGATTTCAATTCTTTTTTGGCCTCTACTGTAAATTTAAAAGAAAACAACCTTCCAATTTTAAATTTGGGAGAAGCACATAGATGTTAAAGGGATGGTTCAGAGTAAAATCAACCTAGGGTCCTTTGCACCATGACCTCGAGCCAAACAGCCCCCCCCCCCCCCAGAAGCTTTTTTTCCCTGGGTTGAACATTATTAAAGTTAGAGCTTATTTAGAGATATCAGCCGGATGTCTTAGTGCAAGAGTTAATGGATCCAAGGATGTATCTCGTAAATTACCACACTAATAATGCCCAGAATGGGACCAAACTTCTACAGTAGCACAAATAGGTTCTGTACTCATAAAACGAGGCATTGGAAAGTTTGTAAGTACATCAGGAGTTTATTTAAATAACACTTGCCTGACGGCTCATGCTACCGCTAACCCGGACGTCGAGGCCACTTCCGTGATTTGGGAAAAGCACGTAAAAGTCCTGACAGAAAGCGATGCATAAGGATGTAGTGTAACGACAAATTATTATTTTTTCCGAAGTGTTGACAACTTGGTGTTAACTAATAATTGTTGCAAACTGGTACTACCAACAAAATATTAGTGCATTCCTGGAACTGGGTGTCGTTACACTACATCCTTATGCATCCTTATTTCAACCAAGGGAAAAAGGCTTCTGGGGGGTGTTTGGCTCGAGGTCATGGTGCAAAGGACCCTAGGTTGATTTTACTCCGAACCATCCCTTTAAGTACAGAGAAACAAGCGCCGCCATCTATAGAATTTTGTCTTTGAACTTCAGTTTGTTAGCGGTAGCTCTGTATATTTCTATGGCATCGCTGTCAAAGAATAGTTGGCTGGTGAAGTGGATTTACTTATTGTAGTTAATGAAAGTTATCATGAGCATCATAATGTATAAAGCAGATGTCATAACAAATGTCAGTAGACTGGGAAGATTTTAAAATGAGATGCATTGTACCCAACATTTTTAAAAAGTACATAGTTAAAAAGACACCTAATATAAAGTGGGAGAAATTCAAATGCACTTATAACTATTAACATTTTAGCTCTGAGACTAACACTGTAATAACATATTATAACACATATAATAACACATAATATATCTAAACTTCTTATGATTTAATCTTAACTTGTTTGCCACACTTCCCATCATCTTTCTTGTTGCTCAAATGTAAATAACATGAAGCAGTCAAACAAATTCCAGCACGTTATATAGCAAAATCTGTGTTAGCTGAAACATTTCCACCATTGCATGGTATAAACCGCCCAGTCCTGCCGTTCGTTTCTACTGGACTACTGGAAATTTAGCAGTTTAGTGCACATTATAATGGATTAGTTCAGAATTTAAGACATTATTGAAACACACTATTCATTTATTTAGACTGCTGTTGTCTAGCTTGGTAAAAGTGAGGAAAACATACTTGGATGTGATTCGTTTCAGCCCTGAAAAGTAAAAACTGGGATGGCGCTGATGAGATCCACCGAGGCCTGATGGTGGATCATGTTTCTGAAGTCAGTCAGTGGATGGTGGGAGTCAAACGTCTCATCGCTGAAGCTCGAAGCCTGAGCCCACAACCAGTCAACAACTGCACTGATGATCCAGCGTCTCCCGCACTTCTCTGAAACTCATGTTTCATTCCACACGTTGCCAGTGATTTGTCTTAACTTATGTAAAGTTTTGTATAATCCATCTTTAAAAAGAAAAAAAAACTTCCCATTTCCATCTAGTTAATTTAATATTACTTCTATTTTTGTAGGGTGGTGTTGGGGAACAGTTCTTTCTTTCATACCTCATTGTAATTTTTCTTTTTTCTATTTTGAAAAAAAATTGGTTAAAAATGTAGGCATTAAGTATCTTACTACTGTATATACAAATCTGCTTTTAAAATAGGGTTGATTTCCAACTCTTTCAGCCCGAATAAAGCCCTCAGTTTCACAGGCTCAACTGAGAAGGTATTGAATTTGTAATATATATATATATACACAGATTTATATATATATATATATAACAGATTTGATGAGAACTGTTATAATGTGCAATAAAATTATGTTGAAACCTAGCCTAAATTTTTTGGCAAAGTGTATGTTTTGCAATATGCGTCTCAATCAGCTCTGTAGTTTACTAGTCAGGGCACTGATTAGGGAGTCGGACATTCTCAATCGCCAAATCCCTCCAGTGCGCTGAAACGTTCGCTCCCTAAAAGTCCCACAATGCACCGTGAAAACCAGGGAACATTGATGCTCACAACAATTTAAAGCTCAATGATTTATGACTTCAAGTGCTATTGAGCTTTTAATTATTGTATATTTTGTGTATGATCATATACAGTAGTGAAAAACAGCAATATATACACATGATTGACAGTTTATTTTAATAAATATAAAACATTTAAAAGGTGTGCATCATGCCTGACACCTACATGAACACTTTACAGTTGGTTTTATGACTGAAAGTATTTCTCTACAATTGCTATTTAACTTAGCATTAACACATTTTACTTGCTCCCTCAGGGGCATAAATAAAAACTGAACTTTTTATGCGCTTCGGCCGTTTGTTTACACGACAATGGCGTTTCCGGAAAAATGAGAAATCTAACTTTTGAAAATGGGTTTCAAAGTTTTTGGAAAATGATACCGTTACCGTCTCCATAAAAACTACAAAAACGTCATTTTGTGAAAACGTCATGTGTATTCAGTCTATAGGTGCGTAGTGTTTCTTTACAAAGTGTCATCGCCAACTACTGGCCTGGCAGCAGAATACAGCGTTTTTAGTCTTTTTCGGGGATCGTTTTGACAACGTTGTCGTCTGTACATGTTTTAGTTTTTTGTTCAAATTTCATTCAGGTGTTACAGTCTTTTAAGAGTATTAGACATACCGCATCATTTACAGTATAGCCCACTGTCATTTTTCATCATATTGCTTCATTAAAATCACTATGAAATCAAAATTGACAATTCTTATTATAATAGTGTTGATTAGAAATGATTTATCCGTGCACATAATTTAAAACAATATGCAATATTTAGCAAATGACAATGATCCTATTAGTTCCCGATCAAATCTTGTCATTTTTGGGAAACAGTTTCATTCGGATGTGCATCACCATGGGGAAGATAAGACTATCACAATATCTGTTTCCGGTAACACTTCATTTTAACGTCAGTTACACGTTACATGTACTTAATATAGTAATAACAGTAAATTATGCATAATTACATGAAACTAACCCTAACCTTACATGGTAACACTTTATTTTAGTGTCCTTGTTACACGTTACATGTAATTATTATTATAATAACAGTAAATTATGCATAATTACATGTAACTAACCCTAACCTTACATGGTAACACTTTATTTTACTGTCCTTGTTACATGTAATTATTATTGTAATAACAGTAAATTATGCATAATTACATGTAACTAACCCTAACTTTACATGGTAACACTTTATTTTAGTGTCCTTGTTACACGTTACATGTAATTATTATTGTAATAACAGTAAATTATGCATAATTACATGTAACTAACCCTAACCTTACATGGTAACACTTTATTTTAGTGTCCTTGTTACACGTTACATGTAATTATTATTGTAATAACAGTAAATTATGCATAATTACATGCAACTAACCCTAACCTTACATGGTAACACTTTATTTTAGTGTCCTTGTTACAAGTTACATGTAGTTACTTTAGTAATAACTATAAATTATTCATAATTACATGCAACTAACCCTAATCCAAACCCTATTGTAAGTATATGTAGTTAATATTACTCAGTACTTATTTGTGTAATTACACTGTAACAATGCCCTGTAACACAATGTAACAGCTTAAAATAGTTAAAGGCCGTATCATACCGCCTTAACATGCACACTTTATTTTAAGGTGAAGTAGTTACATTGTACTTACTCAAATAAGTACTGAGTAATATTAATTAACTACATGTACTTACGTTATGTACGTTAAGGGTTAGTTACTTGTAATTATGCGTAATTTGCTGTTATTACTATAGTAAGTACATGTAATAACGTGTAACTACATCCTCTTAAAATAAAGTGTTACCAGATGCACTCCTCAAAACTTGCCAACAAAAGAGAATTCACTACAAATAAGCAATGACAACTACAACACTTTGTAAAGCACTTTTATTTATAAGCCCGGTTGCATTAGAGCCAAACTGCAAAAAGTACATTTTACTCAGAAAACAATTATCATACCCACCCACTTTTAACAATAGAAACAGCATGCCTCAACAAAACACAGTATATACGTCAAAAAGATGCTGTTATGCCTTTCATAAACTGTGCTGAAACAATAGAGAAGACAAAAACATCAAAGAGGCCACCAGTAGCCGTTTACAATGAACCGTTGTTTTCCATGCATTTTATTTTTCAATTCTAAATGTGTCTTTCTGAGAAGGTAAATAAAGAGGGAATCATTGAAAAACTTTAGCTCTGTAATGACAATTGAACAAGAATTCAATCGCTCATATATATATAACGTGTGAATCTTTGTCGGATATGCAACAAGTAGCCTAAATGTGTTACAGATTTAACTAAAGAACTGTGAAGATTGCAGTCGGTTTTCTGTTTATGGTATTATGACACAAAATCCAGCCTGATGAATAGCAGTTTTTATACAGCCATGGCCAAACGTTTCTATACAACCTTGTTTAGATCAAATAACAAAAAAATCATGCATACAATCATCACATTAACATTCTTGTTTTACAAAATAAATACTAAGCAATATTTGACAAATCTAATCAGCTCATACAGTATTACTAGTAAAATGTAAATGGTTTAATAAATCTAAACATATACTATTCTGTGCATTTAAGATGCAAAATGTGTTAATATACCTTACAAATTTTTAGATAAGACAGAAAGACTAAGTTGAATAGCAGATATTCAATACTCCAATAGTCTGAATACAATATCAACAAGTTAAAACGCTATAGGTCGTTGAGCATCACTATGTCCACCTCATTCCTTGAATCATTTTAATAACTGTGATTCCATTGTACTTGTTAATAAATATGAAAGCACATTTGTGAGTGATTAACGCCTTCTGTTGTCAAGTGTTTTTAAAAACAACATCAGTAGATAAGCACTTCCCTCACTGTTAACAACACCGATTATTGAACGCTCTCTCTCTCTCTCTCTCTGTCTCTCTCTCTAACAACATTCTCCCATTGAATTTGAATAGACGTTAAGCCTAGACATCGAACTTTTATGACTTCAAGAGACTTCCTTTTGTTGTTAAAAGAAAAAATCCCTGAATCCTAAAATACAAAAGGAAGAACAAATACACCAGCTCTACTGGAAGAACTTTATCAAGGAAAAGAAAAAAGGTCTCGCATGCAGATACTGTAGGCCCACAATGCACTGCAGCTCGGGACAGTGCCACCGTCGGCTCCATCTTTCACTTTCAGCGACGGTTCGTTGGATGGGTCGCTCGGCCCTCTTGATCCATCTGTTCTTGCAGTGCGGATTGTTTCTTCTTCTTTTTTTTTGCGCCATCGATGCAGCTTTGATTTCAAGGGCTAAACGTATACTGAAATTCACTGTTGTTCAATGTGCTTGACTAATACACCGTAGAAAGAGTTCTGGAGAACAAGCTGTTCATCGATATTCACATGAAAAACTCTACTCTATATGAACAAATATCTAAAAGTTTTTGTTTAACAATAAATTAAAATAGTACATGGGATTGTTGCAATCGAGTTTTAATACAGGCATAGGAGAGAGAGATTGAAAAACGAATGTCTAAATGTTTACCGATTAAAAAGAGTATATCTAGATACCCGTGTCCTTTTTATAAAACGCAGGAAACAGGATCTCTTTTGGAATGTTGTGCTTGCTCCATCCTTGTCCCGAATATCTCATTTGTCCAAGCACACTGATGGTCGAAACATGGTGGCTAATTTTGTAAACATACCCAAACTACTGAAAAAATTAATACCACACAGCACAAAGTGGCTTGATCATAGTTTATCCATAAAGAAGTGTTCTGAGCAATGAGGAATAAATGCTGATGTGAATGTGATGACACTAAAGCCAATGAAGTTCAAGGAAAAGATGAGAAGCTCGGAGCTTGTACATCCTCAAGCGAGTGATCCTGCAACTTTGATGTTTTCAACTAAGACAGAAATAGAGAGATAGGTCAGTATGCAAATTGCAACGGAGCCAGAATATTGTTATGAATATAATCCACAACCCAGACAGCAACATCGTGTTGGCCCAGATCCGGCCCACATCTTGTACATGTGGAGTTCACGTGTCCCAGATGTGGACCGGATCTGGGGCTTCATTTGTAACCGTTGCGTACGCACAAAACAAGCCCTGAAAGAGGCGAACGCATAAGTTGTGATTTATAAAAACAAACTTGACTGGAAAATTTAGCGACACCGATGATGATCTGAGAAATCACTGACAGTAGATGAAGGAAAACCACTTTAAATCTTCATTATGAGTCCTAATCATAAATACAGTACATGTTCACAATAACAGTTTAAATACATAAAATAATGATTTACATCTGATATACACATTTAGATTATATATGCCATTCTCATTAATGGAGTTAAGCACTTAAATTACATGAAATCATTACCGAGGCAAGAAGTTACAACATTTTTTAGATTCTAATAAATATAAATATTTGTAGTGGATGCGCTGCTTCTGAACACTTTTCCTGTGGCATGCCGTGCTTTAATGTTTTAATACAGCACAAATAAGGATCAATAATGCACAATAAGGCCTATCTGTTTCCATAAAAAATATAAAGCAATTAAAAATACTATTTGGCCAGTGGAAAAGATTGAGAAAAACTCTCTCTGAAATGTACTTTATACTATTTGATTTATTTATTCAAAAACAAGGCAAGGATAGGCTACTAAATGATTTTTAGCAATGTAATGTGACGCACATCAGTATCTCATATTTTCCTAATGTCTTGTACCGTTAAACATTGTATCGCGTGGATGAATATGCATATGCAAATGATATGCAGATGAGGTTCTGCATAGTAAAAGAGGCGCTGTAAGCTCCACATATGGTTATTTCGGGGGGGAGACGCATGTGAACAATCTTCCGCTGACTTATAAAGGGAATTTTGCGCAGGTTCTGGCGTACGCACAGTTTTATAAGTCTGAATATTTTATGTCTTACGCCATTTTTGGCTTTCGGGAGCATGTACACTTTTAGTAAGGATCTTACGCACAGAACAACTTTTTTCAGATTTTTCAAGCATGCTTGATTTGGAATGGATCTCTTCAGAAAATTAATTGTCTGTTCACCAATATTTTCAGTATATATTTTTCTCCATTAGTGACATATATATGATATATGATGACTGTTATCAAACCAGTTTCCCCAAAGACACCCTCCTCCTTCCATTGGTCAGCCAAACAGATAGTCCCGCCCCAAACTCTTGCCATAGTGATGAGAAGTCTGAATAATTTCCAGGTTTGCAGTCGGTGTAGAAAGTAATGAAGTATTTGTACTTTCTTACTTTTCGAATATCTGTACATTATCCGAATATTTTCATTTTGGAGAACTTTGAAGAAAGTTTTGCCGCTAGAGGTCGCTATTTCAAAACAATAACAAAGGCGTAGCTTGATGATGCCGTGAATGAGCGTGGAATCATGGGATTTGCCATCTTCACCTCCACAGCCGCTGGGACTCGGGCAGAAATCATGTTCATGGGTGATGTCATAAAGTTTTATTAATGTTACTGTGGTCATTTTATTTTGCTGTTTTATTATGCATATATGCCACAGTCGCCACTGCCGCTCCTTTCACTTTGTTGTTTGTTTATTTTACAATTAAAGTTACGTTTAACGTCCGCCTCCTTCCCTGAACTCTGTTACAGTTACATTTCATCACTTAAGCTCACATTATTTTATTTTATTCTAATAAAACAGCCGCAAGTGTTGAATTACTACTCTTACAGGTCACTTTATTTGATGAATGAAAGTTGTGGGGTAACGCAGCGCTGTTTTACTTGGTCAAAACAATCATACTAAAATACATCTAAGAGTGTGGAAGTTATGTCATAACGTTACTCTGACTCATAACGTTGCTCGGTGGCTGTTATGAGAAACTTATTTTTTATAACTGGATAAAGATTTTTAACCCTTTAACCCTCTTTGTGTGGTGGTCAAAAAAAAATTCAATTAAATGAATGTACTATATTTTAATTAGATAATATATATATATATATTATGGTAGTAAATTATATTTATGCTCTAGTTATAATCCATTTATTCACTTTATGACCATGGACTTGAAAATGACGGCAAACAATACTTGACTATTTCATTTTCGACCATTTCCATTTTCGAATAATGTCCATGATTTTCTTTTTTGTGTTCACAGACCAGGTGTGAAAACTTTTACCAAGTTTCGTACCATTTTGATGAAATACATTTTTTGGTTCAAAAATGACGAGCACCAGAGATTTAAAGAATTTTTTTTTTTTTAGATATTCGTTGCCAACGTAAATGAACAAGAATACAATCGGTGCCTTTGCCTCTTCAATGCCTTGCTCCGATGATAAATGATTTTGGACATGTCTTACCTGACTCTCTTATTTAGTGATGGCAGACGGAGAGCCTGAGCGATGGAAATGGACTATCTGCCACTTGCCGT
Source organism: Vimba vimba (assembly GCA_022828995.1). Taxonomy (NCBI): domain Eukaryota; kingdom Metazoa; phylum Chordata; class Actinopteri; order Cypriniformes; family Leuciscidae; genus Vimba; species Vimba vimba. The sequence goes on along the minus strand of CM040829.1, from coordinate 35,875,989 downwards.
CTTTACGATGCCAGATTCGCGTCTCCTCTGACTGGGCGGTGCATGGCATCCCGTTTGTGTCGAGATACTGCGTGATACGAATGTAGGCGATACAGGCGGCGTCCTCTCCGATCAGATGGATGTGAGGGTTCAGGATGGTAGTGTGAACTGGCTTGCTGTTCTTTGACCACACTGTTCAGAAACAAACAAACAAACAAAACCACCTTTTTCATATAAATATCTCTAGAGAGGTGATAGAGATGCTTGGAGGATCTGAATCCTCACAGTGTGCAGTGTAATTAATAATCTTTCTTTCAACCAGTTTTTCCCCCTTTAAATATCAAGGGGAAAGAGAACGCAAATGCTCCCTTTTCACACAGAACTTTGATTTGTGAAATAATTGTAAAAATACCACTTGCCTCGAAGGTCTTTGAAACAATGCAGAACGTGTGCCACAAAGCATGCTTCAACAACATGATATGACTGACAAAATAAAAACATGGATTGGTGCATCATGCACATGATCTGACACGCACTGACTTTAGTTTAGCTGTGAATGCAACTTAGAAACACAACATTAAAGACTTAGTTTAGAAACAAGATATTGATTAATGACAGAGGCCTTCTTGAATGTGATCAAGTCATTGTAATCCAAGAAAGAAAGGCTTCTATACCCCAACGTATAGTGATACAGTAGTAGGCTATGTGAAGTATACAAAAGAATTTTGTCCATGCTGGATTATTTTTAATTCCAAATATTGTGAATGATTGTCTGGATGTCACAATTGAACACCACATCACATACTGCTTTGACAAATTAGCTGTTTTCAATGAAGAAGTTATTTGGAAATTTGCATTTGATTAATATATTTATTTTATAGTCATATAGGCATATGTTTCATCTTACAGTTTTCAAAGTAGAAGCGATGGAAGTCCAGGCCCTCCACCAGGTTTCCCAGGGCCTCGGGCTCAAACGCTGTAACGCTGGGATCACACATCTTCCTGCACACAAACATCACTTACTGGATCACTCACAACACAAACAGTGGTTCAAATATACAAACATACTGAATTATTTGAAGTGATTTGATAGTTTAACTGGCTAAACCATCATCGTCCTGCTGCATGTCTCGGACACAGCCGACTAATAAGATAATATATCATATTGAATAAAGTCTTCTTGACATTGATTTATTGGTTGTGGAGCTCTTTAAAACTTCATTTTAAAACCAGCCTATGAAACTTGTGACAGGAAAAGAGATCTAGAACATCTGGAACGTTGAAACGATAACTTACTCTTTCATAAGCATGACAGGAGGCCATCTGCTTTTTAACATGACAGTTTTTTTATTAAGTTACACAAGTTTAAATGAGCCCAATCTCTAGTACTGCATATCCATAGCACAAGTTCATGCTTTCAGTTTGCATGCTCTAAATTTATATGCAGAAATGACCTTTTACATGCATCTGATATGCATTTTTTTTGCATACATGATACGCACTTTTTGCATGCATATAATACAAACTATACACACCCAACGGGTAAATTTTAATTTACCATAAATGCACAATATCCTTATGTCCACAACAATTTTAGACCAGCTGATACTGTGGATCACTGTATTCTGCTTAACTCACTCTCAGGCAGTCTTTAAAACCATTTCAGGAAGGCATTTTTTATGTAGCTGACAGGTAGTGAGGCCCTATCTTGGTAACACTTGTATCTTGGCATTGGCACCATGGAAGATATTCTGAGTTTTAGTCCAGCGCCACCTACTGTTCAAGAGAGTGTTTGTCCTAAAATTACAAAGGCCCAAAGGATTCCTTGGATCGTGCTGAATCAGGTGATATCAGTACCTCAGCAATTTTGTTTATTCGCCATTTTCAATTTCAACATTAACTACAACATATTTTTAACGCTTTGATGTGCTGAAATGAAACTCGGCGCACATCCTCTGCACTGCGCTCCAAAAACACCGGAGAATTTGGGGAAAGGCAAATTGACTAACAATCAACAATTGATGAAACAAAAAATATTTCATGCTACTGCTCCTACATATTTTGTCAAGTTCTTTCCCAATTTCATCTTGAGGACAAATTCTCCTGAATGAATTTTTCCAATCAAATCTATACGATGCACAAATGGTCCAGTTTAAAGGTGTCAGGAGAAAGTTTGACTTTAAATGCTGGGGCTTTTTTAGGTGGATTCTGATTGGCTGTCAATGATTGGCTGTGAATGTATCATTCATCAGCTGGAATAAAAAGCTTTATGGTTATTGTGATTATACTCTGTTTTACAGTACATGTACTTACAGTACTTACAGTAACTTATTAGTTACCCGGTTATTGTAATTGCTATAACAAATACATTGTATGTAAATGTGGAACAGTACTTTAAAATAAAGTGCTACTGTTATTGTTATAGTTATCATCCTTGGTATGAACAGGCCTTTACAGACATTAAGAAAAGTGTTACAACCGTCCCCAGTCTCCACTACAGTACATTCATATTTAGTGATTAGCAAATGCAAATGTTGAAGGACTGGATGAAAAACAAATGTTGCCCAAACTCACGTGTAATTCTCAAAGTCTCCATTGCTGATGGCTTCAATGAGTTGCTCAGTTACTTTGATGATTTCTTGCTTTCTCACTGCAAAGGAGAAATATTTTAAATATTTTAAAGGTGGTTTTCAGTGGTGCAGTTCGTGTTAGATCCCACTGTATAACGGTAATTTTCTTTAAATGATTATTTACACTTAAAACTGTTACGTGTTAGGAGAATAAGTTGACATGTATTTGCAAAGTTACTTATAGTTAGTAGAATGTCTTAAGTGGACCATCGGAGTAAAGTGTTACCTATCAGAATTAAAAATGCATCCATGAATAATCAAACCTAATGTAATTGAGTTCATGTGTGTTTATGCTAATATGAGAGGAAAGGCTACAAATTTGTGGGTAAAGTTTGCAAAACTCTGAGAATTCAAAATTAAGATAAAGGTTTTATGAATATGTTGGCATGATTTGCTAAAATGAGAAATGAAACAGTTTACCAGTGCATGAGCACAGCTGAGAACAGATTACGTGATGGCAGAGGCTATTTACACCTAATGCATCATTATTAATGTTTTCGTTGAGCACAGGGTTCTACAGTCATTTTCAGCCATTTTCAGTGTTCGTGGACCTGTAAGTATTCTATCACCACAATGATGATGTGTGTTTAATGGACGGGTATATGCAAACGAGAACTGCATCATGAAGTCAGGATGGGGCTCATATCAAAACAAGACATTTTTGGTGCATGGTAGCAAGACTGGAAAATCTGATTTCTCACTTTATGTCTCATTTGCTTGTAATGTTTTGGGATGTTGAAAAACAGGACACTCTTAGCCCAGTTTAATGTGCAGAGATATTTCTTTTCCGATGGGCAGGCTTTAGGGACAAGCAACTTCCCAATAAAACAGTATCCGTTTAAGATTTAAATAAATATAAACTGGATATATTCTTGTTATTATTGAGTATTGTTTTAATAATGTGCTACATTACACAGAAGTGTAAACAGTATCTGCCACAATTTGCTCTAAGTATAAAAAATATTTAACACTATTTGTAGTTAGTGCAAAGAAATTACAAATATTTGCACTTAGTGTAATTAGCATCTGCTATTTACACTCTGCTATGAGTAAATCTTTTCTTATTCTAATGAAAATTGCTGAAGTTCTGTCAGGTAGTTTTCAAGTCTTGCCATATATTCTTAATGGGACAGAAGCCTGGGCTTTGACCGTTTTAAGACATTCAGGTTCAGTCTTAAAGCAGGTTTTCCACTAGAATTGCCCTATAATTGACTCCATCTGGATGGATGGATGGATATACAGATGGATGGATGGATGGATATACGGATGGATGGATGGATGGATATACGGATGGATGGATGGATATACAGATGGATGGATGGATGGATATACGGATGGATGGATGGATGGATATACGGATGGATGGATAGATGGATGGATGGATGGATATACAGATGGATGGATGGATGGATATATATGTATGTATGGATGGATGGATATACAGATGGATGGATGGATATATACGGATAGATGGATGGATAGATGGATATACGGAAGGATGGATGGATGGATAGATATACAGATGGATGGATGGATGGATGGATGGATGGATGGATAGATGGATGGATGGATGGATGGATGGATGGATGGATGGATGGATAAATATGGATGGATGGATGGATGGATATACAGATGGATGGATGGATATATACGGATAGATGGATGGATAGATGGATATACGGAAGGATGGATGGATGGATGGATGGATAATACAGATGGATGGATATACAGATGGATGGATGAATATACGGATGGATGGATGGATGGATGGATATACGAGATGGATGGATGGATATACAGATGGATGGATGGATACACAGATTGATGGATGATGGATGGATAGATGCATATACGGATGGATGGATGGATGGATGGATGGATGGATGGATGGATGGATGGATAGAAAGATAGTCTCACCTCTAGTATCCTCATCTTCAATTGTGGTGTTGGTACTCTCTGATGATTCCTAGAAAGGATAGGATGCAGGGTTTTACTGTTAATTTCAAAGCCAGGATCACATAATGCAAGATCATAGTTGACCAGCTGCTTTCTCTGTGACTTCAAGAAAGAAAGAGTTAGTGAAAATCAGAGGTGTCAAGCTGCTGACTTGACATCAGTCCTGCAATAATGAATGTGTCAGATTTGCACCAACTTTACAGATGTGATGTAACATCAACATCAGCAAAAAGAAAGTCCAGCTCCATGGCAGCCAAGTTTTGCTCATTGTTAGGTTGCCTTTAAAGGTTGCCAGTTGTGGCAGATTGTCAACAGGACGGAGCCTGTTTCACACTCACCATCAGCTGGGTGCTGGAACTGGACTTCCTTTTCTGGAAGAGAAATGAGAAGAGGTTAGACAGGAACAAACACTGAATCGACAGAGGGAGATGAGAGGAACAGTCGTGAATAATGTGACTAAAGTCCAAAACAGTCCTCCTCTTTTTTGTGTCTATTCCTTGGCTTATAATGCTTAAGAAAGCACATGTAGGAGTATCTGTAGTGCTAACCTACCTTCTTTCATCAAAAACTTGTTTCAGTATAAATTTTTGCAAAATATGAAATGGTCTACAGGAGGTAATATCACTGTAGTGATATTACAGGTGAAATTACAACTACTGGCCTTTGAGTCCAAATAGAGATTTTCAGTAACTAATGATGTATATTTCAGTCTGTTCCATACATGACAGCAACCCTATGGTTTTAGAATAGATAGGAATATGGCACACAATTTGTATTGAAAGGAGAAGCCTGTGTAAGTAGATATGATGGATTTATTTATTTAGCATGAACTATTGCAATACTGCAAGTGATAATGGATTTCTGGAAGAGGGAGGGATAGGAAGGTCTAAGGACGCCCATGGTAGCGCAGGCAAAAGAAGTAACCATGGAGTAGCCGGAGGCATGACAGACCAATGGTGGACCCGAGGAATTGATGAGCCAAGGTGAAGACAAGGGATCGATTGGTCAAGGTGGAGCCAAGGGATCGATTGGTCAAGGTGGAGCCGAGGGATCGATTGGTCAAGGTGGAGCCAAGGGATCGATTGGTCAAGGTGGAGCCAAGGGATCGATTGGTCCGCTAATAGACGCCGCTTTCAAACGCTCCCGTGTGTAACTGTGTAAGTGCTCGATGAAGGGCATAACATTTTTCGAAGCATTGATCATTGTTGCCAATCAGAGACATATAGGTTGAGCACGTGAACACAATGGCCAATCAAGAGGTGTTTAAGAATCCATTCAACAGTGCTCAAAATGCTAGAGGGAAATGCTGGTAGGTCACATTTTTAAAATTCCATTACCGACATGGTAACGAAGTCTTTACTTTTGACAACTCTAGTTCCTTCTGAGGTTGAATTTTGGATGTAAATAAAAAATGTGGGGTAGCTTTAAGGGTGGGACTCAAGAAAAAAAAGTTTTTTGATAAAACATTATTTAGAGATATGTGCGTCTTTCATGCTTTATTAAAGTCTCCTTTGTACTGGACAACATAAAACCACTGTAAGCACCACTTTAAGATGTAAATATAAATGCAAACTGCAGCTATCCAGATTCAAGTGATGTAGGGCCTTTATGTCAATGATCATTCTAGGCAGATTAGCCACCAAACTTGATGCCTTGGTTTTTTTCCCAATCCATTTGTCATGGAGGTCAATGCCTTTTTGACAAATCGCCCTCAGACTGTTAGACTAGACCCTCACACTCAGCATGGGCACCCCACAGGGCTTTGTGCTGAGACCTCTTCTCTATGCTCTCTACACTCATGACTGTGTCCCCACCCATCCCACAAACACAATTATTAAGTTCACAGATGACACAACTGTTGTTGGACTTATCTCAGGAGAAGACGAGACAGCTTATAGGGATGGAGTTCAAAGACTGGCAGTGTGGTACTCAGACAATAGTCTCATATTGAACTCTTTAAAAACAAAAGAACTCATAATAAATTTCTAGAAGAGCAGCGCAGTTCTCAAGCCTTTATACATTAACAGGGACTGTGGAATTGGTCCCTGCTTTCAGGTTTCTGAGCATACATATCTCCGCAGATCTCTCCTTGGCTACCAACACCACCCCAGTAGTGAAGAAGGCACAGCCAGAGACTCCACTGCAGGGAAAACGGCTGGTATCCTTCTAACATTGTTCCTTTGAGAGTGTGCTGACGTACTGCATCTCTGTTTGGTATGACAACTGCTCAGCAGTGGACAGGAGAGCCCTCCAGAGGGTCATCAGTACAGATCATCGGATGCCCACTTTCCTGACTGGAAGACTTATTCAGATCTCATTTTCTAAGTAGAGCAGCTACCATACTGAATCCTAACATATCATTCCACCATGACCATGGATCCAATTGTCCAGCTGCCCTCTGGTAGGCGTTTCAGGTACAGAGTATCACGGACATACAGACTCGAGAACAGTTTCTACCCCAGAGCCATATAAGAACTAAATTCTGTCAAACACTGGCTTTTAAACTCTAAACTACACTTAGAATGGACATCAATTGCACGTATTGTACATAGGGCCACTAAAAGTTAATGATAAGCAATATTCTAACATGCATTTCCTCACTTCATTTGCCAAAGTTATTGTATTGTATTGTAAATGTGCTATACTTATTGTCATAGTTATACCTATTGCTGTTGTCCTGTTATGAGCAGATGCACTGTAAGGTTTGCTATCTCACTTCATTGTACTCTATTCAATGAGAATAAAAGGGAATTGGAATGTTTTGCTAAATATTTAGGCTTTCTCAAACACTGAAAAAAAGGAACAATGGACTCAATTTCAAGACAGCTGGGCAATATACAAGGGAGGTATAGCCTTTTTTGTTTCCTCTGTTTATGTTTTTTTTTTCATATTATATGTGCAAAGTATTAAAATCAGGATAATTTGTTCAGGTGTTTTTGAGGATACTGGATTTACTGAAATGGTTCAAACTTCATCCAGATAAACACCCAGACAGCAACATGGTGTCTGCCCAGATCCATTTTTTTTTCCGTTTCATTTCCATTAATATTTAAAGATTTACTTAATAAAATGATACCTTGCAGATGTAGCATTTATTTACATAATATTCCAACATTTAATCAAAGACTGGCTCCACCCACAGAAGTCCAGGCTTAGCGCCTCCCACAGGATCCCCATTCGGTTCAGAAATTATGCTCCAAAATATCAGAAATATATAAAATATATATATATTTTTTTTCACAGTAGTGGCACAGATTCGCTGATTAAGTCCTTGTGCCTGTGTATCGAGCAAAATACCAATCTTTCTTCAAAGGCAGTGGCATCAAGAGCTGCCACAATCTCATCTTAAAGGCAAAAATCATTTAACAAACCAGTTTACCTTCGCTAACAGGATGAGAGGAGGTCCAAAGTGGATGTATGGTGTTGTCAGACAAAGAATTGGAGGACAGGACTTTAATCTCACACACCAACATAGTGTCGGCCCAGATCCGGCCCACATCTGGTATGCATTGAATGCACATGTACCAGATGTGGGCTGACACTATGTTGCTGTCTGGGATATGATATGGCAAAAAATAGTGAAAGTAGAACGCTATTCCAAAATCAGCTGTGATGTTTTGTTGCTGTGTGTTTTCAATAAATCGGTTATGTGAATGATTCAACGACTCGCTCACAAACACACAAAAACAATCAAAAGTGGAGTGAACTGTTGTCTATGATATAATATAATATAACATAACTTATATATAATATAATAACAAAATAAAGTTATCCATTGTGTAAATTATAGGCTTAAATCTGATTTCCACCCTACCTTCACACCATCTGTCTTCTTGCTGACGCCACTCTTTCCTCCTGAAGAGACAAAGAAAAAGAGTGAAATTGCTATTAGAAAGGGCACAAAAGCCCAGAAAAGCATAGTGAGAGGCATAGCACTGCTCTGCTCTGTTCTCCAACTCAAGTTTGGCTCTAGAGATCTGTTGACTTTTTAAAATAGGAGCTGGGAGTTTCCAGCATATATAATCACACACTCCCACACTCCACTGCTCACTTTTAATGGCTGCTCAAAACACACAAATAATCAGGAACAGTGAGTGAATACGAAATGTTAAACCCATCTAATTCAAAAATCAAAATACATTTGAGAATAATTTAGAAAATCACTCAAGATATAGTCCAAAAATGGAAGATTTGTGATAGCTGAAATTAGTCAGACTTTTATTGAAACTATTATTGGATGGGTATTTTCTCACCTTCTATAGGGAACTAGAATTATCAGTCTTGGTCATGCTTGACCTACATCTCAGTTTGAATGTTCACAATGAATAACAGACAGAGACAGAGGTACTAAACACTAAAAATGCACTGCTGACTCAAGCCAGTATGTTTCCACTGAACATTATCTTAAGTAGTGGAGAATGAGCGCTCTGGGTAAAAATAGACCGAATGTGATGAATGATCAAGAGTGTTTGGGAGTGATAGAATAGCCTATGCAAAAGCTACGGCTGCTAAACTTGAACAGGTGGAGCTATCTATTTTAGTTTAGATATAGCTGACCTTTTACAGACCCTCACCCACATGACATAAACTCCCACAAGGAACAGAATACTTAAAAAAGAAAATAATTCTCAGACTGGATCGGATTAAGGTGTCGTGGCGCCCCTGAATCTGTGGCATCTACTACACGTTCACTCTAGAGTTCATTTAGTTGATCCTGGAACAACATTCCTGATGGAAAATTCAACCCTAACCCTATCCCTACCCCTGAACCAGTTATTCCTAAAATCAGAGGGAAATGATAGATGAATAACACTGATGTAGAAGCAATTATCCCTGGTTTTCAACTTAAACTTGACATGAACTATAAACGTGTCCCTCAAATCTGATTGGTTGTTTGAGATGTTGTTCAGGGATCAACAAAGATGTTGAAATCAATGAAAACAGTGAAATCAGGTTCTGCTTCACCCCATGATCTCCTACTATTTGAAAACATGTTTAATGGACATGCATGGTGCCTGTCCACATAAATAAAAAAATAAATAAATGCAACTTCACATTGCAACAATGTGACTTAAAATGAATTAATTTCAGGTGATTGTGACTTTAAGGTGCGCTCACATATACCTTTGTGCGGCAAAATTCTGTGGGTGCAATTCAGTCATCTCAAATAGGAAGGGACACCTGAGGCGAAAAATGTCCCTGCATGGATTTCCCATCGGATTTCATCTGAATAAGCAATTCTTCACTATGGACAATGGAACTATTTTGCCTGCAAAATTTTGAAGTTTGACTAATGTGACTGTGCACTTGCACCTGAAAAATTGAGAATGTATCTAAAGAAAAACTTCTTGTCATTCAAACCCCAACATCTGCAAACTGGCCTTCGCCAGGGTCCCATATTTGGGTTTACATATGGCGAGAGGATTACAGATGCTGGGTTTTTGAGGTCATGCCGGTGGTGAAGGTCTATGCCTGAAGCAATAAGTTAACTCTCAGTGAACAGGCATTGGATCAGGCGTCCCATGCACATATTGTAGGACTGCTGCAACCACTCAACTGGAAATAAACTAACATTCATTTAACATAACATTTTTCATCTGTCTAGCAGAATCACAGTTTAGACAGAAAGACGTGTATAATAAAATTGTTAGAGCTTTATCTAGATACATTATGAGCCATAGCAGTTTTACCGTCATCTCACCACCAGAGGTCATCTGTATATTGAGTGTCTGAAGCCTTGCATCTCAGGGTTTCCCATTCATTAATCAGACTCTATATACAGTAGGTCAAGATGGAGTGAGATAACTCCTTCATTCATTTCCTCTGAATAGCAAAATTGCTTGAGATTTAGTCAGTCGTAATAACACTATTATCTTATCTAATTTTGTGTCTCTGGAAAATCTATGACATTTTATTATGTTGAATATCAAAGGTTTTTGTGTCTGTTTGTTAATGAGGGATAATATTGTTTTCATTTTGAAGGGAAAAGATGAAAGCAAAGCTTGGGGTAAGATGCCCAAAACTGACACAGTAGCTCACTGTTATTAGTGTTTTTATTTTTGATTATTTTAATTAATGGGGTTGTTATTCAATAATTCCATTGAATTTAGTTAGATGTACATTCAAGACATTCATTAAAGGATTAGTTCACCCCAAAATGAAAATTTCCTAATAATTTACTCACCCCAATGCCATCCAAGATATCCATGTATTTCTTTCCTCAGTGGGAGAGAAATTATGTTTTTTGAGGAAAACATTTCTGGATTTTTCTTCTAACAATGGACTTCATTGGTTACCATCATTTCAACGTGATGACGTAGTTCCCTGTCCGTTTGTTGATCAGCTCAATCCGAACTATTGAAGTCTATAAAAAGTCTATAAATTATAATTTTTTTTATGAAAATGACCTTTCGTTTCGCTAGATAACAACCTCTTCTTCAGCTGTGATTGCATACAGACCGTTTAAACACTTCAAAGACTTTTGAAACTGCATTGATTTGGACTTAAAAACGATGATAACCAATGAAGTCCATTGTTAGAAGAAAAATCCAGAAATGTTTTCCTCAAAAAACATAATTTCTCTCCCACTGAGGAAAGAAAGATATGGATATCTTGGATGGCACTGGGGTGAGTAAATTATTAGGAAATTTTCATTTTGGGGTGAACTAATCCTTTAAAACCTATAAGCTAATTGAGTGTTATAATTTAATTTCAGTTCACTGTGTTGCTATTATGACTTAAATAAATTAAAATATGAGCAATTAAATATTTATATATTCATATACCTTTATTTATGTCATTGAATAAATGTACCTTTCAGATGAATCTGTTTTACTGGGATTGTACCTTGTCTGTCATCAGTTATTCACTTATTCAACTAAATTGTCAAAACATAATTTTAAATTAAATAGTTGGTTAAATATTTAATATTAATTTTAAGACCTGCTAAAAACAAAATTATTTTTTATTATGTCCTCAGATATGTAAAACCATAGAATTAAAAAAGGGTGTACTTTCTTTTTCACATGACTGTTGTCAGGTTTCGTACAGACGAAGCAGGCAAGATGGTAAGTTTGATATTTTAATAGCAGAATGGATCGGATACAGCGTGAAAGGTGAGTAAACAGGAAGTAGATAATTGGATGAAGCTTAACTGAATGATAACAAAGTCTCTTTCTCTTGCAGATGCAGATGATGAAGATTCTCTGAAGATGGACTGAAAAAGATCAAGATCGATGGTAAGAATGCAGGTAGGTGTAGGAAGGGAGTCTGTGTGTCTTGAATTGACAAGACCAGACCATGACTGAAGGTTGAGTGCTGAATATAAAGGGGTGAGATGACGAGGTACAGGTGATGATGATAATTACTTAGAGGAGAGTGAATGCAGGTGTGCACCAAGGAGGATTCTGGGGAGTGTAGTGCAAAGACAGATGAGGAAGACAGACAGTGGATGTGACATTACTCCCCCCTCCTGCAAGGCGCGACCCACGCCGAAAGCAGCAGAACACAGGAGGGGTGGGTGGGTGGGTGGGTGGACGGGGGGGGTGGGCATCCTGGAGTCCGTGATGGGGAGGTGGACCGGGTGTAGATGGATGGACTCCAGGATGGTCCAGACGGCCATGGCGGAGCAGACTGGTCAGGGGGCCATGGTGAAGAAGGCTGAGGAGGTGGCCATGGTGGAGAGGACCCTTCGGGTGGCCATGGCGGCATTGGGAACCGTGTCGGTGAGGCCTCCACGGTTCCCCCAGAGGACTTATAGCCCCCCCCCCAAAATTTTCTTGGGGAAATTATCAGGCTCAGGTTCAAGGCTGGATGAGACAGGGGACGAAGGCGGCTCTGGGCTGGACAGAAACAGGGGTGAAGAAGTCTGAGCTGGGCAGGACCAGCGGCGAGGGCTCTGTGCTGGACGGGACCAGCGGCGAGGGCTCTGTGCTGGACGGGACCAGCGGCGAGGGCTCTGTGCTGGACGGGACCAGCGGTGAGGGCTCTGTGCTGGACGGGACCAGCGAGACCGGCGATGAAGAGGGATTTGTGCTGGACGGAACCAGCGATGAAGAGGGTTTTGCAAACTCTGGCTCTGGCTCGGGGAAAACGACGCTCACAGACTCTGGTGGGCAGGTGACTGGCTCTGGCTCAAGATCGTCAGGGCCGATGAGAGGAGGAAGATCGCTGAATTCATCAACCTCGGACAGAGGCTTGGTGGGCACGACGCTGTCAGTCACAGGCACGGCGGGCACGACGCATACTGCCTTGGTCTCGGCAGTTCTGGCGTGAAGTGCGGGCTCAGCTGGATTGGCGTGAAGTACAGGCTCGGCTGGACTGGCGTGAAGTGCAGCCTGCTGACTTCCGGATGATGATGGGTGGCGTGGTGAAGATGGCTGGAGATGGTGGCGTTCTGGACCCGAACCGGAATGCCGGCTCGGCAGGAACCAACCGGATGATGAACGGGGCTGCGTAGAATAATGAAAGCTGACTCATCCTGGAATCCGAAGGATTCTGCATCTTGGTCTGGTCTTCTGTCAGGTTTCGTACAGACGAAGCAGGCAAGATGGTAAGTTTGATATTTTAATAGCAGAATGGATCGGATACAGCGTGAAAGGTGAGTAAACAGGAAGTAGATAATTGGATGAAGCTTAACTGAATGATAACAAAGTCTCTCTTTCTCTTGCAGATGCAGATGATGAAGATTCTCTGAAGATGGACTGAAGAAGATCAAGATCGACGGTAAAAAATGCAGGTAGGTGTAGGAAGGGAGTCTGTGTGTCTTGAATTGACGAGACCAGACCATGACTGAAGGTTGAGTGCTGAATATAAAGGGGTGAGATGACGAGGTACAGGTGATGATGATAATTACTTAGAGGAGAGTGAATGCAGGTGTGCACCAAGGAGGATACTGGGGAGTGTAGTGCAAAGACAGATGAGGAAGACAGACGGTGGATGTGACAACTGTATGACAGTGACACTATTTTCTTTTTAGAGCTGCTTTACAGCAGAATTGAACTCTGTGTGCATCTATAGCCGCTTTCCGACCAAGTAGTTACAGGAACTTAGTTCTAGGAACTGTCCACTTCTAAACAGTTCTAAGAACTACTCTCCCCCAAACTCGGTTTTGCTGTTTGCGTTCGCACTGGCCAAGTGGCCATAGGAACTGGTAGGAGGGGTAAGGGAGTGACGCAAACACGGTGACTTTTATTTTGACGGCGCGACGGACCTTTATTTTGGCGGCGCTGAGAACGCCAGAGCAAACAATGCTCGCATTCTCTGTGTTTATTAGTTAGCAATCTGTCTAACAGTACTGTTTAATATGTTATTAGATAGAACTGTTATAGAAAGTAGACAGTATATGAAAAAAGGTTATTAGCCTATGCCGTGTGGTTGATGTCCAGTGTTGCTAGCTGGGCAGATAAACATAATCAAGTTAGGCTTGGTCCCCTCAAAGTTGCGTTGGATTTTCTCTTCAGCATAAAGTTTTAGAGACCCATCTATCACTGTTTTCCATGTTTGTATAGTTAGTTTATGGAGTATATAGGCTATAATCTGTGTGTTTACATTCTAGCTGTTTTAAAAATGGCGGGTGCTGGTGTTCCGCGTGCGTTCAGTCAATCAGCGTACACTAACGTCACGTGTAGTTCCTATAGTGCTGGTTTAGACCCTACTCTGAAGTAGGACCTAAATTAGTTCCTCCAAATGGAGTTCCTAGAACTAAAATCGTTCCTAGTTCCTGCGGTGCGAACACGCCGACATCCGGGTACTTTAGCCAATAGTTCTAGGAACTGTGAAAAGGTTCCTCCGGTCGGAAAGCGGCTATTGAATCATTATTTTCTTGTTTAAACAATCTGTATTGTATATAGCGCTATATAAATAAAGGTGACTTGACTCTGCACAATTCCTTTACTGTATTAGAAATGCAAGTTTCTTTCTACCATGATCTTGGACATTATAGGCACCATTGTTGAGCATGTTTGGATAGTTAGTCTGGACTGCTGTGTGTTTCATCACTCGGCCAGTTCTTGGACTGTGTTTGATAAGACGACATGGCTTGGACAGATATGCCAATGATTAGAATTTGTTTGTTAAATTTTCCAAATGCTTGCAAATGGCCATACTCATAAGCATCAGCCATCTTTCAGTAAAGGGCCTCAAACACAACAAGATTTTCAAGCATCTCTAACAAACCTTCATTGCAACGTGAATCAAAACAGTTCCAGTGTGGTTCCTGATCATGACATACTCATACACACTCATTTCACACAGGGTAGAAACAAAAACAGTAGATAACAGAAATATAATATTTCGAGTCACCTGAGAAGTTTCTGGTGGCCAGCATAGTAGTGAGAATAGCTCCCTGAAGGCAAAAACACAGGATATTTTAGCAAACGTTCCTCAGTAACAGTGGTGTTGTGTTACAGTATGCAAAATTCAGAATTTATTAATCGGCTCCCTTTTAATTCGCAAGTAGGAATTTGAACGGAATTGGCTTTTAATTTTATTTATTTTTTTCGTAAAACTTTCAAACAAGATCACAGACAGTAACAAAGTGTCGGCCCAGATCCGGCCCACATCTGGTATGCGTGGAATCCACATGTACCAGATGTGGCCCGGATCTGGTTTTCACCCAACATGTATTAAAGTGGAATAATGTTTATAGCTGATGGAAAAACCCTTCACTCTAAAAAAAGATGATTCTTTAAAGGTTCTTTACATGTAGTAACAATTCTATTTAGAACTGTATCATCATGAAGAACCCTTTATATGCTGAAATGGTTCTTTGCGTTAAAGTTTATGGTTCTTTATTCCTTTATTCTTTATTAATATATACAAATACTATTGATAATAGTAATATTAATAATATGAAGATACTAATGAAAATAAATATTGTTGAAAATGTTATTTATAAGGCCCTATATAGCACTTTCAAAGCATGGTTCTTTATGGAACCTTATAAAAAGGGTTCTGCCATTGATATAAGTTCAGCAAATTAAAGCCAAAATACAAGCCAAAGAACCCTAATTTGGTACTGTACTGTACCAACTTTTTGGGTACCAGCCCAGATCTTTACATCCTTCTTATCATTCTAAACAGAGTCAATGCGATCTCACAGTACGAGAGCTTCTTGCAGCCTTATGTAAACTTACCTTAAGCTTCCTTCTGGCATTGAACTTCTTCAAACATTCAACAGTCTCCTGTCTATGCATGCAAGATGCAACAGTGGAGCGATGCTAAAAGAAAAAAGAGGCACGGTAAAACGAGGATAGGTAGAGCCGTTTCCTGAACATGTAATCTCAACATAAGAAAATACCTTTGAATTAATCATCCAATAAACATTCCCTTCGGACCTTTGTCAATTCATTAATTGCTATGCTGGCTAAATTAACCTGTATATAAATGGTCAAATGTAACAATACGTGAATGCATTAATGAGGCATTTTTCTCATGTTGCAATAAAAGATGCATGTATGTTGTACAGTCCTGATGGACAGTCATGAACTCACTGAGATCCACGGGTGCTTGAGCACCTCCGCAGCAGTGATGCGTTTAGCTGGGTTGATGGTCAGCATCTTATTAATAAGATCTTTCGCCTCAGGAGTGACCGTATCCCACTCAGGTGAAGGAAACTGTGGGTGCAACAAGTATGAATCAGACACACATCATTTCTTCTGGCATTATCATCAACACTATATGAAGGACGCTTTCACTGACATCATATGCGCCAGCTTTAATTTGCTGATAGAGTCTATGTTGGTCTTCATCCCAGAAGGGTGGGTATCCAACCAGCAGAATGTAGAGAATCACACCTAAAGAAGAAATTAAGATGGATGTTAATAAACTTTAAGATTTAATCCATGCAATATATATAATCTATGCTATAGAGCAAGGCACTTAATACAAGGTATAAGGAGAGACTTTTATTTTTGACTATAGCCGCTTTCCGACCAAGTAGTTACAGGAACTTAGTTCTAGGAACTGTCCACTTCTAAACAGTTCTAAGAACTACTCTCCCCCAAACTCGGTTTTGCTGTTTGCGTTCGCACTGGCCAAGTGGCCATAGGAACTGGTAGGAGGGGTAAGGGAGTGACACAAGCACAGTGACTTTTATTTTGACGGCGCGACGGACCTTTATTTTGGCGGCGCTGAGAACGCCAGAGCAAACAATGCTCGCATTCTCTGTGTTTATTAGTTAGCGATCTGTCTAACAGTACTGTTTAATATGTTATTAGATAGAACTGTTATAGAAAGTAGACAGTATATGAAAAAAAGGTTATTAGCCTATGCCGTGTGGTTGATGTCCAGTGTTGCTAGCTGGGCAGATAAACATAATCATGTTTGGCTTGGTCCCCTCAAAGTTGCGTTGGATTTTCTCTTCAGCATAAAGGTTTAGAGAGCCATCTATCATGTTTGTATAGTTAGTTTCTGGAGTAAATATATAGGCTATAATCTGTGTGTTTACATTCTAGCTGTTTTAAAAATGGCTGGTGTTCCGCGTGCGTTCGGTCAATCAGCGTACACTAACGTCACGGGTAGTTCCTATAGTGCTGGTTTAGACCCTACTCTGAAGTAGGACCTAAATTAGTTCCTCCAAATGGAGTTCCTAGAACTAAAATCGTTCCTAGTTCCTGCGGTGTGAACACGCCGACATCCGGGTACTTTAGCCAATAGTTCTAGGAACTGTGAAAAGGTTCCTCCGGTCGGAAAGCGGCTTATGTGTCTCAAGTTGTATGTACTTTTTGAGCATTTAACATGTTAAAGTCCCCCTGTGGTGAAAATACAGCTTTTAATGTTACTAAAACTATGTGGTGTTTTTAATATGCTTTAAGACAAACCATGTGTAAATTCATAAGTCGACACCATTGCTGAGTATTTTCTCCTTAAAACTGCAGTGAACCAAAGACAGTCTCAAAAACACACTTTGAAATCGCTGGTGTTTCTGACGTCACAAACGACCTTGTAACCAATCAGATCAACGTGTGATCGTCAACGAGTGGATCTCTGAGCTGAGTGAGTGAGTGGAGGTGGGGCTCATTTGCATATTCATAGAATAGCGTATAATATTATTATAATTGTGAATGATTCATCCATGCATTCACTTTTAAAAATAAAATATTTCTAAAAAGTTTGATTATAGACTATATTTGGCTCTCCAGTGCTGGAACAGAGCTAAAACAAAGTGTGGAGATAGATCTGGCTATGCAGGACCTTAGCTTAGAGTAATTCCTTTTTTTTGCATGACACATTTATTTTATAGGCTCTTTGGCATTATCCTGAACATTGTATAAGCATTCGTTTCATGTGTCATTGTAGTTGACCTCGCTAAATCATTATAGATTAACATTATGTTTGCTGTTGTGGTAAAACAGAATTTTTTTTGTGTTGGAGTAAAGAGTCTGTGTTGGAGTCTGAGTTGCGCAGGGACCCGGCCGCCTGTTGACGACGTTAATGGGCTCCGTCTCTAAGCTAACGTTAGCTAGTGCTGCACACGGTTGCCGCTGTAGAGAGCGGAAGAGAGAGGCAAAAAGGCAAGGCTCTTGGGAGCGTGCATAAAGAGCACAACCTGGAAAAACATCCTGAGTCCTTCACATAAAAAGGATAGCCATCACTTTTGTGATGTAATTTGGTTTTCCCAGGTCTATCTGTGATCTGTGTGAATAAAAGCACAGAATATGGAAAGCTCTGGCGGTATAAAATAACTAAATCATTCAATTTCAGAACAAGTATTGGAACAACTTTTCTGTAATATATGTGATTTTTTACAGTCTGGCAAAAGACATTCAGCTTTGGTTACAGACGTGCAAGTCAAAATTCGCTGCACATCAAAGCGAATGTAGCATTGCAATGCAACACTCTGCAATGGATGCTATGGTACCATACTGCATCATCATGAATGAATGAGGCATTTATATAGCGCTTTCATATGTAGGCCTACTACTGTACACCCCAAGCGCTTTACAATCATATCAGTGAATCTCTCCTCAACCACCACCAGTGTGAACATCCACTTGGATAATGTGACGGCAGCTGCAGAACAACGGCACCAGTGCGCTCACCACACACACACCAGCTATAGGTGGAGAGGAGAGAAAGTGATAGAGCAAATTCAATGGATGGGGATTATTAGGAGGCCAGGATTGTTAAGGGCCAATGGAGGAAATTTGGCCAGGACACCGGGATTACACCCCTACTCTTTACGAGAAGTGTCATGGGATTTTTAATGACCACAGAGACTCCACAGGACCTCGGTTTAATATCTCATCCGAAGCACGGATCATGCATCCTTTCAGGCAAAAATATGACACACTAACCACATGCCCACAGGTCCACAGCTTTTCCATAGGGGTCCTTCCGTAAGACTTCAGGGGACAGGTAACCAGGAGTGCCAGCAAACCCTTATGTCAGAAAAAAAAAAACATTTATAACCTTTATTTGAGCATATATTTCACAAATTGAAAATGATAATTACATTTGCACAATTTAAATTCCCAGACTATTACAAGAAAAGTCTCCAGTCAGGCTTAAAGACCCCATTCAATGCAAATGGGAGTTTAGTCAGCATCATGCCCTTTCAAACCGGGACCACATGATGAAATTGTGGAGCGTCAAATTACACAATTCGAAACAGAACAAATTTGGAACAGTACTCTTAGAAACCCACATTATTTACTGCATATTTATACTGTATCTTGTAAACACAGTATGTATATTGACAAAGCATGGCTACAATCACATCACAATCAAGTCAATAAATAAGAAAATTAGAATGACAACATTAGGTTTCACTTTATTTTGATGGTCCCTTTAACACATTCTGTTGAGTAACATTGAGTAACTGTTGACTATAAGTAACATTGCACCTACATGTCTACTAACTCTCATTAGAGTGTTAGTTAAGTATTAATAGACTGGTAGTGTTAGGGTTAGATTAAGTTGACATGTAGTTGCAAAATTACTTATAGTCAGTAGACTGTCTGTTGGAGGACCATCACAATAAAGTGTTTGCAGATATTAAGCAGACAGTCTACTTATACTCCAATGAAAGTTAGTTGACATATAGTTGCAAAGTTACTTATAGTCAAAAGCATGTTCAAAAGGGACCATCAAAATAAAGTGTTACCAAAAATTCATTACATTGATTACAACATGTTTTAATTGGAATCCCTAGAAATCCCCTAGAAATTAAAAATCCAACTATTCCTTTGTGTATTTAGTGACCTCATTTTCTGATGCTCTTTGTCGGTTATTGTCTTTGTTTATGAGCTAAGCGGTTTCTGTTGCATTTGTGTTCTCCATCACCGTGTGTAATATTGTGTTTATTAGAATGAAAACTGGTGCAAAGATGTCTTCCTCAACTCTCCCTTCATCATCCCTGCTGGAATATTACACATATATTACATAAGGAATGTTTTCTCCCCATTATGATTTTGGTTGATTTGCTATGGTTTTGTTCATCTCTCTTATTTTGTAGTTCTGTCTGTTCCATTTTCCTGTGTATTTGTAGTCATGTTGTAGTTTTTCTGCCCGACTGCCCTGTCATTGATTGCAGGTGTGTCTTGTTCCTTTGTTTGGTTCTGCCTTTATATACCCCAGTGTTTCCCTTGTTCCTGGTCGGTTGTTCATTGTCCTCCCATGGATGTTGCATGTGTATGTGTTCAGTTCTGTTTTTTCTCCCATGTTCCTTGGTTTCCTGGTTTGATTTGTTGATCCTGGAACAACATTCTAACCAACCAATCAGATTAGAGGGACATGTTTACAGTTTATGTCAAGTTTAAGCTTAGAACCAAGGTTATGTGCTTCTACATCAGTGTAATACATCATTTCCCTCTGATTTTAGGAATAACTTATGGGTAGGGTTAGGTTTAGGGGTAGGGATAGGGTTAAGACAAAAATTTTCGGACAGGAATGTTGTTCCTAACCCTAACCCTAAGTCAAGTCAAGTCAAGTCAAAGTTAGCTAACCCTAACATGTCTTACTTGGCAAAATCACGGTGACCCTCTGGCCTCACCGGCTCAACCACGGTCATCGGGTCTGCCCAGCCTCTGATGGTCGATAAACTCAGACTTATAACTATTTGGCTCCACTTCAGTTCAGGGTCCATCACTCCTCCTTGGTCCTTTGTTCTGCCGGCTCCACCATGGCTCGCCGGTCCCTCGACTCTGCCGTGGTCTGAAATCCCTGCGACTCCATTGGGGTCCCTTGACCACCTTGGTCAGTCATTGCTCTTGTACCGCCACAGATATACGGGATCCCGGCTACACGTCACCCTCCACCCCTTTGGCTGCACTGTGGTCCTCCTACTCGCCAGCTCTGCCTTTGTCCTCACTCCCAACAATTTTGCCTTGGTCTTCCGATCCCCTGGGTCTGCCTAGTTTGTTGTCACTTTGGCTCTGCATCCCTTCATCTTCACCTGTGTTTTTTGTCCTCAGAATGTTTTAATGACCTTTCAGTCCTCTGGCTCCACTTGATCAGTACCTCGGGGACAAACAAGGAGGATAGTCCTGCTAGCTCCACCATGGCCTTCAGCTCTGCCTTGGCTCCTTGTTTGTCTGGTTCGGTTATGACTCCTGGTCTTTGGCTCTGCCCTGGCTCTTGTATTGGTGCTGGATTCTGGTCCTGAACCACCGTCCCACCCCCTGTACCGCCTCCATTCCTGAACTCTAGAGTTATGCTAGGGTTTGTAACCCGCTCATTATATTCATCACATTGTAACGTGCAAGTGTAAGGCATGTTAAAATCCTTATCTTTTTATAAATAAACACCATGTACTATGGTATAACTATGCTATCACATGGATTGTGTTACTCTGGCATAAATGGTACCCAACAAATTCTATATTCAGGAAAAGTCAGTGCTTGAAGTGGGCACTTCTATATTATAATCTGTAGCGTACCCTCACTTTTTCTTGTGTACTAGCACTTCTCACAAGTTGCTGGTACTTTCAACCAAGGAGGACTCCCTAGAATAAGTGGTGCTCAATGCAGAGCCACGCTCCACCTGTCTGGATGTCATGGGTTAAGCTTGACCTAGTCCAGCTCCATCTCTGTGGATCTAATGGGTGGAGGGATTGAGTTGTTGGTGGGGATATGGAGTGGTTGGACCTTCTAGCTCCACTAATTATACCCAATTTTAAATCTAGAAAGGGGGAGTGCTGGATGTCCAGAGAGGAGGAGCTGGACTTCACAATCCATCCATGGCTCTGCAGTGAGTAGCCTCTCACCCTGAACGCGATTTCAACCGAGGAAGACCCCCAAACCCCCATCCTCGGGAGTACTGCCACTTATTTCTTTCCCACTTCGAGCATTGGTAACAGTAAAACCTATATATTGACAAGCCAGCAGCAGGCAAATCCACCAAACCCCAACAGGCACTGGAAATAAAAGCCATTATCCTAGTTGAAACTGGGTAAACCACTGCCTTATATGTACTCTATTGGGGTGTACCGGTTCTCGGTAAAAAATCTAAACAGTACCGACACCGTGAACCTAAAATCGTGATACAAACCGAACCGTAAGCAATTTGAACCGTTACACCACTAATATGTATACCCTAAAGATGAGCTGTCATTGTGACTGAATCGAGAGAAGTAGACAAGGAAAACAAGTCAGGCTTGCAAAGTAACCAGATGTAATTGCAACCTTGAAGACAGAAATCTGAACGAGATGGTGCTAAGGCCCAATGATTACGTCAAAACGCACACGTTAAAGTTAAAGGCAATCATTAAAGTGACTCATATGAAAGAGAACATAAACTCATATTGTTTTCTTATTCTCCTAAAATTTATACAGTAATTGTATCAAATGCATAAAGATTTAAATCAGCACCAAAACAGGTGCAAATATACAGAAAAGTAACAGAAAAAGGGAACAGAACAGCGTAGCAATTCATATACTCAATATTATTTGAAGATATCTTTGTAGTGTTAATCTATGTTTTGTTTTTTTTTGCAATTCCATTTTAATGCTGTTTGGTGGTATAATAAACGGGTCATTACCAAACCAGGCCTGTTGTTCCCCTTCAACCTCAATGGCAAGGCCAAAGTCTGCTAACTTCACAGCTGCACCTTTCGATTTGGAAGCCAGAAGCAGGTTCTCTGGCTAGAAACATGGAAACAAACGGGACAAAAAAGAAAAATATTAAAGTGTTAATGAAATTTTCGTGTTTTTTTTTTCTTCCAACATATTAGAACATACATATTAGAGTAGTATTTCACTAAAGTTAATTGATAAAAGGCAAAACAATTGTATTCTCCTTGAGCTGATTTTTTAAATTAAGCTGCCTTGATGTTATTAGCTTTTAAAACTATCGATCATGGTATCTTAACATCACTTTATGCTTGACTAGTCATATTCAATGTACTGCCATGTGTACTGTTTATGGTACTGGTGTTGAGCAATATCTGCAGAGCAGAAACTGTTCAATGACCACTGCTGTTATAATTGACCGTAAATTCCCAGATCTAAGACTTAAATGTCACTGGGGCTTCTGTACCTGAATACACAGTGCAGTGTAGACAATACCACAGCCATTTGGAGACAGCACAATCAAAAGGTTGTAAGTTTAAAGGTATAAGCAATTGTATTATAAGTAGTTTTATTTTTTTAACCACTTTTTTAAATCCTTGTGAGACCCCAACTTGCTGAGTCTTGGCTGCTTTAGTCGACTGCATTCAGATTTTAGAATTATATTTGTGTCTTTTTAAGTTTCCTGGTGTTTTTTTTTCCTTCTAGATATAGTCAGAGCTTATGAATTTAGCATGAGTCGTACTGAAGAAAAGATAAAAATGAGCCACTTGTGGGATCTCACTGCATGTCTCTCACTCCCAGTGTGAATGTGTTAACCTGTTAGATAAGGCCGCTATAATGAGAACGTTTTGCTTATGCAGTATACTGTATGTAAAATAGCCCTTAGTTGTTATGTCTCTAAACAGTAAGATCAGTTGATATATTATTACCTACACACTGATAGAGCATCTGAGAGCATTTAGATTAGAACTGCATGATTAATCGTTAAAAGATAGCGATCTCAATTCAAACATGCACGCGATCTTATTCCTAAATGACAATGATTCGTCTGTGTCTATTAAACCTTTGACAAGTACGATCACAGCGAACATTCAGATCTGTGTTCTGATCAAGAGAGAGCAGTTGTCATGTTTAAGAAAGAAACAGCTTCACAAACACACAGTATCATTATTTCTGTCATACAATAATTTAAATTATCACAGAAGTACTGGGGATAAAGTTCGGATATAAACACTGATGTCTATGGGAAGCCATCAAAATCACCTTTTAAAAGTAACTGGACACTTTAAATAAAGATTGCATCAATTACATTGTTACACCAGTAGGTGGCGACAAGCCTGTTAAAAAAAATGTGTTTGTCACTGAATCATTCACTCAAGAGATTCGTTCAAAAACGCTGATTCATCCAGTAATGAAACAAGTGAAGTATTTAATCATTCATTCAAACTGATAAAAATTACATTTTGTCAAATTAATGATATATTTTTGCGGCATATATTTTGTTGTGCTCAGCCCATAATGAGTGCTACTAATAGACATTTATGGTCAATCATAATAAAATACCTTTAAGTCTCTGTGAACGACACCCATCTGATGGCAATGAAGAACAGCCTCCAAAATCTGCTGTATGCAGTGGCTTCAGGCAAAAAAAGAAAAGAAAAAGAGAGAAAACTTTTACTCAAATACAGGGGGATATATTGGCCACACTGGACTTCGACATGTGACTATGTGATCCATTTTGACCTGTCAAATGTACACATTCCAGTTTCTTTTGCTTTGCTTACTGTAACAATAAGAAAGCTATTTTCTGTTTTACTAAATTTAATTTTATGCAGTCTGATGAAAATGCAAAAATGGCAGTTTTATGGATAGTTGTGCAAAATTTGTGAGTTATCTGGCTCTTGTCAAGCCAAGGAGACTTAACTTTGGACTATTTAAGTTAGTGTGCATTTATGCATTTGCATATTTGACATTATTTGTGTAATGCTTTTATACATAGAGTGAGTTTGTGTTATGCTGATGATAGCCCACCCACCTGGCATCTGCTTCGCTGTAATATTCCCTGGCAACAATGTCTTCAAACAGCTCACCACCCGTTACTCTGGACCAGACGACAAGAATCAGCACTAGTTGAAGGATTATTTATTATACTTCTATAGGAACGTCTTTTCGCTTTTCACACTCTCACTAGTTCATTTAATTCGTCTACTAACATGGTGTATACCAGGGTGTTTTTGTGACAGTACAAAAATAAAATAAATCATATAGCTGCATTCTGAAATTATGGGGTCAAGCACAACAGTGGCTAAAAATGTGATTGCATATATTGATTTCAGGAAAAAAAAAAAATTTAATTAAAACCGAGCAGAATTACTAATGTAACGTAAATTGCTTTTACTGTCACTAAAGTCATTAGATTTGTTAAGGCTTTAGACAACAATCAAAAATATTTTTTTTATAAATTGGCATGGTGTCAAAATGACGTGAGCCACATTTTAAAAAGAAGTAAAAAAATAAATAAAAATGCTTCATTAAAATTTAAAATGGAGGATATGTAATATGGCAGACCATAGCAGATATAGTACTCTGCATAATAGGCCAAATTTAACAGAAATGAAAACAATTATATAAGCACTTTTAAACATTGTTATATTTTGGCAACTAGGTGGTGCTGGCACTGAACTTATTAAGGGCATGGTGCCAATGAAATACCAAGTTTCCTAACCATATGGGTACAGTACCAATCATTCGACCTGGTACGGCCCACGGATTATAAAGAAACCTCATGGTTTTAGGTCAAACTTTACTGTTTAAATTTCATATCCATACAATGAAAGTAAACAGTTTAGAAACAATGTTGCCTTGACTCCAATAACTTTCACAATATCTATGCTAGATATGTCTATGCTAGATATATGTCTATGCTAGTCTTCTGTGTAGTATAGTGTATATAATAAATACAACATAAGTATGTTGACTTTGTCAATGTGGTAAAACTTTTCCAAAGCAGTTGCAATATGCAACGAGAAAAAAAAAAGAAAAAAAAGTTGGGTAACACTTTCTTTTAATGTCGTCTCATTACACGTTACATGTATTTATTATAGTGTTAACAGTAAATTATGTGTAACTACAAGCAACTAACACTAAAACAAACCCTAACCCTATAGTAAGTAGGCTACATGTTGTTGATTAATATTACTCTGTACCAATGTGTAATTAAACTGTAAAAAGGGCATGTTAAAATAAAGTGTCACCAAAAGCTGAAATTTGTTAGTACTAATAATCACTATTAGATTAAAATGCCTGAAGTCTAAGAAACACCCTTATGCTTTTCAACATCTGGAAATTTTAAGACAATAGTTTTATGAAGGTGTCATACAGTAAGTGCTGTAATTATTTCAATATGAAGAAAGATATCTATTGTATCCACCCAAAGTCATTAGCTATTCCCACATAAACCCTGACATTAGCACAGGCAAGTAAATGTATTCAGCAATCTCTGAAAACAAATCATGCATTTACTCACATGGGCCTTTTTTAGGCCAATTTATAGTTTATATAAAATGCTAAGATGCTTTTTATCTGGTATGGTTGGTCAGAGAAACTTACAAGTCGAAGATGAGGTAATGGTGGCCTTCCTCTGAGATGCTGTCATGCAGTCGCACTGGTGAAGTATCGACGGTTGTGGTTTGCATGGAAAAGAGAAAAAGAGAAAACATGATCTAGAAGTCATTTTTGTTTCTTATGGTTTTCTTACAGATATTGTTTTTAGGATTGTTCTTCTTGTTCTTCACTCACTGAACATTTCACTTTAAAACTGTAGCGAAACGTGTACGACGCAACATATTTTGCATTTTGCAAAAATGTTGCCACAGGTACGTTTTTCTTGGACTACTCCTTTTGTTTTGTTGTTTATTTTCTTATTAAAGTGACATTTGACATTTGCCGTTCTTGCCTCCTACTTCCCTGAACCTGTTACAGTTACGTTTGATCGCTTAAATTCACATTATTTTATTTGAATTATGAATTAAAGTTATGGGGTAACGCAGCGCTGTTTTACTTGGTCAAAATAATCATACTAAAATACATTTAAGTGTGTTGAAAGTTATGTTATAATGCTACACTGTGTGTTCACTCAGTGGCTGTGATACTTGTTGCACACTGCAAGGCTAAGCTAGATCGATATTAGAATATCATATTAATAAAAGCTGGATGACTTGTGTTGCTAAGTGGCATGCAATTAGATTTACAATATTGTTACAGTTATGGTCAGTTTGTTTTAGCTTTCATGGACATTCATGATTTCATTAGTCACATGTCTTCCTTTTTTTGATTTTCCCGCCACTTCTTTGTTACCATGGTCACCATCATCATGAGTTTGTTTGTTTCAGCTGTGTATTGTTAATAACCTTTAATTGTGTCAGTACTTAAGTTCATCCTTTTCCTCTGTTTGTAGTCTGGTCACATTTGCGTTAAGGTGTTTCTCTTCTGCCCTGTGTGTTATTGTTGTGCGGATTATTAAAAACTACATTTGAACTTCATCATCTGTTCCTGCACACCCTGCTGACAAATATATTGTCTGGTGGAGAAAAGGCAAAACAAGAAACAATAAGACTAACCGTGTTGATTTATATAACAATTAGTTTTCTGTCAATAAATGTATCTAAACTGTTGCTCACCTATCTAATAAAACACATAATATATAAAAGCGTCTTTGGTGTTTGGAAGTAAAACCGGAAATCGGACATCGCAGATATAACATCATTGACAGGCGACGCAATGACACGGGCCGTTACACTGGTTAAAATAGCTGATTTCTCTTGATTTAAACATTGTTGGAAACATTTGGGATAACATAAATACACAGGTCAACGAAATATATAACATTGTTCAAGTGTTTTTTTAATCGCTTACATATTGTGCCTTTGCTTGGAGTCTTTTTTATTTTTATTTACAATGCAATTTATGCTTTTTTCAACATTCAGTGTTGCCTTGACTTCAATAACTTTTAAAATATCTAGGCTAGGGTCACTTGCATTTGCATTTACAAAGCCATTTATGCTTTCTCAAACTGTTTGATCAAGGAAAATATCATTTGATGTGTATCTTTTTTGGGGTAAGTCCTATAAAAGCTTTAAAAACCTTAATCGCACAAAGCAACAAAAATGGCCACCAGTAGCCAATCAAATTCCTGCATCTTCAGTTTGTGAATGACTGATGATTATGAAATTTGGCAGATCCATAGAGACCGTATATATTAGACTGTGTACCAAATCTGGTGAGAATCGGACATTAGATTGCGCTGTAAAACTAATTAAAGTCAACTCTGCAGCCATACAGCTAGAATAAAAAAAAAAGATCTATCTTCTGAACCCTTCCATGCCCATGTGCACATCCATTTCATCTCTCTGCCTCTTTTACTTACTCTAACCTGTCATAAATCATTTGCATATAATATTTTAGTATGCACCTCAAAAGGCTACTGACAAAAAGCTAGCAAGAACAAACAAACAAAATAATTCATTTAATTGATTAGCAGATATGGGTCAAAAAGAAAAAGTGTGAGGGACAGCATTTTTTAAGAGTCGTACATACTGTACATCCGAAGATATCCCTCTAAACCATTCTCAGTGTCATGCAGACTAGAGTTCACTCTATTCGCTCAGTTCAGCAAGTAGTCAGTATTACCATAGCAACTGCCTTGCCATGCCTTAGCAACCATTCAGAGCACCCTAGCAACCGCATTATAACATGACCTAGCCATATTTCGGCAACAGAACGAGACATGGGGTGGTCTTTTTACTAAGACTCATGCACAATTGTTACATACACATGAAAAGGGAACGATATGAGGCAACATTGTGGCAGTGAGTTTTGAAGCAATACTCACATATTCTTTAGGAAATGTACAAAGCGCACAACACAGGAGTATTTCACACAAACAGTCTTTAATCCAAAAATTCTTCAGATCACAGATCATAGAAACTCAGGAGACAAGAAAACAACCACTTTACATCAACGAGACCGGACAAAGAACTGAACACATCAGGGAGTATAGGTGCATCCACGCCATGTTGTAATTACCGCTATTACATGATTTCAACTTGTAAAAAGCATTCACGTCCCCGTAGAGCTCATAATTACAACTTGTAAGATGGGAATTGTTTGAGAGCTCCTACTTGTACCATGTGTCATTTAGGCATTGATAGTGGTGCCATAGAAACGCTTAATTCCCAGTCCGAGGACGTGAACAGCTCCGAATATAACGTCACGTGTTGTCATCTTGAAACTACTATAATTACGACATGGCATGAATGCAGCATTATTATACACACAACCAACTGAGGGAACTAATTAATGAATTAATCAACAACAGGTGAACTGAATCAAACCGACACATAGGCCTACTAAGGGGACTAGGTCAATTAGCAAGACAGGAACAGACACAAACACAAACACAAAGAACAAAACATAACATCCTGACAATAACATGTTTGGTATCTATGAGCTGCAATATTAATTTCCTGTATGTTAATTGACATTATATTTTGCTAACTCGGTTACTATCATAAGAAGTTTTTCTGTTAACAGCCAATCCAATTTCATATGCAAAGCACTCTGATAAAAGACAAAGGATAGTAAACTTTCGATCTGAAAGTACAACTCCTTACGGGCTCACTCAACTCCTGAGGGTGTGACATACACACGCTTTAAAAGATCACTGGCTATGAATACAGTGGGAAAAGGAAGAATTTGAAATTCTGACATGAATGCTGAGCTAGAAGTCTTCGAAGGACCCCTGGAGTTTGTTTGTGCCAGGCTGCGGCTTTGCCTTTCCATTCACCAAAGACCTTTTTCATCTGGTTCTCTCTCATCAACACAGGAGGAACTGGAGCCTCAAAGAATTGCATCAGGACATGTTATTGTCTATGGCCAAGAGAGTTATATCCTATTATAGTCTATAGACATTCTCACTCTGTTAGTCAGATGTCTGAGGCTGATTCTGTCAGGAATCCCCCAAATCAGTTACTCGATCCAAATGCTTTTATTGATCATAATTAATTATACATATTTCCCTATTGGGCTAATGTCCTACGAAATGTAGCTATTATTACTCTCCTCCTACCTCTGCATTACAAATGATAATAGAAAACGGTCTCAGATCCTCAAACCCATCATGCCTTCAATTGGCTTCATATAAAAACAAGTTTATGTTACGATCTCATTTAGATGGCTTGATAACTTACCAATATTGGAGTGCTTCAGCAGTCTGCAGATCCTAGCCTCCCTGTCCAGCTTCTGGTGATCTAAAAAATATATATATAAAGAGATTTTTCACATATATTAAAAGAAAAGCATGAGTACTTCTAGTTTTCAACATTCAAAATGGAAAATATTTACTGTGCTGTGAAAAAAATGGTACACCCCATGAAAATAAAGTTTCATAATTTTTGTGAAAGTTATCATTTATATTAAAGAACATTATTAAAGAAGCAAGTCACGCTTCTTATAAACCTCATTGAAGTGGTCTGTTTTGGTCATAAGCATTGAAATACATGGCACAATCTGTAAGGTTGGGGTGAACTCAAGGTAGAGCCGGACCCAAATGCAGTATTAATTTTTCATTTAATAATAACAAAAAATTAAAAAATAAATAAAAAAGAACCAGAACTGAACACACCACCAACGCATCCATGGACAAGACTTGACCCTGAACAGAGGAAACACAAGGGCTTATATTACCCTCCAGACAACTTGGAATTCAGATTTTTTCCACCTCCTACTTGAAAGTAACATGTGGGACGCCGTTTGACCTGTGAACTCAGGGCAGATCAATCAATCCCTTCCTCAGCGAGTCCTGCCATGTCATGCCACTTCCAAGATGTCGGCATCTTTAACAAACTAAGACTTTACGTTTATATAATGATACCTTAATTTTTGCTTTTCATCAGCTTTGCTATAATTTTACACAAAGTGTTCTTATTGTGTAATGGCAAAATCATGTGGTCAACATATGTGAAGTGTGATTGACTGGAACTCACAGAGGTCAGAAGTGGGACATTTCAAGTATTTAAGAAATTCCCATTTCGACCTTGCCTCAAACGCAAGGAATAATCAGGGTAACAAGACACAGGTGCGAACAATCAGGGAATCACAAAGGGTAACAGGAAACAGGAACAGAACAACATTACAAACTAAAAGTCCATATACAAAGCTAGCAGGGAACAACGTCAAAAGAACTTCAACATAAAAGTCCAAACACAAAACAAGGAACA
This sequence comes from Vimba vimba, assembly GCA_022828995.1. Lineage (NCBI taxonomy): Eukaryota > Metazoa > Chordata > Actinopteri > Cypriniformes > Leuciscidae > Vimba > Vimba vimba. Next base: position 35,845,137 of record CM040829.1, on the reverse strand, counting down.
TGTTCATGCTTCATCACTATCACGCAAAGATTGAAAAAATCTATCTTATTCCCCTCAGAAGGAAGTGGATTTAAAGCCACTTCCAAGCTTTAAAACCCATAATTCCACAGTATGTGAAAATGTTTGCTATGCAACACTTACATAAGAAGATCTTAACATCTCAATCCTTTCATGCAGCACATGCTTCTAAAATAGCAGCAACTTTAAGCACTCTCTGACTTTTAAATCACAATAATGACATATGTTTTAGGGACGGGTATATGTAAGTGACAACAACCCAGACAGCAATATAGTGTCGGCCCTGATCCGGCCCACATCTGGTACGCATTGAATCCACATGTACCAGATGTGGCCCGGATCTGAGCCGCTGTTGCTGCAACAAAGATTTCAAACAATACATAAGACGCAGAGCTGTTTCTAGGTCAAGACTAACAAAGGTGGTCAATGAGAATTCACCCCCACTCAACCATATTTAAAATATTTGTATAGTTCAGGGGTGTCTAAAATTGGTCCTAGAGGGCCACTGTCCAGAAGAGTTAAGCTCTAACTTGCCTCAACACACCTGCCTTTCTAGTAATCCTAGTAAGACCTTGATTATCTGGTTCAGGTGTATTTAATAGGGGTTGGAGCTGAACTCTTCTGGACAGTGGCCCTCCAGGATAAGGATTGGACACTCCTGGACTATACAAGTATTTGAAATATGGGTGAGTGGGGGTGAATTCTCATTGACCACCTTTGTTTGCCAAAAGTGGCATCTCAGCATATACAGTACCTAATGTTAGGAAAACAACTCAAAAGATGGCAGTGGATCCCCCTGAAATTACCTATACCTTTCAAAAATACCACTAAATTCCCTTAAGGTGAGTACTCTATGTTGGAAGTTTTTGCTGAATATCCCCAGCATTAAGCAAGACAAAAGAAGGAACCTAGAAAAATCTCTACAATCCCAGAAAATAGAGGAATCAATTAAACTATATGCAGAATGATAAGACCCCAGGGCCACACGGTTTCTGTGTCGAGTTCTACAAAACTTTTTCTTCACAACTGCCCTCACTGCTGCTCTAGTATGTTTAATTATTCTTTTGAACATCCATCAGACCTCACAGTGTCACAGTCATGTTCTGTTTAGTTTAATTCACGCTGAAAGGTCATGTGTAACATAGTCAAACCGACCTAGTGTTGGTTGGTTGGTTGAACCAGAACACGCGTGACCTTTCAACGTGATCACGTAATGTGTGTCGCATCACAGCTAGTGCAAGACGAGCATTTGTGGTTAAAAAGTATATAAATGTATATATATATATATATATATTTGAAAATGGCGGATGGTTTGTCTAGATCAGACTCTTATTCCTCGGCTGGATCGTGTCGAGACTTTGAAGCTGCACTGAAACTCACATTTGGACCTTCAACCCGTTGGACCCCATTGAAGTCACTATATGGAGAAAAACCCTGGAGTCTTTTCCTCAAAAACCTTCATTTCTTTTCGACTAAAGAAAGACATGAACATCTTGGATGACATGGGGGTGAGTAAATTATCAGGAAATTTTAATTCTGAAGTGAACTACTCCTTTAAAGTCCGTCAGATTTACTTTCTTGTAGATTGCAAGGACTTATCTCTGTTTAGTATTTCACTTAATTTCCTCAAATCTGCAGAGTTTTGGCCCTAGGGGTTAATATCTGCACTGCATATGGCTGTGCAATGTGCATTTACCTTTAACTGGAATTTAGCTGGAAATTTATAAATTAAGCACTACCTTCTCACAAACATTTTGAATAGTTTGGGCCAACATAAGATCAGATATTAACCCTGACCCAGGCTGACCTCTCAATCATCACATCACCCTTTAAGCCTGCACACGATATAAGCCCACTTGTTCTTTTAATTTGAAATACAACAAGAACAAATCATAAGAACAATTATATGTTTCAAAGAAAATGCATGCTTTACTTTTTATTTGGAGTACTTTTCACATTTGTCAGTTTAGGCGAAACATTATATCAGTGCTTAGATCAGAGAGTCATTTTTTATTTAATAATACTAACTTTTTGGAAGAATATTCAGATATCTCTACTTTGAAAAGAAACTTTGATTTGGGTGGGCACAATAAGGTTATTTCCTCTGAGAAGTGCTGAAATCACTGCAGTGTCATCCTACTCATTTGGATGATGCACAAATGCAGAACTCTCCGGAGGATTACATTTAGCCGTCCTTTTGAGGCTGTGTGTTCGTCAAGCGCTTCCGACACATGTAATGGTTTTCGATTAATACCAATTTTCTTAAGAGAGCAGCAAAATACAGATATGCTTGTCCAATGGAAGTTTTTCCTCTGAAGCTTTAGGGAATTTTACTTAAGGAAGGAGATCAACAATACTCAGTTATTAAGACATTCAGTAGTTAACTTTCTGAAGTCATGGTGCAGGTTAATACAGGTTTCTTATTATCAAGTTATTGATAATAATAATAATAATAATAATAATACACTTTTATTGTCATACATAAAAGGCAGCTCAAAGTGCTTCACAAGGTAAAAACTAATTTTGGCAATACAATTACACACAATATCAATATAAAAATACTCCAAAGCAACCATAAAAGGTTCACAAGGTAAAATAAACACACGTTCACACAATTATACACAATATCAATATACCCATAAGCAACTTTAAAAAGATTTGTCTTAACCTGCCTTTTAAAATTTGAATGCTAGTTGCCTCTCTCACTTCATTTGGTAGACAATAGTGGGTGAAAGAAACACCACCAGACTGTTTGAGATTTACTGTATATGTGCCAAAGCACCAGAGGATCTTAAACTAGAATTTGGAATCTTGACAGACAGTCTGTAACATATAAAGGTGCCAGATTATGCAGTGTTTTATAAATGAATAAAATAATCTATAGTGAACTGGAACCAATGCAACTTCTTTAAAACCGGTGTAAAATACTCTGTCCTTTTTAGTTTCATTGGTACTCTGGCTGCTGCATTTTGTATTAGTTATACACCAGTATATTACAATAAGACAGGAAAAAATAAATGCATGAATTAGTGTCTTAGCATCATCCAAAGATTAAAAAATACAAAACATGATTTTATTAACTCCTGGATAATAGCAGGGTTCTGGAAAACGTTTGCTAACTTAAGGGGCCCTTTTTTAACGATCTGAAACGCAAGTATCAAGCGCGAAACGCAAGTAACTTTGTGGGCGGGTCTTGGGCGCTGTTGCTATTATACCGGCGGGATAAATGACTCTTGCGCCTGATGCAAATCTAAAATGTGTTGGTCTGAAGGAGCTTCATTACTCATAGGTGTGGTTTGGGCGTAACGTGAAATAAACCAATCAGAGTGTCATCTCACATTCCCTCTAAGAGCAGGCGCGCTTGTTCCATGGCGGATTGCTATTATAACGGCGGATTTGCCAGGAGCGGTTCACAGCCGAGGAGACCGAGGTTCTCGTCAGGGCCATAAAACACAGAGAAGTGACGTTGGGGATGGAGAAACACACCCAAATTAGCTTCTGGTAAAACAGGCGTATAATAATTTGGGTAAATGTGTGAGCTAGATTTATGCCTATTTTTTCACATCTTCATGGACACAACAATGATTCCCCTCGTGTGTTAATATTTTTCCTTGTAATAATGTATGGTTTTCTAAAAATGGCAACTGCTGTGTCTGTGTAGATGAGATAAGCAAAGTGTATGCGCGTTGTAGACACGCTACACTGATTATGGCCAAGCATGCGCCCTCAAAATAGCATCTGAATAACATGCGCAACGCGCCACTGACTTTAGACGAGGTTTTTCCTGGTCTGTGGCAGAATTGTTTTCTAAACCTGCAAAATAGCACCATGGAACGTTTGCGCCGGAACACACCTCCTCTTTGCGCTGAACCGCCCCCGGGAGCGCAAATGCATTTCCTAGATTAGGCTACCGACGTGCGTCTGTGGAGGGAAAAGTCTGCTGTGTGCGGGTGCAAAATAGGAATGATACATGCGTCGGTGTACAAAGTCAATTGCGCTGGGTGCAAGATAGGGCCCAAGGTCTGTTATAGACAATCAAGTTAACATATTACTGAGTTAAACTCTTATTAATATAGCTAACCAAGTTGGGTTTACATGCCAATGAGCCAATCAGCTTAAAGTCCCCCTGTAGTAAATCATTTTATCCCTTAAAACTCATCTTTGATCACCAAAATGACATAATTAAACGTTTTTTCCTTGAAAAACAAATCGTCATACATAGCTTGAATGTAACTCGACACCCTTGCCTCATTTAGTATTCGCGGTTCTATGAATATGTAAATGAGCCCCGCCTCCACTCACTCACTCACTCACTCAGCTCAGAGATCCACTCGTTGACGATCACACGTTGATCTGATTGGTTACAAGGTAGTTTGTGACGTCAGAAACACCAGCGATTTCAAAGTGTGTTTTTGAGACTGTCTTTGGTTCACTGCAGTTTTAAGGAGAAAATACTCAGCAATGGTGTCGACTTAAGAATTTACACATGGTTTGTCTTAAAGCATATTAAAAACACCACATAGACACATAAACAACATTAAAAACTGGATTTTCACCACAGGGGGACTTTAACTAATGCAGTCATCTGAGATTGGATTTGTTAGAAAAGTACATCTGTGTTGAAAACAATTGTCTTGAAGTGTATTTCTTTACATATTAACATCATATAGGCAGATGTTAAATGAAAATCGAACACACTGTGTGAACATTGGTTGGGTCTATATGCTTTTTGGAGCTGGACTGAAGTTTATATCTCTAGACTGGGGGGAAAAGTTTAATGGAGTTTATAATCACTATAGGCCTATAATCTATAACCTATTTCAACTTATCTAAGTCCTTATCTATCTATCTTATCTAACTTTTGCTTTTAAAGGCTAAAAAAGAATTGTGGACAGAAGACTGATCTTATGTTTCATAATTACCTTTTTTGTTTTATCTATTCATGTATTTATAATATATTTACAATTGAAAAAAATTAAGGGTTTAGGGTCTAATTCTCACTATTAACTAGTTGCTTAGCATGCAAATGACTAGGATATTAGTAGTTTATTAGTACTTATAAAACACATACTAATGCCTTATTCTGTCATGGTTAATAGTTAGTTAATAATGAGAATTGGATCCTAATCTAAAGTGTGAAGAAATATATTTATGTAAAATGTCTGTCAATATTATTGGCTCATGTTCAGATATTTTATCAGTATTAATATTTGTTATAATACAATACTTGGTAACACTTTACAAAGACGTTCTATTAGTCAATGTTTGTTAAAGCATTAACTAATATTAACTAACAATGAGCAATACTTTTTTTTTTACAGTATTTATTAAATCTTTGTTAATGCAGTATCAATAAAACTGTTAGCTCAGGTCCATTAAATAAAATTAACAGATACAACTTTTGATTTGTATAATGATGTGTAATAACTAAGATTAATAAATGATCTATAAAGGTTTTGTTCACAAATTGAACCTTTTTGTAAAGTGTTACCAAATACTTATAGTAAACATTACTAAATAAATATAAAATAATAAAGTATTAGTTTTAAAATAAGCATTTTATAAACATTAATTTACACAAAAAAAGAAGAAAAAAAAGAAAAAATTAGCAAAATGTGCTGGAAACAGAGTCTTCCAAAGTAATCTTTACTTGAGAATACATTAAAGCCACCAAGACTTGTGTTTAGACTTTTCTTGAAAACATGCTTTGGAAAAAGCATGGTAAAACTCTTCTTGCTGAATAAATCATGGTGGCGAACAGCACTGTTTCCTCACAGCAGGAAACCCTAGTCCTGACTGAGCCAGGAGTTTCCTCAAAGACATGCAGCATTGGTGAAGGGGAGAAACTAAATTGTGCTAATGTGTGTGTGTGTGTGTGTGTGTGTGAAAGAGAGAGAGAGAGCTGTGACGGACTGGCCATCTGTCTGGGGTATTCCCTGCCTGTGGCCTGAGATGCATTCCCATGAACCCACTGATGATAAGATCATGCAAGCAAGTAAAAAGTGACTGGGGCAAGGAAAATGTTGGATGTGTCGAAGTGAATGTTCATTCCAATAAGGTCATTTTATGATAAGTGTTTCCTCATCCATTTGTCATGTTGTTGAAAGTAGAGCAAGCGTTTAGTATGTCACAAACAGAATTGGGTATCATTTACTGTCAACGACTCGGCACAACGCAATCAGTGTCGGGGAAGCTCATTTTTCCCTCTTGGTTTCCCCAGTTCTCAGTTACACTACTAATAGTGTGGAATGTGGACAGCTGGTTACTTTGACTATACAGAGAAGGGGAAGTATTTAGGGCAGACTAAGGGTAACATATTTTAAGCCGTCGTGTAAACAGCCGTTTACACGACGGCTTAAAATGGAGAAGTTTTCCCTTTGAGTTTTCCGCGTACAGACAACACCATTGTCAAAACGATCCCCATTCACTTGGATCCGTGAAAAACGCTGTATTCTGCTGCCAGGCCAGTAGATGGCGATGAAACGCTATAGACTGAACACATCATATGCATGTGCATGACGTCATCGTCTTCAGTGATTCCTGTTTTTGTTGTTTACACGGAGACCGTTTTCAAAAACTTACACTTTGAAACCTATTTTCTAAAGTTTGCGTTTTCAGGCACCCAAAACACTGTTGTCGTGTAAACGAACGGCTAAAAAGGCATAAAACGTTAGTTTTTATTGCGTGAAAGTGCTATAATCCCATAAAAGCGCTGATGGGAGTGGAAAGTTCTGTGTGTGATCTACTGAAGACGCGCCAATTCAAGAACACAAACGCAGCCGGATCATTTCCATAATAACCAACACAATCTACCAAGAGCAGCACAAATTAGCGTCTGGTTTAAGACATGCTTTTTTGGGCGTTAAATAACGGTGCAAATACCAGCAAATTGACAAGCGCAAACCTGAGTAAATCACCTTGTGTGTTTCATTTAAATACTCTCCTCACATACATTTTGTGTCTGAAAGGGAAACTTCAGCAAATGCATATGCAATAATTAGCCGCACTAATTTTTCACTGTGTTTTTAGTAAATCCTGATAATAGTTTTTTAACAGCGCCAAAAAGTCTGGCCTTAAGTCTTTCTCTGGTTTAGTTCACTGGCCTTCTACTACAGATCTCGTGTTTGTTATATTTATGATGATGGAATGGAAATGTTTTTTTTTTTTAATTGTTTTTTCTAAAAGATTTTTGAAACTGTTGCTTTTTACACCCCCACATTTTTCTTCTTATTTTTTTTTACTATATGTCAATAACAATGATGTGGGACATTTGCTATATATTGACCTAGCTAAGTAGATCTGAATATAAAGCAGCAATCTATCTATACCATCACAACATTGTATGATCAGTTAAATGCAACATTTACAATTTTACTGATCCTCTATCATTTATCAGACAGAAAGTTATAAACATATGCATGTAAATTACAGAATAACCTACAGCTACAAAAATCTTTAAAGCTTGATTGGCACATATCGTGTAGTCTCATCAGACCATTTCAATACGGTGTCCTCCTGTGGTAAAAATCAGTTTTTAATGTTGTTTATGTGTCTATGTGGTGTTTTTAATATGCTTTAAGACAAACCATGTGTAAATTCATAAGTCGACACCATTGCTGAGTATTTTCTCCTTAAAACTGCAGTGAACCAAAGACAGTCTCAAAAACACGCTTTGAAATCGCTGGTGTTTCTGACGTCACAAACTACCTTGTAACCAATCAGATCAACGTGTGATCGTCAACCAGTGGATCTCTGAGCTGAGTGAGTGGAGGCGGGGCTCATTTGCATATTCATAGAACCGCGTATACTAAATGAGGCAAGGGTGCTGAGTTACATTCAAGATATTTTAAGGCATGAAGATTTTTTTCCAAAGATGAGTTTTAAGGGATAAAATTATTGACTACAGGGGGACTTTAAGTCCATCCATCCATTCATTCTCCAAACCGCTTTTCCTATGTAGGGTTGTGAGGATGCTGGAGCCTATCCCAGTATTTCAGGCCATATAGGCAGGGAAACAACCTGGACGGATGGCCAGTCCATCACAGGAATAACACACACACACACCTGGCTCACCTGGGATTCAAACTGCGGACTTTCTCACTGTAAGGCGACCCAATGAGTCAGCAATTTGAAGATATATACTCTAAACATTTATGCATGAATCACTGGCCAAATTAGAGCAAGGAGTTGTGAAACATCATCTACAAAGAAGGGGTGAGCAATGGAAATAGGAAGTGGCTCATCTCAGGAAAACCAGCACCCCAGTGATCCATTTTCCATTTGTAGCAACCTCTTCAGAGAATGACACCTTCAAATATGCCAGTCGCTTCCAATATTAGACCCCCATTAACCTAGAATTTCCTAGTTTTGTCTCTGCTAGGGAGACAGAGGAATTAATTGAGAAATGTGAACATTTCAGTGTTGTCTGCCCGAAGTTGGTAAATGGCTAAGACGAACGAGTTTCTCAACAAGTTTGTCAAGCCCTGTTCGTAACAATGTTTGGAAACGTGTTCTAAATGGAAGTAGCATAAACCCCCAAATATAAAACCCCAAGGATTTCTTCGACAGAAGTGAAAGAGCCAGGATATATGCTTGGGGTTAACCTGATGGGCCACTTTTCGAAAAGCAACAATGGTAGTACTTTCTTTAGTTATGGCCGACTGTTTCACAAAGTGGATCGTGCATTTCCCATTGCGAAACAGAAACACTGTGAATTTGTCTCATCTTTAAGGATGAAATCTTCAGCAGGTGGGGGGGTTCTTTCAGTCCATGGACTGCAATTTCTTGGCCTGCGATTGGTCAACCTATGCAAGAACTGGGGGCGACTCAAAAACGAACTGTAAATATTTATAAATGCAGGTCAGTTTTTCCCCAATTAGGGATAGCAATGCATTTTTTATAGTTGAGCTTGAACAGTATCACAGCATCATACAAGTAGGCACTGCACATCTGAGGCTGCGGGGGAGTCACTAATATCTTGGCTGCTCTTCCAGATTTAATTGCATACGTACCCTCTGTAGGTTTCTGTTTGAAGATTAAGATCTATATAGATGTTTGAAGATTAGAATATTTATTAGTATTAATGGTAGGTAGGGGATAACTGCCAGTTTTATTAGTAGCCGATATATCGTTTTTTTTGTGTGTGTGTGTGTGTGTGTGTGTGTGTGTGTGTGTGTGTGTGCGTATTTCTGATTGTTTTTCTCTCTCTTGCCCTGAGTGACCTTTCCAGTAAGAGTAAGGCTTTCGCCACTCTTGATGCTTCGAATCTTTTCCCGGAACAATCAGGGGAAAGCCTCAGTGCTTCATGAGGCTTAATTAGCCCATCCCTAGTAGAGTGCACGCAAACACTATAATGAATGCAAAAGGCAGTATTTAATAAATCCACAAGCAATAATCCACATAAAGAGAACAGCACACAACACATCTAATATAAACGAGACCCGACAGCAATAAACAGAAACAGAGGAACTTAAGTATACATGCAAACGAGGATAATTAATGATACACACCTGAACTGAATGACGAAAGTCCAAAATGAGTGAGATTGTGACACTATGGCTCTTGAACATGACATATAGGATATTACAGAATGAGAAACACTGATTTGTTTAACATTAGAAACACATGGGTGATCGTGCCTCAGAAGTGCTATTTAAAAGGATATTCAAATTACTGAAATCGTTGTTCTTCCTTTGTTTCATGTGGTCAAGATAAAAAAAAGGCCCATGATGGCACTGTGGGGATTTTTCCTCCACTTTTACACTGATATTCACTACCTCTATCCAACAGGAGGTTGGCCAGTTTGGATTTAATTTACGACAGACTTAATATTTATCCGAATCACGTCAAATCTGGTCCGAAAAAATATGAGACACGGCTGATGTTAAACTGCAAAAGGACTTTTGATGTCTTGAATAAAAAGATTATTGATTTGCTTTAAATCTAATTCGTCACACACATCACAGTAAAAGTTAAGAAATGAGTGTGGCGGGAAGTGGGGGAGTTGTGACTCAAGCACCGTCTTGTGACTCAAATGGTCTAGCCAGTTTCACTTACAGTCCCCAAACTTGGTACATATATTGTTCTCATCCAGCTAGACATCTTTCAAAATGACAGTCATTAGCTCTGCCAAACATGTTAACTATTTTGAATTTAATGTGGATTTTTTAAAGACCACTAAACACTTGTTTTGAGAGATGTGGTAACCGTAATACATATAAGCAGAATAAGCAATCCATACCTTTAAATTATTGACAAAAATGTCGAGGTGGCAGCAGAGTATTAAATATTTTTCAATAATTCAATTGTCTGGAGTCAATTATTCCTTACATAAGATGTTTTTGCATAAGGGTTTGATTTGTCGCCTGAAGTGTGATCCTGTGAACACCTGTCAGGTAGATTACACCTTTCCTCTGACACATGAATACTTCTCGCTACATTTACAGTACATTTGTTGAGCTTTCTATAGAAAGTTCCTGACAAATGAGGGAAGTGAAGTAATTCATCTTAACAGCAAAGTGATTCGTGTTAAGGAGGCAGTAACATGGGACAGGCTATAATGCAAAGTGCCAAGATTATTCTGAATACAGGCCAGAATAGAGATGAAAGCAAGAGAAATTATGGAATATAAAGATATAAAGCATTTTGTTTAATATTCTGAGTTACCTTATGCACAGAAACCTGCCCTGGTTAGAAACCTTTTGCAAAAACAAAAACAAAATGTTCAATTCAATTCATTTTAAAATTGATTGACTGAGAGAACAGATCCTTCCAAACACCATGAATGAGAGGGATGGTTTATAAATAATGAATCATGCGTCATAAGTCATAAATCAACTACTAGTGTGTATGAACGAGTTATGTGTGCTGTAACTGGTTTAATAGGGTCTGTGAGAGAGTTAAAGTTACGTCTTAACTACTGATCTAGTCATCTTAGAAGATTAGTTTACCTTCAATAACCACTGCGGAAACTGCCCAGGGCTTCGTTTCTCTAAAGTAGATTAGAACCAATGGTCTCTACAATCAACTTAGATTGTGATGCTTTTGAGAAACACAGCCCTGGCTTTCCCATGATATCCCCTTTCAGTCAACCAAAAACATAATGTTGGCAATTTTAAGTGTGCCTTATTATTGACACAGCTTGGTCAGATCTATATGTGAAATTTATGATTTAAGCCTCTGTAATGTCACTAAATTTGACTCACTGGAGACCAAAAACATTGGCACTCATGCACTTTTTATCTAAAATTAAGTTTCAATTTAACAAAGTATTTAGTCTCCACAATTATTTATTTGACTGTCAATATTACAGGATATTTGTTTTTTATTCAGAACTTAATTAATGGATTTAAATAAGAAAATAGACAGAACTGACCAAATTTTTGGTCCCCTAGACTTAAAGGGATCCTATTATCCCCTTTTACAAAGTCTTGATTTTATTTTTGGTGTACTAGAATATGCTTTTATATTTGATTGTTAAAAAAACACATTGTTTTTTATATATTTTACATTATTACAGCTCCTCTCTTCCTAGTCTGTCTCGAACATGCTGTATAGTTCCTGTTTCGATGAAACCCCTCCTTCCGAAATGTGCTCTGATTGGTTGGCTGGCCCAGTGTGTTGTGATTGGCAGCGCTTAGCGGGTGTTTGGGAAATGTCATGGCACTTACCATATCTTACCATATATTACACCTGAGTTTTATCTGCTCAGGTGTAAATATTAAGGATGGCGTCAAATTCAAACCAATTAAAGCCTGATTCAGAATTAAGAATGTTAACAAACAAGAGGATCGTCCAGAACGGATTTCAAGCAAGCACGGATTTCACAGGAAACTTCAGAGGGGTATGTTTTTTTTCATTGTTTTTTTTCAAATTTTCTTATACATTTGAGATACGTTATACACCATTTAATCATGATACTTGTCGGAAAACTATGGTAATACAAACAGTAATCAATCACAAAACCATGGTTAATTTTCCTAAGGTGCGGTGAATAGTCTTACAAAAGCGAGAGCTTACAGAAGCTCCAGTAAACACTATATCAACACTAATAAGTTTGTTAGCCTTAGCAAGGTCGAAATAAATGAGTTTTAGAAACAGGGTGGAAAAAAACATGTCTCTTTGGCAAAGCCGACACTGTCTTCTCTATTGCAGCTCAACCAGGCCTTGTCCCCTTTTTTTGCATAGTCAGTGGGCGGGGATTATTTAAATGAGTAACATTATGACTTCACGAAGCCCGTAAAAAATGCGTTGTAGTCCAAACGAGCCGTTGTAGTTCTTGGAAAGTGTATTCTGTTAAATAAAATATCTCCCTTTGGAGTGGACTTTGAACTTGCAGATCTTTTTATGCTCAAACAGCAACATTACACACCAACTAATGTTGAAAAGTGAAAAAGCATAACAAGACCCCTTTAATATTTGGTAGAACAGCCTTTGGTCAAAATAACTGCAATAAAGTACTTTCTAAAATGATCAAGCTCTCTGCACCGCTGTACTGTAATTTTGGCCCACTCCTCTTGTGCAAACTGCTCCAGTTCCCCCATATTAGATTGGCGTCTTCCCTTAACTTCTGTTTCCAGACCTCTCCACAAGCTTTCAATGTGATTTAGATCTAGACTCATTGCTGAACAGTCCAGAATTTTGTCTTGAGTGATTCCTGGGTGCATTTTGCCCTACATAAAGACCTTTGATTTTCAATGGAGACAAAGCTTTCTGACACTGTCCAACATTGTGCCCCAAAATACCCTTTTCACTGGATTTCATGATGCCATGCACACAACCACACTCAGTGCCAGAGGCAGCAGAGCATCCCCAAAACACTGGTGAACATGTTTGACTGTAAGGAACCTTCTCTTTTCTTTGAAAGCTTTATTTTGTTTTCTGTGATGGCATGGTTTACTCAAAAGCTCTAATTTGGTCTCATCTGTCAGGACATTATTCCATAACCGCTAGAAATTTTACGTTCTCAAAACATCCCCACTGGTGTCAAGGAAGTCACCTAGTAATGTTCCCCGATGTTCATGATGTGGAGTTGTTTAAAGGATTGGGGGACGTTATTTGGCGGGCCTTCGGGGAACATTCAGGATGTTTACGGAACATTTATGGGACCACATTTTATTTGGATATGTAATGTTCCCAGAAAGTTCTCAGAATGTGCCCGCTGGTATCAAGGACGTCGCATGGTTGCGTTCCCAGAATGTTCCGAGACAGTCATGATGTGGAGTTCTTTAAACGTTTAGGAGATGTTATTTGGCGGACCTTCAGAGAACATTCAGGACGTTCTGGGAATGTTTAGGGGACCATTACTATGGGTCGTTCCCTCTAGTTCTTGACTAGGGTTGTCAAAAGTAAAGGTACTTTGGTACCAAGTCGGTACTGATTTTTTTTTTTTTTACGAGTGACGATACCAGCATTTCAGTAGTAACAGTAGTACCGAGTACTGAGTATATTCAGTACCCACTAATAGGCAGCTGGTTTCAGTCATTTCCGTGTTTATCTAAGCTCAGGGCTAATACTTTTTACTTAGCATTGTAGCCGATATACATCGCGATACATACTAGTGTATGGAACGTCCCAATAAAGACATATCGGGAATGTTATTATATGACCAACAGAGGACCACGTGGGAACTGTTCTGTTAACATCCCAAATGTTCTCTTTGTAACGTTCTTATGTGACCATAAAATAACCAAAATGGAGCATCCTCATAAAATCATATAAGGAACCTTGAACTGCAGCACTTTCATAACCACAAGAGGTAGGAACGTCCCTATTGTTCTGTAAAGGTTTGGGATTCTCATCACCTTTAGAGAACTTTTAGGGAATGTTTTGCAAGGTTGCGAGAACGTCCCCTCTTATGTGGGTAGATATTTTGGTGCATTCAGGTGTGTTCTGGCAAATTTCAGTCTGGCTTTCTTATGCCAGTCAGTGGGGTTCTCCTGGGTTTCCATTACCACGTAACTCTCTTTCTTTGAGTGATGGTGCAAGCTGTGTGCCGGTGCAAAAAACAGCGGGCTAAAGTGCTTTCTCCACCACTGATTCTTCACTGCAATCTTCTATCAAGTTTCCGCTTGTGGCCTCGTCCAGTGCGGTCAGCTACAGTGCCTTCTTGCTAACATTAAGTACGTGGAAACAGGAAAAGCAAGGTCTCAGGAGATGCTCTTGGAGCCTTGAGATTGTCCATCTTAATCTTGCGTACGACCTCAGATAATTCTCTGGTTTTCTTTCTGTTGTTCATGCCCATTGCAGTACAAACAATAACATAAACATTTTCTCTATTCAAACTGGCTGAATTCATGATTCTTTCAACTCAACAAAAGAAAGTTCAGTTCCAAAGTAAATAAGAATATCTCTGCTCTAGAAGGCATCATTAATATTTTCGAGGTCATTTTAGGATTTCTCTGTGGAATTAGGTAATTTTGTTTTGTTCAACTGCATGCATACATATTCGGATACCAAATTATGTTTTAATTCTGTAAGATATTATGCAATTATTTTTTTGAGTGCAAGGATGCCAGTATTTGTTGCTACCACTGCCATGTTCTGAACAGGAAAAAAAACAGAATAATTTTTTTTTCCCCTCTTCAGGAGATTTTCACATAATTTTCTCACCAAATATACTCTGTTTTTACATGCACAGAAACAGGTCCAAAATAGAATATACCTTCACAGAATATATATTACTATTGTAAAGTAATAAAAAAACACACATGATGTGCTTGAAATGGTTGGCTATTGAAGACTGATGGAGAAGCTGTTAGAAGCAATAATGGATCTCATGCACACTCTATTGTTTAAAAACCCATTAAAACAACAATGCAAGTACAGTAGCTACTATTTGAAGCATATAATATGATGTGTGCTTGGCAACATGGTGTAGGAGGTGTGCGGCTGCCTTCAGGGTATATCACTGCCTCCTACTGCTCTACTTGACTTTCAGCTTTTACAATATCAGCTTCCAGGGAGAAAAAAAAGCCTTTCTTTTACAGCTATGACAATCATACAACAATCACCATTTGTACAGAAATTTCTTTAAAAATGACAAATGCATATATAGTACCTAGGCTACTCCAAGATCTTCAGTCCTACTCTAATAATTTAGACATCTAGTTGTCTGTTTTTTCACACGAACCCTCCGGTTCAGTTCCAAAAGCTTATTTCTCTATCACAATAAGAAAGGAACAGTTTAACATCCACCTTGATTAAATTGTTGAAAAATTAGAAAGTTCAGGGCTTATACCTGACAGTTTGAACTATAAATACCTACTTATTTGAACTAAGATGTCACATGTTATTAAAGGCACCACATCTGCATTTGAGCACTTTGGGGTTTAAAACTGAATTTGTCTTTGCACTTGACATTAACACAGCATTCATACGTCATACAACTCAATACATGCAATTCTCTTGTGTAGGAAACTCCCTGCCAATAAATGTAAATGAAAGTGCATGATTGTTATGAGGTAAAAAAAGATCAATGACTTGGAGCAGTTAGTTAGAGGTAATCAGTCTTTCTTTTTCTGTATCAAATTAGACAATCTACATTTTTATGTAACTGACATAAAAAAGTTATAAACAGTCTTAAAGAAAAAAAATTTATGACTTACTTGTAAGCCTAGTCTTATAATTTTATGCAACCAGCATTTGGTCTTTGAAAGTAACAACTTATTACATGTTTTTGACCTTTATATGCTTAATAATGACAGCATGTCAAATCCTTACTTTAAAGGGATAGCTCACCCAAAAATGAAAATTCTGTCATTGTAATTACTCACCCTCGTGTCGTTCCAAACTCATAAGACTTTCGTTCATTTTCGGAAAACAAATGAAGAACTGTTTGATGAAATCTGAGAGCTTTCTATTTCTCCATTGACAGCTGCGCAACTGAAACTTTGACGCTTTAAAAAGTTCATAAAGAGATTGGACCTCATTGGTTCTTGCCGAAGCTGAAACGTGTTGCGTAACACGAGAATGAACCTCATTGGTCCTTGCAGAAGCTCAAACGTGTTGCGTAACACGAGAATGAACCTCATTGGTTCTTGCCGAAGCTCAAACGTGTTGCGTAATACCAGAATGAACCTCATTGGTTCTTGCCGAAGCTCAAACGTGTTGCGTAATACCAGAATGAACCTCATTGGTTCTTGCCGAAGCTGAAACGTGTTGCGTAACACGAGAATGAACCTCATTGGTCCTTGCAGAAGCTCAAACGTGCTGCGTAACACGAGAATGAACCTCATTGGTTCTTGCCGAAGCTCAAACGTGTTGCGTAATACCAGAATGAACCTCATTGGTTCTTGCCGAAGCTGAAACGTGTTGCGTAACACGAGAATGAACCTCATTGGTTCTTGCCGAAGCTGAAACGTGCTGCGTAACACGAGAATGAACCTCATTGGTTCTTGCCGAAGCTCAAACGTGCTGCGTAACACGAGAATGAACCTCATTGGTTCTTGCCGAAGCTGAAACGTGCTGCGTAACACGAGAATGAACCTCATTGTTTCTTGTTGAAGCTCAAACGTGCTGCGTAACACGAGAATGAACCTCATTGGTTCTTGTTGAAGCTCAAACGTGCTGCGTAACACGAGAATGAACCTCATTGGTTCTTGCCGAAGCTCAAACGTGCTGCGTAACACGAGGATGAACCTCATTGGTTCTCGCCGAAGCTCAAACGTGCTGCATAACACGAGAATGAACCTCATTGGTTCTTGCAGAAGCTGAAACGTGCTGCGTAACACGAGAATGAACCTCATTGGTTCTTGCCGAAGCTCAAACGTGCTGCGTAACACGAGAATGAACCTCATTGGTTCTTGCAGAAGCTCAAACGTGCTGCATAACACGAGAATGAACCTCATTGGTTCTCGCTGAAGCTCAAACGTGCTGCATAACACGAGAATGAACCTCATTGGTTCTTGCCGAAGCTCAAACGTGCTGCGTAACACGAGAATGAACCTCATTGGTTCTTGCCGAAGCTCAAACGTGCTGCGTAACACGAGGATGAACCTCATTGGTTCTCGCTGAAGCTCAAACGTGCTGCGTAACACGAGAATGAACCTCATTGGTTCTTGCCGAAGCTCAAACGTGTTGCGTAACACGAGAATGAACCTCATTGGTTCTTGCAGAAGCTGAAACGTGCTGCGTAACACGAGAATGAACCTCATTGGTCCTTGCAGAAGCTCAAACGTGCTGCGTAACACGAGAATGAACCTCATTGGTCCTTGCAGAAGCTCAAACGTGCTGCGTAACACGAGAATGAACCTCATTGGTTCTTGCCGAAGCTCAAACGTGTTGCGTAATACCAGAATGAACCTCATTGGTTCTTGCCGAAGCTGAAACGTGTTGCGTAACACGAGAATGAACCTCATTGGTTCTTGCCGAAGCTGAAACGTGCTGCGTAACACGAGAATGAACCTCATTGGTTCTTGCCGAAGCTCAAACGTGCTGCGTAACACGAGAATGAACCTCATTGGTTCTTGCCGAAGCTCAAACGTGCTGCGTAACACGAGAATGAACCTCATTGGTTCTTGCCGAAGCTGAAACGTGCTGCGTAACACGAGAATGAACCTCATTGGTTCTTGCCAAAGCTGAAACGTGCTGCGTAACACGAGAATGAACCTCATTGTTTCTTGTTGAAGCTCAAACGTGCTGCGTAACACGAGAATGAACCTCATTGGTTCTTGTTGAAGCTCAAACGTGCTGCGTAACACGAGAATGAACCTCATTGGTTCTTGCCGAAGCTCAAACGTGCTGCGTAACACGAGGATGAACCTCATTGGTTCTCGCCGAAGCTCAAACGTGCTGCATAACACGAGAATGAACCTCATTGGTTCTTGCCAAAGCTCAAACGTGCTGCATAACACGAGAATGAACCTCATTGGTTCTTGCAGAAGCTGAAACGTGCTGCGTAACACGAGAATGAACCTCATTGGTTCTCGCTGAAGCTCAAACGTGCTGCATAACACGAGAATGAACCTCATTGGTTCTTGCCGAAGCTCAAACGTGCTGCGTAACACGAGAATGAACCTCATTGGTTCTTGCAGAAGCTCAAACGTGCTGCATAACACGAGAATGAACCTCATTGGTTCTCGCTGAAGCTCAAACGTGCTGCATAACACGAGAATGAACCTCATTGGTTCTTGCCGAAGCTCAAACGCGCTGCGTAACACGAGAATGAACCTCATTGGTTCTTGCCGAAGCTCAAACGTGCTGCGTAACACGAGGATGAACCTCATTGGTTCTCGCTGAAGCTCAAACGTGCTGCGTAACACGAGAATGAACCTCATTGGTTCTTGCCGAAGCTCAAACGTGTTGCGTAACACGAGAATGAACCTCATTGGTTCTTGCAGAAGCTGAAACGTGCTGCGTAACACGAGAATGAACCTCATTGGTTCTTGCCAAAGCTGAAACGTGCTGCGTAACACGAGAATGAACCTCATTGGTTCTCGCTGAAGCTGAAACGTGCTGCGTAACACGAGAATGAACCTCATTGGTTCTCGCTGAAGCTCAAACGTGCTGCGTAACACGAGAATGAACCTCATTGGTTCCTGCTGAAGCTCAAACGTGCTGCGTAACACGAGAATGAACCTCATTGGTTCTTGCCAAAGCTGAAACGTGCTGCGTAACACGAGAATGAACCTCATTGGTTCTTGCAGAAGCTGAAACGTGCTGCGTAACATGAGAATGAACCTCATTGGTTCTTGCAGAAGCTGAAACGTGCTGCGTAACACGAGAATGAACCTCATTGGTTCTTGTTGAAGCTCAAACGTGCTGCGTAACACGAGGATGAACCTCATTGGTTCTCGCCGAAGCTCAAACGTGCTGCATAACACGAGAATGAACCTCATTGGTTCTTGCAGAAGCTGAAACGTGCTGCGTAACACGAGAATGAACCTCATTGGTTCTTGCCGAAGCTCAAACGTGCTGCGTAACACGAGAATGAACCTCATTGGTTCTTGCCGAAGCTCAAACGTGCTGCGTAACACGAGGATGAACCTCATTGGTTCTCGCTGAAGCTCAAACGTGCTGCGTAACACGAGAATGAACCTCATTGGTTCTCACATTTCAAGCGAACATGCTTAAGCTTCCGTTACCGTAACTGTTGTGTGAGTTGATAAATATTTATCTGAATAAAAGCCTAAATTAAATATGTTCATCATATAAAGAGATTGTGTCTCTTCAGAAAATTTGGACTAAACCACTCAATTCATAATCTCTTTATGAACTTTTTGAAGCATCAAAGTGTTAGTTTTGTAGCTGTCAATGGAGGGACAGAAATCTATCAGATTTCATTAAAAATATCTTCATTTGTGTTCTGAAAATGAAAGAAAGCCTTACAGGTTTGGAACGACATGAGCGTGAGTAATTAATGACAGAATTAAAATTTTTGGGTGAACTATCGCTTTAAGTAATTCCTGTTCCAGATAACACAGAATGAGTCAATCAAAAAAAAAAAATCACCAGTTTTGTAAATGGGGTCTTTAGACTGACTACAGATCATCTATACACTGGCAATAAATCAACTGTAAATCGAGTCCACTGTTGATGTTCTGTTGATTGCTTACAGACCTGATCCTTGAGCGGGTATTAATGCATTTGAACTAATCTGTGCACCTACCCCGAGTCGACAGCTTCTTTGTGTTGATGATCTTAGCAGCGTACTCTTGCCCTGAGAGAACTTTCACACATCTTCGCACCACAGAAAAGGCTCCCCTAAAAATCAGAGAACATGGAAGCAATGTCTGCATGTTTCTGTGAATGTAAACTTAAAGAAAGAAAGGCAGGTTTACCTGCTAGGCAAGCAGTAATATATTGAATTATGCAATATTTCAATGTCTGAATTGAATTGCCACCCACAAAGGCAATTATGTAAGCGGTTTGACTGCCCACAGAAAAAGATGTGTGTGTGTGTGTGTGTTCAGTATGAGGGTGTATGTGGGAGTAGAGCAGTGGGCACAAGGCCAGATGGAGTTGAAGACCCATCTCTGTAGAGGTGTTATATGCTCTCAAATCAAGAAAACAAGTATACAGTGCATTCGCTCAGGAAAAAATGCTGTAGTACAGAGTGGGTGGATGGAAAGAGGGAAGCAAGCAGATTTTTTTTTGTACTTCTGCCTCAACATTTCAGAGCATTGTTACTGGCACTACATGCATTGATATACGAATATCTACATTTTATAGTGTGTAACAGTCCAATTACTCACCAATGTCATTTCATTGTATTGTGTTATATATATGTAGATGGATAGATATAGATATATAGATATATATGAGGTGAACCTGATTTCACCAAGTACAACGTGTTCCTGGATAATCTTTTTTTTTTTTTTTTTTTTATCCCTGAACAACATTCCAATCAACCAGTCAGATTTGAGGGACACATTTATAGTTTATGTTAAGTTTAGTTTTAGAACAAGGGTTATGTGCTTCTACACCAGTGTTATCAATCTATCATTTCCTTCTGATTTTAGGAATAACGTATGGGTAGGGTTAGATTTAGGGGTAGGGATAGGGTTAGGACTACATTTTTGGACAGGAATGTTGTTCCAGGATCAACAAAATATGTTGACCCAGGAACATGTCTTACATGGCAATATACTGTATGTGTGTGTGTGTGTGTGTGTGTGTGTGTGTTTATGTGTGTGTGTATACATATATCTGCTTGCTTCTTGCTTTCCATCCACCCACTCTGTACTACAGCATTTTTTCCAGAGCGTGTGCACTGTATACTTATTTTCTTGATTTGAGAGCATATATATGCCATTTTCTGACTTTCTCTTCTGCCATCTTTAAAGATGAACGTTAATCTCGATGTTGTTAATGAGTTGTGTGCAGTCAGTATATTATGTTTCTTCTTTTGCATTGAGCAGTCACTGAATTTTGCAAAACCCTGACTGCAACTTAATTAGGATCTGACTACAATTAAATAAAAAAAAGACACTAGACAGGGATTTTTCTTCTTCAGCATGCGCTCTCTGTAAGCATAAGATCGTTTCACTGTACTGTTAATGCATAATGTTAGAATCGCTCATCAGATCTTGCGTCTGAACTTTTAAATAATTTCCTCAGTGGATCTCCTTCAGCCAATGTCTGCCTGTTATGTTATGTAATGTAAGTTGCGTTATGTGCGTTCTCAAGTTAGTACATACCCATGGATCATTTCCACACATTCTGACTGCATTGATTTCATAATATTCTAAAACATTCAGACCAAAATTTGCCTTGTAACTGATTTCAATTTAAACTGGAAAGTGGATTTGCCGTCCTTTTAGAATCTATCGAGGACATTTTCCAGGTATGTTGTCCTTATTCTTTAAGGGACAAGATGTTTAACAATTAAAACTCTTAACATTAGCTGATTTGTAAAAGAAAAAAAAAATCATTGCATTTTTTTTATTGATTGAAAATAACATCTTGGGCCAGCTCAAACATGTCACGTTGGTTTAAAGAAATTAAGCAATTCCAACTTACTTTCCCAGTTCCTCAAACAGCTGGTATTCCTCAGTAAAGCGTGTGCAGGTGATGGTTGCCATCCTTGAAGTGTGTGTGTTTCCTGCGTCTGATGAGAGTGTCGTCAGGCAGGAGGAACAGAAGCGCGATCAAACGCCTGGTCTGGAGATCGTTTTCTATATCGGAAAAGTGGAAGTGGAATGAGGAAAAAAAAAAGATAGATCTTTCTGTGGCTGCCTGCGACTGGCTGCTCTTCTCCATACACAGCCCTCGTTACCATGGCAGCCGCATCCTCCTCCTCTCCTCACATGCTCACACACATGAAGCCATGCAGACAGTAAAACACACCCACACACCTTCAGTGTGCATCACACTGTTACTTCACAGCAGTCTGCTTTTACTGTATGAATAGATGTCCAAAATAGCTATTTGAAAGGCTCTCGGATAAAATGATGGGGAAAGTTCACTTCTTTATATTTGTAATCAGTTGAAATCCCTTCGTTCAAATGCAACCTTTGCAGCATATCTTTTAACTAATTCGAGATGTTATTAGTAGGGCCTGTGATTCCTTATTACTCATTAGTAGAAATTCCCCGATGCAGATTTAAAGGTGCTGTGAGCGATGTTGGGTGACGTCACTTCTTGTTGACGTTCGAAGTATTGTCAAACAAAACGGAGGCTAGCTCGACCCTCCCTCCTCCTCATCCCGTCCCCTCCCTTCCGTGCTTCCTCCTAACAATATACTTCTTTGCTATTTGTTCATCGGAATGTCGTATCTTTGGTCGTGTGTCGGCCATATCAAAATTCAAGAGAATATAATTCTAACGTTAGTCGTTGTCGTTGTCTAGTCGTTATGTCGATATCTCTCCTCTAGCTAACGTCCCTCTTCATGCTTCTCTCTCCTCCACCCCCCACACCCCCCTTCATGTGCATGCGCACTAATGGTGCGTTCAAGTCCTCCTGGGAAGTTCACACTTGCGAGGTGGGAAGTCGTGGGTATGACGGCAGGTGCGTTCAAGTCACTTTCGTCGGAGTAAGATGGCGGTGCACTTTCTCTTAATTAATTGCACAATTAGAGCAAGTTTCTTAAACTCTAGTTCTAGAAAATGAAGAACAAAGAAATGTGCATCAGGTGTGCTTTGCTTTTTTATCTTTTTAATTCATTTATGAAGCCACTGCAAACTTTATCGTTACATATTACATGGTTATATTATAATGCCATCATATTTTGTGCAAGTAATTAGCTTACTGCGCTGTAAATAGAAAAGTCTAGCAATATCACAGCTAAATACCTTTAAGTTGTGTGGTATTCCGCCATGTTTCTCAGTGATGCCGCCAAATCTCGTAAAGATCGGGGCTTAAAGAAAATCCCGAGCTTTCCACTCGTATTTATGACACTGTGGTTCATGTGCGGTCAACTCGTAAATACGATCTTTACGAGATGACCTGAACGCACCATACCCCCCCCCCCCACCCCCAAATCATCCTTGTCGGTTATTGGCTGGAACACTGTTTGTTGTTTCGTGGTCCAGGCTGGGCCAGTTTGTTTTTCTTTCCGTTTGTGGAGCCTGGGTTTTTACAGTGTGTTCAGGGGACAGGCAGCTAGCCACTGTGAGAGACATAATCTAAAAAAAACAATCCAGAAATCACAATGTATCATTTTTTAACTATTTATTTGTATGATACAGCTGCAAATAAGTATTTGAACACCTGTCTATCAGCTAGAATTCTGACCCTCAAAGACCTGTTAGTCTGCCTTTAAAATGTCCACCTCCACTCCATTTATTATCCTAAATTAGATGCACCTGTTTGAGGTTGTTAGCTGCATAAAGACACCTGTCCACCCCATACAATCAGTAAGAATCCAAAGAGCTGTCCAAATACACTAGAGACAAAATTGTACACCTCCACAAGGCTGGAAAGGGCTACAGGGAAATTGCCAAGCAGCTTGGTGAAAAAAGGTCCACTGTTGGAGCAATCATTAGAAAATGGAAGAAGCTAAACATGACTGTCAATCTCCCTCGGACTGGGGCTCCATGAAAGATCTCACCTCGTGGGGTCTCAATGATCCTAAGAAAGGTGAGAAATCAGCCCAGAACTACACGGGAGGAGCTGGTCAATGACCTGAAAAGAGCTGGGACCACCGTTTCCAAGGTTACTGTTGGTAATACACTAAGACGTCATGGTTTGAAGGGGGGTGTACCCTTATGATAAGCTGTAGAAAGAAAAACAACACACCTTAAACACACAGAATAATGTAAGTGAACTTTTTTTTTGTAATTGCTCCTTTAAACGATTACATAATTGTGGCATCTGTAATTGTAATCGTGATTACAAATTTGATTAATTGTGCAGCCCTGTTTGTAATGATTTTAAAAATGAAGGTGGCCAGCTGTAGGATGGTCGTGATAATATTTGAGTACAGTGGGTCGAATTACTGTACATATAACTTAAGCTACCTCATTGGGTGGAGAGTGCAGGTTGTCTTAGGCTGCGTTTACACTTGGCATTAACATGCGATCACCGTGATCCGATCAAGCAGATCGGATCATAAGCCAATCAGGACACGGTGCATTTACACCTGTCCTCATCAAGTGGCTTCTGTATCTGGATAACAGATCGGATCTCACATTCCCGCGAAAAAAACAAAAAAAACAAAAACAAAGGATGGCTCCGGTGCAAAGTCGGCCTGAAGTGGGTTTTCTTTTAAAAACATTTTTCAGTCGGGGGACATTTTACAAATCTCCCAAAATGAGGATGAAGAGGCTGCAAGTATTAATTATGTGGATAGATGCCGTAATGGAAATGGTACAGAGAAATGTATCCAAGAACGTTGCCAGCTGTGGTGGGAAAAACGCACGTTCTTTACAGAAAATGAATGGTTCTGCAACTTTAGGTTGCGAAGGCAAACATTTCAGTATATTTGCAATGTAGGGGAGAGCGGGTCACAACCTAACGCGGGGATAGTTGTAACACCCTTGTTTTAAATAGGCCTACTTCCACACATGCTGCTTTACAAAACTTAGTGTATTTTCTAGTTGCCATATCAACACTATATAGAGAAAAAAAGTAAATTTCTTATTTTACTTTTTCATCTCGATTTTTGGTGTTTATTTTAAATTAGACAAATCTGATATTAATTTAATCTCCAATATGTTATTTAACAGTTGATATGGTTCTTCGCTAGCTAGCAGAAGACACTAGCAGGGTTTAAATCCCAGTTGTGCAGATGGAGCATGTTGACACACTGCGTTACAATGAGCCCCTATTAGAGCTATGCTATTGTATTCTATACTTTTATGAATTCTATTGAGAAAACATTAGAAAAAGGTGAATAAAGACTGAGAGTTAATGTTCAGAAATTGACTGACAAATTATTAATATGTTTTGAACTATGTTGTATAGCTTTGTTTTCTGGTGTGTTCATTGTCACACTCAAAAATTATTTTATTTTTAATTATTAAAAATTGCCATTATTTTATATGAAAAAGTTAATAATTGTATTTTATTGAGAAAATATTTTAGTTTGTCTTGTATATGTTTTTGATTAGATCAGATAACATTTTAAGCTATCATATGGTCATGTTACAATGTACCCCACCTATGGGGCATGTTGTCACATTTCACTTCCATTCTTTCGGGGTATATCAAGAAAAAAGTATACACTGTATTAATAAAACAAAACCACATAAATGTACTAGACGTGTGAAATTAATGTGGGAAAAAAATAAATATTCTGAATAGGTTTACAGAAATGGAGAAAGTCAAAAAGCGTTAGGTTGTGCCCCGCTCATATATTAATGACAGTGGGGGGGTTTTGTGTGACGTCCACCTGTGAATGCAGACATGATGGCTGGATTGCGTTTACATTACACTGAAATCCGATCACAATGCATCCTCGACTACCTCCGAACCTGGACACACTGATCAGAGAACATTCCCATCAGAAGCACGTTTACAAGTGTAAATGCAGCATTAGAGTTCCTGAAATAAAGCAGACCATCATTAATGACATGTTCTTTGTCTGTACCGCCCCCTTCAAGGTTTCAAAGAAGACTGCCAACCACTGGGTCACCCGCCATTTTGTAACGGCCTCAACTGCGCTCTGTCTGTGATTGTGACCGAGGAGAGACTGTGCAGATCCAACCCAGCTAGAGGGGTTGGGACCACCTCAGGCTGTTGTGGTCAGTATAACTGGTTACATGAAGGCCCTCGATGTAAGGTCTGAAATGTTTCAGAGCCAAAAAATCACTCCCAAAAACACTCTCTTTCTCAGGTGTTGAGTACGGTCTTTCCGCTTTGTGCAATGTTCTGCTCGCAAAAGCTACAACCACACCTCGCCCCATGTCATCCTTCTGCATCAAGGCCACACCAAGGTCCAAGACACAAGCGTCAGTGTGGATGAAGAATGGCCGTGTGAAATCTGGGAGGCACAGAATGGGTTCAGACGTATGCCAGTTTTTCAAGTAATCCATCGAAGCCTGACAAATGTCGTCCCAGTTGAACAGGGTTTCCTTTCTTTAAAAAGTGGCTCTGCTTTTTATGCATCATTTGGAATGAATCGTCTGTTATAGCTTGTGAGGCCGAGAAATCCTCTCACTTTTTTCCCGTTCGTCAACGTTCAGAAATCTGTGACTGCTTCCACCTTTTTCGGGTCAGGAGAAATATCATCCTGAGTGACCCTGTACTTCCTAAGAAGATGAGTTCACTCAAGCAGAACTGACACTTATTTAGCTTGAGAGTAAGACCAGCTGACTTAAGTCTAGACAGGACTTCCCGGAGGTCTTCCAAGTGTTGCTCAAAGGTTGGGGATGCAACGAAGATATCATCCAGATACACTGCACAGCACTTATAGATCAAGCCAGCAAGGATGTTGTTTATTACTCTTTGAAACGTAGCTGGGGCACTACTAAGCCCAAAAGGAAAGACTTTGAATTGAAAAAAGCCACAGTGTGATGTGAAAACTGTCTTTGGTCTTGATTGTTTCTCCACTGACACCTGCCAGTACCCTTGAGCCAAATCAAGAGTTAAAAGAAATTTTCCATGAGCCAGGAAATCCAATGAATTATCGACTCTGGGCAGTGGGTACGAATCCTTAAGAGTCAAGTTATTAAGGCCTCTGTAGTCTACGCAAAACCTGTGGTCTCCACATGCTTTCTTGACAATTACTACAGGTGCAGCCCATGGACTGGAAGAAGGTTCGATGATGTTTTCTTCCAGCATCATCTGAATCTGTCCCTCGATGATTTGTTTCTTAGCTGGTTAGGTCCGGTATGGTAGGAGGTGAACTGGTTTTGCAGGTTGTTCGTCAAACAAGCTCTAAAAGTCTTTAAGGCAATTTTGATTTTTGTTCCATTTTCAGACAAGCCGTCTCAACTTCCTTATCCAAGGCAGACTGGCAAGACATCCAAGAACATCAAGCTCCCAAGCTCAGGTGCCTCCAACCACTCACTCAAAACCTCTTGGGATGTAGATTCACCCAGGGTCACCTGATATGGATGCTAACCGACACTCGTAGCATAAAATCCATCCCTAAGATGAGTGAAGAGGACAGATCAGTGATAATGACATACTGATGATAGAAATTTTGCCTTGGAGGCCAGTGTTCAGCCAGACAACACCAGTTTGAGTGCAAGCAGCACTGTTGGCAAGCTGAATTGGGGGAAAAGTCCAAGGTTGAACCTTCTGAGAATGTTGCAAGACATCAGAAATCATATTTGTACAAACCGCCAAAAGTGAGGCACCGGTGTCCAGCGCTACGTCAATGGCCTTATGACAGAAATTGACTGTAACAATAAATGATGTATCCCAAAATGAAGGAGAAGTACAGTCCTCCACATGTCCAAGGACAAGCATCTCAGGCAGGGACATAAGACAAGGGTGAGGCGCATTTATCTTCTGGAGGAAGGATTGCCTCAGTGAAACTTCCTCCCCCTTTGAAGTTTACCTTCAACTGAACAGAATTTTGCTTTTGTTCCTTCCTATCTCCATATGTTGAGGCTTTAGCATCCTCCTTAGGGTTCTGTGGCTCATTCAAAACTGGGCTTGTCGACTTCTTGATCACAAACGTTCTACCATTCACAGCTTTACTTAATAAACAAAATAACTTGAAATGACCAACAGAAAACAGAAATAACCTGGATATTGGGTGCTCGAGGCGTATATACAATGCAGACAGTTCAACAGGGGCCACACCTTATTAACGATTTGTTAATTCAGTAACGAAACACCATCATGTGATGCTCAGAGACACAAATAACCTGTTGCTTTGTTTGGAACTCTTTTCCTTGGCGAAACAGAGCATTAAGTCACTTAAGAGCACATAAGTCATTAGAGTCATTAGAAACCACTTGAAACATTTGTTGTGTTGAGCTATTTCAATTACTTTTGTTTTATTTGTTCATTGCAAACAGTTGAAAGTCTTTAAATTTTTCTAATAAACCTGATTTGCAATGTGGGTTGAATAATTTGTATATTTGTATAAACTGCATAATTCGCAACAGGGTTGGGAAATGCTGGGCTGGGCAATCAGCCTGTGCAGGCACAATTGTAGTGCCTTTCAGGTAAAATCATTTTTTTCATGCTCTTTACTCTTTACAAAGCCACATTGCTCCTGTTCACACACAAGCCCAATTATTTTTTTGTGCTGTCTTTTACTTTGTCTGTAAAATTGGAACTTGTGTGCTAGCATTTAGTAATACAAAAATGAACAACAGAGCATTGTTAGAACAAAGGTCTTGGGTTCGACTCCCAGGCAATGTGTAAATGTATAAAATCTATATCTAATTGCAAAGTAAGTCACTTTGGATAAAAGTGTCTTCCAAACATTTAAATTATTATATACAGACTACACGTTGCTTCCCGACCAATCACCGATTGCCGTCTTTACCGATGTGTGTGATGTCATCGAGAAGGCTGAACTATTGACTGACAGGTGCTGTGAGCGTAAACAAACAATGGCTACCAAAGCGGTGTGTTTTGCACAGGATCTCTTGTCATCAGAAAAGCCCCAAAAAGAAAGAAAACCTGACAGTGGACATGTTTCTGAGGACAGTATGGAATCCTCTAAAGAGAACTTGAGCCAGTAGTAAAAATATGTGTAGCCTACTCACCAGGTTGTTGAAGCACCTCCGCTAACATTTATCTTTTTTCACACTGTCGTGATCGTCCCTCGAGGAAACATCATAAAGGCAGGAGTACTGCCATAGCACCACAAATCTTTCCTCCATTGCGCCAATACTATCGTCTCTCTTTAGTTTCGCCATGTTTGAAAACTGTGTACAGAAGAGCTTCTGCGCTCCTGTTGGTCATCGCCAAAGATATGACGGAACCCGTCGTGGAGGACCGGAAAAAAATTAAGCATGCTAGTCTGTCTGTTGCGACATTGTGAAGCATTACAGATGTGGCGTCAGTTGCCGTCCTCTATGACACACTATACGAGATAAAACCATTATCGGAGGGAAAGCATTGACAGAGCCTGACAGAACTGAAGGAGTGGAG
Source organism: Vimba vimba (assembly GCA_022828995.1). Classification (NCBI taxonomy): domain Eukaryota; kingdom Metazoa; phylum Chordata; class Actinopteri; order Cypriniformes; family Leuciscidae; genus Vimba; species Vimba vimba. The sequence continues at coordinate 35,816,181 of CM040829.1, read as the reverse complement.
GGAGGAGATTCAGCCGAAGGCCAGGAAGTCTGTGGTGCAGGCAGATTAACAACTGACCAAGGTGAAGCCAGAGGGATGAGGGAGCCCGGTGGAGCTGTGAGGACAACGGCCCCAGGTGGAGCCGAGGAGCCAAGGTGGTGCCAACTGATCGACGCCCGAGGTGGAGTGACGGGCTTGGTGTAGCCAGGGGATCTGTACAGCAGAATTGGGTAAACTGAGGAGGAGGGACTAAAGGAGCCAGCGGAGGAGGGCCGAGGAACTGGCTGTCTTAGGTAGAGGATGTGGGAGAGGGAGGCTAGATGGGACCATCAGAGATGAAGGAGACTTGGAACTGGGCGAGACCAGCGGTGACTGGAGGCTTTGGGGTAAAAACCTCCTACCTCTGATTACTTCTACCAAATAAGTCAGAGGCTCCGGCTCTGGGATTGGCTCAGGCGCCGGCTCTGGCGCTGGCATCACCTATAAACTTTAAGCACCCCCCCCCCCCCCCATCAGCATTAGCTTGCTAGTTGCTTTTAATTACTTTTAATTAAACTTTTACTTTAAGATTTTAAATCGCTAATACTATTTTTACTTCTATTTTTTTTTGTTGCAAGGTGACCTTGGGTGGTCTGAAAGGCACCTAAAAATTAAATGTATTATTATGATTATTATTATTATCACGGCAGTCTCAGGCTCAGTGTCTGAGGTGGGCTCAGGCATCCTCTCCTTTGGGGGTTTGGTTGGTGGCAGGCTGGGCTCTGGATCCGGAGTGGGGCTGGCACTGGCCTCCTCTACGAGGCCGATGGTGAATGGGGATTAGGCTTGGGTATCGAGTATCGAGTATCGATTGGAACCGGGACTAGCTTTTCGATTTTCCCGGAATCGTTTAAAAGTTTAAATTTCGATTCCTAGTTTCGATTCACAGTCCGCCGACCGGAAGAAAAAACCGCTGTCTAAGTTACCAATTTGATCATTTCTAGCCCTATTCTGAACTGAAGTAACTAGGCTACCTAATCGATTTCAAACTGCCAAGTTAACTCGCTGAACACTGACAGGCTGCTATAGCCTTCCCCACATTAGTTAAACATTTGTAAACTGTAACGTACACTGCATGGTGCGTGTATTACTAGCACAGGTGTAAGCGTATATGGATTGTTATGCTAAACTGCGAACCGATACATTTTATGAGACACTGTGTGAGTTGCCTTAACTCACACAGCGTCTCATAAAATTTATTCAGAGCAAACAACCCTGACGTTAAACCTTAAAAACGTAGGCTACTTATATGATGTTTTCTTTTTCTTCGGTATCTTGCAAGTTGCAACCATATTCTATCGTCCTCTGCTCGTCCGTTTGAAAACTGCGCGCGATGCCGGCGAACGTAAAAAAAAAAAAAAAATCATGAAAACACATTTACACATGCAGAGCTGCCAACTCTCACGCATTCACTGTGGGACACACGCAATTGACACTTTTCACACGCTCTCACGCCACACATTTTCTCACGCACAATAAAATCGCGAAGCAAAGAGGACACGGAGACCGACAGACTAGACAGAGCAGTTACTTTATGATATACAAAAAAATCTCAGCTCTCAGATTCTGTCAATTTTATTACGAGATTAAAACAATAAATGCCGTTTTGGCACTTGTAAATGTGACGTGACAGATCCCTAGCGCACGTGAACCGGTCATCTCTAGCTAATAGTAAATAAACAAGAACACTGTTGAAAGATACAGTACAACTTACCAAAATGTATATTCCTCATACATAATCGATCAATCAGTGTTTTTTATCAGCGTGAAGAGGTCAATAACATAGCTGGAGAACAATTATGTCATATTTACCTCAGGAAAGTCATTTAATGAACATAGGCTATAGCACGTAGTTGGCAAGAAAAAAAGAGCTAGAGAGTATTTTGCTAAACCTGTACTGTACTACATATTTATTATATTTTTACTTGTATCATTAAATAAAGTTGTTATTTTAATAAAAAACGCATTACATTTAATATGAGTTATTTTTAACCTTAAAGGAGAAGTTCACTTTTAAAAAAACTTTTGCTGATAATTTACTCACCCCCATGTCATCCAAGATGTCCATGTCTTTCTTTCTTCAGTCGAAAAGAAATTAAGGTTTTTGATGAAAACATTCCAGGATTTTTTCACATATTATGGATTCCATTGGGACCCAAACGTTTCAAGGTCCAAATGACAGTTTCAGTGCAGCTTCAAAGGGCTTTAAACGATACCAGACGATGAATAAGGGTCTTATCTAGCGAAACGATCGGTCATTTCAAAAATAAATAAAAAAGTTAAAGTTTTATAAGCACAAATGTTCGCCTTGCTCTGTTCTGTGATGCGCGTTCGTGACGTCACGTAATACGCAATTACGTTGAAAAGGTCACGCTTGAAAAATTTAAGAAAATGTTCTTTTTGGCTTTTTATTATTAAAACACCCAGGATGCGCACACGAAATGGGCATTTTAAACGATAAACTGACACAAATACATTTGAAAATGTGTATATGGTCCTCCTTCCGCACATTTGTAAACACATCAAACTTGACCTTTTCAACGTAATTGCGTATTACGTGACGTCACGAACGCGCATCACAGAACAGAGCAAGGCGAACGTTTGTGCTTATAAAACTTAAACTTTTTTATTTATTTTTGAAATGACCGATCGTTTCGCTAGATAAGACCCTTATTCATCGTCTGGTATCGTTTAAAGCCCTTTGAAGCCGCTTTGAAACTGTCATTTGGACCTTGAACCGTTTGGGTCCCAATGGAATCCATAACATGTGGAAAAATCCTGGAATGTTTTCATCAAAAACCTTAATTTCTTTTCGACTGAAGAAAGAAAGACATGGACATCTTGGATGACATGGGGGTGAGTAAATTATCGAGACACCCCTCGCTGCAGCCTGTAGCACGATGACGTAGTTGGATCATGATCCAATACGTACTGGACGCGCATGCGCGGTGGTGCGTTTTGGTCTGTAGCCTACAAATAATAATAATAAAATAAAAATGAATTTAAGTTAAATATAAATGATCACTTGAGGGACAACTGCGTGATCTGACTGATGTGATCAGTTTGTATATTAAACTTAAATTCAGGTTTTTTTATTTTTATTTTTTATGTATAGGCATGGCATGATGTATGTATAAAACTCCGTTGCTATAGAAACAAAGACGCTAAAATGCAATCATGCAATGAGCCTCTACAAACGTTACCTATTTTGAAATTGATATTTTTATATTTGCTATTAGTATTATTATCCATACTGTAAAATCCTTATGTTTTTATTCAACTATGTGTGGGCCTAATGAAAAATACGGGACAAATCCTGTCCATTATTGATTTGATACGGGACACATCATCTTACTTGTACGGGACGATTTCGTATTTTAAGGGACCTTACAGAGCACTGTGGAAAAATATAGCCATTAAAGAAGGAACTCTTACCAGGCAAAATATCATTAAGCACTTTTTTTCTGACAAGATTTAGTTTCTTGATGCTATTATGTTTTGCGTTTGCGAATGTGTAGCCTACTGGTATTTTAAGTTGTTTACAGACCGTATAGGCTATTGTAGGCCTACCTCTTAAAATTACAGAGACAATTACTTGACTCATTTTTGCTTTCACTCAACAGAAAATATGACCTGAATAAAATAAAATGGCTTTATTTTAAAATGTTCTGTATACACGCATTAAATTTAAAATGTTGTAAAATTAACTATTTTGCATGTATGTAGAGAGAAACTAGGAAAGCATCACATTTATCTAAATAATTACTTATTCATCAATAATTTGGCTACTTATTACTATTTATCAGTAGGCTACTACTAAACAGGTTAGAACATCATCTCACTTAAGACCAGTGTAGTACCCTCACCGCCTGATGAGGGGAGATATGTGTATAAATTAATACAGGACACGGAGCTGCTGCTGCTTCACTTATCAGAGTCTGTATTGTTTTTTTATACAATGTAAAACAGTTCAATCACTCTTATAGAATAGAATTATTCTTTCTCAATCAATGACAGTACATCACTTCAATAGTAATCACAAAATATAGAACAGAATTACATATACAGTACATACAGTATTTTCCCTTTACTGCTGTGTCTACAGATTAAGCATTATGTACTATGAAACATTCACTGATAACATTTATGACATTTTCCATGTGAATAAATCCTAAAAATGTGTTCATGTTTGCCAGAATTATTCTTTCTGATACACTTTTTAGTACAGACACTCATTTTCACAGTTATTTGGCACTTACAACTTACTCATTGTATTATTTCACCAAAACACATGTTATTTGTGGACTTTACTCTAATATTGCGTATTTTCTCTGAGACCGCATGGTCTCCATCACTAGCATGAAAATGTGTAACTAGCACGCGTGACGCAGCACACAGACATGACTTGAAGCGAACTTTTACATGTCCGTCATAACAGTAAACTTAAACACTTTAAACAACGTAGTTAACATTTCTTAAACTCTTACATGTCAAAAAACATACTCTCATTGCTTTTATGTAATTCATACCTGATGAGGGGAGATATGTGTATAAATTAATACAGGACACGGAGCTGCTGCTGCTTCACTTATCAGAGTCTGTATTGTTTGAGCAGCGCGCGCGTGCCCCACCCCCTCCCCAAGCAGGCGAACACTCCCCAAAGGTGAAAGCAATCAAATCATAGAACGATTGAGCAGGGAACATTAATCAAATTCTCGTCATCCATATATCTTACATATAACATATTTACTACTATTTACTTATTTATTTACAAATGCTTATATACTTTTGTAACCACCACATTCTCCCCCTCAAAATAAGATGTCGTCCCGACATCATTGTTTAAGTAATCAGTTAGGCTACAGCAATGCTCAATTTACAATATTTAACTCCACCCAGTAGTTGTTTTACATAACATCAGATTTCACAACACTGTTACCAACATTTTCTTGCACAACATTCTTTTTTTTTTTTTTTCACAAGCAATCATTTGACAATACAAGAGTCCATATTACTTAATAGTCCAGAGGCACTTGTTCGTAAAAGTCCCATGGTTTAGTGTCAAAAAAGAAAGTTCTTTTAAAACCACAGAGTCTCTTTTAGGGAGGAAAAAACAGTCCATTAATTTGCCCCGGCAAAAATGGCAGAAAGTCCTTAAAGCAAGAAAAAAAAAGATTCAGAAAGTGTCAACAAGAAAGTCTCAAAGTGACTCAAAGTGTCCACAGTTTCAAGACCGCACAACAGTCCATTTTCTTAATATTTGGTAACAGTCCATTGTTTTTCTGTTTGCTCTTTTTTTTTCAATAGTTTCACACTATGGGCAATAAACAGTCTCTGGGTAGTGTGGTGTATAGCGGTACTTCACCTTCAACACAGACCATACTGTAACTAGTGACGTGGGGGTTTCATGTGGTAGTGCAATTCAAAGTTAATAGCACACATATGAAGGCTGGGGGTAACAAAGGGGTGTTGATGACCCGGGTGTCACAGCTGTCATCCCACTAGATGCAAAGTGTGGGTAGTGGTTGTTGCCCACTATCTGCACATTGTAGCATGATGGGGACCCAAGATTGTCATAGGTAAACCTTTTAGGCGGTCTTCGTCTTCTCCTGGTGAACTGGTACCCGTTTTCTCCCTTGGAGGTCCTGTCTCTGGACCCAGGCGCTGCAGCTGCTTCCCTATCAGGTAAGTCTTGTTGCATTAGGTCAGCAGTTGGTTCATTTTCATTAGGTTCTTTTCTTATTTCAGGTACAGACTCTGGGAGATCCATCTCTGACTCAGCTGGAGGTGACTGTGGCCTTGGTTCCACCACTGGAGAGTTAGATCGAGGCTCAGAAGGTACTGACTGTGGCGATAACGCATTTCTTTTTTCTAGGCAATCACTGCTTTCCTGTGGTCTTATCTGGAAGGGCTCCACTTGAAAGTAGTATTCATCCTCTTCACTTTCATTATCGTACTCTGACTCACATTCTCTTCCCCGGGCGGGCTGAGTTCTGCTGTTTCTTGGTTGCTGTCCCTGTTTTAGTTTAGTACTTTGAGCTGGTGTGATTTCAAGAGGTAGATGGTCACATGGAAGGAGAAGATTGCGATGTAAAACTCGTGATCTGCCTTTACTCTGTTCAGGTTTTACTTCGTAGACTGGAGCACCATCTGCCACCTGGCGTGTAACAACATGAACCTCGTCCTCCCAGAAATTTCGCAGTTTCCCGGTCCCACCTCTTGGAGTCAGGTTTTTAACGAGGACCCTGCTTCCTGGGAACAGGTCAGTACACCTCACTCGTTGGTCATAATTCCTTTTGTTTCTCTCAGCACACTTGTTTGCCTGTTCTCTCGCAATCTCACAAGCTTCCTGCATTCCTTTTTTCCATCGTTCCACGTACTCACTGTAACTTTGGGAGTCATTGTCGGAGTTGAGTCCGAAGAGAGCATCGATGGGCAACTTTGGTGAGCGTCCGAACAGCAATTGAAAAGGTGAGAAGCCAGTCACATCACATCTGGTACAATTATAGGCAAAGATCAATTTGTTCAATGCATCTTTCCAATTAGCTTTTTGTCTTTCAGTCAGGGTTTTCAGCATCTGCAATAATGTCCGGTTAAATCGTTCCACCTGCCCATTCCCCTGGGGGTGGTAGGGGGTGGTCCTTGAGCCGGCAACGCCGCTGTACTTTTTGAGTTGGGTGAGTAGCTGGTTTTCAAATTCTCCCCCTTGATCGTGGTGAATTCTCGATGGAAACCCAAACTTCAGGGCGAAATCATTGAATAACCGGTCAGCTACTGTTTTTGCAGATTTTGAGGTGGTGGCATATGCCTGAGCAAATCGAGTGAAGTGGTCGACGATTACCAAAATGTACTCATAGCCCCCTTTGCATTTGTCCAGATGGAGAAAGTCAATGGACACCAATTCAAATGGGTGGGTCGTTTTGATATTTTTAAGAGGCGCTCTTGTCTCACGACAGGGTTTTTTTTGTTTGATACAGCAGCAGGTTCTCAGAACATAATTTTCAATGTCTTTCTGCATGTAGGGCCAGAAAAACCGATCCCTAATGAGGCTTGTGGTGCGATCAAGTCCCTGATGGCCCATCTCATCATGCATTTCTCTCAGGACAGTTCTTTTGAATTGCGTTGGTAACACCAGCTGTTTTCTCTGAGACGTTTGGCGGAACAGAATGCCATGTTCATCTAGCTTCAGCTTATCCCACTCTCTCAGAAGAACTTTGGCCGGCGAGTTGACTGAACGCCACTGCTGAGGAGGTCTAGATCCTGCTTGTAAGTGTTCACTTATTACTCTAATGTCCTTATCATCCTTTTGTGCTTGTCTGATTTCCTCTTTTGACAGGGGTTTGAGGTGTCCCTCATTTTTCTCCACACTTGCCAGTACACTCTGACAGGCTACTACAAAATTCACATCTGGATTCCCTTGGGACTCCACAGCTTGGATCACGGCTCCCACACAGTCAGGTGAAAACTGCTCAGTACATTCTCTCATCGTCGTTTCCAGATCCGCTGGCATCCTGGAGAGTGAGTCAGCGTCTATGTTTTCTTTACCTGGACGGTAGCGGATGGTGAAGTGAAAATCTGCAAGCTCTGACACCCACCTACACCCGGTGGCGTTCAACTTCGCAGAGGTCAGGACATAGGTCAATGGATTATTGTCACTGAAAACTGTAAAGGTTGGTGCATAGTACAGGTAGTCTCTGAACTTTTCAGTGATGGCCCATTTCAGAGCTAAGAATTCCAACTTCCCACTGTGCAGATGGTAATTTTTCTCAGCTGCCGTCAAAGTCCGAGAACCATAGGCAATTACTCTCAGCTTGCCATTCTGCTGCTGGTATAAAACAGCTCCCAACCCTTGGTTGGACGCATCCGTATGAAGGATGAACGGTTGAGAGAAGTCAGGGAATCCCAAGATCGGAGGTTGAGTCAAGCAGTTAATCAACTTTTCTAGTATCTCCTGATGTTTTTCTGTCCACTCAATTAATTTACTTGACGGCACCACATGATTTCGTTTGTTATTTCTTACTTTGTGTCTCCCCTTTCTCTGTGGCCCAGCACCTTCCGTGTTACTTTTTAGCAGGTCATAGAGGGGACTGGCAATTCGAGAGAAGTCTTTTATGTATTGCCGATAATAGCTGAGCAGGCCCAGAATCTTGCGTAGTTCCCCCACCGTGCTTGGTGTCTGTTCCTTCAGTGCCGTTACAGCGACGGTGTCTGCGGGATCAATACGACTGCCTTCAGCTGACACAATTCTCCCCAGATATCGCACTTCTTTCTTAAAGAGTTCACACTTTCTTGGTTTTAACTTGACTCCACGGGACTGTAACCTCTGCAGTACTTTCTTCACCGCTTCCACTTGTTCATCGAAGGACTCAGTGAAGACTAGGATGTCGTCTAGGTATGGTATGCAAATTTTGTCTCTTAACCCTTCCAGGCTCTCTTCCATAAACCGTTGGAACGCTGCAGGCGCATTCATAAGGCCGAAAGGAATACGAATCCATTCGTATAGGCCCCACGGTGTTGCGAATGCAGACAGGTACCGGCTCTCTGGGGACATGAAACCTTGGTGGTAGGCCTTCCCTTGATCTAGCAGTGAGAACCACGCATTACCTCCCAGCCCGTCTAGGATATCCTGCACCCTGGGTATTGGCTGGCGATCAGGGATTGTTTTGCTGTTCAGGTCCCTGTAATCAATACATAGCCTGAGGCTGCCATCCTTCTTCCGGACGCAGACAATTGGGGACGAGTAAGGGGAATGAGACTTGGCCACCCACCCTTGAGCAATCAGGTCATGCAAGTAGTCCTTCATCTCTTGATATAACGGTTTGGGGACTGATGTGTATGTGTGGGCAACAGGAGTGTTATCATTTAATAAGATACTCAGATGCAAACCTGGGACACAGCCAATATCGTCGTCTGACTTCGAAAAGGCATGACACTCTTCACGTAACATCCTCTTGACTTCTTGTTGTTGGGGTGGAGTTAAATGGCTCACATCCACTGGAGGGTCCCATCGATCTGTATTGGGAGATGCCTCAGTGACCTCTGGTAGGACCTGCGTAACAGATGCTGTGGCTTCACACTGTGCATTTGATATTGGTAAAACAGACTTAACTGGCTGCAGAATTCCTAGCTCTGTTCTACCACCGAGCATGATGTCGTGATCTGTTCCATTCTGCACATTGATAGTAATTATTGGGCGGGCCCCTTTTACCAGCAGGAAGAGAGTATCAAAGAGTTCAAGGCCATCTGGGTACATCGGGTTAACATGTGGCTCAAACAGTAGCACCGTATCTTGTTTCACGTGAGGCATTTTTACCAGACACTGAATTTGCATAATGGTGTGCTTCTCTATGTTCACAGGTTCCTTCCTGGTTCTTACTACGTACTCGCTGAGCCTCTCTGCAGTCACCAAATTGATGAAGGTATGTACACTTTTCTTCTTTATGCTAGGGAAAGCACTTCTGACAGTTCTGTACAAACAAGTATTAGTCACATCAAGGGATCCACTTTCGCTTCGTCTCATTATTTGTTCTATCACGTTATACCCGACGATAGGTCGGGGCAATTCTTGGTCCTTCAAAACAAGCACAGGAATGTTTAACTCTTTCTCATTGGTTACAGGGGATGCCAGCTTGAAAGTCAACTCCACCCATCCACTGTATGGCATGTTCGCTCCATTTGCTGCCACCAGGCGCAGACTGTCTGGTGCTTCGGTCGCCTCGGAAATATTTCTCAGTGTCACTTCAGGTGCATATTTGGCTTTCCACTCCTCGTCTATAATGCATACTTGGGAGCCTGTATCCCATAATGCTTCAGTCTTTTTTCCCTGTAGATAACAGGTAACAAGGCACTGTTTCCCCACTAAGGACGTGATGGCAGAATGCTGGTTAACTTGACAAGGGGCAGTTAAAATACTATTACACGTACTATCAAGCGACTGGGACTCAAACCGTCTCTGATGGCCAATGCTACATTTCTCATGTTTTGGGGACTTCTCTGCCGCTCGGGTCACACCCTGTCCCTTGGGGGTAACCCGCTCCTGTTTAACGGAGCTCCACGCTGAGGTCTGGCACCTTTACTCTTACAGCCAGCTGAGAAGTGCTCGCTGCTTCCACAGTGGTAACAATGGGTGCAAGGTTCTTCTGCGTTGCGCTGCTGGCAATGGAAACATTGTCTGGCTCGTGAGGGACGGGACTCGCGGAACTGATAGGGGTGCTGTCGGGGTGGCTCCATAACCTGCTGTGGATAATACTGCGGTGCTGCAAAGTTTGACGGCTGAGTTACATAGTTGACGGACATGGGGTGCTGCTGAGAAGGATACACATACGGCTGTCCATGGTGCGTCTCTATCATTGAATAATGCTGACGTGACTGGAGAGAATGTTCTGGTGGAACAGTGGACAACTGAACTGGGTTTGCAGGTGGGGGAGGTATTTTCTGTTCCCTCACCTGTTGTTGGCTTTGTGAGAACTGGTGTGGAGACATGTATGGGCTTCCCTGCCGTTGGTATGTAGCCGTCTCGGGTTTCCAGGTCTGATGCTCTTGGACTTGTGTCCATCCTGATGTCTGTTGGGACACTGCTGATGCTGGGTCTTTGTCGTAAACTGCAAAACACTGCTGAGGGACAGGTAAGGGCTGCTGGATGGACTCTTTAATCTGTATGATATCATCACTCAGGCTTTTTAGTTGTGACATTAAATCGAACTTCGACTGTTTGGACTGAAGCTTTTGTTCAGGGGCAGGCTCATTCAACTGTACAGCATGAACAGTACCATTTTTTTCATATTTTCGCTTATTTTGTCTTTCAGATTCATTGGAACAAGCTACATTGAGTTTCTCCAGCAACACTTCGTCTGGGACAGCGGGATCTGAAAGGTATGGTTGAAGGTGGCTTTGGATGCGGTCGTTTTGTAATCCAGTCAAGACGGTGTGCAAGAACATATTCTGAACTAGGGCGGGATCATATTTCAACCCAGAGTCATCCTCCTGAGAAGCAAACAGAATTTTCTGTCTCAGATCAAGAGCTCGAATTAGGAAGCTTTGTGGGGTTTCTCTAGCGTGCTGAGCTTCTTTGGTGAGCTGTTTATATAATTCAGTCGCATTTTTCTCCTGATAATGAGAACGAAGTATCCGCCTTAGCATCGGGAGTGTCAGCCCTGCCTTCCCCTCAAGATAACTCCGCAGCTGAAACCCTGGTGTGATAGCCCTGATGACAGAATCTACTATTTCCTGTTCTGCATAGCCCTTTTTAAGTCCACCTTCTATCTGACGTGCCAGACTGGAGAATGAGAGACGGTCCTTCTGCCCTAGATCTCCTATTAGACCAGAAATTTTGAAGTCTTTCTGCCATGTCGCGTTCACTTGTCTCTGATATGTGGGTGAAGAATAAGATGGGTTCTGGGCTGCATATGTCTGTCTGTCTGCTGTATTTTGTGATGCTGCGGGGCTAATATACATGGTAGAAAACAATTCAGCTGTCCTCTCTCCACTTTCTTGTATTGTTCTCTGGGCTGTGTTAACATCTCCAAGTTTAATTTCCTCCCTCTCTGTATCTTTTTCAGGAGCATTACTTGTGATTCCCGTGAGCTGGATCAGTTTGTCATTAATTGTTAACAGTTCAGCCATACCGCCATCTTCTAACTCCTCTAGCTCAGCTCTTAGTAAATGGTTACTAAGGAGGCTCAACAGGAATAAACGAGTCACATTTGTCTCATCTTCTCGTGTTAGGTGAAGAAAGACACTGAGTTTTGTCAGTTTTTCCCGTGATAGTGTGCATAATTTCTCACAAATTTCCTCTTGAAGATGTTTAAACTCATCCATTTTTTTTTTCTTTTTGCTGCGGTGTAGACAGGCTTTTGAGGGTGTTTACCTTACTGACTTGACCTTGTGACAACTCCAAGTGCGCACACTGCTCAATCAGTCTTTACCACCACTCATCCGGAATATCTCACACTGCTGCTCATCTGGGTCACTAAGAAGGGGACGATGTTGCAAAATGGGCTCTACCGGTCAGGGAGTCACTCCATCGAACATCTATCCCAGCGGTGCCTCCAAAATGTAGTACCCTCACCGCCTGATGAGGGGAGATATGTGTATAAATTAATACAGGACACGGAGCTGCTGCTGCTTCACTTATCAGAGTCTGTATTGTTTTTTTATACAATGTAAAACAGTTCAATCACTCTTATAGAATAGAATTATTCTTTCTCAATCAATGACAGTACATCACTTCAATAGTAATCACAAAATATAGAACAGAATTACATATACAGTACATACAGTATTTTCCCTTTACTGCTGTGTCTACAGATTAAGCATTATGTACTATGAAACATTCACTGATAACATTTATGACATTTTCCATGTGAATAAATCCTAAAAATGTGTTCATGTTTGCCAGAATTATTCTTTCTGATACACTTTTTAGTACAGACACTCATTTTCACAGTTATTTGGCACTTACAACTTACTCATTGTATTATTTCACCAAAACACATGTTATTTGTGGACTTTACTCTAATATTGCGTATTTTCTCTGAGACCGCATGGTCTCCATCACTAGCATGAAAATGTGTAACTAGCACGCGTGACGCAGCACACAGACATGACTTGAAGCGAACTTTTACATGTCCGTCATAACAGTAAACTTAAACACTTTAAACAACGTAGTTAACATTTCTTAAACTCTTACATGTCAAAAAACATACTCTCATTGCTTTTATGTAATTCATACCTGATGAGGGGAGATATGTGTATAAATTAATACAGGACACGGAGCTGCTGCTGCTTCACTTATCAGAGTCTGTATTGTTTGAGCAGCGCGCGCGTGCCCCACCCCCTCCCCAAGCAGGCGAACACTCCCCAAAGGTGAAAGCAATCAAATCATAGAACGATTGAGCAGGGAACATTAATCAACGGAATAAACACATTTAAGGAATAAATTCTCGTCATCCATATATCTTACATATAACATATTTACTACTATTTACTTATTTATTTACAAATGCTTATATACTTTTGTAACCACCACACCAGCGCATGCGAATTATGTTCATGAACGTGACAAATGAACAAAAGACTCTTAGTAATTATTTATGTTCCCTGTAAATTATTTTTGACTGCATTATAATTATTTCTTAATTCAGAATATGATCAAGATTGCGTAGGTGGATGTGTTCGGGGAATTTGCCAGTTAAAAGTAGGCTATAACATTTAAAGCCCCTTAAATGAACGAAATTACTCAAAAAAGATTCATTCATTTTGATGAACGAGATCGAACAAGAGAGTCAGCAAAATGATCCGAACCTCCCCATTCAGTACGTATTGGATCATGATCCAACTACGTCATCGTGCTTCAGGCTGCAGCGAGGACTTCTTGAAATTATCAGCAAAAGTTTTTTTAAAAGTGAACTTCTCCTTTAAATAATACTGCCAGCTGATAGGGCTCTCTGTATGTTTACAGCATTAGGTGAGTTGTTTTTTTTTCTTGAGAAAAATGAACGCCCATCTTGAGTAGCCAACCTAATATTTATCCAAATTAGTCCATATTAAATCAAATCACAAAAATTGAATTGAATTGAAATAATAAAAAAGCGTAGCTTACCCGAAATTGTACCATGTAAACATTGTAACATGTTGTCACTAAACCTAATAACATTCAGTTTAGTTACTAAAATGTTAGTGACAATCACAATACACTTATTGTGATGCAAATTTTTTTTATATTTCAATTGATGGAGAAGGTCAGACTATTTCCTTCAGAAAGACTGTTGGTTAGCTAGCTCATTTAAAATGTCCTAAACAATTTTGTTTAAAATAGATTTGATATTTATATTGTAGTTGAAAACAGCCCTGTGAGAAATTCATAGTAAAGTTCATAAAAAGTAAAAAAAGTAAAATTGATTTAAACTTTTTTGACCCTGCCTCTTAAAAGAATCGGAATCGAGAATCGTTAGGAACCGGAATCGAAACAAGGAATTGGAATCGGAATCGGAATCGTTCAAATTCAAACGATACCCAACCCTAATGGGGATACATTATTCGCCAGCACCCACTCCAAGAAACTGGCGAAATTCCCCCGAGGACCGTTCACGGGAAGGCGTGCCTTGGACCACTCGTTGAGGCTTGTATGAAAAAATATGCAGAGCGAGCGGTCCGGATAGTGGGTGAGGCATGCTAGATATATATATATATATATATATATATATATATATATATATATATATATATAAAAAACATGTGGTTCTCCAACAAGAACAGGTGTGCTGCAGGTAAATCCATGGTTATAAACGCTGAAAAAATCGTTTCTTTAGGTTTGGTATTTTGTCAGCATTGGTCGTAGTCAAAGCCTGATGATGGAGAGTAAGAGAAACAAAACAGTCTTTAATCATAAATCCAATAGATTACAAATTTAAGAAACTCAGAAATACATTTTACAACAACAACAATCATAGACGAGACACTGAACAAAGAGAAACTAAGGGCTTAAATACACAAGGACAAATAAACAATGACATAATCAGTAACCAAAGAAACTAACAATGACTGGTAACAGGAACAAAACCAAACTAAAACATAATGAAAATAACATACTCCTGACAATAACATAATTTAGAGACCCTCAATTTCAGTCTTCTATATTTTTGTAAACCACTCAATTATAGCCCCCCCCCCCCCCCCCCCTCAATTTAGAAATCTCCGCCTGCTGAATCATTCATAAACCTACATAAACACATTGACATTAGGTCTGATTATTCATAGATGCATTAAAGACTATTAATTGTTTATTTAAACAGCATGTATATACCATATCTGATGTGATTACCATGGTTACAGGTCATTATTTCCAATGTTACTTTTATTGACTGTTTTTTAAGACATTCATTTAGCAGACACTTTATCCAAAGAGACTTAAACGTAAAATATTTCTCCTATTTGCCTATTGCAAAGACATCTGTAATGTTTCATCAGTAAACCCCCTTTACTCTCAACAAAACTAAAAATAATGCCCACACTATTATGCGCATCAGCCTGACATGTAGTGTCTTCTCCATGACAACCAAGTCACTTACACCCAAGCTGCATCATAGCAACCAGTCACTGTCACAGACACACAAACCTTCCATTTGACATTCTACTGTAAGTTGCCAGGTTGCATTCATTTTGTGATTAATAATTTGCTTTGCAGTACTTTTGTTTTTGTATTTTATTTCTGTCTCCTTTGGGGATAACATTAGCCATCCACTTTAGAGTCAGACATTTTCACAAAAAATTTAAGATGGCAACAGTTAAAATTGAGTATTTCTACACATCAGTTGCCAAATCTTGAGCTGTCTTTGATTCGCAATGGGTTTAAAGGAGAAGTTCACTTTTAAAATGAAAATTCTGTCATCATATACTCACCCTCATGTTGTTTCAAACCTGTATGAATTTCTTTCTTCTGATGAACAGAAAAGAAGATATTTAGAAGATTATCAGTAACCAGACAGTTTTTGGGTCCCAATGACTTCCATAGTAGGAAAAAAAATACTGTCTGGTTACTGATAATCTTCAATAATTAAATTCATACAGGTTTGAACCAACATGAGGGTGAGTATATGATGACAGAATTTTCATTTTAAAAGTGAACTTCTCCTTTAAGATTGATATTAAATCAATATATTACCATGAAGGAATTTTATATTAATATTATTGTGCAGTAATATTATAGGTATTTGGAGTAGCTCCTTTTGTGTTGTTATTTATTATATATCAGCGTAAAGGTATAGATCATATTAATATTGCTTTGTCCTGTTTGTCCTTTCTCAGAGTGAATTTATTTATTTATTTTTTATAATTGCTATATAATTGACATAATTGCTGCAAACATTGAGCTGTGAATTAATAAATGCTTGTTGACACAAACTATTATTATGTCTTTTTTAAGGGTAACATAATCACGAGTACTCAAGTAACTCTGGTATTGTTTTGACAAGTAACTGGAGTGAATCAGTAGTCATGTAACTCCTAGCCTCAGCTCATCAGAGCTGTTTTAGCAGCAAAAGGAGTTCCTACACAATATTAGGCAGGAGCTTTTAATGTTGTGGCTGATAAGTGGAGAGTCCATACTGGACCAGTGGTTCTGAACCTCACTGTCCACAACAATATTCAAAGGCCCCATGAAATTTCCATTTTTTTGTGACTTGCTGGATAAGGCTTAAGAAAAAGGATATATATATAGTACCAGTCAAAAGTTTGGAAACACTACTATTTTTAATGTTTTTGAAAAAAGTCTCTTATGCTCATCAAGCCTGCAGTTAAAAAACAAAAAACAAAAAAAACAACAACAATAATATTATGAAATATTATTACAATTTAAAATAATGGTTCTCTTTTTTAATATATTTTAAAATGTAATTTATTTTTGTGATGCAAAGCTGAATTTTCATCAGCAAGTACTCCAGTCTTTGGTGTCTTATGATCCTTCAGAAATCATTCTAATATGCTGATTTGATACTCAGTTATTATCAATGATGGAAACAGTTGTGCTGTTTAATATATTTTTTTGGAATACTTTTTTCAGGATTCATTGATGAGTAAAACGTTAACAGCATTTATTCATAAAAACAGCATTTATTCAAAATAAAAACATTTCTAACAATATAAATCGTTACCATCACCTTTTATCAATTTAACGCATCCTTGTTGAATTAAAGTACTAATTTCTTTTAAAAAAAAAGTTATTGTTCCCAAACTTTTGAACGGTAGTGTATATTGTTACAAAAGATTTCTATTCTAAATAAATACAGTTCTTTTTAACTTTTTATTCATCAAATAATCCTGAAAAAAGTATCTCAGGTTATAAAAAAAATATTAAGCAGCACAACTGTTTCCAACATTGATCATAAATCAGCATATTAGAATGATTTCTGAAGGATCATAAGACACCAAAGACTGGAGTACTTGCTGATGAAAATTCAGCTTTGCATCACAAAAATAAATTACATTTTGAAGTATATTAAAAAAGAGAACCATTATTTTAAATTGTAATAATATTTCATAATATTACTGTTTTTTTTTTTTTTTTTTACTGCAGGCTTGATGAGCATAAGAGACTTCTTTCAAAAACATTAAAAATAGTAACGTTTCCAAACTTTTGACTGGTACTGTATATATATATATATATATATATATATATATATATACACACATATATAATTTTTTTTATAAAATATTTTATTATATTTTAATAAAATATTTTATAGCTTGGCTAAAACATGTGTTCATTATAGACTGACCATGGAGTTTTGCCATTAATTTGCATAACATTTCCAGATCTAAAAATCACTAGAATTTCCATGGTTTTCCAAGACCATGGAAGCCCTGATTCTTTCAAAAAATAAAGAAAAACACAGTTGTTGAGAGGTTGAATTATTTTTATTCTTGATTTATATCATTTTAAATAAGATTATGTAAATGTAAAGGCCAACCCAGAAGTTTGCATCGCACTGGTTCCCTCGACAAAAAGTTTTGGCCTCCAAATAATCGTCACCCCTGCAGTACTTTATAGTAGAAAACATTAATGTTCTTGTTGTAGCACCACCTAAAGTTGGACAAATTTCATTGCACCTCTCTGATTATAGTGGGTAGAATTTGAAAGCATCCCAGCAAGGTTTTGCTGTGTGGATGTCATGTTCTCAGACACTTTTGGGTGGGTTTGGGGGTGAGAAAACAAAACAAATATTACAAGTTGCAATTTTTAGTCCGAGCACATGTGAAGAAAGTGTAATGGAGGCCAGCTGGGACGGGCTGTGCAGTAAACGTCTTTGTTAGCGCACCCGCCTCCCATGTCCACTGTCACCGGGCCAAGCAGAAGCAAAAGCATGACCAAATTTGACTATCCATACTAGATGCTGTAGACAATGTTGTGTTGGTCTATCCTATGGCTCCCTCTAGTGGAGAATATTGATATTTAGCTGATATTGGATAATATTGTCATAATTATGTCATTCACAGTTGAGTAATGGCCATCCTACCAAGTTTGGGATGGGAATTGGGATGCCCAGACGCTTTCAGGACATAATGATAATAATAATAATAAAAATAATATCTTAACCTGTTAGAAGTCCAATAAAAAACTTGTTGCATTCATAAGGTGTGGTAGTTTGTTTTTTGTGTTTCATGGTGTTTACAAAGCCAACAAATATTTTAAACAGCTTTTTAGAGAGGAAGACTTTTCTATAATAACTGCTAACGTTACAGAGAAATACATTTTCCTGTAATGCATCTGCAGTACTCTTACTTATAAAACTGTGAACTTTTCTGCTTTATTTAGTCATAATAGGCAACACCGACAAATAAATCCAATCATATCTGCTAGGCAATTCATTAGATGAAAGTTATTTTGATAACTATTGGTCTAGCGTTGACCTGTGCCAAGTTTGGTGAAGATCCAGTCAATGGGAGTAAGTTAATCAGAAAACTACAATGGTGGGAAAACATACAGATGGAACCATACAATTTGTGGGGTGATTATAGCCTGTTGCTTATTTTAGCTCCACCCTATTATCCTGTGTGTTTATACCATGTGATTTTGACAAGCGTTCTGAGATGTGCAATTGTGTTTCAGTAAATGCACAGCTATGAAGTATTTCCTTTCGGGTCTGTTGACCCTATTACAGTTCAATATCACTGGGTCAGATTGTTTCATTTATTTCTGAAAGTTTGTGTATTTTCAGCTCCCTTTTGTCTGAATGTCTAAATTTCTGTCGCACAGATTCTTTGAAGACTAAGACACGTCAGTGACTCTGCTGAAGGACTGCGCTATACTACTACCTTCAAGAAATTCTTCTCCTAACCAGAACGAAATTACAAGCCTACTTATTTTATGTATTAGAGAAATCGAATACATTGGCGAGCCGCCCAAAAAAATGCTCAGCCAAATACAGGAAAATAGAACAATTTCTATTCTATTCAAAAGTTGTGCGACAGTCAATTACTGTTTGTGGATACCATAGAAATGAATGAGTGCCATAAAGAGAATCCTACCTGTCATTAAACTATGTGAATATAATATAACAGCATTTTTTAATTGGAGTTTAAGTTTAATGAAGATTAATGTACTGTAGCTTGTAAAACCTTTAAAATATCTAGGTTTATTTTAGGAGATTCTGCAAAACTTTCTGCAACGCTTCTATATAACTGTGGCATAGAGGTTTGGGCAAACTCAAGTAAAGTAGTCTGACCTAGGAAAATTGGCTTCTTCGCACTTTATTCAAAGATTTTATTGAATATTTATTACATAATTTGTATGTATGTTGTGAAGTTGTGCCTGGAGTGTAAAACTAATGTATGAGTTCCACCTTTCAAGACCTTTGATAAGACCTTAAAGGACAAGTTCGGTATTTTACACTTAAAGCCCTGTTTACAGATCGTTTCTGATGAAATAGAACGGTAAAGATTAAAATTTGGACACATGCTGCTGTCCCGAGAATTTTAGGTTTCTTTCGCTTTCCCCAAAACCTCTAGAATGGGTGTATAGGTGCACTGGAACAATCCTTCATAAAATGCATTAAACTTTCGTTTACAAAGACGTGAAACTCACCGAGTGATCAGGGGTGTTCACTGATATGCTCACACAAAAATCGCTGCAAAAGATGCTTTCCAACAGGTTTTATCATAGTTTTTGACCAACTCCATTGACTTGTATTGAATGTGCTGTGAGGTACGGTATTACTCCGCCGCTTCTTCTTCTGCTTCTTCTGTGTATTCAATGAAATGCCAGTGGTTTGCTTGCAATTGGCAAAGGTGCATTATCGCCACCAACTGGGCTGGAGTGTCTATTATTCAAGCTCTCAACGGAAGAATCTACGGGTGTGATGCGTTTGGAAAAATAGGTCCACAGTTTTACAACGAATGGTAAAACACCTGTTGGAAAGCATCTTTTGCAGCGATTTTTGTGTGAGCATATCAGTGAACACCCCTGACCACTCGGTGAGTTTCACGTCTTTGTAAACGAAAGTTTAATGCGTTTTATGAAGGATTGTTCCAGTGCACCTATACACCCATTCTAGAGGTTTTAGGGAAAGCGAAAGAAACCTAAAATTCTCGGGACAGCAGCATGTGTCCAAATTTTAATCTTAACCGTTCTATTTCATCAGAAACGACCTGTAAACAGGGCTTTAAGTGTAAAATACCGAACTTACCGGGCTTATGTAAAAACAAATATTGCATCACAATAAGTGTAATTGTGATTGTCAAAACATTTGGTAACTAAATAGAATTTTATGAAGTTTAGTGACAACATGTTACAATGTTTACATTGTACCATGACTGGTAGGACAGAATTTTTATTGCTTGACAAAAATTTCAAGATTTCAATTCCATTCTTGTGATTTGATTCCGATTTTTATTCAATATTGACTAAATTGGATACATGTTTATTTAAAATTTTATTTAAAAAAAATAATCTCACCTAATGCTATAAACATAGAGGGCCCAATCTGCTGGTATTATTAAAGGTTAAAAATAACAAATTAAATTAAATATAATGCAGTTTTTGTTATAATAATAATAATTATTTAATGACATAAGTAAAAATATAATAAATATGTAATAGTGCTCAGCAAAATCTCCTCTCTAGCTATTTTTTCTATTCAATTAACATGCTATGGTCATTAAATGGCTTTCCTGAGGTAAATGTAAGGTTATGTGACATAATTGTTCTCCTGCTGTTATACTGACCCCTTTCCGTGGTTGAAAAACACTAATTGGTCGATATTATGTATACTTTCGGTAAGTTGTACTGCATCTTTAAATAAAAAAGTAACAGATGATCAGTTCACGTGCACTTGAACTGAGGCGCTCAGCGATCTGTCACGTCACATTTACTAGCGCCAAACGTATTTTTGTCTGAATTTCGTAATAAAATTGACGGAATCTAAGAGCTGGGAATTAGTTTAATATTAAAAGTACCTCTTTGCTCCGCAATGTTACGTTCCTCCAGATGGTAAATCCAGGGGAAGGAGGAGAAACAATATTTAAAAATAAACCAGGGCAAAAGAGGACAGGAAGTCAGATTAACGTGCAAAAAAAGAAGTGTATTTATTACAATATTGACAAAAGAAAACCAATACAAAACTACTCTCAGAAGACAGCGAGCAAACAATGTAAGGCCACAATAGACACAGGCTAAATAATTGAAGGAGCAAAGTTCAACATTAAAAGAGCCACAATGGACAGTCCTCTCTCCACTGAGGAGGTTCAAAGCCAGACACTGTTCTGGACTCACAAAAGATCTAAGTTGGTTTTCAACCCACTGGTTGACTGGACTGTCTCTGTTCCCTCTCTCCACTGAGGAGGTTAAACGCCAGACACTGTTCTGGACTCACGAAAGATCCAAGTAGATATTCAACCCACTGGTTGACTGGACTGTCTCGGTTCTGCTGTTCTGACTGGTTGGCAGTGGTCTGCTCACGGATGTTCTACTTCCTGCAGTGTGAGAATCAAGCCTTCTTATCCTCCAGACGCTGAGTGTTGGTTAAGCACACCTGCTGCCAGTCACTCAATCAGTTGATCAGGCACACCTGCGGCCACTCACTCATGCAACTGAGACACGAGCTACTACCTGAGAGAGGAAAAGAACAAAAACACACCCCAAACCAAACACATGTCCCTTAGGGTCGTAACAGTAATGTTATGTGACATAATTGTTCTCCTTCTGTTATATTGACCTCTTTCCGTGGTTGAAAAACACTAATTGGTCGATATTATGTATACTTTCGGTAAGTTGTACTGCATCTTTAAATAGAAAAGTAACAGATGATCGGTAGTGATGGGCAGATCGAGGCTTCGTGAAGCAATGAAACAGTTGAACCAAATGGGCCATATTGTTTCGAGGCTTCGAATCAATCCGACACCCGTCTCAACGGTGACACCTAGTGGTCACTTGCAGGTGTTGATCTGAAACAACCGTGACGAGCCATTAAAAAAATGTGTTTTTTTTTATTTATTATTGTATTTTTCTAATATGTGAAGCTTGTAACCTATAGGCTCCTCACTGTGCATAATGTTATTTTGGTCCTGCAAAATGAATATTAATAAAAGAAATCAAGCCACAATGTCTCACTTTTTTAGAGATTTTTATTCAAAAATATTCATTTCTCTGCTGTGAAAGGACTTAGCCTACTTCTTTTTTTTACAGATAATTTCTCCAGCCTTTGAAAAAATCCTCTCACAAGGGACACTTGTTGCTGGCATGCAAAGATATTTTTTAGCTAGGACATACAAATGAGGAAAGATACCCATACACAAAAGAAATATATTTTCAGGATATATTTTGGAATATATGCAAATATTTGAAATTGGCCCAATAAATATATTTCATACTTATATTTCATATATTTTTGTTATATTTCAGAATATATTTCAATGTATTTTTTTCTGTATGGGTCCCCAAAAGTGTCAAAAATATATGTGGCATATATTCCAAATACATTGAAATATATTCTGAAATATAACAAAAATATATGAAATATAAGTATGAAATATATTTATTGGGCCAATTTCAAATATTTGCATATATTCCAAAATATATCCTGAAAATATATTTCAAATATAATTCTTTTGTGTATGGGATTACTGCTATCTCTTTCCAATTTAATTTAAATTCCAGTTAAATTTAAATGTAAGCCTAAATAGCCTGTAACTAATCAAATCGCACTATATCGTCACTATATCACCAAAAATCCGCTATCTCAAAATCAAACTCCTCTCACAAAAACCCACGAGGTCAATATGCGTTGATTTCACTTTTATACAGATGTGCGATTGTGTGGTGTGTTCCCGACCGTGTCAATCAAACGCTGATTCGGCGGACCACACCTGATGAAACACTAGTGAAACACTTCGAGGCTTCGTTTGGCCGTAGTCACGTGACATGGGTGTTTTGAATCACGCTTCGGCTCAGTGTTTCGAAACATCTGCGCTTCGGGATCTCGCAAAGCTTCGGAACGACTGTTTCGCGTCAGCCATCCTTAATGATCGGTTCACGTGCACTTGAACTGAGGCGCTCAGCGATCTGTCACGTCACATTTACAAGCGCCAAACGTATTTTTGTCTGAATTTCGTAATAAAATTGACGGAATCTAAGAGCTGGGAATTAGTTTAATATTAAAAGTACCTCTTTGCTCCGCAATTTTTCTGTGCGTGAGAAAATGGATGTGTGGCGTGAGAGCGTGTGAAAAGTGTTAATTGCGTGAGTCTCACGCTCAATGCGTGAGAGTTGGCAGCCCTGAATTAACACACCAGTTGCTCTGAATCCTTTTGAGTATCAGACTACAGAACATTCAACACCACTGATAGTTCTGAAGATGGTAGTTAACTTCTGTCCCCTTACAACATGCTAAGCCACACCAGATCCCGTCTACGGAGAGCCTTGGCACTTCCTATTAGCCCCATTTTACAGATCTTGGTTGCAGTTCCATTAGAATTCCACTGGAGGTGATCGCGGGCGAGTGCAGACTGAATGGGAGTCTATGGGGCTAGACGACTAAATGTGTCTCTTTCACCCGATTGCCGTTGAGAAATCTCAGATTTTATTGTAGGTTTTGCAAGTTCAACATGGGTTATAGGTCGAAAATTGAATGAAAGAGTACTTATGTCCTTTCGATTTCTTACAGGTTGAGTTGTTGTTGCCCATAACACGCTAGCATTCTGCTAATGAACGCTGATTGGTCAGTGGAGGACTGATTACGACCAGAGATACCGCTTGATGGCATCGTGGCATCCGAAGCGGGACCAGAAACAAACAAAGCAAAAACTCTTCTAGCACGTGTGTTTGCCTGTGTCAGCTGTGTTGTGTGTTTACCTGTGTCAGCTGTGTTGTCGATGCCTCGAGTGAAAAGAAAGTGCAGAGCGCGAAAGCACCAAAGTAACTGAAGGATTGCCGTAAAGCAGTATCTCTGGTCATTGATGTCACTGACATTTTAAAAGACTTTTTAAAGCAAATAAGTGACTCTAAAAACACCCAGCAATGTGTAATTTCTTTGCATCTCCTTTCGAATACAACATTCAAATTACTAGACAAAAAATTATATCCTGAGAAAGTGGATTTTGAGGGATACAGGTCCTTCTCAATAAATTAGCATATTGTGATAAAGTTCATTATTTTCCATAATGTAATGATAAAAATTAAACTTTCATATATTTTAGATTCATTGCACACCAACTGAAATATTTCAGGTCTTTTATTGTTTTAATACTGATGATTTTGGCATACAGCTCATGAAAACCCAAAATTCCTGTCTCAATAAATTAGCATATTTCATCCGACCAATAAAAGAAAAGTGTTTTTAATACAAAAACAGTCAACCTTCAAATAATTATGTTCAGTTATGCACTCAATACTTGGTCGGGAATCCTTTTGCAGAAATGACTGCTTCAATGCGGCGTGGCATGGAGGCAATCAGCCTGTGGCACTGCTGAGGTGTTATGGAGGCCCAGGATGCTTCGATAGCGGCCTTAAGCTCATCCAGAGTGTTGGGTCTTGCGTCTCTCAACTTTCTCTTCACAATATCCCACAGATTCTCTATGGGGTTCAGGTCAGGAGAGTTGGCAGGCCAATTGAGCACAGTAATACCATGGTCAGTAAACCATTTACCAGTGGTTTTGGCACTGTGAGCAGGTGCCAGGTCGTGCTGAAGAATGAAATCTTCATCTCCATAAAGCTTTTCAGCAGATGGAAGCATGAAGTGCTCCAAAATCTCCTGATAGCTAGCTGCATTGACCCTGCCCTTGATAAAACACAGTGGACCAACACCAGCAGCTGACATGGCACCCCAGACCATCACTGACTGTGGGTACTTGACACTGGACTTCAGGCATTTTGGCATTTCCTTCTCCCCAGTCTTCCTCCAGACTCTGGCACCTTGATTTCCGAATGACATGCAAAATTTGTCCAAAAGTCCAGTGCTGCTTCTCTGTAGCCCAGGTCAGGCGCTTCTGCCGCTGTTTCTGGTTCAAAAGTGGCTTGACCTGGGGAATGCGGCACCTGTAGCCCATCTCCTGCACACGCCTGTGCACGGTGGCTCTGGATGTTTCTACTCCAGACT
Source organism: Vimba vimba (assembly GCA_022828995.1). NCBI lineage: Eukaryota > Metazoa > Chordata > Actinopteri > Cypriniformes > Leuciscidae > Vimba > Vimba vimba. The sequence continues at coordinate 35,791,078 of CM040829.1, read as the reverse complement.
CAGTCCACTGCTTCCGCAGGTCCCCCAAGGTCTGGAATCGGTCCTTCTCCACAATCTTCCTCAGGGTCCGGTCACCTCTTCTCGTTGTGCAGCGTTTTTTGCCACACTTTTTCCTTCCCACAGACTTCCCACTGAGGTGCCTTGATACAGCACTCTGGGAACAGCCTATTCGTTCAGAAATGTCTTTCTGTGTCTTACCCTCTTGCTTGAGGGTGTCAATGATGGCCTTCTGGTCAGCAGTCTTACCCATGATTGCGGTTTTGAGATATGAACCAGGCTGGGAGTTTTTAAAAGCCTCTGGAATCTTTGGCAGGTGTTTAGAGTTAATTAGTTGATTCAGATAATTAGGTTAATAGCTCGTTTAGAGAACCTTTTCATGATATGCTAATTTATTGAGATAGGAATTTGGGGTTTTCATGAGCTGTATGCCAAAATCATCAGTATTAAAACAATAAAAGACCTGAAATATTTCAGTTGGTGTGCAATGAATCTAAAATATATGAAAGTTTAATTTTTATCATTACATTATGGAAAATAATGAACTTTATCACAATATGCTAATTTATTGAGAAGGACCTGTATAGGACCATAGACCTCCATTCATTCTGCACTCGCCTGCGAGCGCCCCCGCATGGACAGAGACGTGTTACTGCAGCCAGCCCAGAAACCGGAAGTAACCAGAGAGTGCCAATTCTCTTCCTATTAGACATTCTCTGGCCACACACTGACCTACCAAAAAAAAAAAAAAAAAAAAAAAAAAAAAAAAAAAACCTATTCTGTTCTGCAGATAATCTATCTTTGCAATACAACTGAGGAACAGATCATCAGCGATAAAAGGGTTTCTCTCTCTCATAAGCCCAAAACAATAATTAATAGGCTACTCAACCGACACACTAAAGCAGCCCAAACATCAGGAAACATTGAAATTTAATAGGAAACATTGAAATTTAATAGAAAACCGTTCCCTCACACACACCCATAAAGTGTACGCATACACTGTGTGTAGTCTTGTAGATTAACTGTTAGACAAGTGCGGGTGCGCATTTAGATTTTCACGCTTTCACTGTGTGATTTAGTCAGTTTATATCATTTAATATAGTTAATCTAATATAATATCACACAAAGAGTGCAGTTTTTCTCCAGATATTAACATGATAATAAATGTGATTTAATAAATTGATAAATGAAAAGTTTACTTTTAGACACCATATTGCCTGTTTTAACTCTATTTCGCCAACGAAAATAGTTGAAAACTAAGCCATAGCACTGTATTTGCGTCTCTGAGAAACACACAAGGTATTTCCTTATTGTATTATGAATCAGCTTTTTGAACGAATCAGTTGAATCTCAATGACTCACTCATTAACAATGAATTGCTGCCACCTACTGGCGGTTTTAATTTCACATTTAAAGTATCTTCATGTTTTAAATAATTTTATATATCAATATTCAACGTTTTATGTTTTAAACAAAACATTATGTCTGTGTAAAAGCATCTAAATGCCATTTCAAATGCAGCTTCTGTGTTTCCTCTCCATTGCAAAGATTTTGTTGATACTATTTAATTTGATTGGTAACAGCCCTATTGTGTCTTATTATTATAATTAAATTTAATTAAATGTATGAAATTGATACAAAAGATGATGCATGCATATAAATAGGTTTAAAAATACATGTATAAAGGTAAAAATGCCAATGAAGGTAAAAATCTATTGAAACTTTCTGGAAAAATGATTTCTGTCACTGCTCTGAACTGACCGCCACACAGAATATGAAGAATATCAAAAACTTTAAGAGTCGGCTGTCAACGGCAGTCCTAAACATGCCAAGTTACCAGCACAATAACACACTCAGCAAAATATTGACTAATTATCGTTATCGATAAAATCCCTGAAAATATAGAGATCATTTTTTGTCAATTTCGCACAGCAATGAAGAATATTTTGGTCAATTTAGTCAGCTTTTTCAATGGATAAGAAGGATAATGGCACGGTCTCCATGCTAGCTACACTAATAATAGTAGTAAGGCTTTCCTCGGTGTACTACACACATATCCATAGAAAGTACAATTTTGCCTGTATTATTGGTGTCCCCTTCAAAAATTGCTCTTGAGGAATTTTATGTTAATTGTCCCCCCCAACATTTAGATGAAATTTACGCCCCTGATTGAAAATACAGATCATGAAGAAACCCAGTGTGTTTTGTGCACTTTTAGAGGCCAGATGCTCGTCACCATCTTGTAATTTTCTTCGCTAATCCATCCATGAACTATGAACCCAACTATGAAGAGATATCTTCTGGCCAGGTTATCAGACATTTTAAATATTACTTGCATAAAGGCACTTCTTTAGCCAATAACTGTGATACTCAACAAGGATTCTTGTTAGAATTATTTGCCTCTAATTCTGTTCATTAAAATAAATAAAGCGGTCAAATTTCTGCAATATGATCACACTGGAAACCATAAAGGATATATGAGCAATATCACACTAGTCGTGCGATATGGCTGTGTATCAGCACGGCTGTGATTCAGGCCGAGAGCTGTAGTTAATCACATCTGTGCTGATATACAGCCATATCGCACGACTATGAGTGTGATTATAGCCTAACATTGCTTTTATAGCCTACAACAGTTCGACAGCACATGTGTGTAAATAAATAAGAAACAACAAAAAAACCCTCTTTTGTGCAGAACTACTTCCTTCCGGAATCCGGAGTAGCCTACTTCCAACGGAGGAACGTTGAGTCATTGAATCTCAGTGGTGGAGGAAGTACTGAATCTCAGTACTTAAGTAAAAGTACAAATAACCAGAGACATATTTACTTTAGTAAAAGTAAAAGTACCACAATGAAAACCCTACTTAAGTAAAAAGTAAAAAGTACCTGATTTTAAATGTACTTTAAGTATTAAAAGTAAAAGTACTTTCATAACAATTTATTCTCTTAATGTCTATATTCTAATAATTAGGGCTGTAACAATATGCAATATGAAACCGAAATCTCGATACTCGGATCCACGAACCTGTGTCGCGGTGTGAGTGTGAGAAGGCAGAATCGCGACACACCCCTTATTTGAAGTTAACATTATACAATACGTAGACCTGGATAAATTCTTTAAAATTGGGCAATCCCAGCGTTATGGTCGTGACAATTGCAGTAAAAACTTGAAATGTAAATTCTCAAATACCAATTGAAACTGTTTATATATCCATACTCCCTTAATAAAGAAGTCCAGACATTAGAAAAATACTAGTCTACAGACACATGCGTTTTATATTTTAATATGAGGGAAATATAAATCCGTAACGGACGTGACACAAAAAAAAAATCTTTAACTTTTAGGTGGCAAAATATTTTTTAGTAATTCTGTGAATTTCACTGTGCAAACCAAAAGTAATACCCACCGGATGAAGAACATATCACAGAACATATCATATTCATTTTATTTTTTGTGTTCACATTTATGAGGAAAAAACAATGTGGACGTGTCAGTTCTCCGTTACGCACGTGAGTGCTCTGAAAGCGGCACTATACTGCTTTAAAACGTTCACAGAGACCTCAAAAGCCCTTCTTTAAAGTGAATTTCGTTTCGTATTAATTGTATCTTAATTTTAATCAATATTTCATTCATGTTTCATGGATTTAATAAATAAGTAAATATAGCAGAAAATAGATCAGGACACGGAGGCGCGGGCGCGTGAACTGGTGAAACTCATGAACCGAAACTCAGGTCTGTACTTGCCTCACAGACCTGATATGTATATATATATATATATATATATATAGAAAACTTGAAATGTGTACTTTTAAACAGAACAATTCAAAACGAAAGAAAACAGACTGTTTTCTGCATGTAATCCGTATGAAATGTGCATTTCTCTCTGGCGCGTTCACTGCAAAGATCGCGCGTCAGCATCAATTAAAATGTCTCCTTGTTATATTTTACATATTCATAATCATTACTTTTGCCGGTTCTTTGTGACAGCTTTATTGGCAGCGCCACAGTTGCATGTTACATGAACGCGTCAGCACCGAAGCATGGAGATTTTTTTCAATCCCTGTTTTGGCAAGGGGAAAAACTGATCAGAAAATGTAACGAAAATGTAACAAAAATGTAACGAAACGTTGTAGAAATGTAGTGGAGTAGAAAGTATAATAATTGCTGCAAAAAGTAACGAAGTAAAAGTCAAAAGTATGCACTATTGATTCTACTTAAGTAAAGTACAGATACGTGAAAAATGTACTTAAGTAAAGTAACGAAGTATTTTTACTTCGTTACATTCCACCACTGTTGAATCTTAATTGGATTATGTAGAGAACAGTATTATGGTATTATGAGAGAGAGAGAGGTCGACTAAACGAGTGTATTACCTGCATCTGATACAGCATTCATTCTTCAGTTCGATGTCATATTATATCCAAAAGTTCAGTTTGAATTCCGCTGAGGAAAGCGGTTCGTCGTCGTCCTTCCCATGACAGCGCTAAAACAACTTCATTTTCTGACTCAATCATAAAGACAGTCTTTTCCGCCATCTAATGGCGTAATTGAACATTCACTGAAGTCCATCTCACAATCACTAACGGACCCTTTCTCAGTCAATACAAAATACGGCATATTATTTATATAAAGTAATATATTTATTGAACAACAATATTTAAATGAACAACAATAGCCATTATAAAAGACAATAGGAAATAAACACAAGGAAACAATTCAGTCAAAACGTACAAAAGCAGCAATCTGCTACAGGATTTAAGTTAAATAGCTATGAAACTTATGTCATGAAAGTTAAAGTTATTAAAGATATGAAACTTAATTTTCCCCTTAACCCAAACCGATTTGTTCTGGAACATGTAGCCTAATAGATTAATAAGACCAAAGATTGCCCGTTTGATTTGGCCTACCCCAAATGAATTACATCTCATGTTTAACCACTATCTACATTCAAATTCAGAAACAGTCATACTAGCAGCAGATGAAATCCTTTTCCAATTTAATTTCAAATAACTCAAAAAAATAATAATAAAAAAAATGCAAGAATGAACTTGATTTGGTGTGAATCAGACCTATATGATCTGAATTTCTTGCAGCTAAGATTATTGAATATGTTCATTTTTTCCATCACTTCACCTGTCCTTCTCTTCCTCTGCCTCTGTCTGCACTTCTTGAGCTGATAGAAGAGATAATATCACAAACTGTTGACTAATTTCAATATTGGGGGTTAAGTATCCATACATCGATTTTCCAAACTGCTTGTCCTGTGTAGGGTCACTGGGATGCTGGAGATTGTCTTGGCGCCTTGAGCCTAAAGCGGGGGACACCCTGGACCAGTCCACCACAAGTTATAAAAAGTAGGCCTTCTTCTATAAAACTCAATAGATTGTAAAGGAAATATGACTGGCTTTGGAAAAATGCCAGGCCTAATGTTTTCTGTATGGCCAAACAAATTTAAATATGTCAATGCTGTGACTTTAAAATAAGATATATGATATATTTTGATATATGTTTTGTCCACTGGACGGCACTGTTTTACCAAACTTGACTCGTAATATACAAGTTCCCTTTGGATATTCAAGTTCCCTTTGGATATTCCTGTCCCCTTCACAAACTAGTCAGGTTTCCTCAAGGAAATGGTGGTGATGATGATGACATATAGCTTAGTAAATAGTTTAAATATACAGTGATAATACTAATTTGTCGATCTGTAACATGAAAACTTTTTTAAAATTTTGTCTACCATCCAAATAGTCACCAAAAAGAGGTCAAATGACTTTTGTCTATGCAATTTCACAAGTAAAAGTTAACCAAACGTGACATTTTTGTAAGCTGCGATGACACTTAAGGCTTTTGCATGCAACCATGCAGTTTGTACTTCTGTGTTACCTTTCTGAATTCAGTCTTCAGTCTTACCTTTAGATTCTCAAATGGTCAATTGTTGAAACTACTATCCAGCAGAGTTTAGTGAAACACACACATGAATCAAGCTATTCAGGATTGCTTGAAAATACACATCAAGGTGTGCTAAAGCAGGTTGGAATAAACTTTGCAGGACAGTGGGTCATTGGAGCAGGACTGAAGACCTTTGATTTACAGCATGAAAGGTCTTCGACCCTTTACGGAAGTGAAGTGAAGAACGTGTGACTGCACACTCGAGTGGTGATTAGGTATTAATGCAGAAATATTATAGGGATATGATCCTACTTTGCGAAAAAGTTTATCGGGGAACGCATATGCCCCTAATCCTCACTTCCATCCGGGTCACGGCACCAAATGTAACCGGTCATACTCGACAACCGATCAATTAAACGCTTTGCGATAGGATTCATAAATATTTTATTTCTAGTAGTAGCCTATGTTCACAGTCTTAATGTCAAGAGTTTGTAAGAAATTTATTGGGATGCGCTGCTTGATGGCATTAAGCCCACGTTCTTACAAAACTTATAAAGCAATGTCTCTGTCTCTGTTCAAATGAATGCCCAGCTCTGTACAGCTAATGCAAGCCTCTATAAAATTATAATTTTTCCCCAAAAAATGTGTCACTAATAAATTGTCAGTGAGTAATTCGGCTGTGACTTTTATAGTATATATTAAAATAAAAATATTCTTATTAGGTCACTCTTTATATTAGGTGTCATTAACTATGTACTAACTCTTATTGTGTTGATGTTGTATTGTGAATCGTGAAAACCTTTGAGGTGGAGACGGGTTAGTTTAGGGACAGGTTTGGTGGAATGGTTATGTTTAAGGGTGAGTTAAGGTGTAAGGGAAGGTCAACAGTGTATTTATACATGCAATTACAGAAATTAATTACACCTGTAATTACAAAAAGTTAATTTTTAAATATAAGTAAAAACATGCTAGTACACAACTTACACCTATTATTGTTATTAACCTATTATTATTATTATCATCATCATTAGGTCCCATATTATTATTATTATTATAATATTATTATTATCCCAGTAGCTGGTTCAGAAAGCTACAGTATAGTTTACTTGAACTAAACCTGCTAAATTCACAGACTTTGAGATGTGTGATTTTTACGGAAATTTACGGACTCTGAGATGAGTTTTGAAGAACGGAGGATCGTGTCTAAACCTAATGAAATCTAAATAACTCAGTAATCCAGGTACAAAGAAAAGGGTCCTGGTCCTGGATGATCAGCATTTTGACCTCTGACCTCTGACATCCGCTGTGAGGCAGAAACATCAGTCAATTAAAGCTCTGCATTTGAAAAGGAGTATAGAGCAGTTATATATAATATTACTGTTATATAAATATTACTCTTTTCTATGTGCCTTGACGTTTAAGATGTGCGTTTACTTGTACTACATTTCTAATTTGAGCTTGTGGTTTTGCAATTGCTATTATTTGCTATTATTATATAGCACTGCATTTCCCACGGTGATGAACAATCGTATTGTTACTAGTGCTGTGAAAAATGATGTTTCAGAATGACAGTTGAAGTCACACTGCTATTTTATTGATGTTAAAGTTTACTGAACATTGTGCGGGTTAATCATTCACACTTCACATCTCGGAAACTGAGGTTTGTTTCTTGCACGTCTATCTTGGATTGCCAAACATGAACTTGTTTTGACATCGATATACATTGTCATGTTGAAATGCTCGAAATTATCAACAAAGGCAAAGGTTGATTATCAAGGTGAAGGATGAGGCTTTCAAAGAGACCCGAGAAAATTCACCCATACTACTATCAAAAATCTGATGTTTGATATCAAGGCATGTCAGGATTATGCAATTTAGTAAACTATTTTATACTTCCTCTTGGCCGTTCATCACTGTTGACAGCTATGGTGCAAAAACAATGTCCCAATTTATTACACTTCATTTTCCAATATTCTCAATATATATATATATATATATACAGTATATATATATATATATATATATATATATATATATATATATATATATAATGTTGACTTCATAAGGCACCTTCCACAAATAGGGTAAACAACAGGGCCTTGCTTTCTTGCTTTTTGTATTTTGTTTGATAATAATATTATACAGCATTATTAAAAACTCAAGTTGTTTTTATGATGATAGAAGTATTTCTGTGAGTAAATTCCGCTGGGTTCAATGAAAAGGTGTCATAGGCACTTAACCATATCTGCTATTTATAGAGAGACACTAGAATCATTGCTTTACAGCTCCAGTGTTTATGTTGAATTATTCTCGCCATTATAGAGATTATTAGTGGGTATAACTATTGTAATTGAAAGTTTATGATACAATAGCCTCGTAAACAAGCTATATAAGTAATACTAGACGGGTAATGAGTTTGTTTAGCCTTTTTAAGTGAAGATAGATATGGGTATTCTTCTTTTATTATTTGTTACACTATTTGCCCTAATTAACTATTTATAGATGATCCTGTTAAATTGTAGGTTTTGAAAAGAGGTTTTAAGATGGGAAAACAAACATACAAATATTTATCTTCAACCTCAAATTAGGAGTTTTTTTGTTTGCGATAAATCAGTAGTTCCATGATACTTGGGTAATTTGCTTATGATTTACAATTATTATTGTGATCGCTTCAAAAAAATCCCCTCCAACAAAAAAGCTTTGAAAACATCTTGTATTATAGAACAAGTTTTATGTAAACTGTAATTTTTCTTCTTCTTCTTATAATTATTCATTTTTCCTTTTCTCTGAATCCCCACATGTTCGTGATCATTGTTCTGTATTATTTTGTTTTGTCCTGAATTATAATTATGCATTAAAAAAATACATACAAAAAATAAATAAAAAAAGATAGATGTGATGGCATTGACTTTTTTTATTTTTAACTAATCACAATTAATCTTCTTCCATCTGACTGATTTAGACACATGTTCAGTTTCTATTAATAAATGCATCAAGAAATGATTTGGACTTCCTAATATAAAAAGTGGTAGGCTAACACTTTACAATAAGGTTCATTAGTTTACATTAGTTTACATGAACTAAGAATGAGCAATACTTCTACAGCGTTTATTAATCTTAATTAATATTAGTTTCAACATTTACTAATACATTATTAAAATCTCAGGTTGTATTTGTTAACATTAGTTAATGCATTGTGAACTAACATGAACAAACAATGAACAGCTGTATTTTTATTAACTAACATTAACAAAGATTAATAAATACTGTAACAAATGTATTCCTCATTGTTAGTTCATGTTAGTTAATGCATTAATGTTAACTAATGAACCTTATTGTAAAGTGTTACCAAAAAAGTTTTGTAGCTACTTCATTCAGAATTGCATATAAACAAGTTTTTGTTACTGTGGTGAGAATATTTTTACAACATGCCCCCAATAAAGTTTATGACATGAGGGAGCTATCAGCAAGCTTGTTTATACACTTCTCCCCTCACCAGAAATAGAGCAATGATAAAGAAAATGGAACAATATAAGGTAACAAGACAGATTTACCAAATCATTTAAACATCTTGATTAGTTTTATTAAATAAAACAGCGTGTCTTTAGAATCACTATATTTCTCTCATATGTATCAATCAATGTGTAATCAGGATACTTGGATTTAGGATTTAATATATTGGTTTTGGTCCCCGGTGAGATGATTCAGAGATGGAGATCTGAAAGATATTGATCACAATGAAAATGTGAAATGTCTTCTTTCGTTTAGAAATCCACAAAGATGCAGATAATAGTGTTGAAGGCTGAGTGTGGGCATATGGACTCTGTGAATGGATGTGTACGCAGGCAGATGTATATTGTTTGCTCAACAGTGGCTTTCGCTGGCCTTTGGACGCCACACCCTGGCTTTGTTAACGTGGTCATAAAACAGGTCCTGTTTCAGCGACGCCGTGGAGGAGATATGCAATGCCCGTCAAGCTGAGCTTCTCTGTCACACCATTGATAAGAGAGTCCAGAGTGTGCTTGATAATGAAATAGCTCACAGGTTCTCGGTGTGCGCTCGTCTCTTATCCAGCGATGCCGTTACACTGAGCAAACAGCGCGAGCTCCGGCTCGAGTGATGTCTGTTCCCTAGTGGATCTCAGACTAGACAGGTCTTCTCCTCTGGCCCTGTTCACACCTGGTGTTAAAGTGTGTTTTGATCGATCGGATCACAAGTGGACGACTCTAAATACAGGCGTAAACAGGGTCTAAAACGCTTTGAGCTCGTCCCACCACTTCCAGAGGGAGTTGAAAACACTTTCGACCGGATTGCTTTCGTAGTGTAAACGCTCATGTGAACGAATGTGTTCAAACAGCCTCTAAAAGACCGTCTTCTCTTCGTAAAAATTATTAAATAATTATAAAAATTAAACTTAATCAGCTGAAGACTCACGTTTGGTTTGAAGAGAAAAAAGTTGATGCTCTCCGTATGTTTTTCCATCGTCTTCGGTCGCGTATATGTACATTGTACGAGCTTTTTGTTATTTTGTCTTTTTGCAATTTTGTCCATTAGATTGAAAGATCTGAAAAAACACATAGGGCCTACATTTACCCGCCCATTGACCCTCCCCTCGAAGAAATCAGGACAGAAGTGGTAGTTGATGCCACAACAGCATATTAATGTCAAGTGTAAACGCAGCCTATAGTGTCGACATGTCCACATCTGGTACATGTAGATTCAACGCGTACCAGATGTGGGCCGGATCTGGGCCGACACTATGTTGTTGTATGGGTGAAAGTGGACAAAAGAGACAGATTAAAACACCAGGTGTAAACGTAAATGTATCTCTCTCATCTACGTGATATGATCGACCAAAACGCATCTTAATATCAGGTGTAAACTGGGCCTAAGATGCTGCTCCAGTTGTGTTTTCTCTCTAAATGTGCGGAAACATCTGACATTTTCTCAGTGACCCTTGCAAACAGAAATGGCATTTTAAAAGAATATTGAAAAACATTCAATAAAACTGACAAATCAGTGCCTAATGCGAACAGCACTGTATGTGTATTGTATTCTCAATACACTGTATTCTCTGTATGTATTTCACAGGGTGAAATTTGGCACTTGGCTGTGGATTAGCTCATATGTTATATATCTGTTAAGGAACAATTTAATCAGATATATTATAAAGAATGAATGGGTGGAAACGCTGCTCTCCTTGGCAAGTGTGAAATGAATCGATTTGCCACAATAAAACATTTATTTTATTAATACAAATTACTTTAGAAATACACAATTATTTTAATTCCGTTTCATAATCTCAAAACATCGTAAAGTTTACAATGATGAACAAAACAACAGCGGTAATAAAGTACTAAAATAAAGAAACCAACACGGCCAGAGAAATATTACACAACCTTTCAGATTTATGTTGCTTCATTTTACTTTGGAATGGTAGTTGATGACTTTTCATTTGTATTTTTCAATAAAACCCCATGCAGCAGACAGTCTTTTGTCACGTTTGTCACAGTTTCTTTTTCATCGCAACAAAGATGTGTTGATTTTAAAGTACCATGTGTATGTCTAAGTGTGAAAGGGCAGTATAAAAATATTAACAGTCAAAGTCTGCACATCCTTCTCTCTTCAGTACTCTTCTTTGATATTCATTGGCATAGGCGGTGAAACCAGGCCACCGCTGCTGCTGGTGACCATGGACATATTGCCTGGGAGAGATGATCCAGGAGGGGTTGGTGTGGTTGTGGACGCTGGCTGAGGCTGTTGCATCTTCTTTTTATTGACTTTCCTCTCTTTAGCACGCCGGTTCTGGAACCAGATCTTCACCTGTCAACAACATGCCATGAGTCATACTGAGAAAAAAAAAATCCCTCGAGAGTTATTGAGGTAAAAGTTGTTTTCTTCTATATCTGACATTTTAGCAGTGTTGGGGAAAATTACTTTTTTAAAGGGGACCTTTAAAATTTTAGATTGTTTTTGAACATATTTATGTGTCCGCAGCAACCATCCTATTGTGGTAAAAATCCATTCACTCTGTTTGTTATTTTTTCCCATAAATCTGAAACAGCGCCTCAAAATGAGCCATTCAGGAATGTGCTCCAATATGACATCACAATGGAACAAGCCCCGCCCACGATTGCAGACAGACTCCGCCCTATTATCTTAGCTCCGCCTCTCAGTGAGCTGTACACAGTCCGCCATGTTTATCTCCTCGCCAGAGCATTCAACAGCAGCATTCAAGTAAGAAATATATTGCTATTAAAGCTACTAAAGTTATTCCATCAAGAGCAATGAGTGATTTTCTGTTTTTCTTTTGTGGTTTGAGTCAAATTAACATCAAATATGTGTATATTACGCTGCTTTTACTTTAATACACAGATCTAATATACACATATGATTTCTTTCCCTGCTGTTTACGTTCATAGACACAACCGACTGTGTTTTTGTGAACTCTCTGTGTTTTTGACAGTTTAAACGCAATAGAGAAATTAGTTTAATACTCACAGGACGTGCCATCTGACAGCCTGCTTCAGATGGATTTATACATTCAAAGAAACATATTCGTTTAAACTGATATGACTTTAAAACGCAAATAATACCTTTCATGATGATGAAGTACTGCAATGTCAGGTGAGCATGACCATGATAGAGATGATAATCAAAACCAAACAGATGTTTTGTTTTTAAATACAAGGAATGCAAAAAGTGCTGCGCTGGGTGTAGGGATGGTTCAGCTCATAAGAAAAAACAATCCAAGGCACTCGAGGCACACACATGGCCATGAAAGTATAAAGGCTTTTTTATATTTTTCTAAAAAACAAATTACTTGAGTGCCTTGGATTGTTTTTTTTTATGAGATGTTTTGTTTTGTTTAGTTTTTGGCAGGGTGTCAAAGTCACTGTACAGGCTCCGCCCTCTTCTGGAAAGGGGGCGGGGAGCAGCAGCTAATTTGCATTTAAAGATACATGCACGAAAACAGCATGTTTTTCCTTCCACTCAAAAATGGGAATTTACATTACATGATCTGTGGGGTATTTTGAGCTGAAACTTCACAGACACATTCTGGGGACACTTGAGGCTTATATTACATCTTGTATAAAGGGGCATAATAAGTCTCCTTTAAAAGTAATGCGTTAAAATATTGAATTACTCCCTAAAAAAGTAACTTATTGAGTTAGTTGCTTTTTATGGAATGTAATACGTTATGTTACTTTTGCATTACTTTTTTCTCACCTGGACTGGGCTTGCTTATTTGTTTTTTCAAATACAAAAAAACAACAACAACAGTTCTATTTTTGGCAAATGTAAAGGCCTTTTCACAAAAGTGAAATTAATAAGCCTCACGCTGAAGGAAATGCATGTAGAGGGTGCAGCTCAAACAAACCCGATCTCACAGGAAGACAAAAGTATTGTACGAGGTGGTGATTTCGTATAAATTCGAAGTCATTATGTAGGACCACCCATAACCCCGCCCCTAAACACACCCGTCACTGGGGTCTAAACAGATCATATGCAAACGTACGAATGAGACTGTACAAATTCATAAAAATTAGCCACCAATTCGCCAAAACATAAAACGAATTGCTGTGAGATTGTGTTGGCCATTCTGGATCGCAAAAGAATAGGACAGGTTCATCACTCTTATTTCAGCAATAAAAACAAACATGAAACTAAAGTAATTTTTGCTTATTAGTATGGTTGAATTAGATCATCGAAGGTCAGCAGCAAAGACATTTAGTCAATAAAGTGAGATTAAATACATAAAGTATATTTGTATTATTGAACATTAAATGTTTACATATTATATTCACATATTATGTGAATCACATTTTCCAGATTCACATAATATTTAGTGTTTGCAATTCATATTGGTTTTATTTATATTGAGGAATACTGAATCTGTTTTTGTGCAAGTGAGATTAATAATTGTCTGCTTGCATTTAGTCAATAAAGTGAGATTAAATACATAAAGTATATTTGTATTATTTAACATTTATTTATTCCAGATTTGTGTAATATTCAGTGTTTGCATTTCACTGTATTTGTTCATTTTGAAGAATACTGAATCTGTTTTTGTGCAAGTGAGATAAATAATAATCTGTTAATATTTCAGTCAATAAAGTGAGATTAAATACATAAATTATATTTTTATTATTTAACATTTAATTATTCAAGATTTACATAATATTCAGCGTTTGTATTTCATATTGTTTTTTTTATTCATTTGGAAGAATACTGAATCTATTTTTGTGCAAGTGAGATGAGTCTCAACATGGGGACGGGAGAGCTGTCCGTCAATGCATGGGAACACAAAATAACTTGCATAACTTTTTTGAAAAAGTAACTCAGATATTTTGTTGTAAATTAAAAAGTAATGTTACTTTGCTAGTTACTTAAAAAAGTAATCTGATTACTTGTAATGCGTTACCCCAACACTGCATATGAGTAATCATAAACTAGTTAGGTATGCATGATTAGGCTAAGATTCTGATATCATATTCCTGTAGACTGTATGAAAGCAGCTGACCTGTCTCTCTGACAGACTGAGTGTTGTCGCCAGCTCTGCTTTTCTTCTTATTGTGATGTAACGACTGTAATGAAACTCTTTCTCCAACTCCAGACGCTGATGGTCCGTGTACACTACCCGGTATTTGTCTTTTGTTCTGGTCTTTCCTCCTAAAAGAAAAACACCACAACAACTTCATTATTAATTAAGTGAATCGAGTGAAAATGTAAACACAAAACTGTAAATCAGTCCCTTTAAGAATTCATTCTACACGTCTCTTTGATGAATCTTTTCTCACTTCACATAATTGAAGAATATTTTTTGTATGGCATAGAATTCAATGTAAATCTGGTTCCTTTCAAGGCTTTTCTCTCGTAAACATCGCGTGGCGTTCACGAGGGATGATTTGAAACAATAAGTGAGAAATGCTAAACAAATCAAATTGACTATAATTAATGATAATGTGATAAAAATAAAGGGTCTTTTTGAGTTAATGCAGTAATGTGTTTATCTTCTCTATTAAAAAGTAACTATGGGAACATAGTGTTTGCTCCCTTAATCAAGCCAATCGTTAAGAGCACACATATATAAAACACCAAGATGTCCATGTTATAAAGGTCTTTGGTATCGTGTCTCTATATTTCAAACTTAGTTTACCCTGTCAGTGGCAAGAGGGGACTTAAGTGGCCGGCAGGTTAAATATTAAAACACACACACGGCGAAGGGAAGGACGCCGCCTGTCTAGGGCAACAGACACACAGGGAGGAACTCCAGATAATTAGCTTCTCATCCATATAGCATCTTCATCCAAAATCTCACCAGAGACCATAATCTCTAGTTATCATTAACTCAGCCGAGCAACTCTCACAATCCTCCATTTTAAAGCCAGTTATTTCATTGTGATGTATAAAATTGAGGACGTTAATGAGCTAATAATACTTCATTTGTGCTTGGTTGGCTCCAGATTTTTTGACAGTACGGTTACTGAGATGTATGTTAATGTTTAGTAATTAAAAGTACTGTCTTGAGGAATTGCCTCAAGATTCTAGTTTTATGGCATATCCATGTTTTCATATTGTAGACTGTGAGTGAAATAGTGTTCACATGGACATTACCACGCATCTGAGTATATGTCCAACTAAATGTACGACTTTTTCCCAGCTTTTCTATGATGTCATGGCATGGAATTAATTAATGAGAGTCATTGTTGGTCCCTAAAGTTTCCTGAAATATCAAAGTTATTACTGCATATACTGAGATAATTCCAAATCTCATTGTTTCCAAATGAGATTCTCAATATTAGGTCCAGCTGTACATGTAAACATATTAAATGTTCTTAATTTATATTGCATTTTACATTTTTTATAATCCACGAGATCCGCCGAATTTAAGTTTAAGCAATTGATCTAAGTGTTGACATAATCTCATTAATTATTACATGACTATCTTTTTATTTATTTTTATTTACTGCTTTTTTCTGGTTTATTTGAAAAAACATCCTTACTGCTATTTTAGGTAACACTTTATTTTACAGTTTCATTGTTACGCATGTTACATTTAGTTACTGTAGTAATAACAATAAATTATGCATAATTACATGCAACTAACCCAAACCCTAAACCAAACCAATCCAAACCCTAATCCTAACCCTATAGTAAGTACATGTAGCTAATTATTATTACTCAGTACTTAAATGTATAATTACACTGTAACACGGACACCTTAAAATAAAGGGTTACACTTTATTTTAAGGTGTCTTTGTTGCACTTTAATTATACGTACTGAGTAATATTAAGTACCTACTACATGTACTTACTATATGGTTAGGATTAGGGATTGTTTTAGGGTTAGTTGCATGTAATTATACATCATTTTTAGTAATTACTAGTAACTGCATGTAATGTAACAATGACACTGTGAAATAAAGTGTTACCAAATAAAGTGTAACCCTATTTTAGTATGTTGTTAATTACACGTGCGCATCCGTGTATTCAACAGACTTCTCGGCATCCAGGCATAAAAAAGAACAAAGAGTGACATCAAAGCAAAGGGACTCTCTCACACACACACATCTCTATTAGCATGACAAACGCGTGAATGCAGAGGAGTTTTGTCAGCTGTAAAACTGTGGCCGTGGCGCCGAGCTCACCAGTTTCGACGTTACATATGGCATATAGGCTGGAATTGAACTTATTTAAAGTGGCTTTTTGCGAACCCGATAGTCAAGTCAACACGATCTCATGAAAATGCGTATCTATATTACGAATTGTATTTATCGTGCAATTTATACGCAACAAGTTTTTACGTGCATATGATACGCCCTGTAAACCCCTTGGGTAGGATTAGTGGTGTGGAGTGTGCGTACACACGCCATAAAGTGCGTATCATATGCACGTAAAAAATATTTTTTGCATATAAATTGCACGATAAATACAATTCGTGCTATAGGTTATGCGTCTCTATGATAATAATAATAATCATCATTGACTTATACTTTTTAAAGTGCAATAATTGCATTCAGATTTGAAGTGCACCTGAGTTTGACGGGGGCGCGCTCCGACGCATCCAGTCGTACGGGTTCCGTCTCTGCGAGTTCGGCGACAGCTGACCGGCTGATGAGGTTATGGACGATGGAAGAAGGCCCGACGCTTGGACAGATGAAAACTCCGGAGGACTGAAGCCCAGCTGACCGGTGCCCGAAGCCGAAGGTCCGGTTCCCGGGCCATAAGATGTCCATTCCTCTCTCTGAGGAGGGTACGCGGGGTTCCAGGCTCCGGTTTGGCTGTGAGGGTCGTTGGTAATCCCAGGGACGTGATGGTATCCAGTGAAGTCCGGATACTGTGGAGGTGCGGTTACAAAACTCTGAGGGTTCAGGTTTAGGCTTGGGTGTCTCATGGAATTTGGGTACATGCTGGTGTCCTTCTCTAAGAGGTAACTCACATACATTTTCCCGCCTGATGACTCCAGTGCATAATATGCACCCGCACGATTGATCTTGGCTCCTCAGACCCAGGTTTCCCTATAACCTGACGGTTCGTCTACCTGGACAGATTCTCTGAACCCTTCAGCCTCAGTGCCTGCTAAAGGTTGCGAGGCTGACGTCACGTTTATGATCCCGATCATCACCCTCCCACGGTATCGAAACACAGCGGCGCATGAAAGAATGTAATGACTTATAATTATCCACTGCAAACATGTTTGTTGGCTAATTTTTAGGAAAATGTAAAAATGCTACCGTGAAAGATGTTATTGCATTTAAAGGCCTATGTAGCCTCAATTAAGTTTAAAAGTAGCCTAAAATGTGGTTTATCTTTTCGTCTTGTTATATTTAACAAGAAAGTATCACTATATTTGTAAGATACATTATTGTTAAAAACAAGTAAAAGGGTCAAGTTATAGGGAAAGAAGCATTCACGAAATTCGCATCAAATATAGGCTATTTGTTTAGATTTTGTTTAAAAAAATAAGTTATTCTATGCTTGTTTTTATATTGTGTTTGTAGGCTATTGTTTTTAGTTTAGTGTCGCTTGTGCTCGGTCTTTGTTTTTATTGGTAACATGGCTGGAGAAAATAATTATCATAAACTTTAAGTCATAATGTGGCCTTCCAATATTATTTTACATTAAAAAAAGATTAGTTTAAATGGATATATTGGTAAATTAACATTTTATAATTAAATGACATGCCATAATACAACTTTGTCACTACACAATTTGCCAAACAAAACTGCCAGTTTATACCATATTTCTTTCAAAAATGTATTGCATTGTAGCTATAGGCCTACTGTAGCCTTGAGTAGGTTATATAGGCCTACAATATACAATTGTCCTATAATTACACACACACACACACACACACACACACACACACACATTTGATTATCATTGGATTTAAAACAAGGAGCAGCTACAGTGTGAACAAGGCAAAGATCATGGCCATAATATAATCATTTACATTTACGTCATTTTAGATTTTATGGGATGTGCGTTAAAATGTGACACATTTGCAGACACATTTTATAACACACTGGATGTTATAGAAAGATTATTTCAATGCTTATATTAGTGGGCTACACATGGAACGGGATTTCCTCAGTGTTCGATTCCGAACCTCGTCTTGTTCGAGTTCTGCTGAATTAAAACACGGAATGTGCAGCAGGTGTTCGATCCCGAACCTTCGTGTTAGCGAATCTGCGCAAGACGAAATTAAAGTTTAGACAGCCTTAATTAGAAAATACTAGGCTACATATAGGCTAATGCGGAATGTATAGCAGAGCTAACGTAGCCTATTTGTTAGTTCTGGACCTGGTTATGGCAAATGTCTGATTTTCAACAGATTTTAAAGTGTGGCTACATTTTATTTATTTATTTATTTTTTATTGGAAAATCATCCAGGCTACTATAGAAATGTGTTTTCAATTTATGTAATCAGTGACAGTGAATGGGCATTGATGTCTATAGTACAATTCTGTATTTTCAGCGATGTATAGCCTAATGGATATTTCTGTACCGATTGCGATGTTGAGCTCTCGCTTTTCAAAGCGTGTTTAAGAAGAGAAGCGTCGGTGTCGGTGGACAGAGATAAAATTAATATACCAAATTATATCAAGTCTCCATATCATCCAAAACATAGGCCTACGGCCATAAAATATGACCTGTTTATTTATTTTTTTTTAAAGATGGAGACGAATGAAACCATCTTAAAGATATAAAATATAACATGTAGGCCTATAAGAAAGATTTCAAAAGATTTATAAAGATAGGCTATACAATAATGTGAGAGCTTTATAAAATGTCTTTATGAATCGTCCACTGTGAGATCAAACATTTATTAAGAAAGTAAATGTTGATGTCATGTTAACTTTAAGACACCACACGGGACAAACGTGATTTTGAGAGAAACATCTGCAAATGTGTAAAGCTATGCTGTAAATAATAATAATAATAATAAAAAAATATTATTGGAATAGCTATAAGAAAATACTAGACTATTTCGGTCTTTCTACTTAATCAAGCACGTTTAATCAAGCCATTTTTAATTAGACCACTTGTGAAATTTACTGCCGATTTCGTAGTGAAAATTGTTTTATTTTTTAGTGTAGTTATATTTAATCTGCGATGCGTCTCAGGCTGATTCTTCAGATTGTGCTACAGTCATAAGTGCTGCTAATCAATAATATTTATGATTGTGTAGGCAGATAATGTGACAAACATTGAGTGCGTTTGTGGGCAAATAATTATATAATCGGTGTAGCTTTATTTAACTTCAGAGTTCGATTAGAAAAATTGTAGCTATTGATAAGACAACAACACTGTAATTGAAGATTACTTTGGTAGATTTTTTTTTTTTTTTTTTTTTTTTTTTTTTAGTAGGCTATAGACATTTTTTTGTATCCAACCTATTGGTAGATCTGTTTCGTAAACTTAATGAGTTAATATGTACACACATTATCAGGATTTAATCTTATCTAACATCTATTTCTTCAGAATTTAGTCATTTCTCATAGTTTGACTCATACTTTTCCTCTTGACATTTAACATTGTCACTCAACTCTAAGCAGGTCAACATCTGAAAACATACAAACAGAAACCATAATATTTATAATAAGGCACACCAGTATGTTTTCTCCCATCCATAAAAGACATTGAGGAAACAATAATGCAAACGATTTTTTTGTCAGTTCAGCAGGAGAAAGGGGTCTGGAGTCGATTTGAGAGGATTTAGATGTGTGCGACACGTTTCACAACCAGGTGTGACTTCCTTGTGATTGAAATGGGAAGAGCTTTCGACAAAAAGGGTGAGAATATCTTCATCGACTTGCTGACCCTGAGAAAGCAACAGACGGAACAGATTTTCAATGGTCGATATGAATTAAAAATAAAATATATATAAATATATATTAACAAAATATTTCAGTGTTGATTAAAACACCTTTAGTCTGTTTGGAACGAAAAACAAGAGTATAACAAACGCTGATGGTTGATAATAATGCTGGTAAAAATCAGACGTCTCATGGCATAGTGCTCGTCGCCCTTGTTAACACTGAGCTGTGAAAAAGAATATTTTAATTCGTACTTGCATTTAAGACATCACACTTTTTCTTCGATCATTCGACCACACACCAATTCGTGCGTCCATATTTTGGCAATAACCTCAATAAAATAAAATAAAATAAAATAAAGAACAAAGCTTGTTTAAGTGTGAGAACCACGTTGTAGTTCTTTCCACTCCTACCAGGATAAATATATCTTAAAAATAGCAATTTAATAAAAGCTTTCAATATACAATTGTCTATATTAGACTTGCTTTTATTACATTTAGTAGCGTATAGCTAATTTAGCAGATAACAAATACAGTAGATAACAATAGGCTACTTGTTTTTATTATATATATATATATATATATATATATATATATATATATATATATATATATATATATATATATATATATATATATGAAGAGTTCAGATGCAAAAGCCTCTAAGTGCCATTTTAAATTTTCTTCTTGAATGATAATTTTTATCAAGCTCATATATTTAAATTCAGTAATTTCACTTAAATGGCAATGAAGATTACCTATTAGTTGTCATTTAAGTGAAATTATTGAACTTAAATATACGAGCTTGATAAAAATGATCATTCTAGAAGCAAATTTCAGATGACACTTAGAGGCTTTTGCATCTGAACTCTTCATATATATATATATATATTTATATATATATATATATATATGTTATGCAATATAATATGTAGCACACCATACTTCATAGGCTACTGTTTATCTCAAAATCACGTTTGTCCAGTATGGTGTCTTAAAGTTAACATGACATCAACATATAGCCTAATTTTTAGTGTAAAGAAATGACTTAATTCAAACGTGTCACACATTTGAAATGTATTAATGTAGCTATTTAAGGCTACAATTCATGGCTATATTTATTTATTTATTTTCGGCTTAGTAATACGCATTAAACAGGACCGTGTTTCCAAAAAGTATATCGTATCATACTGTAGAAACGATCGTACGGATCACAAAATGTTTCACAAAATCATCGTTACTTGCGGCTGAAAAGTGCTCTGTATTATCGCCATGTGAATCCAGTGCCAAAGAAACAGTCTCATGCAGTCCCCTGCAGGACCACCGCGAAATTACACCTACACCTAATATAGGCTTACTCACACTCAGTGTGGCTTTAATATCATAATATTAAAGCCACATAACATAACATAATATCAGTCAAACTCGTAATTACTTACATTTAATTATTTACTTTTTGTAGTCAATTACAACAGTAGGCTACTTAATAGATGTATAAGAAATACAAATAAATAATTAAAACACTTAACTGCAAAATAATTATTTATTTAAGAAGAATAAGGGGGGGAATGATACAGAAGTTCACTTCCATGAAAAAAAAAAACATTCTATAACATTCAATGGTACAGCTGTAATCTGTGACTAAATATGGTGCTATCTATAGCATGCAGGGGATTATATGTAGTATCAATAATATTACGTTTTTGTAACTCAATTCCATGAACTGGACCAGCTTTCCTGGTTGAGTTTATTGAGTTTATTCTTGTCTGCTACCTTAAACCTTCGCCATAGAAAAAATTGTGCAGTGTTGTTTATTAATCCATGCATGGAGATGTCCATTTGGCCAATGCATTGCAGAGGTAAACAACATTACTTGAAGTTTACCAATGATATGTAAAGAATAGCTTTTCTTGTTTTCTATCTCCTCAGAGGGGTCAACAGCACATGTCTTTTATCTAATCAAGATATATATATATATATATATATATATATATATATATATATATATAATTTTTTTTTTTTTTTTTTTTTTTTTATCAACCACTATTCATTGTACCTTGGAATTTCAAAATGCTTTGGAATATATAGGCAAAAAATTTGTCTAATGATATCTGAAAAATTTCAGTCTGGATTGAAAAAACTATGCTTGTTAAAATTAAACAATTTCCCGCGTCTGACCAATGTGGTTGCATCTCAGTACTAGTTTTACTTGATCTTATGCTGCGTTCGACACTATAGATCACAAAACACTCTTAGATCGACAACAAAATTACACTGGTATTCAGGGACAGGCATTAAGGTGGTTTAGATCATACCAGACCGTTACCATTTTGTCTATTTAAACCGGGAAATATTTAAGATACCGTCAGTAAATTATGCAGTGCCACAAGGATCTGTGTTAGGCCCTCTGCTATTCTCAGTGTATATGCTGCCTCTTGGTAATATTATATGAAAACATGGAATTAATTTCCACTGTTATGCTGATGATGCACTTATATTTCACAACGACCAGATCTCTAAATTATCTAAAGTGATAATTGAGTGTGTTAAATATATAAAATATTGGATAACCAGTAGTTTTGTTCTATTAAATTTGGATAAGACCAAAAAACCTGTACACAGAATCTCTTAGAATATAATTAGCATTTTGAAGGATGTACGGTCACTTCCTCCTCTACAGTTAAAGACCTGGGTGTTATATTAGTCTTTCACAAAAGTATTTCATATGTTACAAAAACAGCTTCTTCCACCTCAGAAACATTGCTAACATGCAATCAGTTTCTGATGCTGAAAAGTTAGTTTATGCATTTATGACCTTTAGATTACTGTAATGCATTACTAGCCGGTTGTCCTGCATCCTCAATAAACAAGCTACAATTAGTCCAAAATGCAGCTGCTAGAGTTCTTACGAGGTCAAGAAAATATGATCATATAACACCAATTTTATCATCTCTACACTGGTTACCTATTAAGTATTGCTACTGATCTATAAAGCCCTAAACCGTTTAGCTCCTGTGTATTTAACTGATCTTCTATTGCCTTACATTCCATCACGCTCTTTAAGATCACAACACTCTGGGCTTCTGATAGTACCTACAATATCTAAGTCCACTGAAGGAGGGAGAGCGTTTTTGCTTTTGGCTCCTAAACTCTGGAATGGTCTTCCTGATAATGTTCAAGCCTCATACTCGCTCTCTCAGTTTAAATCTAGATTAAAGACGCTTCTCTTTAGCCAAGCATTCATATGACGCATCTCATAACCTTGTACTCCAGTTATATCAGATGAAATGCACATGACTCTGTATTGCTTGAAATGTTATGAACAGCAGAAATGCTAATTGTTTTCCATTTGCTTTTCTGTTTTATCTTAGGATGCCCATCCCGAGGTAACTAGAGACTATGTCAGCTCCAGATGTGAAGAGACGACTCGAGATGACCCCAACTCCTGCGAGGACTTCAGATGACGCCAGCTCTGAATCAACATGCTCCACTGCCAAATTTTCCATATATTGTAATCATTATGATCACACCTTGTAATCATTGTTTCTGCTTAAATGAATACATGATGTTAGCTAACTGCATGATTTGTATTATCTTATAACTAAATTTCATATGGACATAACTTGGACACATCACCTCTGATAACAGATCACTCTAAATTGTAATGTAGAAACATGCATTTTCTGTAAAGCTGCTTTGAAACAATATGTATTGTGAAAAGCGTTATACAAATAAATGTGAATTTATTTTAATATTAATTTTAAATGAAATTATGAAAAATAAGTCAATTAAATGAAGTTATAGCAGTGTAATAAAACGATGTACTGCAATAAATCATTTGCTTTTTATATGGTTTTAAATGTTAGGAAATTAAAGACTAGTTGCTGTACCAACAAATGAGATATTCACGCCTCACTGGTGATTCCTAAAAGACAGGAAGTGGTTCCTACTTGTTCTGACACCAGAACACACAGATCTGTGTTTATTAAACATATTATACACATACAAAGGGAAGAAGTGTGCTTAATTATTGCAGGTACTCGTAGATAATAAATAAAAGACAACTTAAGTGTACATAGAGACTACACTTTCATGACTAGATTTCTCAAAACAATGTCAAAGTACATTTAAAAATTGTTGTGCTTTGTAATAATGTCAAATTATTGTTTTAAGCTATATTTACATCTTTTGTGTTTGCTTTAAAGAAGTAATTATTTTGATGCGTTGAATAACAAACTAAAGTATATGTAAAGTAATTGATATTCATTTTAATTGTAGTGTGTAATGTATTAATATATTTATATTTTATAATACAAGTCAATATATTTTAAATGTAGGCTACTAAATTACATTACAAATGTGTAATTACGAATATATTTAAATACATGGCATGCACATTTCAATATAAAGTAGGCTATATTTTAGTTTACCATAAATGCTTAGAAGTACATTTGGCAGTACACTTATTAGTTGCCATATTTCAAAAACAATTATCTACAATAATATTTCAAAGACAATAGAAATAATCATATAACCAGAACCCCTAGAGAGACATGATGAATAAAAAAATGAGATGGGAGGAAAAATTATTTGGCAATGCTCTTTCGTTCTCCTGCAATCGCATTGTGTCAGTTTTAGTTGACGCGTATGGGAAAAAAAGGAATCAGGGAAGCCTGATTGGTTCACGCCTGTGCTTTTCACAGAAAAATGGCATTTCAGCCCGCCAAAAGGACACTCAGAAATGCAGAATCGTCAGAATCTTTCTCCTTCAGCGCAAAGATCATCTCGCTGCTCCAAAGAAGACTGAAGCCTCTCTCTCGCCTCTTCTCGCCGTTGAACAATCCTCGCAGCGAAAAAAGACGCTTCGCGAGCAAACTGACTCAGCAACACTCTGCAAGCAAGCTGACTGAACGGCTTTGCGTAACGCTACATCGAGAAGTCATCCAGACTATGCGTCACTTCTTGCCTAAAAGAACCAGCTTCGCCACTGCCTCCAGTCGCTCCAAGACGGCCCTGCCGACTCAGCAGTCACCAAGGCCAGCCTCAGCGCCCGTCAAGCCCCAGCCAAAAGCAGAGCCGGAAGTCAAGCCATGCCTCCACCCGGCCAAACATTACCCATATCTGAAGCATCAATGGCCTGTGCGAGACGCAGCCTGCAGTACTTCAACCATTTGCCTCTTGACAAGTCAAGCCATCTCCGGAGTGTCAAGCTGGATTTTAGGGATAATAGAATGAGGTTACTAGCTCAATTCGCTCGCAGACCGCCCCGCTTCAGGGGCATGATTGAAACATCGGTCTCAAATGACAGCTCTCATGTCCTCAGAGCCGAAGTTCAGTCTCTGCTGGTAAAAGGCGCTGTGGAGAAAGTCCTCACGGAATGCAGAGTCAGGCTTTTATAGCCGCTACTTCCTCATCCCCAAGGATGGCGGCCTCAGGCCTATCCTCGATCTGAGATGTCTGAATCGCGCCCTCATGAGATGGCCCTTCAGAATGTGAACTATCAAACAAATGCTTGCGCAAATTCGCCCTTGGATTGGTTTATATCAGTGGATCTGAGAGACGCTTACTTTCATGTCCAGATAGCCCGCCATTACAGACCGTTCTTGAGATTCACGTTCGAGGGGGTGGCATACCAATATACAGTCCTTCCATTCGGACTCTCTCTAGCTCTGAGTACTTTTACGAAGTGTGTAGACTAGGCACTCTCCCCTCTGAGACAAATGGGAATCCACATCCTCAACTATCTCGAAGATTGGCTGCTTATGGTCCAATCGGAACAGGAGCTTTGCACCCACAGATCCCAGCTCCTCAGCCATCTGGAGGACCTGGGCTTCAGGATCAACTTTGGCAAGAGCTTGCTGCTCCCCAGCCAACGCATTTCATTCCTGGGAGCAGTCTTTGACTCAGCCCAAATAAAGGCCCGGCTGTCACAAGAGCGAGCCTTGAAAATCAGGAGCATGGTGACCATGTTCAAAGTGGAGCCCTTTCACCTCCTCAAGAGGTTTCAGAAGCTGCTGGGTTAAAAGGTTAAAACTCTGGTTAAAAGGTCTAATTTTACCCCATGCGTGGCACACAGGCTCACACTCTCAGGGTGACCCACGACTGTGTCAGAGCCTTGGTCCCTTGGAAATCACCCTGTTTTTGCCAAAACAGGGTAACATTGGGTTTAGTTTCCAGGAGGAAAATGTTCGTGGCAGATGCCTCCAAGTGTCTACTGAGCCAATTTCAGCAATCAGAGCAGCTACAGTATTTGTCAGCTTTGGAAGCCGTAATAAAGGGCTGCCGGTTTCAAAGCAAAGACTTTCCAAATGGATTGTGGATGCGATAGCACTGGCTTACAAGTCCATGGACTAGAGGTATGGCTCCTCTTGGGTGTGGTCCAGCGGAGTCGCTATCCCAGATATCTGTGCGGCGGCCAGCAGGTCCTAGCCGTCCACCGTTGTCATATTTTACAACCTGGAGATCCCTGTTCTTCAAGCAAAGGTGTTGTCAGTCGGAGACACTTATGGACTGTGTAGCAGGCTCCGACTGTGGTCTGAGCCTTTCCCCTAGCTACTCAGTCGAGTGCACCCTAGCTGTCGGCTCGCAGAGCGGCTTCCATTCTGCGCTTGTAGTTCAACGCTATTGGATTAAGTTCGGGAACTTCAGCTAAAACTGAAGTAATGCGAGTGACGTTTATGGTTACTCATGTAACCCTGGTGTCTTGAGATAACGGGAACGAGCATTGCGTAGCTTGCTGTACTATTACGCTGCCCATGAGAGTCACGCTAAGCCGCTCCTCAGTTGAAAGATTCTGACGATTCAGCATTTCTGCGTGGCTTATCAGACGTGAATCAATCAGGCTTCAGGATTTGAAGAAAACAGGAGTTTCCCCATAAGCATCAGCTAAAATTGACACAATACCTGTTTCCGTTTTCTCAGGGAACCAGGGTTACGTGAATAACCATAAACATTTTGAATTCCCCCAAAAAGTTGCATTTGTCACAAAAATGTGTGGGAACCCGAGGAACCTGCGTAAAATGTTTGCATTCCCTCAAGAAACTTTGCGTTTGTCGCAAAATGTTTGCGTTTCCCCTGAGAAACTTTGCGTAAAATGTATGAGTTCCCATGAGAAACTTTGCGTAAAATGTTTGCGTGAGAAAGTAAATCATTGACTTATAATTTTTCCTCCAATCTCATATTTTTCCCCACCACCATGTCCCCTTAGGGGCTCCGTATGAAATTACATACAAAGATGTACTCAAGTCCTACTTAAGTGGTTCAAAAAAGTACTAAGTTCAACCAATTGTCTGTAATATAAATGTAAACTATAATACATTTTCATTTAGTTGTAAATAACAATAAGTGTCTGAAAACATTACATTCAGTGAACTACAGTATATTCTTTTAAAGTATGTTAATTCCGTACTCATTTTAAAAGTATGTTGTATTGTTTTTCATGAGGGGCAGTACCACTTTCTGTTTTTGCTCACTGAATAATACCCACTGAGGCCATCGGATACATCCACTCCTCCCATGTTTCTGTGTGGAAAATAATGGGACATATTTCAGAATCATATTTTCAAATGTAAAACACATCTCAGGTCAATAGATAAAATATGAACACATCTACACAACACAACAGAATAAATTCTACTCACTTGTTGCAGTCTCACACTGTAGCAGGAATTGGAACAGTCATTTCTGTCCATTGAATGAATTAATGAATGAACGAGGCGTTCATATGTACTACTGTACACCCAAAGCGCTTTACAATCATGTTGGGGTCTCTCCTCAGCCACCACCATCACTTGGATTATCCATCACTTGATTACACCCTCCATCTCCATTTGCTGAATGGAAGGAGGATCACATCTTTTTTTTTGTGTATTTCCATTCACCACATGGTTGTCTGATTCGTGTCATGCTTCCACGCTGGGCAGTTTTTTAAAGGCGATTTGTGGAAAGCTTCAGATGGTCCCACAGTCCTAGATGTGCTACTCAAGGAGGTCCCAAAATGGTATTGGGCCAGACCCAAGACCTTATCATCCACGAGGGCCATGTCTGCTTTGTAGCTACATCCATTGCTTTTTGTCTCTGTGCTACAGAGGATTTGTCTTCATAGCGTATGAGAAAAAACATGTATATGCATAAAGTGAGTCGGGCACAACTAACAGCTTGCACTTTAAGTGTTGAAAGCCTAAACTGTAGAGTCTGGACCCATTCCAGTAATCTGTCACTGTCCATACCTTTACCAGACCCATGTAGATCACCACTGACAGGAACGAGAACAAGTTCTTAAAGACATGTCTTGCCATGGTCTTCAAGGCATTTGGATTTTGCATTAAAGTATGACACAAAGAAGTTAAAACTACTCCAGAGTACTTTGTTGGGGTAACTCAAGGCCTAGGTATTCGAGTGAAGCTGCTTTGAAACAATCAATGTATTGTATAAAGTGCTATATAAATGAATGTAACTTGACTTGACTTGCTCCAAAGTTTACCTACATTGCATCATTACCAGCTCTTGCATCACAGAGCTAACATATTTTAACCACCGTTTGGTTTGATGGAAAAAAAAAAGCCTAATCAAGTCATCTTGTTGACAATATTGTGGGCAGTTACTGTTTGTTCATACAAAGCATTTAACATTCGAGCTTTTATTTTCTCAAAACATTTAAAAGAAAATCTGTAATCGGAGTAAGTTGCTTTAAATAGCTATAACTCTTGTAAACAGCATATGTCAATACAATTCTTGAATATTAGTATACATGCTGTTTTTATAAGCTCACATACATTAAGAAATATGTATATTTTAGACTTCTTTTACCACAGAACTATTGAAGCCAATTTGGGGGGAAAAACAAAAACAAAAAATAAGAAATAGTGACCGAATAAATGCTTCTGTTGAGCTATGTCTATTGCAGGAACTGCTCAGTATTGCTTTTATCATTACATCTATTATAACATCTGCAACTATACTCCGTCCATGAAAGGACAACAACAATATTCTGTTTTGTAGTGTGCAGGTGTCATTATTCCGGTCTTGCATTCCCATTGTGTGGACTTTTGTTATTTCCTGGTCAGTGCCATGTTTTGAAGTCCTTTGTTTTTCTTGTTGATTAGTTCCTGATTGTTCCCAGGTGTGTCTTATTTGCCAATCTCCTCTTGTGTGTATATATCCCCCAGTGTTTCTCATGTTCTTCGTCTGGTGTTGTCCTAGATGGATATACGTTTGGTGTGTCTCACTCTGTTCTCGGTTCTTAGGTTTAGGTTTAGGTTTAGGTTTATTATTAAACTACTTTGCATTTGGATCCAGCGCTCCCTTCGTTTCTGGAGTTCACCCTGCATTACAGTACGGCTGTCGTTATTGATTATCTTGGTAGCTGAGTGTGGTAGACCCTTTGTATCTGGCAATTATTTTGATGATTGATTGAATAAAAGAATGTTTAAAAAAATTGCAACAAAAATAGGCTTATTAGTGTTGGGTCCGAGTCCTCCTGTCCGAGTCGAGTCCAAGTCCTTAACAGCCGAGTCGAGTCCGCCTGAGTCCACAAAGATTTAAATTATTTGAAATTGACCTTTCACAAAGACCCACCCCTCTTAGTTACTGTTGCTACGTCCGACAAGCCATTCCGCTCTCACTCCACACATCATGTTCTCACACAGTGAAAAATATATTGCGGAGCAAAGAGCACACTGACAATGTGCCAACAGACAAGAAAGTCTCAGCTTTAAAAATTTTTAATTTTTATGAAATTCAGACAATAAATAGTAATACTGTTTTAATGTGTAGGGCCTCAGTTCAAGCAGCACATGAACTGATAATCTCTTCTAGTTATAGTACGAATTAAACATGAATGAACACCAGAACTGCAAAAATAAATCAATACACACAATTTTTCAAGTTCAAGTCCACTGACTTTAATCTACTAACTGGTTTGGTTTGTTTGTCAGACAAAAATGGTGGATATCTGTATTATGATTGGTCAGATCGCCTGTCAATCAAATTCCGGCGAAAGGTCTCAACACTGAGCTCTTAAATGAATGTTTTAAACTTAACAAAAGGATTGCAATGTATAGTTACAGTCATACATTTACCTACTGTACATCTTTCAGAATCTGCAAGGTAATGCTCAAGAATGCAACACGATGCATTAAGAGCAGGGGTAAACTTTTGAGCAAGATGATGTTTACATTTTTCTTATTTTGTTTTACATGCTAAAACAAAATATCTTTTTTTTTATGTCTTATTTAGCCTCCGAAGGGCAGGACTAACTTAATTAATGAATTTTTCAACAAAATAAGAACAATTTGCACAAATGATCCAGTTCAAAAGTTTACACCCCCTGGCTCTTAACAGATGCTTCCTCCTTGAGCATCACTAAATGATTGCAGGGTTTGTAATAGTTGTGTATGAGTCCCAGTGTGAAAAGATGCATCTCAAAATCATACAATCACTGTTAGTAAGGAGTCAAATATGCAGAAGATGCTGGAAAAGCAAAGAATGAGCAGGAGCTGGAGGATTTTTCTGAAGACTATTGGGCAGTTTAAGTGTTCAGGACAAACAAGGGACTCCATTACAAAAAAAAAAAAAAAAAAAAAAAAACAGCAACAACAACAACAACAAAAAACAGTTGTGGATACTTCAGGTTATGACACACAATATTAAAAATCAAGTCTATGTAATTTGACTTGTATTTTGGGTTTGTATTTTGTCTTGTAGACTAGGCTATTAAACATCTGTTATGTGAAAAAGCCTTTTCAGGGCAGTACTAAATAGAAACAATGTTTTTATGATTCTTCTTATTACAAAATAAACAAAAATAACATTTTGGAGATTCTGCAAGGTGTAGGGGAGAGCGGGGCACAACGTAACACGGGGCTAGTTTTAACACTTGTTTTAAATACTTCCACACATGCTAGCATGACGAAACTTGGTGTATTTACTAGTTGCCATATCAACACTATATAGAGAAAAAATTGCGCCAACATTTTTTTTTTTTTGGAAGATATCCATAGACATTTATTAAACCATAGCAAAAGTAAATTTCTTACTTAAGTTAATTTTTCATCTCTATTTTTTGTTTTTATTTAAAATTAGACAAATCTGATATTATTTTAATCTCCAATATGTTATTTAATGGTTGATATAGTTCTTTAATGCTTCGCTAACTAGCAGAAGACACTAGCAGGGTTTAAATCCCAGTTGTGCAGGCGGGGGCATGTTGTAACACTGCGTTACAATGTGCCCCTATTAGAAATATGCTATTCTATTCTATACTTTTTTGAATTCTATTGAGAAAACATGAGAAAAAGGTGAATAAAGACTGAGAGTCAATGCTCAGAAATTACTAATTATTAATATGTTTTGAACTATGTTGTATAGCTGTGTTTTCCTGTGTTTGTAGTCAAAACTCAAAAATGAGTTTATATTTAATTATTAAAAAATGGCATTATTTTATATGAAAAAGTTAATAATTGTATTTTATTGAGAAAATGTTTTAGTTTGTCTTGTATGTTTGCTTGATTAGATCAGATTCATATGGTCACAATGTTCCCCTCACATGTTACGATGTACTCCACCTATGGGGCATGTTGTCACATTTCACTTCCATGCTTTCGGGGTATATCAAGAAAAAAGTATATAACTTACTGTATTAATAAAACAAAACCACATAATTGTACTAGACATGTGTGAAATTACTGTGGGGAAAAATAAATACTCTGAACCCTATAGATTTACACAGAGAGTAAAAAAGAGTTACTTTGTGCCCCGCTCTCCCCATGTAAACTTGTGACTAAAGTGTAAATGTAACAAAAATCATAACATTATAGCCAAAATGTTGCTATGGTTATCATGTTTTCATGTTGCTATGGTTACTATGTTAATAATCGCAATTTCATTACTCACAGGACTCAAATTTAGCGGATTCACTCCCACATTTAAATCAAATTTAGCGGATTCACTCCCACATTTAAATCAAATTTAGCGGATTCACTCCCACATTTAAATGCAGTTATCACTCTTTATAATTTACAATGTGAACATAACAACTCTGCTCTTCAAGAAGCATGAAAAACAAAACTATTATTTAGATCAATAGCACTCCCTTTAAACCATGACTTACCGCGTTCTGTACTGTCACTAAAACTCTCGTCACAATGAAGTTGTCCGCACTGTACAGTGAATCTCTTATTTACACCGCGTCTAGACTCTGTTGTTTATAAAGGGATTTGCGAAAGGATGAAGCTCGTAATGATTCTGAACATACATTCTGAGCGAATTCTCCGCATGGTGAATCTAAAACGCCTCTGATTGGCCACTGCGTTCATGCGCTTATATACATGTATGTGATTGGCTACAATCCTTAATGCTGAAACAACACAAGGAGTTTCGTTTCGTTTTTTAATAATGATGTGTCCTCCAGTGTCTGGACTCGACTGTACTCGAGAAATTTTCCGAGTCTAAAATGTCAGAGTCCGTGTCAAGTCCGAGTACAAATTCACCCGAGTGCGTGTCAAGTCCGAGTTCATTCAAAATTCGAGTCCCCCAACTCTAAGGCTTATGCCCAAGTGTGAGAGAGATCACATAAATCTCATCTGTGTGTGTATTTGTGTGGTAAATCTGAATAAGACTGTGTGAATGTGGGTGTTTCTGTGCATGGGTTGAGAGAGAGACCAAAAGGAGAAACCAATATTGTGACTGAAACTTCACTAAACTTGCAAAAGAGACCCATTGTGTCTGTGAGAGAATAAAACTGTGCGAAGGAGACGAGTGAGATTCTCAAAGGAGCATCTCTGAGCGCACTGAAAAACAACTACATGGTCTTTCCAATCTATAGAAAAGTTCTCCTACACAGCTGAATCTATTACCTTAGCATTAAACTGAGCCGTTGTTCTTGAATACAAAGTTGACATCTGACAACTACTGATCAACCATTCAAATCAATTTCTCAGGCAGACACAGCACTCATGTCTCGATGACATAAGTTTCCTAATGGGCTCATCTTATGTCCTAAAAAAAAAGTGTGATGTACAGATCTCGTTTAATATATTTTGGGTTCAAAACATTCAGACACATTCTGGGGATACCATAGATTTATATTGCATCTTGTGAAAAGGGGCATAATATGTCACCTTTAAGTTATTGTAAGTGATGTTAAATAACAGAAGAGTCTTATATCTGTTTTGACATGATCTTTAAATTAAACTTCTTGAAGAAAGATTGTAACTTGCAGAGTCTACATTTTCTTTTGCGATTCTTTCCTCTCTTGTAATAAATCCCATCCCAGTTTTCCTCCTCTTCACCTTCACCAACCCAAGGTCTCCAAGCACCTCCATTCAGACTAGGGTCGGCACGGGTATCGTCTGGCGGGTAGCGAACAGGAATTGCTGTGCGATTGTACAATACTAGACGTGCCAGTAGCTCCTTGACAACATCAGGCCTGTGCACTGCAAGGTCATGGCGTTCACAAGGGTCGCCCGTAACATTGAAAAGCCAAAGCGATTTCCTTTTTTCTCCAGTCTGTCGCTCCAGGTTCCACCAGCTGCTAGGAAAGTTTGTGAGAACCTGGGGTGGCACCCAATCCCCAAGTCCAGGGTCGCCCGTCAAGAGTTTCCAGTCACCGACTCTAATGGCCGCTTGCACGGTTGTGTCCCACAGTCCATGGCCCTCCTTAAATGAGCCCCGACTGCGCCGGTGGAGAGGGTCGATGTTGTGAAGAATCTCCAGTCGTGGAGATTCCTTCCCTTCACTAATGGTAGGCCAAACATCAAACCCATCTAATCCCTGATACTGTGACACATTCCCCCCAGCAAGTCCAACAAGAGTTGGATACCAGTCAGTAATGTGAATAAGGGCTCTGCTGACCCTTCTTCGATGACGTATCAAGGGACTGTGCACGAAACCCACTCCTCTAATACCACCTTCCCAATATGTTCCCTTGCACCCTCGTAGGGGCCAGTTACTGCCCCCTGTGAGCGGCTGGGCTCCATTATCAGTGGAGAAGATGACGACGCTATTGCGGTAGAAGCCATATTTGCGCAGCGCGTAAGTTATGTTTCGAACCGCCTCGTCGACGATGGAAACCATGGCTGCGTATTTCCTGCGGGGAACGTTGCCCATGCGGCGAAACGGATAGATGTATTCTTTGGGAGGGTTTAGAGGTGTATGCACTGCCTGAAGGGAAAGGAAGATAAAAAGAGGCTGACTGCTTGAGTCGTGCGTTGCTAAGATTTTGCGCACTCTCTGGGTGTAGAGGTGAGTTGAGTACTTCCCCCCTCTCCCCCATGCCACTGACTCACCTTCGTGGAGGTCAAAGCCACACAATGACTTGCCGTCACATGAGCCATACGTATAATAGTCCACACTGCCAGTCAATGAACCGAAGTAGGAGTGAAATCCACGACGTGTGGGCAAACAGTCTTTCCGATAGAAGCCCAAATGCCACTTGCCCACCATGTGAGTGGAGTAGCCAGCCTCCTGCAAGCGTTGAGGGAGCGTGACCGCATCCAGAGGGAGGCAGTTGGGTTGACGTGGTCTGATGATGGAATGCTGGAGGCCGGTGTGAATTTGATATCTAAAAGAAAGCATAAATATATTCTTAATGCTCAGAAAGAGAGAAAAAGCAAGAATTTAAACAATAAGCTTTTTACACCCGGTTTTAAATTTGACATGAACTTTTACAGATTTTACTTTCTATGGGCCCTATCATACACCCGGCGTAATGCAGCGTCAGGCGCGACACAAGTGTTTTTTGCTATTTTCAGCCCGACGCAGTTATTATTTTCATGTCTTGAGCCACGTTGTTTAAATAGCAAATGCATTTGCGCCCATCTGTGCGCCCATGAGCTGCTGGTCTGAAAACCAGGTGTGTTCAGGCGCATTGTTGGCGTGTTGCTATTTTGAGGAACTGAAATAGACTGAGCCATTGACCAACTGAAACCTGGTCTAAAGTCAATGGCACAGTATTTTTTTTGTTATTTAAAGGGCGCGTTAGTAATGTGTGCCTATAGGCGGGTCCACAACGCGCGTACACTCTGCTTATTACACACACAGGGACGCACAGCAGCACACAAACATGCAAAATATTTAAAATAAAAGGATTACGATGTAAAAGATTATTATTGTGTAGATAAAGATATGGTGGAATCCGGCTTGTCCCATAGATGGTCTGCTTGCGCTTTAACACACGCACAGCTTTAACCTTGCGCACGAGCAGATCCGTTTTTACATTAGAAGCATTCAGTTTTTACGCTTGAAATTTCGCCATGTAAATAGCAAATCCACCATGGTGCGAGCGCAACTGGCTTTTAAAGGGAATTAGAGATGAGACTCTGATTGGTTTATTTCACGTTATGCCCAAAACTCACCCATAGCTCCTTAAGAGAATAGGATTCACATTGGCAACATTTCTGTTTCTTCTACAGGGCAGCACATAATAATGCTTATCATTACGCTCAACCTAACATGATTCTTGTATTCTGTGAGCAACTGGAGACCCAGAATGAGACGTACTGTACCGCTACAACTCCGTCAGTCTTTGTCAACTCATTTGTCATTTTTTAACATCGTCAGATGAAGGTTTCTGTTTATTTTGAAAGAAATATTTTTTATTCTTCTTTTTTAGCTTCCGGCAGACAGCCTACAAGTCGACTTATACCAAAAGAGTAACACTTGACAATGAATGATAAAGGATGTTGGAGTAGCGTGAGCTTTGACGCCTCTCACGGCTCAAACAAACAGGGCTGTTTGTTTGACACTAATTTGTGACTGGTGTTGTGTTTTGCTCTATCCTCTGCGCTTCCACGTTCATCATTACGTTGTGCGTCGGGTCAAGGGTTACTGCTGGAAGCTAGTTATTTTAGTTGATAAAGTTTTAAATATGGATATTTTTCTTACACAAACACATCGCTTCACTTCAGAAGGCCTTTATTAACCCCAGAGCCGTGTGGAGCACTTTTATCATGGATAGATGCACTATGATGGACTTCAAAAGATATAGAGCCATTCACTGGCATTATAAAGCTTGGAAGAGCCAGGACATTTTTTAATATAACTCTGATTGTATTTGTCTGAAAGAAGAATGTCATATACACCTAGGATGACTTGAGGATGAGCAAATCATGGGCTAATTCTCATTTTTGGCTGATCTATCCCTTTAAAGCAGCAACAACTGAGGGAAAAATGTGGTTGAGGTGGATTTTTTTTTAGTTTTGTCACTGACGGAGTAGACCTGTAAGCTGATGGGGTTTACAAGTGCTCACAAAACACTTTATATAGTGATATTATATATATATATATATATATATATATATATATATATATATATATATATATATATATATATATATATATATATATATAAAAGCTTGGAAGTGTCAGGGTGTTTATTAATATAACTAGGATTGTATTCGTCTGAAAGAAGAAAGTCATACACCTAGGATGGCTTGAGGGTGAGTAAATCATGGGGTGATTTTCATTTTAAAGTGAACTACTCCTTTAAGTTAGGCTTGTAACCATGACCTTAATTGTCTACCGTGTGTACAGGACTGGTTCACAGGTGCATGAGCAATAATTGTTTATGGTTCATTAAACAAACATGAAAAACATTGATCAAACCCTTTCCAATAAAGATCTGTAAGGTTTAGTTGGATTTTTACAAAATTCTCTTCAAGTACCCTAAAATAAAGGGTTTTTATAACCCTTTTATATTCTGATTTCAGTGAACTTCTTTCATTTTAAGAAAACGCGCAATTTCTGTGTATTATTAAAAGTATGTATGGTAACACATTACAATAAGGTTCATTAGTTAACATTAATGTATTAACATGAACTAACAATAAGCAATACATCTGTTATAGTATTTATCAATCTTTGTTAATGTTAGTTAATAAAAATCCATCTGTTCATTGTTTGTTCATCATGTTCGCTCACAGTGCATTAACTAATGTTAACAAATACAACCTTTGATTTTCCTAATGTATTAGTAGGCTAAATGTTGAAATTAATATGAACTATGATTAATAAATGCTGAAGAAGTATTGGTAATTCTTAGTTCATGTTAACTAAGGTAACTAAGGTTAATTAATGAACCTTATTGTAAAGTGTTACCGAAAGTATTGTGTGAAAGAGGTGGTGAGGTGAATGACCTGCCGGTGCATCTGTTTTTCAGAGTCAGCAGAAAGGTCTCATAGTGTCTTAAGTTATAGTAACCATGACCTTAGCCTGTAAACTGTTAGTGTTTACAGGACTGGTCCACATGTGCATGTGCCATAATTGTTTATGGTTCATTAAACAAACATGAAAAACATTGATCAAACCCTGATCTGTAAGGTTTACTTGGATTTTTACAACATTATCTGTTTTTATAACCTGATTTTAGATTCTGATTTCAGCTGAATTAAAAAAAAAAAACGAGTAATGTCTGTGTGTGCTTATTAAAGTATTGTGTGAATGACCTGCCTGTGATGAGCTGGCTGCGGGACGGGGTGCACAGCGGCTGCACGTAATAGTTCTCCAGTCGCACTCCCTCGGACGCCAGTTTGTCCAGCGTCGGGCTTCGGACGTCCCGACTGTGATACCCGATGTCATTGAAACCCTGGTCATCTGTCAGGATGAAGATGATGTGTGGAGGCTGTCTGGGTCTGAAAGCTGTAGTGATGTCCTCTCGGCTCGATCTCAAACCACTGGAAGACGACAAAGAAGTTTGGAGACCGAGGAAGAGTCCGAAGAGCAAACATAATGCCATCCACCTCGAAAAGAGCTGCAACCCGAACAGCGCACTCATCGGGTCTGAGAGAAGAGGAGAAAATCTTCGCGCTTTGCTTTGAGTGTCAGTGTTAATTTCGTTAACGAAAACTATGAAGATGTGCGTTGACGACCTTTTTTTCCCCTGACTAAGACAAGACGATGAGAGACGACACGTCGTTAAACGCTATACTGGGACTATATCAACACATGCAATATCGTTGACGAAAAAAGACGAGACTGAAATGTGTTTAAAAAAAATAAAAACTTGTTTTTGTCGAATAAAGGAGGAGACAACACATTACAGACTGTTTTTACGAGTGTTCATGCGTACGGTTGCCAGATTTCACTGATTTAAACCCCCAGTCAGAGCTTTTCTGTTAAAAGAACACGTTTTCCACCAGGTCTTTTCAATAGTATCTGGCAACCATGCGCTCTCTCTACACTGCTGAAGAAGCGCGGATGATCTGAAAACACAGACAAGTAAGATGGAGTTTATCCCGAAATCTAAGCTGTTGTCCCAAATCCCGAATCCGGCCCTAATTGTCCCGAAAATTACACCAAAGCAAAATCTTGAGCCAGGCCACCCAGCATACATTTGCTGCAAGCCATGCAATAAAATATATTGTTAGTCATTGTCATGTAACTGTTCTTTTATGATTGTGCCTCATATAAAACTTCTATTTGTTTTATACAAACAGTCATTGTCAACATTTTATCATTCATTCACCTCTTAACAAAGTAATAAAACTAATCTAAAAAGTTTAACCAGTATTATAAAAATGGCAGTGGCTCCTCAAATTAAACTACATACATGTCAATACACATCAAACACAATCTCTAAAAATAATTGAGTGACAATATAATAATAATAAAAAAATCCTTTTAGATGTGGAAAGGCTTAAGTAAGATTAAATCAAGTCATGTTCAAAGAGAAATGTTGTTTTTTTCTGACCGTAAAATTATATCATTTTAGCTTATGCAGAAGCTAAAACAGCAAAATATGAAAATAAAAATAAAATAAATAAAAAAGTGTTGTAGCCTATACAAGTTGTGTTCCCCTTCTACTCCTGTTAAGTATGCCAGAATGATGTTAATATCACAAATACCGCTCACTGCAAATAGAGTACAGTTGACAGTTTATATGAGGATGGAGAACTTTCAGATATTGAGTTTTTAAAATGCCGCTTCATCATAGATTGTCCCACACAATGACTGGTTCTCTTGGGAGCAGCGATTCTGGAAATGTAAAATATAGTTTAGGTCTAAAACGTTTTGAGCTCGTCCACTTTCTCCACTTCCAGAGGGAGTTTAAAACACATTAGACCGGATTGCTTTCTAGTGTAAATGCTCATGTGATCGAGTGTGTTCTAACAGCCACTAAAAGACCGTCTACTGAATAATGAGTGAACATTATGAGATCTAGCCAGACTGGATTTAAACTTTATCAGCTGGAGACACAAGTTTGGTTTGAAGATGAAAAACGTACCAAGCACAATGTTCTCTCACCATTCCTGATTTCTAACACACACTCACAGCGTTCGGCTGCTCTTGCGTCTGTCAGAGCAGAAACTAAAGCTGATGCTCTCCGTGTGTTTTTCCATCATCTCCGGTCGTGTTCATATGTAAATTGCGCAAACTTATTTCGTCCATTTGATCGAAAGATCTGAACACCCCCCCCCCCCATTAATTTACCCACCCATAGACCCTCCCCTCGAAGAAATCAGGACAGAAGTGGTTGAAAGTGGACAAAAGAGACGGATTAAAACACCAGGTGTAAACGGGAATGACATCCACTTGTGCACCGATCGACCAAAACGGTGTAAACAGGGCCTTTATGACAGTAATGAACAGTAAATATAGGTGCAGGAAATATGCAAAAGAAACAAACACACAATATACCACACTCCATAAAAATGTTTTAGGATGAAATCTACTAATGATAACTTATGTCAGGTGGCATATTTCTCACACTGTATTTGGGACTGTAGTCACATTCAGTCGTTTGGAGAACAGGCTATGAAAGTTTGCTAGTTTGGTTCTAAAATATCCTTATGCATATGGTTGTATTGTTACCAGGCTAGCATGAACAATGAACTCTCATTTATGATTACTGGAAATATTTTGGGGCAATGGGAAATCCACACACATGGCAAAGGCGTCAGAAATAATAAATAAATCCAAGGATTTTAGAATGTACATTTATTTTCCATTTGTGACACGCATAACATTTACAACATTTTACATTATGAGGCTTAATTAGGATTTTGCATTTACAACGGTTTCAAGTGCTTTGGCCACTTGGTCGGCGCTCATGTTGTCCAGTGAAACACTGTGTTCTTTACCAAAACCTAAGACAGAGAGAGAGAGATGATGCATCATTATGTATATATGTATGTTTGTATGAATATGCTTTAGTTATGTCTTCTTACCATATCGACCCCACAGCATGGGCTGAACTCCAGAGCACTCTCGGATCAGGATGGGAAACTCAGGGTTTGCCTTCTTTAATGTCACATAATGCTGCTCGATAAAATCCCTAAAATAACAACATCAACAAATAATAATTAGCTAAACAGAATGAGACCGGGAACCTGGTCCATGTTGAACTTAAAAATGGTCAGGCTGGTTTATAGGCGCACACACAATCCATTCATCTCTCTCTCTCTCAGAAGAGCACAAGTCAATAGAGGGATCCAGACTGTGACTAAATGCCTTAATGAACACTTCAAAACCAGAAATAACCTGCGCTATCTGTGTGAACTGCGCAGTACAGACCAATCATCAACATGTGTGGTTAAGCTTAGAGCAGTGACATTTACTGTGGATAGGACTCGACTAGTGATGCACCGAAATGAAAATTCTGGGCCGAAACCGAAACCGAAAATTTAGGATGCTCTTGGCCGAAAACCGAAACTGAAGCCGAAAATGGCTTATTTTAAAAACGTATATATACTGCTTGAATTTAATGGATCTGAAATGAAAAATCACAATATAATAATCAAATTTTATTAACAGTTACATAACAAAACATAAAATATTTTTAACAATAAATATAAATAATAATACCAAATAATATTATTCTTCAAGTTTTATGTTCCATCAAATAAAATAGTTTTTTA
This sequence comes from Vimba vimba, assembly GCA_022828995.1. Lineage (NCBI taxonomy): Eukaryota > Metazoa > Chordata > Actinopteri > Cypriniformes > Leuciscidae > Vimba > Vimba vimba. The sequence continues at coordinate 35,750,013 of CM040829.1, read as the reverse complement.
AAAGTTGTGCAAAAAAAATCCACAATTTTGGAGATTTTTGCAGAACAAATGTTACATATTGCAACTTTGGTGTCCTCTCGTATAGGGCTGTCACTTTTTTGAAAAATAAATCCTGTTCGATTTTTGAGACATAGGCTAAGTGTTCATTGAATCGTTAGTAAATTGCCTATATTTGGCGTTGATCCGTTTTCAACGCCAAATATAGGCAAATCCACGGACAACTAAACAGGCATTAGGAGGACGACCGTGAAGAGGGCGCACAAGTCAGCAATGTGGACTGCCATAACATCAATGAAAAGCATTACTGAAGGCTACATATTATGCACTATATTATGCAGAAATAGGCTGTGTGTGTGTGTGTGTGTGTGTGTGTGTGTGTGTGTGTGTGTGTGTGTGTGTGTGTCAGAACCTGCAGTTGCTGTGTGACGCGCGTTCGCTGCGAGCGTATAGGCTACTGTAGTGACGAGCTGGACGCGCTCCGAGAGAAGGCCGTTAAAATCGATTCCCTATTTTCGTTTTCGAAACTTGTGTTGGTTGGTCCGATCGATTGTGCAATAAGTGACAGCCCTTTGACATGCTTAATCTTTAATAGGCAGACGCGTGATAACAGCTCGACCGTGAGTGAAACCTAAGCGCTTGCGCACGGATGGGAGGGGCGGGTTACATTCATTTTCGGTTAAACGTTTTCGGCTTTTTTTTTATTTCGGCCCGAAACCGATAATGCCATTTCGGCCGAAAATTTTCGGCGGCCGAAATTTCGGTGCACCCCTAGACTCGACCACGCCAGGCCATTATCAAAGGGGACTTACTATCCTTTTTTATTATTATTATTTTACCTTTCTGCTAGTGTAAAAGTGCATGTAAAAAATACCTCTGTGGTCCTGCCATAATTTTCGTAATGTAGCAACATTTGCACAATCGGCTGGCTACTTTAAATGTAAGAACGGCAGGGCTTGACATTCACTGTTTTGCTCTCCAGTCCCTGTGACTAGTGGTTTTCCAAAGTTACAGCCACTCAGTATTTTCACTGGACACAAATTTGACATCAATACCATGGGGAAAAACTGCCATATAGATATTTTTAATATTTTATCATAATTTGGCAGCAGGTTTATTAGGCTGCTGTCACTTTAAGACCTGACGCACGGATCCATTATACTGTTACACATGCGTTTTCTTTCTAGACTGACTGTGTTTACGTGAATACTCGCCAAGACCGGCATTTTGACATCATTTTGTGTTTATTTGACTGTTTAAGTGCAATGAGCAGAGAAAAACTCAATTAGTACTGAGAGGCGGCTTTATATGTACGCGACCTTTGGGTTTGAGAACAAAATCTGCGGGAATGAGTAAAATTATGCGTAACATAATTGTAACATAACCCTGTAACAGCAACAATATTAATCAGCAGCAAATTAAACGAGTGAGTGAATGGAGGCGGGTTTGTGTGAGAGAGAGAGAGAGAGAGAGAGAGAGAGAGAGAGAGAGAGAGAGAGAGAGAGAGAGAGAGAGAGAGAGAGAAGCTGGTATCATGTATCTATCCTGCATAAAATTAGTATTGGAAGCGTTTCAGATATTTCAGTATCAATATGTATAGAAAAATGAATATTTTTGACAACACTACATTGCTCTTAGTTTATTATTTCAGATGCCTTTTAAAAGACTATAAATGAAAAACGTATATATTATATAAGTTCAATCCCCCAGAGAGTCTAGTTGGAGTGACTGTGTTAATGTGAAGACCTGAAGAGCAGTGTCACAGAAAGCGTCTCCACTGTGAAGCGTCCGGCGACTGTGGTTTGGGCGGATCAGCTGCTTCTTGACTGTCATAACTGGACTCGGGCTCGAACTGATACAGCAAAACCAACGCCATAGTTAACGTCCTTACTAGGGGTGTAACGATCCCCTCATGCCACAACTCGATACATATCACGATACGATATTATTGTGATACTCCAAGACATGTGATAAAAGGTTAACAAAAAATGTCCTGTTGATTAAAATGTTAAATTTGGTTTTACATTGTGTGTGTAAATGAATAGTCTTGGACTTGGTGCTGAAACCCAAAGCACAGGACAATAGAGACACCAGAATAACAATATTCATGATTCTGAAGCTGAAAATACTGAATTATTGTAGATGAATATTCTCCGTCACTGACTAGATGTATTTAAAATAATGTCGGACACTTTTTACTGGTAACATCAGACATTTGGCATTATCAGGACACACAAATATTCCCCCATACATTATATTCAACATTATAGTATTTTAATGTAGTACTGACACTAAAACTCTTTCTTCCTCACACAGTAATTTTTATTTTGGTTGAATTATCCACAATACATATTGTCACTATCCACGACGATACATATTGTTGCTTTTTTGCATTGCGATTATATTGTGAAACGATATATTGTTACATCTCTATCTACCTTCGGTGCCTCATGAAGCTTCAGGAGCTGATACTTGTCAGTTATGGTGAGGGGAATTACTTTTCCGATGCGGTAGACCAATCACAACAGAGGGGTCATCTGGCCAATCAGAGCGGAGTAATCTTTTAGGAAGGCGGGTCTTAAAGAAATGTAAACTAAAACAGAGCATTCAGACAGAGGGTGAAAAGAGGGGCCGAAATAATGTAATGCCATTTTCACTGTGTCCTGTTTGTAAAATTAGTGTTACCTTGTCTTTATTTGAAAAAAATATGATAATTTTTAAATAATTACTTTGTGTGAAAAATACTGAAGACTAATAGGATTGCATAATCAAGAAGTTTCCATCTAAAGTACCAGTATAATGTATATTTTAAATATTTATTTTTAAAATGTATTTTCATATTTAATTATAATTTATTAAATAGTAATTAAAGTAAATATAAATTATAAAGATTATATATCAGCCACCCCACTCTTTAAGATATCGGACATCAAAAAACTAATATTGGTCCACCACTAATTTTGACGTCTGCTGATAATGCATAAAATCTGTTCTTTAATGGCTTTTTTTTTTAAAGGAAAATTGGCATCAGAATATCAGAGATGAAGAATCTGAGTTAACAGAATATTTTCATTAACTCTAATTTGTGGAATGCAAATGTCCTTAATCTTTTTATACATTATTTCATGTCCTCTCTCTCGCTCTCTCTCTCTCTCTCTCTCTCTCAATTCAAAAGTGCTTTAATGGCACAACTGTGAATAATACAATATTGCCAAAGCTTGGAATACATAGAATAATAATAAAAAACATCAAAATAATTGAAGAAAATATTATAACATAACTTAAATCTAAATAAACAGTGTAACAAATTAGAACATGCGTGAACATTTGATTACCACAGTGTTTATACACACACACACACACACACACACACACAGACACACATTACTAATGCCTAGTTCACACTACACAACTTTAAACGTCGGCAGATCGCTGTGCTGTTCACACTACATGACTTGCTCTGGAGTCTTGAAATCGTTGTGGTGTTCACACTATGTGACACTACGTAACTCTTCTGCAACAGGGGGTTACACACTACAGGAGCTGACAACAAGTCTTGGCGCATTCCAATGGCGAATGGACGGCGGGGTAAAATTGGTGGTATAGATATAGTTGAACACCGTCATTAGAACTCTATAACCGCAAAAAAACGTGTTATTAAAATATTTTTTACAAATTTCTATCTTTTCTATTATGGAGAATGTTTAAATACTAATTAAAAACAATTGTTGGCAGTCTGTGTTATTATTGGTCTACGTTTCCAATTGTATTTGATTCTTTGCAAAGTACCCCCTGACCGACCACCAATCATTTGAGATAGAAATAAAAGCTATGACTATGATATAGTGATGTGCCATCATTATGAGATTTATTAAACAAAAGCATTTCCAATAATAAACATTAGCAATAAACATTTGCAATAATAAACAACGTATCATTACCGATAACTGATCGTGCAGTTCAATTACCCCTTAACTGGCCCCAAACATGTTTGATAAAAGAATATACAATGTGTATATATACATATAATTGTATTATATAATATACAATTATAATAAAAGATAGGATCATAAGATGCGCAATATATTGGGTTTTTTCCACTTAATGAAGTTTTGTTTTGTAAATCGTGAGACATGATTTTTACCACTTCATTAAGTTTTGCTTTGTAGAAAGCATTTATTTAAAGCGAATTTCGTTTTGTAAAAATTGTATCTTTTAATAAATGTTTCATCAACCAATTGCATGTATTTAAAACATAAAAAGCAAATAGGCTATATAATAACCGATTAGTTTTGTCATTTGACTCACGTCATAACCGTCACACCAATTCTGAAACCGGCACACCCCATAACGGATGGATAAGCACACGCGGGCAGCAGGGATTGTCTGTCAGAGAGAGTTGGAAGTGAGTAAAACATTATAATGAAAAAGCAGCTGCCTGTTGTGGTTTGGCAACGATGGTTACAAATACAAAGGGCTTTTGTAATGTCATAACAAGATGATCATTGGCTGTTGCTCGTCGCGACACGTGACACCACAGGCTATCGAGTCGGCCGACAATTCCAGATATTTGGCATGCTAGATATTTTTCTGGCGTCGGCGACGCGTCGGCGATGTGTCAGCGAGGGTTTTTGATGCGTCATTAAGTATTTCACACTTAAAGATTGGCGAGCGCGGATCACCCGCAGATTTGCACGCGATTACAGCCCGACCTGTCGGCGAGCTCGTTAACTTGCAAATCGGGCTTAAATCGGGCTTAAAATCCTGTAGTGTAAACTAGGCATAAGGGTCACTGTGGCGGACAGTAGGGAAACACACTGAGGTCAGACACACACATTACACACACATTAACCTGCTGTCTCTCAGGCTGTGGCACATCGACACATATTTGGCAGCCAGTGCTGATCTCTCTCTTTATCTCTATTATATATATATATATATATATATATATATATATATATATATATATATATATATATATATAAAACAATGGATGATTAAAAGCTAATCGGTTTGTCATATAGTTCACTAGGATTTCAGACAGTATTTATAATGTAACGTTACATTTATACATTAATGCATGTACACTGTGTAAGAGTGATAGGCACAGAACAGTCACTCTGTAATAAAACGCATCAGTAGTAAAGGCCTCAGTACTGCACCTGGTCCCCTGACTGGCGGCTGATCTCTGGCACAACTGCAGGCGGATCTCACGCAGATTCTTCGACAGACTCGAGCCGATCCCGCGAACCACTGATGCCGCCGCCATTACTGTCACCTTCAGCGACCGGAAGTGGAGCTCTTCTTCTGCGGGTTCAAACACGCTTCATCTGCATTACCGCCCCCTACCGAACTGGGTGTTTTTTTTTTTTTTCGTCCTTGCTTCTGATGTAGTAACCTACATTTTACAGTGTCATTTTCTGTATCCGATTTTCTCGTACTTTTACAGTATTTCTCTTTATTTGCCCTTTGACATGCTCCACAGATTCGGTCTCATAATCATAATCTAGTAATCCAATCATAATTACATGAACAATCATTAGGATGTCTTTTTGATTTTAGTTAGATTCTCATTTAGTCCTGTACATCCAGTTCAAATTCTTGTTGTAATTGTGAGAATGGAAGCCCTCTTCTTTAACTTCTTCAACATAAATTCAAATCAGTTTTTATACACTGTAAGAAAAAAATCTTTACTTTTCTTTAACCCTAAAACACAACACAAAACGCCTGTGAAAAAAATTAACAGGCTACGGAAAATTCATTCATATAAACACATTTAGGGCCTATTTTTACTGGCTTTTTCTTTATTCTTTCCTGTCTTTCATATTATATTTCGAATATAGGCAAAGTTACTATTGATGTATGTATACCTTCCTCCATTGTAGACTGAAATGTATCTTGAGCTTGAATTATGAATCATAATGCTTTCAATCCACGAGAAGATATAGTTTTCTCAACTTTTACCTTCGTGTCTGTAACTATAATTTTTTTGCCCTTTAAAGGGATAGTTCACCCAAAAATGAAAAATTCTGTCATCATTTATGGAAACAACATTCAGGTTTGGAAAAACTTGAGGGTGAGTAGATGTTGACAGAATTATTATTCTTTTTTTTGGGTGAACTATTGATAGTAATGCTTAATATTATCACATATTAAGTGTGACCGGCTCTCCTCCAGTTCAACAGGCGGCGCTGATGCGACGTGACACAGATAACCGGAAGTGTGACGTCATCAGACCTACTATCAACATTAAAGTGCGTCGAGTCGCGTTTTAGAGCGACTCGTTTAATTTCATCATGCCTGAACGCGAATGTAAGTATTACATACCGTTTATGAAGTTTATATTGTGTGCGGATGAATAATCACATCATATATGTTCTTATCGTGTGAAAATAAATACGCTTTTACATTCTATGAACATTCCTGTGCCGTTTGCATAGCGCCAAGCAACTGTTAGTGATTCTGTGTAGATTTCAAAGATAATGTGTAACTTACGTTTGATAAGTTAAAGAATATGTGAGAGATATACAAGAAGATTGTCTGTGTGCAAATAAAACACGCATTGACTCAAATACAGCAAAGCTCTTGCAGCCAAACCCTCACTGTTTACAACACTGTAGAGTCGAGTAGCGTTAGGAGGAATGATTCGATTCACTCGCTTGCGGTTCGATTCACTTCCGATTCCGATTCGATATCGATTCATTTGGATGTATATCAGATACAGTACATGTCAGTTTATCTCATAGATGGACAAAACCTCTCATCTAATGCTGTAAACTATACAGGAAACCCTGTCAGATGGTACATTACTTTGATATTAAAGGTTAAAACTAACATCTGATTTGTATGCAAACATTTAAAGGCAGTTTTATATGAATCTGTTGGTGTGTGTGTGTCTTTCAGCCGAGGTGTACTCCAATCCTCTGGCTCCTGATGGCCATGAGGTGGAAGATCATCGGTCAGCGCTACAGTAAGTGCTCTCCACCTGTCAATAATGTGCTGATGATCCGTGGCGTGACTTTTGTTAAATATTTAGCTTTCCCTTTATATATTTCTAAATAACTTCAGGTGTTTTTTCCTCTTATGTGATTAAATGAGTGAAGCATCAGCAGTGACAGTATTCAAAGACAAGTGCAGGAGCAATGGCATTTACACCTGACATTAAAATGCATAGCTTCTCTAATGCTAATTCTAAATGTAATAGCTTTTATTATTATGGTATTATTTTGTGGCAGTCCATGAAATCTATGTTCTTGACGATTCAGTGACGTTACTATCTTCATTCTCAAGTCTGATCTGTCCTTGTGTCTCAATGAAATTTGTTTGTGACCCTCAGATCCAAGCTGACCAATGATGACTTCAGGAAGCTTCTGATGACCCCGAGATCGACCCCGTCCTCCGCTCCGCCCTCCAAAACACGACAACATGAGTACTTTGCTTTTGAACACGCTTGTTTAAGATCTTTCTGTGGTCATGTGTGCACTGCATGTCTCTATGATAACAGTCCCGTTAACTTTTTGTTGCGATGATTTTCCCAGGATGCCACGGGAATATAACGAGGACGAGGATCCTGCGGCTCGCAGACGTAAGAAAAAAAGGTGAGTTGAGGAACAGCGAGTGAATCCTCCTACATTACTACTGCTTTAATATCTAATCCTGCTGTTGCTTTTGTCTCTTCTGCACACGTTCCTACGTTTCGCTCTGCATCAATTACCATTTTACGTTGCCCCTGTATGAGTATGTCTTTTAGACTATATTTATATCATGATATAGTGAATCACACAAAGAGTGCCGTTTTTTCAAATAGCAGCACAATTGCAAATGTGAAACGTACAACAGTTCAATAAAAAATTAAGTGACTTACATATTAGACACAATATTGCCTGTTTTTCTCCATTTCACCAACAAAGCCATGGCAAAACTGTTCTGTATCTTTGAGCCACACACAGCGGTGTTTCACTGAATAAATCAGTCCATTTGAACCAGGGCGGCACAATATATCGAAATTAGCGAAATATTGCAAATGTATGTATCGTGATATGCATATCGCAACGGCTTGCAATAACTGGGGTCATGAACAAAAGACAAAGAGAAAATCACTCGCTGCTCTTGTCTGAATAACTTTTGTAGCTTTAATAAGAATCAGGATATATTTAATTCATACAGTGAAAACTAAGCAGTGTTTTATTTTTACATTTGATTATTCAGTTTCTGTTGTTAAATAACCCTAATGTAGGGTAACCTGAACCCTGTGGTTTACACTGATGTTAAAATAACACTTCTTATGCTACAGTAAAACACTGATGTTCACTTTCAGAAGCTGTAGGGGTGTTTTCTTGTCACAAAAAGAATGTGAAACACATATGTAGGTTATATAAGTTTAAATATATTTTAAAGATAATTTAAGTTTTTTACATGCTTTAAGCATTATCGTATCGCATATCGAATATCGCATTATTTAATGAGTTATCGCATATTGCATTTTTCTTCAATATCGTGCAGCCCTAATTTGAACGAATTATTGACTCAATGACTCGCTCATTAACAGCGACTTGCTGCCACCTACTGGTGGTTTCAGTTTCATATTTAAAGTATCTTTTAAATCATTTCAAATCATCTTAAAATCATTTCATATATCATCAAAGTTTTATTTGTAAAGCATTATTTCTGCATGTGTAACTGCAGGTTAAATGCATTCATGTCCCTCTGAGCTGCATTAAACAGTCTGAGTAAACGCATCTAAACGCCGCTTCAGATGCAGCGTCTGTGTCTCCTCTGCACTGCTAAGAGCTATTTAGTTGATACTGATTTCATTTGACTTGTAACAGCCCTGTAGTGTCGTCTTATTCTAATTAAATTTATTGATTAAATGTAGTAATTTGACGTAATAAATGATGCGTAAGCTACATTTAATTAGGGAAGAAAAAATTGCGAAATTACGAAAAGTAAAAAATAATTTTAAATTTATTGGAAAATGTAATTTTTGTACCTGCTGTAAACTAATCACCGCACAGAATATAAAGAATATCCAAAACTTTAGTAATCAGTCCTAAACCTGCCAATGTATCAACACAATAAACACACAGCAAAATATCATCTAATTATCGTTATTGACCAAATCCCAGAAATTATCGAGATGATGATGATGTTTTTTTGATGAGATGTTTTTAAGTCCTTTGACATAGTATGAAAACTGCAGTTACTTTAAGCTTTACTTTACTTTAAACCCCTCAATAAATACTCATCATTTTATTTCATAAATGGTGTTTTTATAATGGTGTTTCTTTTTTAGCTATTACTTTTATGCAACACACAATACAGTATTTATACAGTAATCACCTGCTGTGCTAGCGAATGTAAAGTTCATGTATGAACACACCAGGAAGAATTAGATTTTTTTTCAGGAGTGAATTTTTAAATAGTTCTTATTTTATTCCCCCCCCCATTCATTATTGCTTAAATTAAGTACTAAAATGCATGTAAAATGTGTCTTGTAAAAATTCTGTAGTGTTTTGAGATATTTTTTCTCTGTTCTTCCGCCTCACGCTTCTGTCTGAAGTTACTACGCTAAACTGCGGCAGCAGGAGATGGAGCGAGAGCGTGAGCTGGCGGAGAAGTACCGTGATCGTGCTCGAGAGCGACGTGATGGTGTTAATAAAGACTACGAGGAGACTGAGCTCATCAGCACCACCGCCAACTATCGAGCCGTGGGACCCACCGCAGAGGCGTGAGTTTCCTGACATTTGTGCCTTTCTTTTTTTACTGCATGTTACAATAATCAGAATTATTTTTCTCTAGCTGTGTTTTGACCATCCTCTGAAGATGTGTAGGCACTATTGTTTCTGTTGATTTTCTTATTTGAACCCCTGTCCTAGTTGTCTTTTTTTTTACTCTTTTGTACCAACTTTGCATGTAGGTTGTAATGCATTTGTCAATAATCATTAGGGATGCGCTGATACCGATAACCGATAATTCTTTATATTTGAAAGCCGATTATCGATGTATTGGCCGATAAATCTACATACAAATTTTTATTTTATATTAATTTTTGAGAGCCTGATTACAAAAACAAAAGTCTCACCATTAAAATCCATGTCCCAAGCACACAATTATAATGATGTTCTCATTGAATTGCTTATATAACAGACTTGCGCTGCTATATGTTGCACTGAACCGTATTTTCCTTTTTTGAAGTGATTCCAATCATATTTCAAGCAATTCAAAACCATCATGTTGAAGTGTCTCGGCTGAAGGAAATAATACAGTATTTATCGGCTTTAATATATCAGCCATATTTTCTAGAGGTCGACCGATTCATTGGTTTTGCCGATATATATCGGTACCGATAGTTGATTGGTGGAACTAAAAATGATTGCATAATGCATATAGTTCATGAAAGCTAGCTAATACATCCTTGTTAACAAATGGGACTTGCAAAGTGTTACCTATGAAATTTACATAGGCTATGTTTCTAGGTTATAGCTAAAGAAACACACATTTGACCTGTAACATTTTAATGTTTAAATTATTTTAGTTAGAACTTCTCATTTTAATATATTCATATTTATAAATTTATTTCATTTAGCACATTTCAGTTCTGCACTGTTTTACTTGGAGTGTTATGTTTGTTTTTAATCCCAATATCCATAAAAAAAAATATCGGTTATCGGCATGTACGGTCAAACCTAAATATCGGTATCGGTAAAATCCACTATCGGTCGACCTCTTAATATTTTCTGATTTGTCCGATAACGATAAGATTAAAACGGATAAGATTTTGCTGCAGTTTTCTATAATTCGTTTTGCATCATTTGTTTTCTTCTACGTCCTTTGTGGACGTAGCAAATGAAGCAAATGCGTCCATTTCATTTGCGTCCATAGCAAATGAAGTAATTTATTCGTTCATTTTCATTTGCATTACTCCCAAAATCGCTGAACATGGTGACAGTGTTTTGTTTAGCAGCTGTGAACAAAAATGCCAAGAGTTTAACCGTATGCCATTTTGTCTAGGGGTAATATTAGCGATTGAATACTTATCATCAGACTGATTATTGCCTTGGAATTATCAGTAAAAAGTGCTTTGTCATTGGTTTGTATTTGAATGTGCATTTTTGCTTCTTTTTCCTGCACTGTTGTTGAACAGGGACAAATCAGCCGCAGAGAAAAGGCGTCAGCTGATCCAGGAGTCCAAGTTCTTGGGTGGTGATATGGAGCACACTCACTTGGTGAAGGGTTTGGATTTCGCCCTGCTACAGAAGGTACATCCACGTAACCATTGTTTTACAATCAAACCACTGCCACATATATGCTTGTGTTTATTGTACTGTTTTAATTTCAGGTCAGAGCTGAGATCACTAGTAAGGAGCGGGAAGAGGAGGACATGATTGAGAAAGTGCAGAAGGAAGTCAAGTATGTTTCATCAGTTCTTATTTGTTCACTTAAAGGGTTAGTGCACCCAAAAATGAACATTTTGTCAGTAATTACTCACCCTCATGTCGTTCCAACCCCGTGAGACTTTCGTTCATCTTGGGAACACAAATTAAGATATGTGGCGTCACGTCAGAGGCCCACACACAAGAGAATGACGAGTTGAATAAAGTCTTATTTTTGTTTTTTTGCGAACAAAAAGTATTCTCGTCGCTTGATAAACTCAAGGTTGAGCCACTTTAGTCATTTGGACTATTTTAACGATGTCTTTAATAACTTTAATGGGCCGGCAGATGAAATTACCTAGAAGCCTATGGAGGAGTGAGACAGCTCTCAGATTTCAGCAAAAATATCTTAATTTATGTTCCGAAGATGAACGAAAGTCTTACGGGGTTGGAACGACATGAGGGAGAGTAAATACTGACAGAGTTTTAATTTTTGGGTGAACTAACCCTTTAACCCAGTTGCGAGTCTCTTTTGACATGTTTGTGTTTGACAGGAGAGATGAAGATCCAGAGCAGAAGATTGAGTTCAAGACTCGCCTGGGTGAGTTCAGTCTGTGTTTAATCTCATTAAGGGGCTTTTGCACTGGAGGAACATTTTCATATTTCCTACAACTATTGGTGGAAGCAGGAACTGCAGGAACTGGGAAGGATTTTAGTCCTAGGAAAGCCTTTTAGGGGAACTAATAGACAGTGGACAGTGGAAACAGAAATAATTGCGTACTGTACCGTACCGCTCAGTGGAAACGAGCCATAAATTAGCTCTTACTTCAGAGTAGTGTCTAACCCAGCGCAGTAGGAACTACCAATAATGTAAGTGTAGCGCTAAATGGCCGAATACGCGTGAAAAACCTGCAAATAGCCTATATATTTACTCAATGAACTAACTTTACAAACATACAAACAGTGATGGATGAGCCTCTAAACCTTTACGCTGAGGAGAAAATCCAACGCAACTTTGTAACAGTTCTGTCTGATAACGTATGAGCCACTTAGACAGATCGTACACTAATGAACACGGAGAATGAGCGCTGCTGTTCTCAGAGACGTCAAAATAAAAGTCTCAACAACAAGCGTGTCTCACGTCACTTCATAGTTCCTGCTGGCGCTGCGAACGCAACCAGGAAAACCTTCCTATGGGAACCATTAGTTCGTTCATATTATCACAGAATTACTGGGATAAAAGTTTAAAGTTAAACACTGTATAAACACTGATGTCTACGGTAGTGATCAAAATAGAGCAAATCAGTTTATGATAGAAACTGGGCGCTTAAAATAACGCATTTATCGATTACATTGTTTTGCTACTAGGTGGCGACAAGTGATTGATGAATATAAATAACGAATCGCAATTCTTAAAAATCACAATGCATGTCGTATCGGCACCCAAGTATTGTGATAGTATCGAATCAGGAGATGGGTGTATCGTCCCAGCCCTAAGAACTACCCAGTGCAAAAGCCCCTAATATCTCTGGACAGCAATAAGACTGAACTACATGTGAGTTGTGTGTATTGTTCTGCTCTTTAGGACGAAACATCTATCGTATCCTGTTCAAGGGTCGTCCGATGGAGCGCAATGAGCTTTTCCTGCCGGGCCGAATGGCGTATGTGGTGGACCTGGAAGACGAGTACGCAGACACAGACATCCCAACCACACTCATCCGCAGCAAAGCCGACTGCCCCACCATGGAGGTACAGACCCCAAACACAACATTACAAACCTTGACATTGCTTAAGGACGCAGATGCTAACATGTTTTACTCTCACTTGACGTGCTTTCAAATGCTGGAAATTGTTCGAGTGAATTATTAGTGGTGGTTGTCAAATCAAGCGTCACTACTGCTATTGCTCATGCTGAAGTATATATGGCGAATAACTGATCCAGCACTGTTCAATTCACGGGTTTATAGCAATGGGCTAAAGACACTCAGAACGTGGCATTGTGGGCACTCACGCTTTCTTCAGCTCATTTTTAATGTCTAGTCAAACTGCTGTTTTTGTTCCTCAGGCTCAGACGACACTCACCACCAATGACATAGTCATCAGCAAACTGACACAGATCCTGTCGTACCTGAGGCAAGGCACACGCAACAAGAAAATCAAGAAGAAGGACAAAGGTAGTGCTGAATGTTCACTAGAGATCAGCCCTTGATATCACTGATAAACGTATCGAGAGATTTATTACGACGGTCAGAAGAGAGAAAGCCGTCACGCCTTTAGCCGTTGCATTAGAAACTCTGCGGCAGTGTTAAATTGGCATTTTAAAAACAAGAAAAGAAAATGCAGCACTGTGCAGAAGTCTTAGGCATTTAGTATTTTCACCCCCAAAAAATGGTTTTAAGTCAGTAATTTATATCTTTTGTTGTAATGTGTCAGTAGGAAATATCAGTTTACATTTCCAAACATTCATTTAGCCATTAATTGTAATAATCCAGTGAGTCTGACAACAGCCGGTTAACTGTTACATTACTGTTACACAAACTGTAATCTGACACACTAGAGTAAACGATATAAATAACTGGCTGAACCATTTTTTGGGGGTGAAAATACTAATATGCCTAAGACTTTTGCACAGTACTGTATATAAAAAACACACTATATAAAAAAATAACTGTGGAAAAAGGGTCCATAATGTAACTCATTGACAAGAACAAGAATCTCAAAGATTCACTTGAATATTTCCGCATAAAGGCTCGTCTTCAGTCTTCAGGTTTCATAGAGCTCAGAGCAAAACAGAGAAAGTCAGCACAGTGTTAACCAAATTCAAATGCATTTTGATGAAAAATGCGCTCTTATCATTTTGGAAATTAAGAAGTTTTACTAGTCAATTTCTCATACACGCGTTTAGTGCTTGTGTATGTGTGAAAGCTGAGTGTTTTCTGTTTTCAGGGCGTCTGGATGAGAAGAAAGCGCCAGAGGCTGACTTAAGGTGAGTTCACATGCAGTCAAAGTGTTTTACATTTATGATCCGATCATTAGCTTCTTAACCACGTGTGTGTGTGTGTGTGTGTGTCCACGCAGCATCTTTGATGACATCGGTGACTACATACCCTCCACCTCCAAGAGCATCAGAGACAAAGAGAAAGAGCGCTACCGTGAGAGGGAGAGGGAGAAAGACCGAGAGAGGGAGAGGGAGAGAGAGAGGGAGCGAGAGAGAGAGAGAGATCGGGACGAGGAGAAAAGACGACACAGTTACTTTGAGAAGCCTCGAGCTGATGAGGAGGTCAGCTGATCGTTGTTGTTTAACCCTTAGATTTTTTATTTTTTTTTATGAAATTAATGTACTATATTTTAGTTTGCTAATGTTTTATATGTAATATTTTGTATTTTAGGGGATTTTGTTATACTAAATTATATTAACGCTGTATTTATAATCCATTAATTCACTTTTTGAGCATAGACCTGAAAATTACATTTCCAACTTAAACTGTGGTAAATGTAATGCTTTAGAGTACAGACTCAAGTTTGATCTCTTTTCAAAGATGAAAAAAGTGAAAAGTTGAAAAAAGTGAACTTTAAAAAAAGTAACAGAATTTGACGTGTTATGAAAAATGCACAAAAATACTATTTAAAATTTTGTATGAAATATATATTTTCAAAATCATGTTTTACTATAAAATGCAAGAAAATCAAAGCCATAAATCTAAACACGTTGTTCCAAATTTGAGATTGATATCTCAAAAAATGATCTTTCAGTGAGAGTGTGTTTGGCTGCAGTACCGAACACTTCCACTAGAGGAAATCCGTCTCCCATTCATTTCCAATGCGTTCATTTTTGACGTGAGGAGCAAACGTGTCACTGTTTTTACAGGACCATTTAACCTATTCCAATCATGTCCATGATTTTTTTTTTTTTTTCTGTGCTCACACAGCAAGTGCCAAAACCTTTACCAAGTTTCGTACCATTCTGTATCCAATGAAGTATTTTTTTTTTTCATTTTTCAAAGATTGAAGAGTACCAGAGAAAATGATTCTCATTGCTTTAGAATATTTGTGCAGAATATTGCTATCATAAGTAAGCAATCTCTGTAATAATTGTCTAATATTTCTGTCCTTTCAGCCCATAGACATCGATAAAGGTGAGTATTCACAATCTTACTCATAGTTTCCTCATAAAAATGGTTCATTGAAGGAAAATTTGCGAATTAAAAAAAAACACACACATTTGAATGCTAAAGTCCAGGCCTGTTGAGTTCTTCAGTGCTGTAGTTGTGCTGTTGTCTTGCAGGTCCAAGCTCTGTGAAGGACCAGATCAAGTTAATCAATGAGAAGTTTGCTGGAGTCGGTCCGGAAGCATATCCTTCACGAGACTGCTGATGTGAGAACACAATTAGTCAATTCACTGTTGCTCTTTGTGTATAGAGCGATACCATCAAGTTGTGTCCCAAATTATGAAACGGCTACTTGAAATCCGGTCGGAAATCAACAGGATTTTTTGAGACCTAAAGCCAAAAAAAATCTTGTTTCATAAAGAATAGGACTCCTCATGGATATAACTCATTACGGTACCTTACGTTAACCTTCACATGGCCAAATTAAGAAATTCTCCTGTTGCATCAAAAGCTTCAAAATCACGACTGCTGCGTCCCAAACCAGATCTAAATAGTATTTGAAAATAGAATTAGTGTGTCCCGAATCACAGTATGTTGAAAAGAGTGTTACAAAGATACCCGGATGGTCCACTTTTAGTCCGAAGTGCAGATCTGTGCTCAATCTTACGGCTAATATTACCCACAACCCATTGAGTGTTGGACGAGGATTCCATTAGAACTACAAACATGAATAAAAAGTGTTAAAATACTACAAAAATGGCGGATGTGCGAGTCCGTAGAGAGGTTTAGATAAAGGGATTGAGGGATTAATAATCCGTATTTAATGTTATATGCATAATGTTATGCACATTATATTTCATCTGCAGCAGTGTTGTGAGCTTTTAGAAAGATAGTCATTAACTTTTAAAGTCATCATTATGCTAACGCGACATTTCTCTCCGAAACGGTAGGAAATTAAATTAGATTGAATGTGGAGGATTTTAACTGTGACGAGATGATTGACAGATCAGTTTAAACGGTGACAGGATGCACATAATAATGACGAAGAAGTATATGTATTAAAGCTCGCCTACTCTTCTGCTACACATACTTTTAGGGCGTAGTATAAGTAGGCCAATTGGGACTTAGCGTTGGTCATTGTAGCCAATCACTGACATTTGCATGAAAGAGAACTATCAGATTCAGGTTCTGCACTTATACAGCACTCAATGTTCTTGTTATAAGCAATAATGTGCAGAGATTATTTAATATACTACATTTTATGTAAGGGCTAATTGGTCTCTAAGACACAGCCCAGCGATTGGCTGGATAATAAATAATAATATATCTGTGTTTTCAGTAATTGTTTTCATTAGAAACATTACATAAAGGTTAATGAAGATGCATTTTTCTAGTTATGCTTAGATCTAAAAAATGTTTCAATATCCTCATTTATTATCATGGTTTGTGCTGCAGACATGAATATCGTATATAATTGATGCATTCGTGTGTATGATTTTAAAGTGTTGTCGAGTGACATGATGCCTCGCACTGCAGTGTTGAGTTTGTAGTTTGCTTCTTTAACTGTGAGCACTGGAAGCAGACGGGAAGAGAAGAAGCATCTGGGAGATTTCTTCGGGATGTCGAACAGTTACGCCGAATGCTATCCTGCCACGTGAGTTCCTGCCTTCATCTCTTCTCTCATGAACACTGACAGGAGGAGTTCACTTCAGAATTCAAATGTCCTGATCATTTACGTCATCCAAGATGTTCATGTCTTTCTTTCTTCAGTGGAAAAGAAATGAAGGTTTTTGAGGAAAACACTCCAGGATGTTTCTCCATATAGTGTCTTCAATGGGGTCCAACGGGTTGAAGGTCCAGATGTGAGTTTCAGTGCAGCTTCAAAGTCTCGACACGATCCAGCCGAGGAATAAGAGTCTTATCTAGACAAACCAGCGGACATTTTATAAAAAAAAAAGCATTTATATACTTTTTAACCACAAATGCTGGTCTAGCACTAGCTCTGCATTACATAATCAGGTTGAAAGGTCACAAAAATAATTAATAAATAAAACAGGGGTGCAAACAGCGCGCTTTTCGGCGCCTCCCGCTTTTTTCACGTCAGTTTGGGTGACTTGTGTGAATCGTGCAGATCCGAAGAGTTTTTTTTTTTTTAAGGAGGGGGGGGGGGGGTGGTTTGAGAGGGTCTGATTATAATTTAACCAACAGTAATTCTGGATTGCGTCCACCAACAAGTAAATAGGAAATAAGCGAATCAGAACACTGCGCGCCAAACCAGCAGTATGTGCGCAAGCGTGAACCACTTGTGTTTCTGTCTCACTCTCACTCTGGAAGTCTGGATCTGCTGCCACTGCATCACATTTCTCTCTGCGTGGCGTGGAGTGTCCGTTTTTATGTCGGCTCTCATGTTAACTGGTTAGAGCTTGTGTTAGAGCACAATGCCTGCGTGACACACACACTTCTCGAGCCGCGCCGAAACCGCGTGCTAGAAATAGAACCGCGACCGACGCCTATTTTTCACGCGACACGCAAGAGTGTTGGAAGTTTTCAGACAAAATAGAAGGCGCAAATACATATTAATAAATTACATTTTGATGCTTGAAAGTCTCTCGGTTTTTGACAAATGCATATATAATTGTAATTTAAAAAATAGGCCTAATTATCGATTTTCAAATATTGCCCCTGTCAATAGGCCTACAGAACGAAATATTCTGTAGCCTATTTTGCCGTCAATACTGCCGACGTTGTCTTTGCTGTATCAGGCTATACATATTATATTTAACATCCAAATGTAGATGGTCTGTCGGCGCACAGAGCCACGCAGTCGCAGACAGCACGTGAAGTTCGTGAACACCGAATTCCCTTTTCTTTCTTATCTATTTGTGTTTGAACAGACATGTGCACGAAAAAATAAGCCAGTGTCCGTCTCAACGAGTTTCCCCGTAAACGCAGTCAAAATAAAACGGATGCGTGTCATTACCGGTATTAGATACGTGCATTCGTCTTAAAGGGACAGCACCCAATATACCTGCAGCTGTTTGTGTCACCAAAGTTAATCAAACAACAAAAGAGAAAGAGAAAAATCACGTTTTGTCAAAAGATAAACTGTATTAATACTTAATACAGTTAATTTACCTGAAAAACATAAAGCACTGCTTTATTTCTTGTGTATTTGTGTTTTATTGTATTTATATTTGTATTTTGTTTATTAGTTTCTATGCAGATGCACTAGGCCTACCCTACACAATTACCCCAATCATCCTAGAATTATTCATTCTTTACAAAAAGAGCTATTCAAATCATCAGGTGAAATTGTTTTCAGGAAGTAGCAGTAAAGCAAGAAGAAGAAGTGCAAGATAGTTTTTCTAAATTTCATTTGACTCTATGTGCCTATAGGGGTGGGGAGGGGTGGGGAGGGGTGGGGTGGGGTGGGTTGGGGATGGTGGCAATGTAGTATCTGGATATTTGCCGCGGGACGAGGGCTTCGATTACCTCTCTCTTTTTTGACCATACATGTGTTTGCACCCCTGATAAAAAGTAAAACAACGATGTCGGACGATTTTGAAGTTGGAGGAGAAAACTCTTACCTTAAAACTCTTAGAAGCCCTACCCTACATTTCTGAACCGGAACACACGTGACCTTTCAACCTGATTACGTAATGTGTGATGTTGAGGTCGTGCAAGACGAGCATTTGTGGTTAAAAAGTATATAAATGTTTATTTGTTATAAATGTGCGCTGGTTTGTCTAGATCAGACTCTTATTCCTCGGCTGGATCGTGTCGAGACTTTGAAGCTGCACTGAAACTCACATCTGGACCTTCGACCCGTTGGACCCCATTGAAGACACTATATGGAGAAACATCCTGGAGTGTTTTCCTCAAAAACCTTCATTTCTTTTCCACTGAAGAAAGAAAGACATGAACATCTTGGATGACGTGGGGGAGAGTAAATGATCAGGACATTATAACTCTGAAGTGAACTACTCCTTCAAAGATGATGATGTTGATGCTGCTTTGTCTTGCAGGATGGATGACCTGGCTGTGGACAGCGATGAAGAAGTGGACTACAGCAAGATGGACCAGGCATGAATGAGTTTGATGAGTTGTAATGTGTCCGAGTGTCTCTGGTCAGGCGTGTTCACGAGTGTGTGTGTGTGTGTGTTTGCAGGGTAATAAGAAGGGTCCTCTGGGACGCTGGGACTTTGACACTCAAGAGGAGTACAGCGACTACATGAACAACAAGGAGGCGCTGCCAAAGTAACACAGCCTCTGTTTTCTCAGTTCGGCCATGTGAGGTTGTGTGTTCACTCTGATGATGATGATGATGGTGTGTTTGCAGGGCTGCCTTCCAGTACGGCATCAAAATGTCCGAGGGCCGAAAGACTCGTCGCTTTAAAGAAACCAACGAGAAGGCCGAGTTAGACCGACAGTGGAAGAAAATCAGTGCTGTGAGTTTACCAGCTCTCATCTACAACGTTCTGTGTGATGTGTTAGCGCTGTGTAAGCGCTGAACCCCATATGGTGTGATGATGATGATGAATCCTGCTGCATGTTCACACTGTCTGTGTTTATTTCAGATCATTGAGAAGAGAAAGAAGATGGAGGCTGATGGGTGAGTGTAGTTGGTTTTTCTCTTCTTTTTTTCTTTTCTTTTCAGTCTAAAAACATCCTAAAAAACTGGATGTGAACAGCAAAAATATTGGAATTTTCAACATGTGGGCCACTCATATTTGAAATGAAATCAGATCTGTTTATATTTCTCTTTTTCCTCCTAAATTTAGTCATGTTCCAATCCACCTATTTTTATGTGAATTTTGGGATATCGCATAAAAAATGAATGCGCTCAATTGTGCACGTCTTATCATCCGATAAGACGTGCACATAAACTATGATGGAAACACATTTGCAGAATAAATCCCTCAATGCGCAACAAAAACTGTGATTGGTGTAGCCAGCGGACCAATAGAATCGCAGCATCTCTAATGTTGGTTTGGTGTTTCTGAAACGCCGGAGTCGAAGTGTGTGATCAGAATGATTTGGTTTAATTCCCTCCAGAAGCGTCTCACACGAGTGTGTTCCCGAACGCTAGAGAACATCACAGCGTTTACTGAGTCTCGTCTGACGCTCTGAGACACACTCGTTTATGATGGAGGGAAAAAGAGCAACTTCCGTTTTTATTACTGATATTTTGAGTAGATTTCCCAGGAAGTGACGAATTTGTTCTCTTGAACACACGGTATGGAAACCTGATTCGCAAATGTTTTATGCCATATTCTAATATTGCACACAAGTTAATTGGCTGGAGGCCAGACAATAAAATGACATCATATAATTAAAAAAGGAAACAGCCAAGCAGACAATATGGCAAAAGTTTTAATAGATAAATCATACGTGTAAATGTTTGTTAGACAATTCCCACTTATTTCCATTTTTCATGATTTCTATTATTTGTACAGGCTTTACACTTTATTATTTCAGTGTCAAGAGTAGCCTATTGTAATTAGAAATTATTTTAATTATACTTGTGAAGCGGATAAAGCTTCTTAAGGGTCAATGGCACATCACTCTGCATTATTTTTTTTTAGTTACCTACATCGATCAACGTTCAAACTAATGCACGATTCATACAAAACTATGCAATGTAAGGCTCCAATAATTATGAGAATTATTTGCTCGGAGTAAAACTGGGTTTTGAACCACATTTATTTAAAAAAACCAAATGCAGGTCTGATATGGGCTAAAGCTCATGACCTCAGAAAAGAAATGAGATTTGAGCCGCTAATGGGAATTGGGTGTTTTTCCGTCTAGTGTAATGTAGTCATCATAGTTTCGATCAGTGTGTGTTATTTTGCAGTGTATGCTCATGATTGTTTCCTCTTCTATCGTACAGGGTGGACGTAAAACGGCCCAAATATTAAAGCTTCAGGAGTGAAGAAATCTTTCCAGCGGCATGTATATGATGCACACGTGTAACAGTAAATTAATTGTCCATTTGTGCTGTTTTTGTTTATTTTCATACAACCAAATACATAGGTAGAGAAAGGATGTTATCATATTTCTAATTTTTACTATTCATCCAGTGTTGTTTTGTCAAAGTTAAGGAAGAGTGTTTAGGATATAGATGCAGAGTTAACTGCCAGAGCTTCTAGAAACTAAATGCTTATCATTATCCCATCTTATAAGACTTGAATGTTGACAGTTTTATTCCCAACATTCACGTGGACAAGCCCCATGTATAGCTAAGGGTTCAGCTTTGCCCCTCTGGAAACAAACACACTGTTTAAATGCACTTTTTTTTAGTGCATTTATTCACGTATACAAATGTATTGTCTTATTCTGAGCTACAATAAAGCTTAATACACTCTGCAGCTCAGTCTCCCGTCCTGCTGTTGAACTCACTCCTTCACGAGACTCGAGGAGAACCGGGGAGCTCTTCACAATGCAGTGATGATTTCTCCATCTGTGTCCATGTGATTCTACACACAATGTCAGATTACACGGTCATTGGCACAATGAGATGTATTATAGTGTGTGTGTGTGCTCATGCTCACCGTGAAGATCTGCATGTGGAGCATGATCAGCTCTCGGGTAAGTTGCACCATGCCTGTGTTCATGGCAAACTCCTGGAACAGTGTGACCACAAATATCACTGCCAGATTATGCGCCGTCATGCGGTTCACCTGACTGTGCGCCTGCACCCTGAGAGCAGAGAGACGTGATTCAGAACAACTCGGTCTTGTCCAAAACAGTACACTTACACGATACTTCATCTAATGCGAAGCATAAGGTCCTCTCTATTCAAATAGTGCTCAATCCATCAATCAGTTTCCCCTAAGCAGATACAGGTGTACTTAATCATTAAATATTGTTTTAAAAGGCTTTGTTCCTGTGAATTCTTGCAGCCCGAAAATCCAAACATTCGAGATCACTGCACAACATTTTACACATTTCTGCAATATTACACAGTGAAAGTATTCAGACCCCTTCATTTCATTTTTTTTACCACAATTTCATGTTGCAGCCTTATGCTAAAATGCTTTCATTTAGTTTGTTTTTCCCCCCTTGACATCTATACACTCCAAGAATACCTGGGTCAATGTGATATTGCACTTTTTTTTAATGCTAAAATGCTTTCAACTTTTTCATCAAATTTATCATGACGCAGCATACAAATATATAGACGAAGCATGGCTTCTGTTTTAATGTAAAATAGAAAACAAGTCTGTTAATCAATATTCCCAAGCCGACATTCATATATTCAGATTTATAAAATGTATGTTTATAATTACATAATCAGTATTGATAGCTCATATCAATTTATAGTTATAAATCTAAATGTTTGATATATGATAAATGTTTGATATCATACATGTGCAGGTGTCCACACAGAGCGGCCAGTGTTGCATGGTTGTCCGGATGAAGCTGTTGAAGCAGTTTGCGGTACGTCTGCAGTCTGAGCTTTTCATCTGACAGAGCTGTGGATCAATACAGTATAAACAGTCTTTATATTTACAGTGGACTCCACAAATATGAGCAAGACTGACTGTGAAAACTAGTTTTTGCAATTTCTCAAGTCTTTCATTCAATCTAACCTAAAATCTAAAACTAATTTTTTTTCTTTTTCTGAACTATATGGATTCAATTAATTCATTTAATACTTTGTGTAACCTCTCTTTGCCAAGATAACAGCTCTGAAACGTCTCCTATAATGTATAATAAGGACGATGAACGAGAGCTGAGGTCATTCCTCCATTCATTGTTTGCTAAATGGTTCATTCGTCTGAAAATGAATGTGACGTGAATTGAAGAAGGTTATGTTGGGTTGCTGATTGGTACATGTTTTTCACTGTTCTCTGATAAACTCCTGGGGTCTCATTTATAAAACTGTGCGTAAGATCCTTAATAAAAGTGTACGTGCGCCCAAAAGCCAAAAATGGCGTACAGCAAAAAATATTCAGACTTATAAAATCGTGCGTACGCCAGAACCTGCGCAAAATTCCCTTTATAAGTCAGCGGAAGATTGTTCACACACGCGAAATAACCATATGTGGAGCTCACAGCGCCTCGTTTTACTATGCATATCCTCATCTGCATATCATTTGCATATTCATCCACGCGATACGTTTAACGGTACAAGACATTAGGAAAATATGAGATACGGATGTGCGTCACATTACATTGTTAAAAATCATTTAGTAGCCTATCCTTTTTTATGGAAACAGAAAGGCCTTATTGTGCATTTTTGATCCTTATTTGCGTTGAAATATTTCTGTTCTGCTATTATCATGCGCTAATCAATCCTCGCTGTATTAAAACATTAAAGCACAGCATGCCACAGGAAAAGTGTTCAGAAGCAGCGCATCCACTACAAATATTTATATTTATTAGAATATAAAAAATTTGTAACGTCTCGGTAATGATTTCATGTAATTTAAGTGCTTAACTCCATTAATGAGAGTGACATTTAATCTAAATGTGTATATCAGATGTAAATCATTATTTTATGCATTTAAACTGTTATCGTGAAGATGCACTGTATTTATGATTAGGACTCATAATGAAGATTTAAAGTGGTTTTCCTTCATCGGTCCCTCGGCTCGCCATCGGTGTCGCTAAACTGCTCCGTCTCAAACGTTTGTACGCATGGGTCAGAGTTTGCGTGCAGGTGCGCACATTTTACCCTCAGTTTTGTTTTTAACATAAGCGTGGGAAGTGGCATACGGCAGTCACAGGGCCTGTTCTGTGTGAACGCAGTGGTTATGAATGAGGCCCTCTGAACTGGACCCAATCATGATCTTTACCTTGATGCTAACAATGGCGTCCAACATCCCATCAACACATTGCATTACACATTTGAGGCAGCGCAGAAAATATGCCAGAAGATGCTCCCTGTTGAGTCTGCTATTCCAAGGGATCTTCCTCATCTCATCAAACATCTAAACTGTGTAAAACTGCTTTGATAGGTGTTCGAAAGATCAATAAAGGTAAAACATACTTGAATTAAGGAGACTAAAAGAACACTAATGTACAAAATAACTTGCCTTGTTGGTTTGAACACTTCGGTAACTCATGAACACCACATAACATTCAGCATTAAACTCATTTTAAACGAGTGAAACGATGATGTCCGATGTGAAAGCTGTGTTTGTTAGGATGATGACAGCGGGGAACAGACGTACCTGCAGCTTTCAGCCAGTGCGGTTTGAGTGTGTTCGGTATGAGCTCAATCTCCTGCCGTAGGATCTGCTTTAGTGCTCCTGAAACATCTAGGACGGAGAGCTCATCTGTTTCCAGAACAGTTCCTCTCGGAGAAACACGCAGGGCATCGACCAGCTTACTGATCTGAGGAGCGATGCCACAGCGCCGATACAAGCCCTCCACCTTTAACCCTGAAACAAACAGCACAACTCTTTTCAAATCTGGCTTTGAAAGATTCTCATTTGATGGTTTTCTAAAAATGAAAGGTTTCAGGATATATGTCAAGCTTTAAAATGTGGTCCTGGATGCTGATTGGTCAATCCAGCTGTGCTAAAATACACAATATAGCACCAGCTATGACATGAAACAGCAATTCTAACCTTCTATCCAGAAGAAAGATTTCATTAATTAATTTACCCAACAGAACAATATTTTAATGAAATGTGTCCTTAATATTTGTTGTTGTGTAGTCCCTTGTGAAAAAAGTACACTTCAGCACTCTTTTCTAAAGTATTCTAATGTAAAAGAATATACTTTTGATGTTTTCAGAGACTTAACTGCATGTTTTTTTGCATTTAAATGACAATGTGCTATAGTTTAAACTTACATTAAATACAATTAATTGAACTTAAGAGTGCTTTTTGACCCAAATAAGCAGAACTTTAGTGCATCTTCATATGTAAATTCATAATTACTTCTATTGTAAATTTGAAATAAGTGTACTGGCGAATGTACTGACACGCATTTATTGTAAACTAAAATATACTTTAATATTGAAACCTGTATGTCATGTATTTTAAGTCCCACTTGTGGTGAAAATCCAGCTTTTAAATGTTGTTTATCTGTCTGTGTGGAGTTTTTAATATGAATTTGCACATGGTTTGTCTTAAATTCATAAGTCGACAGCATTGCTGAGTGTTTCCTCCTTAAAACTGCAGTGAACCAAAGACAGTCTCAAAAACACACTTTGAAATCGCTGGTGTTTCTGACGTCACAAACTACCTTGTAACCAATCAGATCAACGTGTGATCGTCAACCAGTGGATCTCTGAGATGAGTGAGTGAGTGGAGGCGGGGCTCATTTGCATATTCATAGAACCGCACATACTAAATGAGGCAAGGGTGTCGAGTTACATTCAACCTGTTTTAAAGCATGCTTTGGAGTTTAAAACGCTTAAATATGTAATTTTGGTGATAATATTATCCCTTAAAACTTTTTTTTTTTTACTACAGGGGGACTTTAAGCACAACAAAAGATTATTAAAACAATGATTTAAATGATTTATGTAGAAAGTAAAACTTTTAATTTAACGTTACAACAAAGCATACTTTTTAAAAGTGTTTCTTAGTCTACGCTAAATGCACTTAAGTGAGCTTTTATTTAATTCATATTGTCTGCATGTACAGATGTTTTTTTTTTTTTAAAGTACATATTCAATGCAATTAAGCAGACTTATTTTTCACAAGAGCTAACCTGAGGCACCTGAGCTTCAGTATATTGTTAAACTAGCCAAACTGAAGCTGCATGTATACAAAGCTGTTCTCATCCCTTCATTTACATCTGCACTTTTTCATCTTGAAACTCATAACCTGCCTAACTCCAGTCCGTCACTCACCGTACTGTGTGATGTGAGCTATACACCGGTCTACAGCACACGGCACAGATCCCGCACGCTGCCGTCCGTCTGTCGTCGAGCTCACGGCCCTCTTCACGAGCTCATACCACCTCAAACAGCTGAGCTCCAGATCAAACTGCATGTGTAGCGTCCTGCAGGAGATACACACAGTGCTTTACGAGGCATACTGATATACAGTGATGGGGATAACGCATTACAGGAACTTTGAGTTACGTAATCAGATTAGGTAACTAGTAAAGTAATGCATTATTTTTACATTTACAACAAAATATCTAAGATACTTTTTCACGAAAGTTACTCCCATTTATTGACTGACAGCTCTCCTCTCCCCAAATCGTGAGTAAGTGCAGAGGCGTTGTGTGTGAACATGATGGTTATTGTAGTTCTAGTCTAAGTGTGAGCATTTACTCATCTTCACATGCTCAAAAACACATTCAGTATTCCTCAAAATGAATACAATCAGTGAAATGCAAAATCAGAATACTACACAAACCTCCAATTATGAAATATGTTTTTACATTTTTTTTATATTGTTGTCTGAGGTCAACTTATGATGTTCGCTTGGTTTTTACATTCAAAAACATCAAAATGAATAAGTAATAGGCTATTTTCTACCCTGGTTTTGAGCGTTTTTTATGGGCGTGCCGCATTGAAGACTTGGAAGTAAACGTCCACTGCTATGATTGGATAACAGTTTTGCATACTATAATGAGTTTCATGTAATGCGCAAATCGGTGGGCGGGGCTAAACAGGCAGTGTTGAAGTAGGCGCTGATCTTCTTCTGCGGAGGAGGCGGTGTTTGATACCCTTTGACGTCACAGATCCCCACTTTGAAAAACCTGTGGTTCGCTGTGCCTGGTGTCGATAAAAGCTTTTATTGGACTAACAAGGAAGTTTTCAGTTCTGAAACTTACAGGATATTATTACAGTATGATGACCTCTTATATGTCAAAAGATCAAGGAAAATTTGATTTCTCTGCTCATCACCCCTTTAAATTGAACAAATATTTGTATGCATTTAATCTCACTTTATTGACCAATGTACTTGCTGCTGTTGACCATCGATGATTCAGTTAAACCATAAGGAAAAATTACTTTAGAGTTGTTGTTTTTTTTCAAGTGTTGAACTTTCTTCTCTCCCTATTCTTCTGTAATTCAGAACAGCACAGCTGAAAGGTTTGTCTGATCTGTTGAGCGCCCCCTACTGTATAGGCCTTAATTTGCACTTCCTTCAGCCTTATTTAAATTTTGGTGTGAACGGGCCTGATTTTCCCAAAAATTTAAGTTTTTGGTAATTAAAACAAACAAGCTCAGTCCAGGTGAGAAGTAACGCAAAAGTAACAATGCATTACTTTTCTTAAAAAGTAACTAAGTAACGCAATTAGTTACTTTTTAAGGGAGTAATGCAACATTCCCCAACACTGCTGATATACGTCGAAACCCAAAAAAATGCTGTACGCACTTACAGTATAATGGCCAAATATTCAGTTTTAATAGTCACCTTCTTGTAGAATCGTTAAGCATTGAACATTTGTTGTTTTTACGCGCTGCTCACTTTAATCTATAGATTTAATCTGGATGGGACCAAACCGTCCGCCATTTGAATAACACTGCACTAAGACTGTCATCTTTGACCATTGCACTTTTTTAGCCAAAATGCTGGTGATGTTAGGGTATGCAATGTGTGTATTTGTTATACAGGCAGGGGTGCTACTGGTGCCTGCGATGCTGTCCATGTAGGCAGCTCACTAGGTCTTGAGACACAGTCCATAAGTGCACAAAGGCCTGCCACTGACCTTTTAGCAAACTCCAGCAGGATGCATTTCTCTGAGCGCTGCAGATCTACAAAGAAGAAACATTTTTTTAATGACATTATTAAGACATTATTTGATAAACTGATGGGGGGGGGGGGGGGGTGTTACTGACGGCAGCGTGTTTGAGCGCCCAGAATCACTGTCTCTCTGGAGCCGTGCTGCTTCGTGTGTATGGTCATCTCTCCGGCCTGAAGTGTGCACCACACCTCAGCACACTGTAGAGTGGCACCCTCCCGTAGAGACGCTCTCGACACGGCAAACACTCCCATCAGATCGTCATCCACCACTGCACCCGTAAGCACAATCTACACACACGCAGGACGCTCTCTTCAGGCACTGCGGTACTGACACTGACACATTTACCAGCAAAAAGTGCTCATTTGTATCCACTAGGAAAGAGATTGTTAACCACATTACCTTCATGATATGCAACATGTGACCAAGGAGGGCGTCTCGTTCGTCTGCCGAGCAAGTCAGTCTGTCTGTCAAAGTTAACACCTCAAACTCATGGGTTTGCCTATAAAAGACAAAAGGAAATTACTTTTCTCTACGGAATAAGAAAAATATAAATAAGAGAACCTCCAAAGAATGGTTCTGGATTATTAACAATTCATGATTGACAAAATATAACAGCATATTTAAACAATATAATTCAAGTATAATTCAATATGTTCTGAATATCAGCACAACTGTGACTTGGCCGTAGTTAATCACAGCTGAAGGCACCAGGCGTCTATCAGCGGATCAGTGGATATAATAGGGATCCGCTGATAGATGCCCGCTTTCAAACGCTCCCGTGTATATCTGTGCGAGCGCTTGGAGAAGACTAAATGTTTTTGAAGCGTTGATCATTGTAGCCAATCAGAGACATACATGTTGAGCACGTGAACACAATGGCCAATCAAAGGGGTTTAAGAATCCGTTCAACAGTGCTCAAAATGCTGGTATCGTCACATTTTTAAATATCAGTACCGACTTGGTACCGAAGTCAGTACTTTGGACAACACTATTCCCTTGCAAAAAAGTAACAAGCTTAATTGTATTTAATGCACACTTGTAATGTACGTAAAATCATAAAAAAAAAACACTTGCAGATAATAAATAAGGGATAATCCACAGATAGCTGTGCATTAAACAATTTTAATGCACAGCTACGCTCGTGGAGGCAAAGAACCACCCGACGCGGAGCCTCCATAGAGTGCATTCATATCATTTAATGCACAGCTCAGTGAGCGATCCAAGACACGCCTGCCCGGTGATGGTCCTCGGGGACCTCCTAATTTCACCATGTTTGTGGAGTGGATGCTGGTGAACTGCAGGGTCTCCGTTCACCATCTGCCCGATGGGGAGGACATCACCAGCCCCACTCCAGCCCCAGAGCCTCCCACGCGGCTAACAGACGAATGATGCTGGGGCACATCACCCAGGAGCCTGACGGATCGTCTGACCAGGTGTGTGAGCCAGCAACACCATCCGTCCCAGTGGGTGTGCTAGTGGAGTACGAGGACATGGAGAGAAGCCCCGGCCACACTCCCGCTGCTACACCTGGGGTGCTTCTCAATACTCAAACTGATGCTTCCTTGTTTCCTCGCTCCTCTGTCCTCCAGCCCTTGACCCGTTCAAACTCAGCCATCTTGAAGGACATCTCAATTCTCTAATTTGAGGAGGCGAGGAACGAGGAACGAGGAGGCTTCCAGAGGAGTTATGATGAGTGAGGATGCACAGGTGTATCCTATGCGGAAGTCTTTCTTGTCGAGAATCCTGACGCACGTATAAATTCTCCGCCCCTTCATATCTGTCACAATAATTTTAATTTATTCTTTATTTTTATATTATTATTTATTATTTAAATAAACCATATAATCACACGTTTATCAACAGTACATCTTGCTTTATCTTTATTATTTATTAATTTCTCAAATATCCAAACTTTAACAACATAAGGGCAGATCCTTTGAGCACAGCTGATGACGCTTTGAGGTGACGCTTGAGTGATCAAGAATATTCCAATACACAAATAAGCTTTCCTTCGACTCCTTCATCCTCATTTTCTTTCATTGCAGCTTCCCTCGCATCCCACAGGGGCTGGAGCTGAGACGAGAGGAAACGAGGATGCACAAATAAGAAATGAGAAGCACCCCTGGCCTCCGGGAATTATTTTGAGGAAGTTGAAGAGGATATTTCCCAGAGTCTCCCGTCCCATCCCTGCTCGTCCCACCCAACAACAAGTCTCCGTCTCCACTGGTCCTGTCCAGCTCCAAGTCTCCGCTGGTCCCACACAGCCTCCCTCTCCTGCCGCCTCAACTCAAGACAGCCAGTCCTTTGGCCCCGCCTCCGCTGGCTCCCTTCAGTCCCTCACCTGCCTGTGTGTTGACTCCACTCTGCTGCGTGGATCTGCCTCGGGTCTTCCGGTCTCCAGCTCCACCTTGGCAAGGGGATCCAGCTGTCGAGCCCGTCACTCCACCTTGGCTCCTCCCTCCATTGGCTCCACCTAGGGCCGTCGTCCTTACGGCTCCACCGGGCTCCGCCAGGGTCAGTCGTCACTCTGCTTGCACCACAGACTTCTGGGTTTTCAGCTGCGTTTCGTCACTCCACCCCTAGGCTTCGCCAGGCCCCGCCGAGGTCTCCACGAGGGCTCGTCACTGCGGCTCTCGGCTTCCAGATCCATCTGCTCTTCGGCTCACCCCAAGTCTCCATCTCCATCGGCTCCGTCTCAGTCTGTCGTCCCCCTGGTTCCGCCTGGTCTCCACCATGGCTCATCCCTCCCTGACTCTGTCGTGGGCTTTCATCCTGGCTGTGCTCTGGGTTCCCACCTGTCTCCTCCTACCACCATCGCCACCCTGGTTTTCCCATCATCATATCCTCCTGTGTCCTACCCTTCGCAAGCCCCTGATTCTCCTCCTTGCATTAGTCCCCCTTAGTTGGACTCATTAAGGCGAGGACGCACCTTCCCGGAGGGGGGACTAATACCAGGAGTACGTTTAGTTTCATTGTGTTTTGGTTTCGTTTGACCTGTTCCCGTTTTGCCTGTGTTCCTGGTCATTATCAGTTTCCATGGTTTCCAATTTATCACTCACCTGTTTCTGTTCCAGTTAATTTCCTCATCCGTATATTTAAGCCCTCTCAGCTCTTTGTTCAGTCTTATTTATGTTAATGTGTAGTTTCCTTGTTGGTTTTCTCCTGAGTATTCTCCTTGTTCATTAAAATAACTCTGACTCGATTCAGATTCGTGCTTGTTTATCTACACGTTACATCCACAACCTATTACACACAATGCGTCCACAAATATTATCATATGAATAAACCCGTGTTGAATCCGTGGCTATCAAGCACACCTGAATTAATGCTATCCTAACTTGTAGACAGTAAATTAAGTCATATATCCTTTCACACACTAATAAATATTGTGGCGTGAGCTTACCCTGCAGAGCAGTCAAACACTGAAATGACCTCTGTCAAATCCAGCACATCACAGGCAGCAGACTCATTCTCCTGTGAGAACAAGAAACGTTCCTCATCCAGCTTTCCGTGGAGTTCTTCTACACATGTGGAAATCAGAGAAAAACCAAAGAGTCATTACTTTAATCAAAGTGGCTTCATAAAACTGATTCTGCATTGGTAAAATGCATTTCACTCTCAATACAATAATCTAAAAGTGTACTGCATTCTTACCCATCTGTTCCTCTGAATGTTTTGTTTGCTCAAAGTCAGGCGCCTCTTTAAAAAAAAAAAGAGCAACATGAAATAAAAACATCCTTTTCATAGAAAAAAAAATCTAAGAATATTACACTTATGTTAGATAATGAACAAGAGAGTCAGTTTAACTAAAACATGTCCAAGTTACACTTTAAGATCAATATATTTTTTTTTTTTCTAAAGATCATAAGAATTTTGTATTGTAGCATTAATTTTAAGGAACAGCACAATTAGCACCCTTAGAGAGTTCTTATCAGTAACAATCTAAATAAAGTATATTCCTATAGATTTTAAATTGAAACGGGGAGTCATGATTTACCATTTGATCGTTTCTCTGTATAAACTTTTTTTATTTAAATTATTTGGATTTTATGAAAGGTAAATTTGATGACATTTTTAATTCCACATTATTGCTTATGTTGTATCAAGGGTACATCAATTTCTGTACTTAATTGTCAATAATGTACTTAAATGAAATAATGTCACAGTGCAAATTATCTGAATGGTTTTAAAATGTACCATCTTCAAAAAAGGGTTAAAATGAGCCATGGAAAACTGTTAGGTGATTAACAAACACTCTCTGATACACTAGGAGTTTAATTAGCCCTGATCAGGACTCAACTAACCCACAAACTCATTATGTCGGAGTAGTTCTGTCTGCAGTGCCTGTCCAGAACTCTCTGCCACACTGATGGCGGAGTGAAGCTCGGGATCTGTGGCGCTGAACGAAACTCTTGCCCCGGAGCACAGCAGAGACAGAGTCTCCTCTACATCAGGACCACACACCACCTCACGCAACCTCTGAAGAGCACCAGAACATAATGCAGTGATCAATATGAGATAAGTCTGAAACTAATAAGATTGCAGGATGCCTTGATCAGATTTCTGACCTGGTCAAGCAGTTTCTGGCTTGCAGCGAGCGGGTGAGCTTTGCGGTAAAGTCCTTTACGGTACTTGGCTTGAATAAATTCTGCCTTCTGACCTGGTGAGACATCAGGTCCGATCTGCTCCGCCGGAGGGATGTTGTGACCCCACACACTGTTGGCAGCTTTATTGCCATACAGCATAAACAACTGAGAAACAAAACATTTGCATCTACTGTTAAAAGACTATTAAACTAAAATCACATTTTTAGATTGATTGATTGAACAATCAAATTTATTGATTGATTAGATGTTATTGTTAAAGTCCCCCTGTTGTGAAAATTAAGTTTTTAATGTTGTTTATATGTCTATGTGGAGTTTTTAATATGCTTTAAGACAAACCATGTGTAAATTCATAAGTCGACACCATTGCTGAGTATTTTCTCCTTAAAACTGCAGTGAACCAAAATCGCTGGTGTTTCTGACGTCACAAACTACCTTGTAACCAGTCAGATCAACGTGCCCGCAGGCTTTGGCATATCATTAACAGCGAACTAGCAGGGGAGTCTCAAGAGAAGCCATGTTATATTTTTCTGTTGATATGAAAAATCGGGTTGATTTAGCAGTATAGCGGGTGTATGATGTATATTACGATGTTATGATGAACTATATGCCTTTCTCCACTGACGTTCTATGATTGTTAGACTCGAACAGGAACATGGTTTGTGTAACATTAGCAACATTATTTGCCGTTTGATAACAGTCAAGCAAAAGGCTAATCACATTAATTACTGTCATGTGTCCGACGTTGTAAAGAGCGATATCATTGTGCAGCGTTTACCTCAGTAAGTTTTTTTTAAGGAACATTTTGGTAATTTTGGTGATCAAAGAGGAGTTTTAAGGGATACAATTATTGACTACAAGGGGACTTTAAACAAAAAAATTATACTACATTAATTTGAACATTATTAAAAAGTTTTTTTACTTTTTCTTATACATTTTGGTTTTGCAAATTTCAAAATCCAGAAGTTGAAGTAACATCAGAGAATGTAAGTACATATACTACCATTCACTTTCTCAACAGAAAAACAGATTTTTAACAACACCATATAAACCTTTATAGACAGACCAACTACAAGCTCCGAGATGGTTAAATTATTATATATGCTATATTCTGGAATCAAGTGCAAATTAGTACAGTAGAATGAAAGAAAAAGGCCTCAATAAAACTCAATCATCCATAACGCCAAAATCAAAAGAGCTGCCAAAGCCCCTGAGAAAAAAAGAGGTTTGACAGTCTGTTCAGACCGAGCCATCCCACCAAATTCAACCTGAGAGAAGAGCACAAGATGCTTTAAGGCTAATTCACAGACAGACCAATGCCAATAACTGGGACCGGTTCAATGTTTGCGTGCAATCAAGGTGTAAATTACAAGGAGTTGTATCTTCGAGAATATATATCTTCATATTTACTTGTAAATACACAGCTCTGATTTGATTTTTGAATTCAGACAGACCCTCGCTCATTTAAGAATGTGCATTTATAGCATGGACGGAGCAAGAAAATAATGTAAGTGTTTAAAATGCATATGCATAGCTCAGTTGAAACCTTGCCCTCTTTGGCTTGTTAATGCTGTTAAACTGAATGTACGAGGCAAACTGCCTGCCTAAATAACAGTGTAATAAGAATGTCCAGTTCATCTTTCAGTCAGTTAGGGGTCATTCATATAGACGCGTTTTTTAAAAGTTATTTTTACTTCAGTGCCGCTTTTTAGAAAGCCTGCACAATACTCTGCAAAAGTATGGAAGCGAGATGAGAGCGCAACAGTCAATCACATCTAGGGTGTGTTTTACATTAAAAATGATGGAAAAGTAGTGCAATGGAATGAAAAAAAGAAAAATGTATTTTGTGTGGCATTTAATTGCCCATTTCCACGCAATTAAAGGTGCATTCATTGCTATAATAACATTAGGCTTCCATCACGTTTTCTTTCCAAATTATCACTGGATGGAAAAAAAGTGAAAATGTTAGCAAGATAAGTTGATAGTTCTAGACAGTTGTCAAGAAGCAAGACAACTTTCTATCAACTTATCTTGCTAACATTTTCACGTTTCGAAGCAAGACCTCTGACGTGTGGAAGTCAAAAATACAGATTGTAATGCTGTAGGGAAAACTGAAGTGGGTTGTGCATGCAAGAAACCCACCCAAAATCACAAAGTTTAAAGGATTTCTGCATGGAAGTATGGGCAAAAACAACTTTTCAGAGCACTGAGAAATGAGGTGGAAATAAAACCAGTCATATAATATCATAAAGACATGCTGACAGGATGATGCGTTTTGTTGTTGCAACATGACAAACCTCACCTGGATTAAAGGCTCCGTCCAAACCTTGTTATCTAGTTTCAGACCTCGCACTTTGGACCGGTTGCTGCTCATGGATCGATGTGCGCCAGCGCAGGCCTCGCAGATGACCACCAGCAGGTTCACTGAAGCCCACTCTGGGTTGGCGGCACCACAGTCAGCGCACACTTTATTACAGGGACTCGACCACAGCCGATGAGCCACCTCGCTGTAGGACAGAGCGCTGCGGATCACGTCGTTCAGATTCTCCAGCCACATGGACGCCTCCTTCGTGGAGTCTGCGGAGAAACTGGACAAACCAACCCACAGTCAACAAAGTGTGTAGAGGGAAGACAAAAAAACATTGTAATGGAAGACTCACTTAAAGGTCCTGTATGGAGTGATGAGAGTGAAGCTGTGACGCCCTGTCGACTTCACAGATGCTATATTCATAGACACAAACATCATGCCAAGACCTATATTGAAGTCCTGTTAATTAAAAAAAGTTCATTTTGCAAACTTCCCTTGTCAACAACTATAAATCACAGTCTGGCTTTGTTTAAGTTTACAGTATATAACTTAAATAATAATTTTACTTTTACTTTACTTTATTTTGCTCATAGTCTCAACACACTTTTAACCAGACAGTTGTTGGTTCATGTTATTGAAGTCCCCCTGTGGTGAAAATCCAGCTTTTAATGTTGTTTGTGTGTCTATGTGATGTTTTAAATATGCTTTAAGACAAACCATGTGTAAATTCATAAGTCGACTCCATTGCTGAGTATTTTCTCCTTAAAACTGCAGTGAACCAAAGACGGACTCAAAAACACACTTTGAAATCGCTGGTGTTTCTGACGTCACAAACTACCTTGTAACCAATCAGATCAACGTGTGATCGTCAACCAGTGGATCTCTGAGCTGAGTGAGTGAGTGGAGGCGGGGCTCATTTGCATATTCATAGAACCGCGTATACTAAATGAGGCAAGGGTGTCGAGTTACATTCAACCTGTTTTAAAGCATGCTTTGAAGTTTAAAACGCTTAAATATGTAATTTTGGTGATCAAAGATGAGTTTTAAGGGATAAAATTATTGACTACAGGGGGACTTTAAACAATTTAGTTTTGGGTTCAAGTTCACTCAATTCATTTGAAATGATTTCCAGTGTTTATTTCATCAGCTTATAATGAACGGTGTGTCTTATTTTCGTAATCCGGATTCAGCTACACAGTAATATGTACTGAGGTTATGCTTCAAATAATTATAAACGTCACTTTGATAGACTGAGCCTGTAGATTATGTACACAGATAAAATATTGGAAATTGTTGTTTTAATTGGCTAATTATTTTATGAGATTGTTTTTTGTGTGTGCTTTAAAACTCATTTCCTGTGTTTTCTTTTAGTTTTGAGCTGCTAAATAAAAAGAGGGACAATATAGATTACAATGACAGAACGATCTGTGAAAGCTTTTATCTTTTGTAAAATGACAGAAATTTTTAGTTTATGCAAACTCTCATGTTATATGTAAGTGGTGATTTGCATTTTATAAGTGTGATCGGCTCTCTTTCCCACGGCAACTAAAGTTGCGTTGGAATGAGGATAAACACTATCCACTTTCATATCTGGATTCTACTATCCGGATAAGCATGTCAATGCCAGGTGTCAAGGTGCCAGTACAGATAGTGAGCTCTGAGCTACAAACACTCTGGCTTAGTAACAGCTGTAAAACCAAGTTTTCCACTCTTATCATCTCTTATCTCTTAAAGTCCCCTGTGGTGAAAATACAGCCTTTAAATGTTGTTTATATGTCTATGTGGTGTTTTTAATATGCTTTGAGACAAACCATGTGTAAATTCTTCTTGAAAGTTTCACATTAGTAAGCAATTTTCCACACCTCTTTGCTGCTGTAAATCCAAAGGGTGTATCCACAGATAGCAGTGTACACCTTTTTCCTCGGGTCTTTCATGATCAGTGGTCCGTGTTGTTTGGGTGTA
The DNA here is from genome assembly GCA_022828995.1 of Vimba vimba. Classification (NCBI taxonomy): domain Eukaryota; kingdom Metazoa; phylum Chordata; class Actinopteri; order Cypriniformes; family Leuciscidae; genus Vimba; species Vimba vimba. The sequence goes on along the minus strand of CM040829.1, from coordinate 35,712,995 downwards.
GTGACCGGTTCCCTCCCTCGAGTGGCGTAGAGAGACACTAACCAGCTCTCCTGCACAGCTGCGACAAAACACATTCACAAGATAGAGCTGAACTCAATGACCTTCAGAAACTTGATGCTAATATTAACACTGTGAATCAAACACTGACTCTCAGATTTAGGAAATGGCATGTTTCACTTCTCTACGCCCCCAGAGTTTCCAGTTCTCCATAATACAGCTTACCCTCACTATGAGCCATGAATTCAAACTGCTTCTTCTGTAAAGAGATGGAGAAGTGTCCCTGATCCTGCTTTCGTATGTTGGTGATGTTTGTTACGTCAAACACATATTCTGTGAACTTGTCCTAGAGCACATTGAAAATGTGGTTATATTGACAAATAGGTAGAGGCAAAAACGTATTTATTCAGTATTCATTATGAAACAACTCACTGTGCGTTTTTTCCACAATGACATGAGATGCCCATCTAGAGTCGTCCACAGAACATTGTGCCTGCAAAACAAAGTTGGCATTTGCTAAATTTAACACGAATTTGAACACAACTTTCTTTGCACAGTTCTCTTTCTGTTTCCTCACTGCAATCTAATAATCAATGGGTGTCCAAAAGGCACTTTCACACCAAATGCAAATGTTGAGCACAAAGATTTTATGTTCCTATGAAACTGTTCACACCAGTTTTTGCTCTCGGAGCAAGATGGCGCCAGTGTGTTGATCGGCAGGCCGTCACTCGATGTGTGTGCAGTGTGTCCCGCTGTTTCTGTTCGTAACTGTTGTTTAACACATAATGTTACATCTTTAATTACATATGATCGCCAATTACAAGACCTTCGTGCCTCGTACCTCTCTGGCCACAGTATTTGGATACGGTGTAAAGATTGGTACCGGATCTAGCTTTTTTAAGATCAAGCCCCCAGGCTGGGGTAAACTTCGGCAACCTCCGGACGCTTGATCGCGCTCCTTCACAGATGTTGACAAACAGCATCACTGACTCAATCCACGGAAACAACGACTGTAAAGATGGCTCTGTTGAACGCAAGATCGATTTCAAACGAGACATTTTTAATTAATAAACTTCTTTTCATCACATGATATGGATTTTATGTTTATAACTGAAACTTGGCTAAATTGTGATGAACTTGGCCCTCTTGCTGAAGCGGCACCTGATGACTAATTTTGTCAGTTCTCTAAGACATCGGGTTGTGTGTGTGTGTGTGTGTGGGGGGGGGGGGGACTACAATTTTAAAGAACCGTTTTAAAGGGGTGGTAAAATGCCCTTTTCACAAGTTGTAAAATATATCAATGATGTCCCCAGAGTGTGTGTGTGAAGTTTTAGCGCAAAATACCCCACAGATATTTTTATATAGCAAGTTAAAGTTGTCACTTTTTGAGGGTTTGCAAAAACGCACCGTTTTGTGCCTGGCCCTTTAAATGCAAATGAGCTGCTGCAGAGGGCGTGGTTTCAAGAGCTGTGTGTTAGCAGCTGCTATTACCTCACGCAGACACACTAAAATGACAAACTGTTCTGCCTTTAATGTTAAAACGGAGTCAGACAAAGATGGAGAGACTCAAGAAGAAGTGACAACATGTATAATGCAACAGGACGTCTCTGAATGGTTAGTTGATGAATTTATGTTGCTGATGTGGAGTTAACTATCTTCAATTAGGATATTCTGTCATGATAAATCTATAAATTGCTCATATATGAACTGTTGTGAGATGCACACAGTGACTTTCTATTGCATGTGAAAAGATGGATGGTAAAGTTTGAGCTGACTCACAAATGTACTCTTATACAACAACTTTTCCTCTTCTCAACATGGACTGCGTGTTCCCGGGGGCGGGGTTTATGTAAATTCTAGGGTTAGTGATGTCACTAACCCGGGAGGAATGTCCTGTAGTCCCAACCAGCCGTTTGTTGTAGTCCTTTTCTTTAAAAGCAAATATCTTCCTTTGCTTTGAACTTTGAGTATTGTAACTTTGCAGATGTTGTTTATGCTCAAACAGCAACATTACACACTAACTAAAGTTAGAAAAGTGAAATCATAATCAACCACCCCTTTAAGTGTTGTTTATTATCAGTGGACAATTTGAGCAGTTTTTGAAGTTCAAGTACTTAAGATAAGTACAGAGAATGCCCTTCTCTATGCCTTGATTTATCGACCTTTCTATTATAAGATGTTTCTGCAGGCATTTTCTGAGTTTTTATCTTCTCTGGTACCTTATGACAAACTATTAATTCTAGGTGATTTTAATATACACGTGTGTTGTCCCTCTCATCCTTTGGTTAATGAATTTCTTCAAATTATTGGCTCTTTTAATCTCACTTTGTCTGTCACAGAGTCTACGCATAAATAAGGCCATACTTTTGATTTGGTCATTTCAGTAGGTCTCACTATCAGTAATATAGTGATTGATGAATCAGATCATAAGCCAGTATTGTTTAACACTGTACTCAATACTTGAGGTTAATGTCAAGTCCTGTGGTCGTCCAATCCGGCCTGTTAATTCTGTTACATCTAAACAGTTCGAAGATGCTTTTGTTAGGGATGTTTGCCCTACTGTGTCTTCATTCTCAGAGATATATGTTGATGATCAAATTTATTATTTTAACACTCTGTGTGGCAATGTTTTGCTCCATTTAAAATTAAGAAACCTAAATTAAGGACGCAACCTTGGCTTAAAGGGGAACTATGCAGTTTTTTTTTGTTTTGCTTAACTTACCTTAACTGAACAGCTTCGCAGTCATTGGAATGGTTATATGCCTTTTTTCGGGTTGAATGGTGGTCGTCTCGCTTCCCCCTAGCGCCTTTGAGCAGAAAAACCACCCTTGCAACTTTGGGCCGGCGGAATCACTGAAGTGACGTCGACGTCCGGGTTAGCGGTAGCATGAGCCGTCAGGCAAGTGTTTAAATAAACCCCTGATGTACTTACAAACTTTCCAATGCCTCGTTTTATGAGTACAGAACCTATTTGTACTACTGTAGAAGTTTGGTGCCATTCTGGACATTATTAGTGTGGTAATTTACGAGATACATCATAGGATCCATTAGCGCCTGCACTAAGCCATCCGGCTGATATCTCTAAATAAGCTCTAACTTTAATAATGTTCAACCATTGGAAAAAAGGCTTCTGGGGGGGGTGTTTGGCTTGAGGTCATGGTGCAAAGGACCCTAGGTCGATTTTACTCCAAATCATCCCTTTAACTAGTGGTGTACCTCAGGGGTCTATTTTGGGCCCGCTGTTGTTTTCGCTGTATTTGCTCCATTAGGCTTGATTTTTCAAAAGCACAACATTCCTTACCATTTTTACGCGGATGACACCCAGGTGTACCTCCCTTTGAAAAATGGGGATAATTATGACATACACTCTGTGTTGAACTGTCTTGAGGAGGTAAGATGCTGGCTGGCAGCTAATTTTCTAACACTGAATGACTCTAAAACTGAAATTGTAGTTTTTGGACCACCAGCTTCTATTATACAGATAAATAACCATCTGGGTCCTTTATCTGGGAATTCTCATGCTCATGCCAAAAATTGGGAGTGATTTTTCATAACGGCCTTAAATTCGACAAGTCAATTCAGTGGTGAAGAGTAGTTATCATCTCAGATCCATTGCGAAATTGAAAGCGTTTTTAACAGTAAAAGTGCCTTGCCTTGCCAGGCTCAAACACTGGCCGAGCAACACCCTGTGATTAGCAAGTCGAAAATATTCCTAAAGCATTGGCACTTGTGTCCTTTGTGAGACATACAATTAATACACAATGTTTCTTCTCTGAACATTTTTACACTTACCTGAATCAGTCATTCTTTCACCAGAGTTTTACATTTACATCTTATTCACCTTATTTTCCATGACAACAAGGGCGACGCCATTACGCTCATTTTGTCATCTTACTTCCGGCTAAGCGGGACTTCAACTTCCGGCTGAAACGACCTACGCTAGTTTCTAGCGTAATTCTATAGTTGTAACGGTAAAATATGTTAAGTATTATATGCTCAGTTAAGGGCTGACATAACAATTGGATTAAGAGGATAGAACAATTTAACCAACGGTGTTACGAACACAATGTAGGCTAAAGCGATCGGAATGTTGTGGTGTACTTTACGATTTACACGAGGAGCACCTGAGGCAATGGCGGAAGGCGCTAAACTTGAAGTGCTCACCCAAGCGCTGTGTGTTCGTACCATGTGTGTTAGTACCATGTGTGTTCGTACCATTTTATGGACGGGGAGCAGACTGACGAACGAACACCCTTACCCCGACTAAAGGCTCGGCTACGATGTTCTGGTAAAGAAGTCCCGACGGGTGCTGAACAGGTTGTCAGATTCAGGTAAGCTAACTTACCTAACTGTTGTTTCCTAACTTACCTATCTATGTGCTTTTTAGCCTAACGTTAGAAGTCCGTTCTATGAATACATTTAAGATTAGTAACGAGCCGTTCACAAAATACAACGAATCTTGCATGATTACCATTGGCCACCTATATGTCATATTTCTTATATTTCGTTTACTTTGTGATATGTCGACCTAAGGGTCTGAAATAAAGAATGAATGATTATTCACGATAGTACAATATATTATGGTACATTACGGTCTTACAATAGCTCACATTATTCCTGTAAGGAGGCCAGCTAGCTACATATTATTCAGATATTGATATTGACCAACATAGAGTTAGGAGATTGTGTGTATACTGTCTCGTTTTTAATGCATCTCTCTTTTTCACACTGTTCTAAGTATGAGTGCCATCATAAATTAATTAATTCTCATTTTAAGTACTAATTTAAATCTACATTTTAAGTACTAATTTAAATCTAATTTAAAAGTACTATTTAAATCTATTTTAAGTACTAATGTAAAAATGTTTATGGTTCTATTATTTCCATAGATCATCGATGAGAGTCAGTGTTGCAGTGGACCACTGTGAGGAGGATCACAGCCGCATGCCCCAGACCTGTGATGCAGAAACACAATGGGAGGATCCATCTGTCTCTGACCACTACTACGCTCCAAAATCTCAACTCTGCTGAGAAACGACCACCTTTGTCAGCTCTACACAGGGTCGACATTGATGCATTCCACTCAGTTGCTGAGCACCTTACCAATTCATACACCAACAGCTTTCAGCTACACACTTGGTATCAGCTCCTGATGACTCTGATGAAGCTGCGTCTTAAAGGGTTAGTTCACCCAAAAATGAAAACTCTGTCAGTAATTACTCTCCCTCATGTTGTTCCAACCCCGTAAGACCTTCGTTCATCTTCGGAACACAAATTAAGATATTTTTGATTAAACTGAGAGCTGGCTCACTTTTTTATTATTATTATTTTTTTCTTAATTTGTGTTCCGAAGATGAACGAAGGTCTTACGGGGCTGGAACAACATGAGGGTGAGTAATTACTGACATAATTTTCATTTTTGGGTGAACTAACCCTTTAATTTATTAATTTATCTTGCTGAAAGGTTTGGTGTTTCTCAGTCCACTGTAAGCAAGGTGATTTCGCGTTGGCTTGACATCATGGAGAAGTGTTTCAGAGAGCAGTTTCCAAACACAACATGTAGAGCACAATATCAAAATATCGCAAATGTATATATCGCAATATGCATAATTTTTTTTTGCTTTAATAAGCTTTAATCAGTTTATATAATTCATACAGTGAAAAACTAAGCAGTGTTTTACTTTTACATTTGATTATTCAGTTTCTGTTGTTAAATAGACCTAATGTAGGATAACCTGAACCCCGTGGTTTACACTGATGTTAAAATAACACATCTTATACAGTAAAACACTGATGTTCACTTTCACAAGTTGAAGGGATGTTTTCTTGTTACAAAAAGAATGTGAAACACATATGTAGGTTATATAATTTTAAATCTAATTTAAGTTAATTTTATATACTTTAAGCATTATCGTATCGAATATCGCATTGTTTAATGAGTTATCGCATTTTTCTTAAATATCGTGCACTTAATAACCTTGTCCAGGTGATGAAGTATTGGCAGACAGGCTTCACCATTACCGATCTCCTCTATGAAAGGAAGGTCAAACTTGTCCTCCTTGTGAATCTTGTAAAACAGATGTTACCTGTTATGAATAGTTGTTTTTATAAACCTTTACAGTGTGAGCAGATGTTACCTGTTATGAATAGTTATTTTTATAAACCTTTACAATGTGCCCAGATGTTACCTGTTATGAATAGTTATTTTTATAAACCTTTACAGTGTGCCCAGATGTTACCTGTTATGAATAGTTATTTTTATAAACCTTTACAGTGTGAGCAGATGTTACCTGTTATGAATAGTTATTTTTATAAACCTTTACAATGTGCCCAGATGTTACCCGTTATGAATAGTTGTTTTTATAAACCTTTACAGTGTGAGCAGATGTTACCTGTTATGAAGTTGTTTTTTAATAAACCTTTACAATGTGCCCAGATGTTACCTGTTATGAAGTTATTTTTATAAACCTTTACAGTGCGAGCAGATTTTACCTGTCAGTCATTTATTATAAAACAATATGTGAGCTCTGTAGATTCCCCTTAAAATTTAAATGAATCAAGTCTTCTAGTTAGAAGGAATAAGTCACGTCAAGTTCGCAAATGAATACCATCTTGGTTTATTACTTAAGAAATTTAAATGGTGAAATGTATCTACATGAAGGTCAGTAGAAGGTGTCTCTAGCTTCCTGAAAACATCAAACACTTCTTACAACTGATTTTATACAACTTATTTAATCGTTCATATTTAACCAATTACCTAATCTCCTATCTTTAACCCTAAATATTCTCATTCCTTATTATTTACAAATAATTTTTTTATTGCTGCTCCATCAACTCCTTCTGACAGGACGTAGTTAAATATTCCCATAGGTTAACGTTACCTCTGGCCACGTTAACAAACAAAGAAAATGTGAGACGAACTGATAGTCGTACGAAGTTTTCTCCGTGCTCCCAATTTAAAACATTTACGGTATTAACGTTATTTGTCATTTTGATAAAGTTTTGGCTAACTATAAACAATCTTCTAACTACTGAAATAGCTACCGGATGTGCCATGTCAGTTTAGCGGAAGTCGGATGACAAAATGCGGAAGCGCGAAGTATTAAAAGTGGGCGGGGCGGAATAAGGTGAATTCTTTGCAATATATCCCTTGTGAAAAGTAGTACACATTAGTATACTTTTCAAAAGACTACTTATTCGGAAACAAATTATACTAATATATTATATATATATATATATATATATATATATATATATAATTATGCAATATGCAATTAAATGAAAATGTATTATATTAAATGCAATTAGTGATTAATCGAACCACTTACTTAGGATTTAAAGATTAAAATGCATGTTTGAGCTATTAACTGAAAGCAACTTGCACTGAAATATCTTAAAATATGTCAGTGTCATTGTTTTGTCTTAAAATGCACAAACCGGTAATGTTTTTTCTAATGTTTTTGCACGTTTATAAAAAAAATAATACTACTTAAATGTCCTAATTGAACTAAGGCCAAATCCTGACTTAATCTAAGCCCTGTCTGTGAAACCAGGCCTATATATAATTTCATAATTACCATAAGTATCTTTTTATGGGCACAAATGTGTGCAAATTTCCATTTCCTTAAGTCAACTTATTTGTTTGGCTGTCGGAATAAATTGACTAATTCTGCATTTAATTTTTCTTTTTGCAAAGTGTTTGGTGTGAAAGGGCCCTTATATGTAATTTTTTTTTTTTTTTTGTTAAGATGTTTGATTATTTCATATTAATATGTAGTATTAATATTGTTATTTTGAAATGCATTATTTAAATTAGCTGTTGAATAGCTGGTTATTTTGAAATGTTTCAAATGGATTTTGGACTTTTCTTTGAAGTTGTCATGTGATTTCTGAGATTGTGTAGAGTTAGTTACTTGCGTCCCCTCCACACGTCGAGCCAGCTGGATTGTGTCACCGCACACTCACTGGTTCTCTGGCGCGGGCCTGATAACGTCTGCTTCTTCCTGCTCACACGAATGGTTGCAGCTCTGCAGACCAAGAATTCAGGATATTTTAAGATCTTGCAAAAAAAATATGCAATGTCAAGTTTTCTTTTATATTAGAGTTGTACATGTGCTTAAAGTCCCCCTGTAGTCAATAATTTCATCCCTTAAAACTCATCTTTGATCACCAAAATGACATATTTAGATGTTTTTTCCTTTTAAGGTCTTTGGGGTCAAAATGACCCCACATTGAAAATGAATGGGAAAATGAAAAAAATGACTTTTTTTTATTTTGTTTGTCAAAAAAATTTAATTAAATCCATTATAAATCTGAAAATTTCTACATTTAAACCAAGGTCTGATCCTAGAGCATAAATAAAAAGTAGAACGAACTTTCTATCTCATACACACACACACACAGACACACACAAACACATAAACAAACACACAAATGTTTGTGTTTGCAACAGAGAGCATTTTTACAGAAATTGGCAAATAAAATAAACAAAACTGGCATAAATCTAAAAAAATGTACATTTAAATCAAGGTCTGGTCCTAGAGCATAAACCCAAAGTGGAACGAACTTTCTATCTCATACACACACACACACAAACACACACAAACACACACATGTATGTCCCTGCAACAGAGAGCATTTTTATAGAAATTGGCAAATAAAATAAACAAAACTGGCATAAATCTAAAAAAAATTACATTTAAATCAAGGTCTGGTCCTAGAGCATAAACCCAAAGTGGAACGAACTTTCTATCTCATACACACACACACACAAACACACACAAACACACACATGTATGTCACTGCAACAGAGAGCATTTTTATAGAAATTGGCAAATAAAATCAACTAAACTGGCATAAATCTGAAAAATGTCACATATGCAACATGGAACAAGCTTGTACACACACACACACACACACACACACACACACACACACGCACACACACACACACACACACACCACAGTCATGTCATAGTGGTGACTTGCAATGGTTCTGCAAATGTATGTATAATAATTTGCAAAAGCAGATAATTCAAAATATATCAGAAAACAACAACAAATTCTAACTCTGACAAAAATACAGATTTTTTATGTATTTCAAAATGTTTAAATAAATATTCACAAAATATATATCATAAAGTTGTGAGGAGAAGTTGAAGCATCAAGAACAATAAAGTGAAAATGAATGAGTCTCTATGGCCCTCTATTGGATATATGTGGTCATTGCACTTTCTTTCTTTAATTATAATTTCTAAAGTTTTTCCACAAACCAGCAGATGTCAGTATTCTATCCCTAACACATAGAGCAATGTCCAAAAACTATTTAGATTTAATTAAGATCATCATTTAAGTGATTTTTTCTTTAAAAAATCATTTTTCATGAGACAATTTATGGCCTAGTTATGTAATTGTGCAGTAAATAGGTAAAAAAATTCAAAATTTCCACAAAAACACAGCATAAATGTATAGTTGAGAAGTAAATAAAAAAAATGATATATAGTTTCCATATAAAAAAATGTATATTTCCTTATGCAATCGCTCTTTAAAAGTTTGGGGTCAAAATGACCCCAAAGACCTTAAGTGTTGTCCTTTTTTAGGAGTGATTAAGGGTTAATATGCAAATGAGCCCCGCCTCCACTCACTCACAGCAGCTCATATATCCACTCGTTGACGATCACACGTTGATCTGATTGGTTACAAGGTAGTTTGTGTCGTCAGAAACACCAGTGATTTCAAACTGTGTTTTTGTTTATTGCAGTTTTAAGGAGAAAATACTCAGCAATGGTGTTGACTTGTGAATTTACACATGGTTTGTCTTAAAACATATTAAAAACACCACATAGAAATATGAACAACATTAAAAGCTTGATTTTCACTACAGGGGGACTTTAACGTCACAATGCAAAAAAAAAAAAAAAAAAGTACGTAAAATGTATGTATTTGTAAATGTATTTCTAATTTGATTAGGTGTTAAATATATTATGGCACACTAGATTGTCATACGAGACATGATAGGGAACATTGTTTTTTTGAGGAGTAACCATAATGTACCTTGGTTTCTTGAATCTGTCAGTTTTGATCTGAAGGTTCAGTGATTTGGGAACTTGGTAGATCCTTTCACTGGTGCCAAGTTCTGTTTGAGCATCCATTAACTGATCTGTGACACTACAAGGAAAAATATAAACAGAGAAGTTACCAAAGACAAGTTTCGTCAAGAAACATGCCATTTCATAAGCAAAATAAAAACACAGTTGTGAGGGAAACAGTAGTGATTCATTACCTTGCATTATCAGAAATGAGGTCATCCTTATTGAGGTCATCCTTATTGAGGTCATCCTTATTGAGGTCATCCTTATTGAGGTCATCCTTAGTGAGGTCATCCTTAGTGAGGTCATCCTTAGTGAGGTCATCCTTAGTGAGGTCCTCCTTAGAGAGGTCCTCCTTAGAGAGGTCCTCCTTAGAGAGGTCCTCCTTAGTGAGGTCATCCTTAGTGAGGTCATCCTTAGTGAGGTCATCCTTAGTGAGGTCATCCTTAGTGAGGTCATCCTGTGATTTTGAGGAGTTTAGGGTCACAGTGGAATCGTCAGAAGACATTGAGTCAGCAGTTTTCGCTGGATCCATTTCTGAACTGGGACTGATGGTGAGTGATGCTGGCCAAGGCAATGTTTCACTGCAGTTAGTTTCGACAGCTTGAAGATCAGGGGGTTCAGCGGTGGAATGCAACTGACTAGATGAATCATCCACACTTACATCGTTTTTGATAAACGTTTCTACTGAGAAAACAATACAAACAAAACAAAAAAAAGTCATCAACCCATCACGTTTTTATGGAAGCTTGTTTCTGCCAAAGAATAAAACATTTTAAAAGATTTTTTTTTCCTCACAGTTGCGTCTTATAAAGTCAGAAATGCGTGATATAAACTCACAATTGCATGTTATAAAGTCAGAATTGTAAGTTTAATTCTCGCAATTGCGAGTTTATCTCTCGCAGTTCTGACTTTATATGAGGGAAAAAAGATAAAGTCGCAATTGCCTTTTTTATTTTTTATTCTGTGGCGGAAACAAGCTTCCATACCTTTTGCACACTTTGATAAGGGTTTGCCTTGTTTGTGGCTGTGAGCAGTAGAAGTACCTTTAAAGCAGTGGTCTCAAACTCAATTCCTGGAGGGTCACAGCTCTAACCCTAATCAAATACACCTGATCCAGCTTATCAATTTCTTCAGGACTACTAGAAACTTCCAAGCAGGAGTGAGTTGGAGCTAAACTGCTGTGGCCCTCCAGGAATTGAGTTTGAGACCACTGTTTTAAAGGGATAGTTCCCCCCAAAAAATACATTTTGTCATCACTTACACACCTTAAACCTGTATGAGTTTCTTTCTTTTGTTGAACACAAAATATATTTTGAAGAATATTGGTAATTAAACAGTTGATGATAGACATTGACTTCCATCAACTGTTTGGTTACCAATACTTTAAAGTCCCCCTGTATTCAATTATTTTATGCCTTAAAACTCATCTTTGGTTACTAAAATTACATATTTAAGGGTTTTTTTCCTTGGAAAAAAAATTCTTCATGCCCTAAAAAAGCTTGAATGTAACTCGACACCCTTGCCTCATTTAGTATGCACGGTTCTATGAATATGCAAATGAGCCCCGCCTCCACTCATTCACAGAAGCTCAGAGATCCACTCATTTGACTCACAAAACCTTGATTTTCACCACATAGGGAGAAAATCTTTCTTTGTGTTCAACAGATGAGAGAAACTCATACATGTTTGGAACAACATGAGTAAATCATTTCTGGGTGAATGTCATCTCACACATTTATATCATTCCAAAGCCAAAAGAAGGAATGTTCAACAATGTCCATTCAGCTCTGAAACAATGAAAGTAAAAATAGAAAAATCACCATGAATCTAATCATGCTCAATATTCCAAGTATCCTCAATACAACAGATTTGTGTGATGTCATTACTCACTGATACTGATGCTTTCAAATCTCATCATCACTACGTAATCAAACTTGCCATGTCGGCTAACAAGACATGCAAGAACCGGCAAGATGCAGCAAGCTTGGATCTGTGTTTGTGTTTTGCTTGAGTTGGACTTTGTGTTTAGTTTTGCACTGTTCCCAGTTCAGTTTCATTAGTCCCAGTTCCACTGTTGCCATGGTTTCTGATTCGCCCTCATGTGTTGCACCTGTGTCTACTTAATTGTCTCATTTAGTCCCTGGTGTTTGCATGTGTATTTATAGCCCTCAGTTTCAGCTGCTAAATGTTGGTTATTGTCTACATTTGTTGGTTGTTCTGTTCGTGTTTTTGGATATCTGACAATTATGAGAATATACAAAGCCACTGTATGGGATGAGATATATTGATGACTTTTACACATTTCAATGGTATTTATATTTCTTTATATATTTTTGTCCTTTTTGTAGCTTCACAGCAGCTGCACTGTATGTAATAAAAAGAGTATTGTCAACAATTGTCTTCATTGGTGTTTCAGAGAAATAAAGAGTCTTTAATAAAAAAAAAAATCCAGGGAGAAACTCAGGAGAACACAAGCATTTTAAACCGTGGACAATACCGGACAAAGAACTAAGGGGCTGTTTACACAACACCGTTTTCAACTTAAAACGTAAAACTTTTTATGTGTTTTGGCCATTCGTTTACACGACAACTGCGTTTTGGGTGCCTGAAAACATACACTTTTGAAAATGGGTTTCAAAGTGCAAGTTTTTGAAAATGGTCTCCGTGTAAACAACAAAAACAGGAATCTCTGAAGACAATGGCGTCATGCACAGGTGTATGATGTGTTCAGTCTATAGCGTTTCATCGCCATCTACTGGCCTGGCAGCAGAACACAGCGTTTTTAGTGGTCTTCGTGGATCCGATTCCCAAATTACATGATAACATTCCCAGTTTACATGATATTTATGTATGGCTCCCACAGCTGATCAAAGTCTTTCCTCTTGCATTTAGCAATATAAGTTAGCCTTTCCAGTCCGATACAGTTTGAGATCTCCTTTATCCTCATTTTCATGGATGGAGCGTCCATACTCTTCCAGCATAATGCAATAGCTCTTCTGGCTTGAAGCAGACCAAAGTCTATAAATTTAATCCGTCTTGATGTTTGTATAAAGTCCATTGGATATATTCCAAGAATACAAAGTTTTACATTCAAAGGAATTTCAATGTTAAACATGTTTGACATACATTTTATAACCTCCTTCCAGAAGTTTTGTATTTTTGGACATTTCCAGAGGCAATGATATAATGTACCTTTATTATCCAAGCATTTAGAACACACATCTGGAATATTACCGGACATTTGACGAAGTTTGACAGGTGTTATATAGGTTCTCATTAACCATTTATATTGAAGTAATTTAAACCTTGTATTTATTGTCTGTGTTTGTGCTTTAAGACATGCATCTTTCCAGTCTGCCTCATCTATATCTTCCTGTATATCCATTTTCCAGGCATTTAATTTGTCCAGTGTTGATTCAGTACTGTGTTTGACCATTAAATTATAGTACACAGATACGTGACCCTTGCCTTCTAAATTTCCAAGAGTTATTCTTTCTAATTTTGATAAAGATGGCATACAAATTATCCGCTCTTCTTTTGATAACATGTAACTTTTCAAATGTAAATACTTTAAAAAATGCTTTTTGGGGATTGTATAAGTGCTTAAACAGTTAATTAACCAGAACAGAAACAGGTGTGGGATTAATCAGAAACTAATGACCAAGGCTGTGTTTCCCAACCGTTCCTGCAACACACCATCAGTTTTTGGTCCAGAGACTTCCACAGAAGCTATATGTAAAAATTATTTTTTTTATATTCAGACCACTTCTATTACCCTACCTTTAAAATGTCTGACTCCCAGATCAGTGCCCTGACCACTGAACACAGGAGCTGACTGAGACGCACCCATAATGAAGCCATTTGGGACACACTTGGCAAAGCAGTAGTTTTCAGTCCTGGGGATCCAACGCTCTGCACATTTTGTACATCTCGCTAATTTAACACGTCTGATTCAGATCATCAGCTCGTTAGCAGAAAGCTTCACGAGCTGAATTGAGTAATCAGGCATTCCCTACGGTTTTGGACCCCATGAGGAAAACAGCTTATAAATCATGCGAAGTGATGTTTTGTTTTTTGAAAATGTAAAATGCAGAAAGTTTTCTGTGATGGGAAGGTTTAGGTGACAGAATATACAGTTTGTACACTAGACTATAAAAATCATGATGTCTAATTAACTGTTTAAGCACTTATACAATCCCCCAAAAATATTTTTTTTAAGTATTTACAGTGGAAAAGTTACATGTTATCAAAAGAAGATGTCTATGGAAACGTATGTCTATGTAAAGTCCCCATAAAACAAGGAAACCCAACATTCCTCTCTGCTCTTTAACACTTTAACACTTGCTCTCTATTCTTCTGACATTGCAGGTAGTCACATTTACCTAACGTACCGTTATCTACTATTAAACACATTTCTTACATATGAAACTTATTTAAACTTCATATTGAATGCGTGACGATAATGTATGTATCTCACAAACAAAACGACTTAAATTTTTCTGTTTTCACGTTAACGCAAACCCTCCTATCGCCTAGCTTTAAAGTTAATCGTGAGGGTCACATGACCTCCTTGAAGTGGCCGTAACATGTAGGGGAGAGCGGGACACAACCTAACTCTTTTTGAATTTCTCAGTTTGTGTAAATATACTTAGGGTTCAGAGTATTTATTTTTTCCCGCATTAATTTCACTCATGTCTAGTACATTTATGTGGTTTTGTTTCATTAATACAGTGTATATTTTTTACTTGATTTACCCCGAAAGAATGGAAGTGTAATGTGACAACATGCCCCATAGGTGGAGTACATTGTAACATGACCATATGACAGATTAAAAATGCTATCTGATCTAAACAAAAAGTATACAATTCAGACTAAAGTAGTTTCTCAATAAAATACAATTATTAAGTTTTTATATAAAATAATGGCATTTTTTAACTTTTGTTTAAGCATTTTTTTTTTGAGTTTGACAACAAACACACTGCAAAACACAGCTATGCAGCATAGTATAAAACATAATAATAATTTCTGAACATTGACTCTCAGTATTTATTCACCTTTTTCTAATGGTTTCTCAATAGAATTTATAAAAGTATAGAATAGAATATCATAGTTTTAATAGGGGCTCATTGTAACGCAGTGTGACAACATGCCCCGCCTGCACAACTGGGATTTAAAAAGTGTCTTCTGCTGGTTAGCGAAGCATTAAAGAACTATCTAAACTGTTAAACAACAGATATAAGATTAAAATAATATCAGATGTGTCTAATTTTAAATAATAACAAAGTAAAGATCCGCACACCGGAAAGCTCCCATTCACAAATTTATTAGTGTGACGTTTCGGGCCTTCACGGCCCTTCCTCAGAGTCTGAGGAAGGGCCGTGAAGGCCCGAAACGTCACACTAATAAATTTGTGAATGGGAGCTTTCCGGTGTGCGGATCTTTACTTTGTTACTTTGTATTTTATATGAGATCCAGCACCCGTACCTGACTGGGATGTGCGTGATTTTACTACTCTTTATGTTTCTAATTTTAAATAAACACAAAAAACAGAGATGCAAATTTTACTTAAATTTACTTTTGCTCTGGTTAAATCTTCCAAAGATTTTTTAATTTTGGTGCATTTCTTTCTCTATATAGTGTTGATATGGCAACTAGTAAATACACTAAGTTTCATCATGCTGGCATGTGTTACAACTAGCCCTGCGTTAGTTTGTGCCCCGCTTTTGCTAATGGACTTGAGGAAGGGTCCTACATCAAAATTCACCGACTTGATTCTTTTGAATCAGTTCACCAGAAAGATTCTCCTCGAATTCGACTGCTTACCTGTCTACAGGTTACATCGCTACGCTAGTCGGTGGCAAGTGACTTGTGAATCAAAATACTAATATTCTTTATTCACATTTAAGTGTGTACAGATCTACCGAGAAACCCCAGAGAGAGCATTTGAGTGTGCTGAACATGTCCACAAATCTACTGTGTGCAGTTTGCCTGAGACACAGAAACATTTCGTCATTGTGTGTTTAAACATTTTGGTTTAAAACTTTAATATGGACATTTTAAATGGTTAAAACATGTATGATATTTAAATGCTGCTCTTACACCATTTTGATTTCTGAGATAAAAGATTTGAAACTGGAATTGCATTGTGGGTATTTTATTTAATTCATTAAATGCACCCTTTAGTCAAATTGGCTTCACAGACTCATTACTGTGCTGTAATTTTAAAAATGTTTAATTCATTTTGTGCTTGTCGTAATCAGTCTAACGAATAAATGTTTTATTACTGTATTAGTTTTGAAGTCTTTATTTGTGTAATGTGTCCAGGGGCCTTTATCAATCCCCTGGAGTCGAATGGATTACTTTTATGATGGATGGATGCGCATTTTTGGGCTTCAAAATCTCAGTCACCATTCACTCCCATTATAAAGCTTGGAAGAGCCAGGACATTTTTAAATATAACTCCAATTGTGTTCGGCTGAAAGAAGAAAGTCATATACACCTAGGATGTCTTGAGGGTGAGTAAATCATGGGCTAATTTTCATTTTGGGTGAACTATCCCTTGCACATTTCGAGTCATTGGTGTTGGATTACACAGAGAGTGTGCCACGTAGTCGCAGAAAAACCTGGAATCAAAACACCTCTACTTATGATAAACTGCTTGAGATGTTCGTTACTTCTGCTAAACAAAAGAATCTAAATGTAAATTTTTATTTTATGGCTTTATATTTAATTGATTTCCTGAAATATGAAATATTGTGGGTTACTGTTTGGCTGTGTTTTCATTTTAATCTTTTATAGGGATAAAAAAAAAAAAGTGAATATTTTGAAAGTTGTGGCAACTTTCTGTACCCACTTTACATAATATAGTATTGTTTTCTTTTTCAATTTAAGGAAAAATATTTTAAGTATAATGTATTCTGTGTAAACACAGAGGATGACTAATACTATAGGATAAACATGTTACTGATATCTTGTTTAAAAAAAAAAAAAAAAACACATAATAAAAAGTACCTTCAGAGTTCATCTGTGGATCAACCTGAACTTCTGGACAAGGCATCTGAACAACGCCATCTCTGTAAGATATTCAAGTGTAGTAAATGTATTGACTTTCCAAAAAAGATTTCTTGATATTAGATATCCTGGATTAGGATTAGACTCCTGCTAGAAAATTCAAGTCCTTTGTTTCTTTTAAAATGCCTTTCTTTGTAGTGTTAAGGAATAAAAAGGTTGTTTTTTGTTTAAGACTTTACAGACAATAGTTGAACAGCATCTGCTCACCTGTCAGTAAATGATGTTTGTCCTACACTTGCTCTGAGTAAATATCTTGATCGTGGCTTTGGCACAGGTATGAGAACAGGTGGATCAGACACAGACATCTGCAGCAAAAAAGTATAATGCATAACATATGTTAGACTATGCATGACTAGGTTAGAAATGCCAAGAATTTAAACATCAAGATTTAAATGCAGTGATAACAAGTATGCAGTGATCACTGCCTTTCAATTGTTTAGAAACATGACGTATTTAGCAGAGATTTATTTCCACTCATCAATGAAAGGTTGGTCAAAGGGGAACTTCCCCCCCCCCCACACACACACACACCACACACACACTATATATTTATGAATATAGATAGTGTATCAAGGGAATTAGAACTTATATTGTACATATTTTGTGTTGATGAGTGAGTGGCAAATATTATTGAACTTCTGAGTTACATATTTTAATATATCACGTAACAATGTAATAAATTCAGTGTTTGATGGTCATATAATTAAATGTAAAACCACTGTATTTCACAACAATGTTGGATAACTGCACCTTAATAGACAATACAAATAAAAATGTTGCTGCAAGCTAAACTTATCATGGTTTTAGACTTTAAGTTCATAAATGTATCATTTATGAAGCAATAACTGTTCTCAGTTTTTACCAGTAGCCTATTTCTTGTTCCTTCAAATGACAAAGTTTATAGGAATATAGTCATGTTTGTCACTGTTATTACAGCGCCCCCTCTAGTTAAAACGACAATCTTTCTCATATAAATACTGTAAATTCTTAAGCGGAAATAACGTGGCGATTTATGAGTATAATGGGATATACAACTCTTGTTTATATACAACACCTAAAACTAATTTATAGAATAGACTATAACCCCAAAAAAAACTTTTATTAGCGCCACCAAATCTAACTCAACTGGACCCTTTCAGGTCGAAATTTCATTTTCTATGAAGCCTATTCTATATTTCTGTAGGCTACGCTTCGTGTTAGTTCTACTACTATTACGACGACGACTAAAATCTAATAATATCCCTAAAAATCCTTACAAATAGGCTACTATAGTGCTCTAGGTTACATGATATGAAACTTGACAGCTAGTTTTACTGCTGTATGTAAACATACTTTTTCAGCCTATGAAAAACAGTCCTAATGAAATAAAACCTCGACTAACATAAATAGTATATCTATATGAGAGACTGTGTAACTTACCTTCGTAATGTTCTGCATGAAGAATGAATACGTAATGTAGGACAGCGTGTTTGTGACTTGACGTTTGAGTCTTACCGGTTTCTCCACTCAGTCACTCAGTCTCGCGCATGAGGGTTGGGTTATAATGTGTAATCAAGTGAACTTAAACCTACTAGACAAGAACTGAAAGACAAATGACGCGATAGCCTGCAGTAAAATGAAAGCTGAACTGCTCGTATGGACAAAATGGTACATTTCACCTCATTCAAAGGCCGCCTGAACAAAGTGTGTTTTAGAATTTCAGTCCATATAATCTTCAAATTAAATTATGCAGTTATGCAGAGTTTTTTTTATAACTAATATTTTTTCGCGCTATATCCATATTGAAATTTACAACTTATCCAACATCTAATGTGTAAATAGTGAGTGGTAGCCTTAAACCATGGACATCAGTTTAATTTTTGCTATGCCAACCCTCATAAACCTCTCTCCCAATCTCTCACAGAGGATTTTTGTAACTTTGTTTATGAAAAAACAATCAACACTATCACTCATAACAGTCACTTTAACAATTGTACCTTATACACACTGTGCATTTAGTGCATGTTTTCTTGGCTTAAAATAGGCTAAATAGTGTTACAAAATAAGGTGGTGTAATTTTAATTTCTAGTTGATAACAATTAAATTAACTGTAAAATTTTGATTTTTAAAAGAACTACCTGGTTTTAGTCCTTTAGTCTAAATCATTATACATGTGACCCATTTGGAAGACAAACCTTAGGCTATTTAAAGTCCCCCAGCAATAATTTTATCCCTTAAAACTCTGATCACCTCAATTACATATTTAATTTTTTATTTCCTTTCTTCATGCCTTAAAATAGTCCCGCCTCCACTCACTCACTCAGCTCAGAGATCCACTGGTTGACGATCACACGTTGATCTGATTGGTTACAAGGTAGTTTGTGACGTCAGAAACACCAGCGATTTCAAAGCGTGTTTTTGAGACTGTCTTTGGTTCACTGCAGTTTTAAGGAGAAAATACTCAGCAATGGTGTCGACTTATGAATTTACACATGGTTTGTCTTAAAGCATATTAAAAACACCACATAGACATATACATTAAAAGCTGGATTTTCAACATCACCCACATGCGCTACACGTGCACTGATAATAGCCTAGTGTTTAAGATTGTAAAGATAGGAAACAACATTGGCTATCTCTTTCACCCATCACAGTTGCACTGATTCAAAGTGAAGACTGATTCAAGAATATTTAGGCCTACTTAACAGAACACTGGAGATAAATGAGTTGTAATTTAAGGCTCTGAATGTTGAGAAAACCTTAACAATGAGCTTTTAACTTTTAAAGCATTACATTTTATTTTTTTCTAATACATTTTTAACATAAATTAAGTAAGGAATGACGACGGGCCGTTGAATTATTAGAAAAATAATACACTGTATGTGTTTGCACGTTTGACTGGGAGAGAGAGAGAGAGAGAGAGAGAGAGAGAGAGAGAGAGAGAGAGAGAGAGAGAGAGAGAGAGAGAGAGAGATAGAGAGAGAGAGAGAGAGAGAGAGAATGTGCTTTCCATACTAAAAACTTTACAATAATAATTTTGTGGTTAAAAAAACAACAACCAGGAAATAATTTGTCGTTTTTATCCTATTGTTTACTATTTATTTGCTTGGTCAGTGTTGTTGGGGGGTTTCGTTATTTTTCTGCTGTCGGCTGTAAGGACCTTTGGAATAACTGAAATCATTTGGCGAAGTGATATTAGGAACTGTAATGCGGTCGAGACCTGCCTGGAACTACTTTAAATAACTGCACACCTTAGAACGTTTGTCAACCAATCAGATTCAAGCATTCAACAGCCTCATAGTATAATACTAGTTAATGTATTATGAATGAGCATTAAAAAAAATAAAATAAATATATATATATATATATATTAGCACTAACCTACAGTATTAAATGCTTTTAAAAAAAGCATTAGTTCATGATAATGCATTAGCTAATGAACTGAGCTTTATTGTAAACCAACATTTAGTTATTACAATAAAAGCAGAATCATTCTGCATCATAAGTTTCACATAATTAAATGACTGCAGATCCTTCATTACTCACATTTTAAATAATCATCCAGAAGGTATTACTGAGCATAATTGCATACTTTACTGTATAATAACATCAGACTTCTCACTTATCTGTGCCTTTTAAAATCTGAACAAAATCAATCCCTGCAATTACGCATTAACTTCAACTTCTCATGATTTTTCAATGTCATGGAAAGGGGAAAAAAGAAAACATTTAAAGATTATCAGGTGAATAATGACTCAAATTTCAGTCTGTTTTTCACACAATACACTGCTAGTGTCGCATAAATTACCTATGCACTTTTAGATAATAACAATGAGTGCGTTATGTAATGTAGAGTAAAGTTATGTCATTTCTTTCAATCAGAAATTCATTCTCATTTTCCTTTAAGAATAATAATAAAAAAAGCTGTAGTCCAGTGTTATTGGTCTAGATTGAGACAGCCAACATCAACAGTCTCTGAGTGTAATAACTATTCCTTTATTTGAACTGGATTCTCTGACAGTGGATGGAGGTGAGTCTTGCTCTCTTCATATTTTCCTCCATCTAGTTTGAAGTCCTGCAAGGCCAGCGATTCACTCTGTGTCTGTTCCTGAAGACTTTGCTTTTTCTTTTCCCTGTATGAGTGAAATGTACAGTACAGTGTTATACGAAGTCGTGAAACCGATACTTAGTAATCACGTGATCTGATTTATTATCGAGACTGATCATGTGAACAGATGACGTTACCATTTCTCCTCTACATCCTCAATGGTCTCAGGCAGAGGAATGTTGAGGGTTTCTGGAAGCAAAAAGGCTATTAAACCAGCAATTACAGCGGATCCCCCGTATATAATGCTAGGCAGAGCCGGCATAATCTCATCCAAGATCAGGACTGCAGGAGCGGCCATGGATCCTATTCTGGACATGGTGGAGACAAAGCCCATGCCAGTCTGCCTGTGGAGCAAACATGAAAACTGGAGTAACAATGAAGAGGCTGCATGAGCTTTGGTGGTTGGTCGCTCAACTTACACTATGGAATAAAATTTCGGAATGTTTATTTACACCAAGTGCAAATAGTCCTCTTTGTTGGTAGAAGCTATTTACTGTAACTCCACCCACCAATGTCTGGTTGGGCTAGACAAAAGTACAAAAAAAGCTTGTAATTTATCAGAGGCAGTGGCGTAGGGAGGAAGGTAAGAGACTTCTGACGCGAGTTTGAACCAGAATTCAAATCCGAGTTTTGCCGAACTCGCTCTGCATCCTTTTCCCATCGCATATCAGATCGGAAAGGCATTTATTTTCAATAAATATGAAGAAATATGTGAATTAAAGTGCCAACCGGTTTAACAATAAAGTGTTTATTGGTAGGTGTAGGGAGGGCTTTATTGTCCTAATAAGGCGCCATTTATTTAATAAATATAATAATTTACACTCAATATGTTATTATTGCATACTGTTTTATAATGTAGGCTACTAAAATACCGAGGTGCAAATAGTATCTAACTACTATTTACAGTTGTTGCAAAGAAAATGCTGCTATTTTTACATAGTGTACATAGAATATATCTCTATTTGTGAGTATATCTATATCTCCAAGCGTTAATAGCATCCATCGCTAAGAAAATATGCTATTTTCACTTTGACAGTAAATACACACTGAGAAGGTATTAAGTGAATGCAGACAAACACTTTATTGTGGTCACACAGCAGACACATAAACGGGAATAGCAGCAAACAGACGGTGAGAGGGAATGATATGATGAATAATGATATGCTGATAATGATGCTGGCTGACAGGGCACACACCTCAGGGTATGTACAACAATGAGATAAAAACGGAAAAGTTTTTTTCTTTGTACAGATGACAGTGTTATGAAAACATAACTAATAACGCTGTATTATTCATGCCAGACAAGTAATTGGCGATGTCACTTTGTAAAGAAAGACGACGCGCCTGCGCACATACGCTACAGTAAACTAGAGCCGGACGCACGTATGCCTATAGACACAAATTACTTAATTTATATATTATTTTGTCCGATTTTCATTCTAATGATGTTGATCTTGATAATACTGTATTATTACTTTGTCTTTCAAAGCCAGAAACATTCACTGTAATCTAAAGTTTATAATGTTCTCCTCTGATATAAAGTCCCGTTTTACTTCCTTTAAGAAAATGTAAAAACCTTTGAACACAAAGGCTTCGAAGACATGCATCATCCTTGAGTCTGTTATAAGGAACCTTTAATTTTTCATGATGACAAAAGGTTAAATTGTGTTAATTGCAATTCTTATAACCACTTGTGATGATGTCTGTATGCCCCCTTTATTTCTTACTGTTAATATCTGTATCCTTTCATTTACAAAAAAATAAAATAAAAAAATGCCTCTAGACCAGTGGTTCCCAAACCTGTCCTGGAGTACCCCCAACACTGCACGTTTTCTTTGTCTCCCTAATCAAACACACCTGATTCAACTCATCAGCTCATTAACCCATGTGATAATGAGCTGATGAGTTGAATCAGGTGTATTTGATTAGGGAGACAAAGAAAATGTGCAGTGTTGGGGGTACTCCAGGACAGGTTTGGGAACCACTGCTCTAGACTAAACCCGCAATAGAGTTTACAGGTACACTGTAAAACCTAACAGTAATATTAACTAAATACAATTGAGTTCACAGCACTCAAATATTACCGAAACTTGAATGACTGAAACAGAACTCAAACTGAATGAGTTATAGAACATTTCTAGATCCCAGAATGATAATTGTATAATTAAGTGATTAATTAAGTGATGATTGAGCATTAGTGATGAGCACCTGCTGTTAACAAGCAGAATCACTGAAGGAAAGAGAAACACAAGAACTACAACTGACTTCCAGCCACAGCAAAATCAACTGGAGATAAAAGATGACATTAAATATCTCAAGATCTCAGCAGAGGAGGACTAAACAACTCCACGAACAGCATTACCAGCTTCACTTATTATTAACCACTTTGACTTTATTACTGCCATTCGTCTACAGAAGTTCTTATTAGAATTAACAAAGGTTTAGAAGTTGATGATTTGAGTTTCATTTAAGGTCACCATGACAGAGATCAGCGCTTACTTTAGTTGAGCTCTTGACCCTTGACTTTTGCACTTAAGATTTTCTTTGGCTGCTATAATTGAGTGTTTATAAAACATTTGTTATGGCACAAAAGGCAAGGAAAAGTCTGATCGGGTGTTGATGGTTCAGGATTGTTGATGACAATCATCATTTCGTGACTTGATTCACTGATTTCATTCAGAGTCTGATCTCTGATTAAAAGGGCAACATATTAGTTTCACTCAAAACTGTGATTCTACAGCATAAGAGCTAGCCATGTTGAGACATTAGATAATATGAAGGATATTAAAAAATTGTTGTGCACAAAAAGTTTCACAGAAAAGGTATTGCATTATTAAGACTCACACAGACATCAAGAATCAGCATATGAATCTCAACAATGGTGACCATTAAAAAATGATGCATGCTGGGTACTAGCGTAATACAAAACTTATCCATGGCTCCCAGCATGCATTGCGGCATAAATCATTTTTTAATGGTCACCATTGTTGAGATTCATATGCTGATTCTTGATGTCTGTGTAAGTCAGCTTAATACCATAAGAGGTTTTTAAAATCTGTTAATCACAACAATGGGCCTTACAGCAGAATCAGTTATACTATAATGAATAATACAAGTAATACATCACCTATCTAATCAGAGATTAGGCTCTGGGAATGATCAGAGAATCAAGTCACTAAATGATGATTTTTATCATCTAAACACAACCACAGGCTCATATTTTCTTTTGGCGTATGTGTCATAACAAATGTGTTTTATAAACACTCAGTTACAGCAGCCACAGGAAAAACTGGTGTTATAAAGTCAAGGGTCAAGAGCCCAACTAAAGCAAACACGGATCACTATCATGGTGTCTTTAAATAAAACTCAATAAATCATTATCATCTAACCCTCTGTTCATTCTCAATAACAACTTCTGTAGACGCATGACAAAAGTCAAACTGTTTAGTAACTAGATGTACCGCATGGCGGTACAAAATATGACCGCCGCTCAGGCCTGCACTGGCTTTCCACAAAAATAAATGACGTGGAGCAATTTGGCTGTATTGCGTGTTTATGTATATACCTAAAAAAAGTAGTAGTATGTGCATGTCTGTCTGTGTGTGTGTGTATGTGTGTGTGTATGTGTGTGTCTCTGTGTGTGTGTGTGTGTGTGTGTGTGTGTGTGTGTGTGTGTGTGTGTGTGTGTGTGTGTGTCTGTGCGTGTATGTATGCGTGTGTACATGTGTGTGTGTGTGATTGTGTGTGTGTGTCTGTGCATGTGGATTTGTATGTGTGTGTATGGGTGTGTGTCTGTGCGTGTGGATGTCAGTGTGTGTGCATGCTTGCGTTTGTTTGTATTCCTGCATGTGTGTGTGTGTGTGTGTGTGTGTGTGTGTGTGTGTGTGTGTGTGTGTGTGTGTGTGAGACAGTTAGGGTTGCCAACTTCAGAAAAGGAAAATGCGGGACAATCGTGGTTATTTATAGGAAAATGAGGGACACTCAAAATATTTGTACTGTATCACACAGTGTACGTCATTTCAGTGTCTGCAGTTAAGTTTGTGTTTAAAAGGTTATCAGACATAAACACATTTGTATTGCTTAACCTATTTATGTATTTAATTCTAAAAATAATTTTAATGTCATACATGAAACAAGTCACATTACAAACAAACCATAGTTCAAAATAACAGCATTTATCTAAAATAGAAAGCTTTTTTAACATTATACACTAGGCTTACAGTTCAAAAGTTTGGGGTTAGTAAGATTATTTTTTGGGAAAAAAAATAAAGAAAGTAATTGCCTACTTATATTCAGCAAGGATGCATTACATTAATCAAAAGTGACAGTTAAGATAATGTTACAAAAGCTTTCTATGTACTTTCTAAAAGCTTTAAAACATTAATAATAATCAGAAATGTTTTTTGAGCATATTATTCCCTCAGGTAGATTACATGTTTTCTTGCGTGGCTTTATGTTAGACTCATGAACAATAATCACGTTGTTTGCATTCGCCAAAATTGATTAGCCGAAATCAAAACGTGGACAGTGAAAGGAAATTACCGTTAGCGCGAGACGAGTCCGTCTTGAAGCGGAAGCGACCAGACGGCAGAGGATGTTCGCAAATCAAACAATGATTTGTCTCAAAACAGTGATTAAAAAAAGCTGTGATTGGATGATGACAGGTGTCGGTGATCATTCTCAAGTGTCGTGGTCAGCACTGCTGCTGTTGCTGTTGTATCAGTCAGTGGTTTATCAGCTTGTCAAAAAACGGGACACGGGAGGTCACGCACGGGACAAATAAATTAGGCCCAAAATACGGGACGTCCTGCCTAATTCGGGACAGTTGGCAACCTTAGTGACAGTATCATCCTAAACCAGCAACCCTTCGCTCAACACCACCATCTACAGGCCGATGAGTGTACAGTCACTAAATGTGCACATAAATTAATTTATTTTATACCCCCCCATGGATGAAATTCTACGAAACTTAGCATACCCCCAGAGGATGTCAAGTTAATCATACACATGAAATATGGTGCAGTTATGAACATCTCAACTGAAGATAGAGGCAATTAAAGCAGAATAATATTGCATTTTCATTTTTTATGGGAGGGGCGCAAATCACAAATGAGTAATTATGGGCTAGGTTGATGTGGGGCCTTAAGAGCAACATACCATAAAACTTTCTTCATCCTCGGTGCCACGGTTCAGGTAGTTATTTAGGAAAAACTGAATTTTTTGGGTTTGGGGGGGCCCAGCAAATTTCATGTTTCCCGGTGTTTCGGTGTCCCTGGTATCGTTGACGAAAAATTCACGGGGGCCCCAGCGCGGGGGGGGAAGTGGCCCCCGGGGACCAAACAAAATTTTCTGTAAAAGTCTAGTAGACCAACATACCATAAAAAATTCTTCATCCTCGGTGCCACGGTTCAGGTAGTTATTTAGGAAAAACTGCATTTTTTGGGTTTGGGGGGGCCCAGCGCGGGGGGGGGGGGTGGCTCCCGGGGACCAAACAAAATTTTTCCGTAAAAGTCTAGTGGGGCTACATGCCCACCAAATTTCATGTTCCCCGGTGTTTCGGTGTCCCTGGTATCGTTGACGAAAAATTCACGGGGGGCCCAGCGCGGGGGGGGAGTGGCCCCCGGGGACCAAACGAAATTTTTCCGTAAAAGTCTAGTGGGGCCACATGCCCACCAAATGTCATGTTCCCCGGTGTTTCGGTGTCCCTGGTATCGTTGACGAAAAAATTCACGGGGGGCCCAGCGCGGGGGGGGGGGAGTGGCCCCCGGGGACCAAACAAAATTTTCTGTAAAAGTCTAGTAGACCAACATACCATAAAAATTTCTTCATCCTCGGTGCCACGGTTCAGGTAGTTATTTAGGAAAAACTGCATTTTTTTGGGTTTGGGGGGGCCCAGCGCGGGGGGGGGAGTGGCCCCCGGGGACCAAACGAAATTTTTCCGTACAAGTCTAGTGGGGCTACATGCCCACCAAATTTCATGTTCCCCCGTGTTTCGGTGTCCCTGGTATCGTTGACGAAAAATTCACGGGGGGCCCAGCGCGGGGGGGGAGTGGCCCCCGGGGACCAAACAAAATTTTTCCGTAAAAGTCTAGTGGGGCTACATGCCCACCAAATTTCATGTTCCCCGGTGTTTCGGTGTCTCTGGTATCGTTGACGAAAAATTCACGGGGGCCCCAGCGCGGGGGGGGAAGTGGCCCCCGTGGACCAAACCAAATTTTTTCGTAAAAGTCTAGTAGACCAACATACCATAAAAAATTCTTCATCCTCGGTGCCACGGTTCAGGTAGTTATTTAGGAAAAACTGCATTTTTTGGGGTTTGGGGGGGCCCAGCGCGGGGGGGGAGTGGCCCCCGGGGACCAAACGAAATTTTTCCGTACAAGTCTAGTGGGGCTACATGCCCACCAAATTTCATGTTCCCCGGTGTTTCGGTGTCCCTGGTATCGTTGACGAAAAATTCACGGGGGCCCCAGAGCGGAGGGGAAGTGGCCCCCGGGGACCAAACGAAATTTTTCCGTAAAAGTCTAGTAGACCAACATACCATAAAAAATTCTTCATCCTCGGTGCCACGGTTCAGGTAGTTATTTAGGAAAAACTGCATTTTTTTGGGTTTGGGGGGGCCCAGC
The DNA here is from genome assembly GCA_022828995.1 of Vimba vimba. NCBI lineage: Eukaryota > Metazoa > Chordata > Actinopteri > Cypriniformes > Leuciscidae > Vimba > Vimba vimba. The sequence goes on along the minus strand of CM040829.1, from coordinate 35,685,126 downwards.
GCGGGGGGGGGAGTGGCCCCCGGGGACCAAACGAAATTTTTCCGTAAAAGTCTAGTGGGGCTACATGCCCACCAAATTTCATGTTCCCCGGTGTTTCGGTGTCCCTGGTATCGTTGACGAAAAATTCACGGGGGCCCCAGCGCGGGGGGGGGAAGTGGCCCCCGGGGACCAAACGAAATTTTTCCGTAAAAGTCTAGTAGACCAACATACCATAAAAAATTCTTCATCCTCGGTGCCACGGTTCAGGTAGTTATTTAGGAAAAACTGCATTTTTTTGGGTTTGGGGGGGCCCAGCGCGGGGGGGGGGGGGAGTGGCCCCCGGGGACCAAACGAAATTTTTCCGTACAAGTCTAGTGGGGCTACATGCCCACCAAATTTCATGTTCCCCGGTGTTTCGGTGTCCCTGGTATCGTTGACGAAAAATTCACGGGGGCCCCAGCGCGGGGGGGGAAGTGGCCCCCGGGGACCAAACGAAATTTTTCCATAAAAGTCTAGTAGACCAACATACCATAAAAAATTCTTCATCCTCGGTGCCACGGTTCAGGTAGTTATTTAGGAAAAACTGCATTTTTTTGGGTTTGGGGGGGCCCAGCGCGGGGGGGGAGTGGCCCCCGGGGACCAAACGAAATTATTCCGTACAAGTCTAGTGGGGCTACATGCCCACCAAATTTCATGTTCCCTGGTGTTTCGGTGTCCCTGGTATCGTTGACGAAAAATTCACGGGGGCCCCAGCGCGGGGGGGAAGTGGCCCCCGGGGACCAAACGAAATTTTTCCGTAAAAGTCTAGTGGGGCTACATACCATAAAAAATTCTTCATACTCGGTGCCACGGTTCAGGTAGTTATTTAGGAAAAACTGCATTTTTTGGGTTTGGGGGGGCCCAGCACGGGGGGGGAGTGGCTCCCGGGGACCAAACGAAATTTTTCCGTAAAAGTCTAGTGGGGCTACATGCCCACCAAATTTCATGTTCCCCGGTGTTTCAGTGTCCCTGGTATCGTTGACGAAAAATTCACGGGGGGCCCAGCGCGGGGGGGGAGTGGCCCCCGGGGACCAAACGAAATTTTTCCGTAAAAGTCTAGTGGGGCTTCATGCCCACCAAATGTCATGTTCCCCGGTGTTTCGGTGTCCCTGGTATCGTTGACGAAAAAATTCACAGGGGGCCCAGCGCGCGGGGGGGAGTGGCCCCCGGGGACCAAATGAAATTTTTCCGTAAAAGTCTAGTGGGGCTACATGCCCACCAAATTTCATGTTCCCCGGTGTTTCGGTGTCCCTGGTATCGTTGACGAAAAATTCACGGGGGCCCCAGCGCGGGGGGGGAAGTGGCCCCCGGGGACCAAACGAAATTTTTCCGTAAAAGTCTAGTAGACCAACATACCATAAAAAATTCTTCATCCTCGGTGCCATGGTTCAGGTAGTTATTTAGGAAAAACTGCATTTTTTTGGGTTTGGGGGGGCCCAGCGCGGGGGGGGAGTGGCCCCCGGAGACCAAACGAAATTTTTCCGTACAAGTCTAAAGGGGCTACATGCCCACCAAATTTCATGTTCCCCGGTGTTTCGGTGTCCCTGGTATCGTTGACGAAAAATTCACGGGGGCCCCAGCGCGGAGGGGAAGTGGCCCCCGGGGACCAAACGAAATTTTTCCGTAAAAGTCTAGTAGACCAACATACCATAAAAAATTCTTCATCCTCGGTGCCACGGTTCAGGTAGTTATTTAGGAAAAACTGCATTTTTTGGGGTTTGGGGGGGCCCAGCGCGGGGGGGGAGTGGCCCCCGGGGACCAAACGAAATTTTTCCGTACAAGTCTAGTGGGGCTACATGCCCACCAAATTTCATGTTCCCCGGTGTTTCGGTGTCCCTGGTATCGTTGACGAAAAATTCACGGGGGCCCCAGCGCGGGGGGGGGAAGTGGCCCCCGGGGACCAAACGAAATTTTTCCGTAAAAGTCTAGTAGACCAACATACCATAAAAAATTCGTCATCCTCGGTGCCACGGTTCAGGTAGTTATTTAGGAAAAACTGCATTTTTTTGGGTTTGGGGGGGCCCAGCGCGGGGGGGGGGAGTGGCCCCCGGGGACCAAACGAAATTTTTCCGTACAAGTCTAGTGGGGCTACATGCCCACCAAATTTCATGTTCCCCGGTGTTTCGGTGTCCCTGGTATCGTTGACGAAAAATTCACGGGGGCCCCAGCGCGGGGGGGGAAGTGGCCCCCGGGGACCAAACGAAATTTTTTCTGTAAAAGTCTAGTAGACCAACATACCATAAAAAATTCTTCATCCTCGGTGCCACGGTTCAGGTAGTTATTTAGGAAAAACTGCATTTTTTTGGGTTTGGGGGGGCCCAGCGCGGGGGGGGGGAGTGGCCCCCGGGGACCAAACGAAATTATTCCGTACAAGTCTAGTGGGGCTACATGCCCACCAAATTTCATGTTCCCCGGTGTTTCGGTGTCCCTGGTATCGTTGACGAAAAATTCACGGGGGCCCCAGCGCGGGGGGGGGGGGGGGGGGAGTGGCCCCCGGGGACCAAAAGAAATTTTTCCGTAAAAGTCTAGTGGGGCTACATGCCTACCAAATTTCATGTTCCCCGGTGTTTCGGTGTCCCTGGTATCGTTGACCAAAAATTCAGTAAGGTGACGAAAAAAAAAAAAAAACTTTGACAATCCCTATATGACCGCTTTCGCTAGCTACGCTAGCGGCGGTCATAATAAGTGAAGCTGGTAATGCTGTTTGTGTAGTGGTTTAATCCTCCTCTGCTGAGATCTTTAGAGATTTAAACGTCTTTTATCTTGAGTTGATTTCATCTAAGGCTGTGGTTGGAAGTCAGTTGTAGTTCTTGTGTTTCTCTTTCCTTCATTGATTCTGCTCGTTAACAGCAGGTGTTAATCACTAATGCTCAATAATCACTTAATTAATTACTTAATTTATTGACTGCAATGTATATCTACTTTTAGTAAACTCAACTGAAATAAGTTCAGAGTACTCAAAGCTATTGTTTTTATAAACTTAATTGAATTGAGGCAATCGGTTTCCTCAAATGAAATGAGTTAGCTTAACTTGTTGGGTTTTACAATGAATTAAGGCAATCGGTGTCCTCAAATGTAATAAGTTAGCTTAACTTATTGAATTTGACTTTGTATTACTGTTTTAGTGGACTCGATTAAAATAAGTTCAGAGTACTCATAACTATTGTTTTTTATAAACTTAATTGAATTAAGGCAATCGGTTTCCTCAGATGAAATGAGTTAGCTTAACTTGTTGGGTTTTACAGTGTATGACGTCAATTTGTAGGCCAACCGGTAGTTCGCATCACACTGGTTCCCTCGACCAAAACTCAATAGGATTTCCCCATAGGCTTTTGGATTATCGCTAAAAACAAGCTCTGTGATCAACAAAAGTTTATGATACTTGCAAGTTTTGTCTATCAAGATAATGATGACAGATGAACACAACTTTAATCAAATTTGAAGCCTAAATGCTCCCTAGGACGCAATATCTCATTCCCCTTCTCAGGGAACCAGGGTTACATTTGTAACCGAGACGATTTTACTATACAGTGGCACTTATATTTAGGACTATAATATCCATGTTCTGTACAGTCCATTTAACAGTGATGGTATAAGATAACAATACCATGATACTGAATGAATAGCCCACTATATTCATATACAATGGCATTATGGTCCATGGTACTATATTGTACATTGTTGCATAATAGCTTAATGGTTTAAACAAAACTATAACATATTTTATGTTTATTCTGACCTGATGACAGTAGGGTAAAGCTCTCCAGTAAATAGGTAGACACAAGTAAAGGACGATGACGTGAAGCCCTTCCCAATAACGGCAAGCGCTGTCCTTGTAAACTGCATATCTGCAATGACAAACAGCTTAATTACCAGTCAGTATGAGTTATTAAGATTAGACACACCCGTGTGTGTGATATTGTAGCTTGTGTTTTCACATGACATAAGACATTTAACAAAACTTTTAGCTAAATCTTGTTTCTTGGGAAATAATACAATTTTGTATTTTTTTGCATTATTTGCATACATTTTTATCTGGGTTTGCACGTTCTGAATTTTTTGCATGGATTCAGCATAGATATTGTGGGGGCATATTTGCACCATTGCCTGATCAGCTTAATTTTTTTAGTGAATAGGGAGCAAAAGCAGAACAGACAGCATGTGTACTGTACATTCACATGTACTCAACAACCAGTTACACCTCTGATCAGTACTAAATAGTATAAGGCTGAATTTGTCTATTGATCAAAAATAATTAGTGCATTTATATACTATAAAATGACAATATACTGATTAACCACAACATTAAAAGCACCTGCTTAATAACATGTAGGACCCTTCATGCTGCCAAAACAGCTCTGATGTGTCGAGACATGGACTCTACAAGACCTCTGAAGGTGTTCTGTGGTCTCTGGCACCAAGACATTAGCAGCCAATCCTATAACTCTTGCAAGTTATGAAGTGGGCACATGGATCAGATTTGTCAGTCCAGCACATCCCATAAATGCTCAATCAGATTGAGATCTGGGGAAATTGGAGGCCAAGGCAACACCTCTAACTCTTTGTCATGTTCCTCAATCCATTCCTGAACACTTTTTGCCGAGTTAGCAGTAGAATGGAAACTACACTTAATACACTTACATTTTTAAAACTACAACAAACTACACTCTGGCATGACAACCGTGCCTCGCATGGTCCGTGTAAAAGAAAAAAAAAAAGAAAAAAAGGAAAAAGTGTGGCAGGGTGCATTAGTTTGCTGAAAGAAGCCATTTTTTCCCATGCCACAGATTTCCCATGATTCTCTGCCATCTCTTCACCACACACGCACATGGCCATCCACCTGATCTAAAGGAAAACGTGATTCATCTGATCAGGCAAACTTTTTCCACTGCTCCATGGCCCAGCTCTGATGCTGACTGCTATATACTGTGTGTTGTCACACTTTCTATCATGGGCAGCATTACGTTTTTCTGCAATCTGAGCTACAGTAACTCTAGCTGTATGATCAGATCAGACCAGACGGACTAGCTTTCATACCGCATGTGAATACTGGGAACATCCCACAAGACTTTTTAGAAATGCTCTGACCCAGTTGTCTTAGCATCACTATTTGGTCCTTGTCAAAGCAACTCAGATCTTTTTGCTTTCCCATTTTCCCTGCTTCCAACACAATTCAAGAACTGACTGTACACTTGCTGCCTAATATATTCCACTCCTTGACAAGTAGCATTGTAACAAAATATAATCAATGTCATTCACTTCACCTGTCAGTGGTTGTAATGTTGTGGCTGACAGGTTTTAACTTTTATTAATAATCAAGAAACATTAGATTAAAAATCCATTATAAAAATGACATCCTGCAGAGTTTAGCTACAACCATAATCACACCTGAACCACCGTCTGGTGCTCCTCGCATGGCGATCAAAAATTACAGATTTTGTTTGTTTCAATTAAATAAATGTACTATATTTTAGTTCTATAATGTTTTTATTTTATTTAATATTTTGTATTTTAGGGGATTGTATGGTACTAAATTATATTTATGCTCTAGTTATAATCCACTTATTGCCAGTAACCACTTTTTGTAGTCAGTAACAACTTAAACTGTCATAAATCTTGTGATAAAATTGTCTCTAAAGTTTGGTCTCTTTTTGAAGACACTTTGTATAATATTGCTGAAATGAAATAAGTAAAAAGTTAAAGTTAAAAAAGTTATAGAAGTTTATGTTTATGGTGACGAAAAATTGACAAAAATACTGTTTTCAATGTTTATATGAAATCTATTTTTCAAAACATGTTTAACTCTAAAACTAAGGCCAGAAGTCTAAACAAGTTGTGTTCTAAATTTGAGGTTGATATCTCAAAAATTGAGCTTTCAGTAAGATTTTGTTTGGGTGCATTACCAAAAATGTTCACTAGATGAAATTCGCCTCCCATTAATTTCCATTGTGTTCATTTTTAACCGCGAGGAATACAAGCGTGACAATTTTTTTCTCCAGGACCATTTAACCTTTTCGAATCACGTCCATGATTTTTTTTTTTTTTTTTTTTTCACAAGGCAAGTGCCAAAACCTTTACTAAATTATTTCCGTTCAAAAATGACTGAAGAGCACCAGAGGATTAATGTGCTCAGGATTACTTGAAAACCACATCCAACTATGTCTGTGCAGGGTTGGAACTGAAGCCTGTAGGAAGGTAGCCCTTCCAGGAGCAGGGTTTGTTAAATTTTATAATTATTATTTATAAAATCCGTGTCATCACATTAGGTGATTAGCCATTGCATTAGGTGAATGATTGTAGCGTCAATGGCATCATAATAGAAAGAGAGCTATTGTCTTACCTTTAGGAACAAAAATGTTGGCAAATATTACAGATGCTGACACAAGGAGACACAAGCCTTGGGTCAAACGTCGGCCCAGAAAGCTCAACATCAGAAGAGCAACCAGTTTAGCAGGAAAATCTACCGCCCCAAAGATGACCTGCATTAGATAGATGTTCACCCCAAACTTCTGCAGGTCCATGGCCAGTCCATAATATGCAAAGCTAGTCGAAAACCTGTTAGGAAGAACAGTACTCATTTTTATTATTGATTTTTAATTTATGTATTTATATTTATACATAAAAGAAGAGGCGTAACCACCATCCAGGTTTCTTGCATACAGACATTCAAACATTGACATGTTCAAATTGATTCTTACCAGACGAACATAAGGCACATGGATATCTTCCTCATGGTTGGTGTTCTCATGAGATCAAGCGCAGTATACATTTTCTTACTAGACTGAACTTCTTTTTGCATGTGTGACTCCAGCACCTAAACATCAGCACGTCCATAAAACACACACACTGCTGTTCAAAAGTTTGGTTTAATTTTTTTTTTTTTTTTTTTTACAAAATTAAACATCTTCAGCAAGGATGCATTAAATTTATCAAAGGTGACAGTAGATAAGCATATTGTTACAAATATTCTAATAAATAAATATTAACTTTATATTCATCAAACTTTTGAACTTTATATTCATCAAAGAATTCTGAAAAAAAAATGTATCACGGTTTCCAAAAAAATTCTAAGCAGTACAACCTCTTTCAACTGAAATAACAATAATTATTATAATAATTATAGAAAATAATAAAAGCACCAAACCAGCATATTAGAATGATTTCTGGAGGATTTTTTGACACTCAAGACTGGAGTAATGACAGCTGAAAATTCAGCTTTGCCATCACATGAATAAATATCATTTAAAAAACAACCCAAAACTTTCGATAAGTATAGTGTTTAATAATGACACAGACATGAAAGGCTGATGTGAAACCTCTAAAGTGATCTTTTCTGCCATCTCGGGCTTGCCGTTGATTTTAGCTACGTGCTGGAGACGCTTCATTGCCTCCTCAGAACGACCATTCAGCACTAACCAGCGAGCAGATTCAGAGAACCACCTTTGACATGGAGACATTTTTTCAGTTAGTTAATGCATGCTACATTATTTTTTACTGTATGCAGAATTTCTATATTTTCTAATTAGTCTACATACATTTTAAACACACTGGTGACCTTTTCAGAATCATATTCAGAATCAACAGAATCACACTGTCATTTGCTGTACAGGCTGGAAAATGACAAAAGACTCATGATTTTTTGAAAGTGACAGATTATAATTTTATAAAGTATTGGGTTTCAACTTACCTTAAATATCTAACGTTACAAAAAAAATGATATATATAAAAACAACAACAACAACAACAACAACTTTAAAGCAGTTCAAATGCTGACATATCTTACTAAGATGTGATTTTATAGATAGTTCATAATCTTTATAATATACATAAATGGACCAAGGAGAACATATTTAGGGTCTGTTTACACGACACCGTTTTAAACTAAAAACGTACAACTTTTTATGCGTTTTGCCCGTTCATTTTGGCGTTTTGGGAACCTGAAAACACAAACTTTTGAAAAAGTGTTTCAAAGTGCAAGTTACGGTCTCCCTGTAAACAACAAAAACACGAATCTCTGAAGACGGTGACGTCATGCACATGCATATTTCGTGTTCAGTCTATAGTGTTTCATCGCCATCTAATGACCTGGCAGCAGAATACAGGGTTTTTACGCCTCTTAGTGTAGCGTGTCTGAAGTATGAATGAAACTAATCCAATCGTATTGGCATAGTGTGTGACGGTTTACACGGAAGCTACAAAGGGACGCCGGCACACAACAGCGTTAGCTTTCGCTCTTCAGCAAGCGCTCTCTGCTGTATATCTGTCTATTTGGTGTTGTCTGTCTGAAATTATATATATATATATATATATATATATATATATATATATATATATATAAATATAATGGCAAGCGAGCATATCAAGAACTGTGTGCATCCCTGCCCTCATTTCATTAAGGGTGGGGGCATACACAAGTTGTGTGTGTACTGCTTGGGAGCGCAGCACGCCCAGGCAGCCCTCGAGGGGGCTGCTTGCGGCCACTGTGAGTCACTCTCTATCCGAGTGCTGCACTCCCATCTGGCTATATTCAATGAAGCCGGTCAGGCTCACGCTCCTCGCGGTTCAGGTCCTGAGTCAGCTGGGGCGGCGCGACGGCTCAGATTGTGCGGCTCGCAGATGGAGATGGCAGTAGAATTGAGACTGCTTCAGCACTTTCTCAGTCCTTGCCTGCTAGCTCCGATCCCTCTACTCCACTCGGGTTGAGAGCCCGGTGCGACAGCTATCCGATTTGGATGTGGATGTGCTCAGCATCGCAGCGGGGGATCTAGAAAATGAAGCCTTGCCATTTCAGACTGCACCCGTGTACAAGGAGCTTGTGGAGGTTGTAACTCGTGTGGTGGCCAAATTAAATATTAATTGGCCACAAGAAAGGCACAGATCATAGCCTTCATGCCGGGGTCATATAACAGGCCTTTTTCATCTCGCCTGTCTAATCCCCTGGTGTTGGATTATAGCAACATCATGGGGGTTAGAAAGAACGGTTATGGGATGATGCTGCGGGTGGAAGAGGCTTTGGCCAGCTACCTCTCCCCTGATGTTGCGTCATCCCTTAAGGCCCCGGCACTGCCCACCAAACCCTGCCTAACTACATCTGCTTTGGTGGGCAGAGCTTATATGGCGGCGGGTCGGGCTGGTGCGAGCCTGGACACCATGGCCATCTTGCAGGCTTACCAGGCCTGTTAAAAACCTTGATGAGGGCGAGGGTCCCACAGCTGAAGATATTGCCAAGCTGCGTAAAGCCAAAGATCTGTCTCTCCAGGTTCCCAAGGAGACGGCCTGTGCCATCGGCCACTCCATGGCAGCGCTGGTAACCACAGAGAGGCACCTGTGGCTTAATCTGTTGGGCATCAAGGAGAAGAACAGAGCCTTCCTCCTTGATGCCCCTGTCTCGCCTACTGGCCTGTTCGGCGACGCTGTTAATGCACTCGGTGTCAGGTTCCTGGAGACAAAGAAGCAGTCACCAGCATTAAGGCAATATCTCCCTCGCCAGTGAAGGTCTAAAAAGGCTGCCACCAGGGGGCAGCCTCAGCTGTTATCAAGCTCCTCGTACCGGCAGGGTCAGAAGGAGAGTGTCACCTTTAGAGCTCCCCCTCAGATAGCCTGGGACTCAAGGTGGCGCTCTCGCTCACAGCCTCCTGAGAAGGCGGAATTTAGGACCGTCGGAAAAGAGGTCCTAACTCATTTGGGACCTCTGAGGTCCTGGAGAGAGTCCGACACGACAGAGTCAGTCTACTTCTGGCAGCCCCATTCGTCCAAGATCACTTCCCTGCTGGTCTTACCCCGTCCACACTTAAGGTGTATGTGGCTGCCATTGCGGCTTTCCACGCTCCTATAAGTGATGGTCCTTTGGGAGGGCATCAGAAGGTCGTACGGTTCCACCGTGGTGCTTGGAGGATGAGGTCTGCGACTCGGACCAGAGTCCCCACTTGGGATCAGGCAGTGGTTTCTCGAAGGGCTGGTTGAGGCCCCCTTCGAACCTCTAGAGTAGGCTGCGGCCAAGAACCTGTCACGTAATGTGGCCTTTCTCCTTGCTATCACCTCTCTTAAGAGAGTAGGAGATCTCCAGGTGCTCTACATATCTCCACAGTGCCTGGAGTTTGCTCCCCTCTTGGCCATCTTGCACCCCAGACCGGGCTGTGTACCAAAGGTGCCTTCAAATGTGGCGAGGTCAACGGTTCTGCAGGCTTTTCATCATCCACCTCATGTGATGGCGGAAGATGTGAGATTTCATCTGCTCTGCCCTGTCAGAGCACTTAATATCTATTTTCAAAGGTCTTCTCAGAGGAGGAAATCGGACCAGTTGCTGGTGTGTTTCGGGTCACCCAAGAAGAGGCTCCCCGCTTCTAAACAGACCATCAGCAACTGTATAGTTCAGGCTACTTCCCTGGCCTATCAAGTGCGCAGTTTGCCTTCATCTTTGGTCGTGAGGGCTCACTCAACCAGAGGCATGGCATCCTCTAGAGCCCTCCTTTCAGGGGCACCTATCCATGAGGTATGTGATGCGGCTGGCTGTGCCACTCCTCACACATTCATGAGATTTTATAGTCTGGACCTCCCCTCTACACCCAGTTGTAGTTGTGCCTGTGACAGATTTACACTAGGACAAGCAGGCTTCGTTGTGACATTGTGGGCATTTTATTCCCTATAGTGTCGTCATTGACACGACTGTAACCCTTGTTCCCTGAGAAGGGAACGAGACACTGCTTCCCTTTGCCATGCCTCCTCCTGCCTGGGAGCGACTTGCTTCATCGTGAAGCTAGCGCTGTTGTGTGCTGGCATCCCTTTGTACCTTCTGTGTATGCCATCACACAGTACATCATTATGCAAAGTTTCATTCATACTTCACGCTAAGAGGCGTTCCCCATAGTGTCGTCATCAACGCAGTGTCCTGTTCCCTTCTCAGGGAACAATGGTTGCAGTCGTAAGCCGAGACGTTTTCGCGGATCCATGTGAATGGGGATCTTTTTGACAATGGTGTTGTCTGTCCGTGGAAAAATCAAAGGTAAAACTTCTCCATTTTAAGCATATCGTTGTCATTTAAATGTACCCTTAGATAGGTTGTGAACCCTGTTTTGTTTTCAGACAGTTTAATCTAACTTTCAAAAAAGTCCAGCACAAACATTAATGCTGCTCGTCAACGGCAGCTGTCACAAAAGTAATCCTCAGTAGGCTAGACCATCTCATTTAACAATGCTCGTTTAGACCTTCGTGGACTGTGAAAGCATGGCCACTCATTCTATCCTTCGTGGCCCAGGGAAAGAAGGACACATTTGAAGGCTGCATTTGAACGTCACGCCACTGTGAAGCTTTCGGCTCTCAAGGATGCAGACTCTAAATTTGGACACAGCTATAGGAAATGTGCAGAGCGATGGATGCCCAGGACCAGGACTAAAAATCACTCCCAGTTCTTATTAGTAAATTAAAAACATGAACCTAGAACCAAACAGTTGTGCAGTACACCAGCAATTAAAGCTCATGGTTTCGATTACCAGGGAATGGACCTGATGAAACTTGTTCTGCACCTTGAATGCATTAAAAAGTCACTTTGGATAAAAGCATTTGTCAAATGCCATAAATTCGCCAGCTCATAAGTGTGATTGGTTGGAGAATAATACACTGGCTAAGCTATGTGCCGCGAGAGAACGGTGAGACCGGTGCGTCGTGCAGGTGGCGCTCATCAGCAATCACGCCACAAGCCTCGCACCGTTCTCTCAGGGCCCTCTGCCTCGTCCTGCTCGTCACACTGACTCTCATGAGCTAGTACTCAAAAACACATAGCTTAGTCAGTTGGTCACATTGCAGTTACATTAAATCCACCATATCTTGGACCTCAGATCTTTGAACAAATACAGTACAAGAGGAAATACAGATTCAGAATGTTGACACAAATCCCTGCTTCATTCTGTACAGAGGGGAGACTGGTTTATTTCAATCAACCTAAAGGATGCTTATTATCACATCCAGATCCATCTGCAACAAAGTACATTTCTAAGGATTGCCTTCGGGGAAACAACATACAAATTCAAACGTGTTCCATTTGGCCTTTCTCTAGCACTCCACATATTTACAAAACATGCGGAGGCAGCATTAATATCATTAAGGCAACAGGGCATTATAATACTAGCCTAACTTGATGACTCTTTCATTTGTGCCAGGACAAGGGAGATGGGGGAGGGACAATGACAGTAATAGCACATTTAAAAGCTCTGGGGTTTGTAGTGAATCAGAGGAAGAGCTAGATAACCCCAACAACAGCTGTGTTATTTACTGTATATAGGGTTGAATCTGAACTCTTTAACTTAAACATAAAATATTTCCCCAGAATCTCTATTTTTTATCCAGTATTATCCAGAAGGGAAGAACAGGAGATGACTTAGGGAGAGCCAGAAAAAACAAGGATGACCTTGAGATAGGCCCTAAATAAGTGAAGTTTGCCCAATATCCAATGAGCTAATTTAAGTTTCAAATGAAAGCATTCAACTTAAAATGGTATGACAGTTTTGTCTGGCTTAAGTACAAAAATGTAGCATTTTGCTATTGCTGTCGCAAATTCGAATCAACAGTGACAAACTGCAGAGTCAGGGCTACAAAAATTGGAAGAAAGCCCTCAGTTCATTCAGAGAACATGAAAAAAACACAGTTCACAGTGCTAACATGGCCTCATAGCAAGGCTTTAAGAGTACAGAAGAGTATGGAGATATATGCATGCAACTGCACTCAGCCCGTGTAAGTGAACCCGACCAAGAGTGTGAGGAAGCTTGAGCCGCACTGCCACCGGACTCAGGACCTTGGTGATGCAATATGGCCCAATGAACCTGGGTGCCAGCTTACAAGAAGGTGCCCGGAGAGGCAGGTCCTTGGTGAATAGCCACACCTTCTGACCGCACACATACTGGGGAGCCGGAGTCCTGTGAGGGTCAGCCGCCACTTTGGTCTGTCTGGAAGCCCGGGACAAGGCCTCCTCAGTCCTCATCCAGGTGCGACGACACCGACAGACAAAGGCCAAGGCAGACGGGACCACGGCTTCGGGTTCCTGTGCTGGGAAAAGGGGCGGTTGATAACCCAAAGAAAATTGAAAAGAAGATATACCCATAGATGCTACCAGCAGGGAGTTGTGGGAATATTCCACCCACGATAGCTGCTGACTCCAGGAGCTCAGACTATGTGATGCCAGGCAGCGGAGAGCTCACTCGAGATCCTGGTTGGCTCGCTCGGCCTGCCCATTGGTCTGATGGTGAAAACCTGAAGACAGATTCGTTGAGGCCCCGATCTGTCTACAGAACTCTTTCCAAAACCGGGAGACAAATTGGGGTCTTCTGTCGGAGACCACGTCCACTGGAAGACCATGGATCCGGAAGACGTGGTCCACCACCACCTGTGCCGTCTCCCTGGCGGAGGGGAGCTTGGGTAAGGGGATATAATGGGCCGCCTTGGAGAAGCGGTCCACCACTGACAGAATCACAGTGTTACCTCTCGATGGGGGAAGACCAGTGACAAAATCAAGGGCCAGGTGTGACCAAGGGCGAGAGGGAATGGGCAATGGCTGCAACAGACCAACAGGAGAACGGTTAGACGTCTTATTTTGAGCGCATACCGAGCAAGCCAACACAAACTGCCTGACATCTTGGGCCATGGATGGCCACCAAAATCGCTGACGGATGGCAGCCAGCGACCTCCGAACCCCCGGATGACAGGCTACTCTGGATTCATGTCCTCAATTCAAGGATTCAAGGACCTCAGGACGCAGCGAAGCCGGCACAAACAACTGACCCCCCCCCCACCCCCACCCCCACCCCACACCCCCCACCCCCCATTGCAGTGTACCTGCAAGGAGGGAGAAAAGATGAGATTATTATCTAGGTACACAAAGACAAATCTGTTTACCATGTCCCTCAACACATCGTTCACCAGGGCCTGGAAGACAGCTGGGGCATTGGTGAGCCCAAATGGTAAGACTTGGTATTCAAAGTGTCCCGTTGGGGTGTGGAAGGCTGTCTTCCACTCATCCCCCTCACATATCCGGATCAAATGGTAAGCATTACAGAGGTCTAGCTTGGTAAAGACGTTGGCTCCCTGTAACAACCTGCGCTTACGGAAGGAGTGGAAAGGGTGATGGAGGTCATGAGGAGACCATTAAGGGAGCGGACAGAGATAGGAGAAGGGAGAGGAATGGCAGGAATGCCCCACAGCATAGCAACGGAGACATCCAGGAAGTTGCCCTCACCACCTGAGTCAATCAGGGCTGAACAGGAGTGAACAGTGTCTTGATATTGAATAGAAACATTTAGCAGGGTACGTGAGATGGGGGAGTTAAGACAAGGAGTAGCACCCACCAGGATCCCCCGGATTACTGATGGGCTGACAAAGTGTGATAACAAAGGCCACCTGGGACTCTTCCGTAACATAACGTTGAGGCTGGAGTGCGAAGACAAGGGAGCACTGAGACAGGAACGCACGGCAGGAATTGGGGTCCCCGTCGTAGGGTGGCAGACTATTGGCATGGGGTTCGGGCTCAGCATGAGGTAGAGAACGGCCGTACGCAGCAGCTGATCTGCTGGCCAAGGCTTCCCGCTGGAGTTCTTGGATCTGGAGATTGAGATCCACTACTTGGGCGGTCAGGCACTCAACCTCCCTTGAAGTGGCAGTTAACTGGCTGGAATGCTGTCCCAGAAGAACGCCCTGTTGACTCACTGCGTTTCTGACTTAGTCTGCACCTGCTGAATCCATTTTATGGTCAGACCGTTCTGTCAGGGAGAGACACGGATTCAGTTGCAGGTAACAGAATAGTTTATTTTGCTCTCAAATGAGCCCAGGTAAAAAACAACAGGAACACTAAAAGAAAAGAGGAAGTCCAAATAAATGTCCACTGGACCAGGAGAGCACTTCTCAAAAGAAACCAATCATAGCGTCACCCGACGCAGTGTCCAAGTCACACTGAATTCCCTGAAGAAGGTGATGAGCACACAGAGAGGGTCTGGGGTGGTACATCAAAGTCCCAACAGAAGATAACACCTGTGCAGGCAGTCTAGGAAACCAGGCCTGGCAGGATGAGAGGGAGACAGTGGAAGCAGGACAAAAAATCAAAAATCAAAACGCAAAAACAAAAACAAAAACAAAAACACACTTAGAGTCTGAAGAAGCACAGCAAGACAAGGATAAGTTGATCACAGGAAAAGCTTTACTCACAACAGGGCCGGCCCGAGGCATAAGCGAACTAAGCGGCTGCTTGCTTTTTTTTACTACATATTAATTAACTTAAACAAGTGACATAAATGAGTGAATGAACGAATAATTCAAGACAAGAACATTCTGATTTCATGATCAATATACCTGACTACAACTGCTGCTGTGTCTGCCAGTGTTTGAGTCACGCGCACCTCGCGTGCATTGACAATTCGTGCGCAAAATCACGGTAATGTTAAGCCATGCCACAAAAATTTGATTTGCCTCACATGATTGACATTTAAATCAATGATTTATCCTTTAAATTTAATGATATTCAGAACAGAACAAGAATAAAAAAAATTACTATAAACAAGCCAAAACGAAATAATTTAAAGCGAAAGTGAAAGTATAGACGTTGGGCTCACATCTCTCTCATCATTAGAATCAAAATGTTTCAACATTCGCGATGTATTTGGATGCTAAACTATTCTCTATTATAGGCTTCTTTGTACTTCACTCACGTTCCAATATTGATGGAAAAAATCATCCTCTTCACACGCGCAAAAATGTGCTTGGAAACATCACAGTGGAGCGCAGAATTGTACAAACTATACAATTTTTATATGTTAGGTTGACTATTTTATTATTATATTTTATTACGGCTATAATGAACAGGCTGCGATGTCAAGATTGCAATGCTGGAATAGGCTATGTTGTGTGTGTGTGTGTGTGTGTGTGTGTGTGTGTGTGTGTGTGTGTGTGTGTGTGTGGCTGGCGCGGGCGTGATCGAACAGTGGAAACATAAAAACATACTCCGTCATGTTCATACAAGACATCATTCAAACTGCAAAGTGTTGCAAAACGTTGGTGGATATTTTGCAAATAATTTAATATGTTTTGTGATATGTTTTACAGTTTGTTTTCAGAAGTTTCAAAGAGTTAGTAAAAGAGTAAAGAAAAAGTTACAACTTTTATTTAAGTATCTATTTTTTATTAAGTAGCCTATTTATTTTGAATTAATACATAACCTCATTGTATTAATTTATAATGTAACACTATAGCGTGACATTTGTGTCAATAATCGTAAAGCACAGGTGACTTGTGGTGGTGACTCTGCGTGGTGGGAGGGGGCCCCCAAATCAAATTCTGCTTAGGGCCCCCAAAAGGCTCGGGCCGCCACTGACTCACAACAACGGTCTGACAAAAGACTGAACACAAGAGGATCTAAAGTAGGGGAGATAATGAGGGATTAATTGACAATAGGTGTGAAGAGAACAAGGATAGTTAAGGATAACGAGTGGGAGGGGAGACGCCACAATGACAGCGGAGCACATGGCGAGCTGTCAGAACAAATGTGCACATGTGCTCAAAAGACAACAAGTCACACAGAGAAAAGACAAAAACACAGCAGACCAGACCGAAGTCATGACAATATGTGAACTCAGATGGTAAAGTGATGGAAAGTTTACTGGCCCTTGGTCCGTGTACTTTCTGATCATTTAATTTCCTGTTTGGAATGGAATAACGAGAAATTAAAACCAGCCCGTTTATTCGTTTTTTAGTATAGTTTAAAAAACGAAAAATGGGTATCGGGCTTGATTTTTCATTTTTCGTTTGTGGTTTAGAAAAAGCGATTTATGGGTTCGATATTTCATTTGCACACAGGGGTGGCGCTGAAACGCCCCTTTCATCTGATTGGTCAAAACACTCCGCCTTCAGTAGGCTACAAGCTTTTCTTTCTGTCAGGCAGAATAAGAGTCAGTACGAGTGCGGCACTGACAAATGCACTTGGTAACACCTGTTGCAGTCTCCCTCAGGGTGAAGTTGTGCAAGTTTTCCTGTGGTCTACATAATGGTAATGTTTGAGTGTCTGTTGTGCATCCCAGATGGGTAGCACAAATATCTGCAAAGAGTAAATCTGGAAGAAGGAAAAAGGTAGCATTCCAGATATACCCACTCTATACCGCCTACTGGACTGTAACAGGTTCCCCTTTCTCAAAAAACTTTTTCAGATTGTACTAACACTGCTTGTCAGCAGTTGTACATGTGAACAATCATTCAGTGCCTTGAGACACCTGCACACATGGTTGAGGCGAACTATGGGTCAGGAAAGACTTCACAACCTTGATGTTCTTTCAATTGAAAAGGAATGTTAACTCAGTTGAGCTAGAAAGAGTAATCAACAGATTTGCTGCACTCAAGTCAAAGAGACAGACTGATTCTTACACCTAAAAAAATAAGAGAGACAGGCAAGAAAAATATTGCTTTGAAAGACACACAAATAACAATTGAGGAAAGATGACAAAGAGATGGCGAGAGATTAACTTGACATACAAACAAAATGAAATAAACAGACCAGACCAGACCGGATGAACAATGAATAGCCTATAAGAACAAGTAAATTCACCGTAAGTTATCCTGTCAAATATAACTGTGATAACTCCAAGTACTTAAACATTATTTGTCACAACCAAGACATATAAAGCATGTTTAATACACATAAATGTTTCACTTTGTTGGCAAACTAACTGTGTAATAAGATATTTTTCAACATTGGAAGTTTTCAAAACAATTTCATATTCGTAATTGCTGGGACGTTGAGAATTATTTTAAACTATGCAAAACTGTTACCCAATCATTGCAGTTGATTGGGGAAAGACCTGGCGACCTTCCACAGAAAAATCATTGCCAAGAAAATCCATGTCTTACTCTACTGATGCATGCTTTAAAAGGGCGGCGCTAATCGAAGATGTGGAGCTCATGCTGGTGTTGGCCTTGTGGCGTGAAGAGCTCCGGATTCCTCCTCCTGTCAAAAGATCCCAAAACCTTCTTTTGATCATGTTTGTTTGTTTGTGATGATTTAATTCGGTTCTTTCTTATGTTTTAGGAGCATAGGGGTGTCCTGCCCTTTATTTTGACTTTGTTTGTGATTTGTTTATTTAAAGGGAGTTAGGGAAGTTTCTTTGTAATTTCGTTTATTCCCTGATAAGGTAATTTATACATGTTTTATTCATCAGTCTATTTTGTTTATTATTTTGCACTTGGGGCACCCTGAATCCATGGCTCCTTAATTTAAGTACTTTTCCCACCCTAATAAATTATACTTTTTGTGGAACTTATGTTTTGTGTCTTTGGTGATCTGTCAGCTGGGGCTGGCATTCCTTTTTAGCAACTGGATTTCAGGATTCTCCCAATCAAGTAGATAGGACTTGAGGCATAATTTATAAAACGCCAGGCCAACGTTCATGTTTATAAAAATGTTCTTTGATGTGAAAAAGTGCTTAGCGCCATGACAGGGTCGGAGCAGACGTACGCACTTTTCCTAGTGGAAGAGAGTCGGAGTACTGCAGGTATTTGGATTTGGACGTTGACTGGTGCTCTGTTATATGTTAGTGACATTAATGAGGCTGCTTTTACAAAGCGGAGATTGGAAACAATTCAGCTCCGCACAATTTCAAGATCATTTAAGATTTATAAACTTCACTTCTTCACTTCACTCCCGGAGATGTTGCAAAGGAAATTTTAACGAACGCTAATGAGTGATACCTGTGCAACACACCAGTCTTGAACAAAGTTTAAAGTCTTTTTCTTGAGTCCCACAAAGGAGCTCCAGAAGGATGTAAGGAGGACAGACGACAATGAAGGGCGAGAGAGGACAAATCCTGGGCCATTTTATGTTTTATGTATGGCAGTCGGTTGTGAGGTGGCTGCCGTTTCATTTTGTTTTATTGTTTACTTTTTATTTTCACATTAAAGTTTATGGGCCCTATTTTAACGATCTGAAACGCAAGTGTCAAAGCGCGAAACGCAAGTAACTTTGTGGGCGGGTCTTGGTGCTGTTGCTATTTTCCCGGCGGGATAAATGACTCTTGCGCCAGGCGCAAATCTAAAATGGGTTGGTCTGAAGAGCTTCATTATTCATAGGTGTGGTTTGGGCGTAACGTGAAATAAACCAATCAGAGCGTCATCTCACATTCCCTTTGAGAGCAGGCGCGCTTGTTCTAAAGCGGATTCCTATTATAATGGCGGATTTGCCAGGCGCGCGCCAGGAGCGGTTCACAGCCAAGGAGAGCAACTCTCTCGTCAGGGACGTTGGGGATGGAGAAACCCACCCAAATTAACTTCGGTTAAAAAGGCATATGATAATTTGGGTAAATGTGTAAGCTAGATGTATGCTTTTATAATAAATTGTCTATCTATCTATCTATCTATCTATCTATCTATCTATCTATCTATCTATCTATCTATCGTAATAATGTATGATTTGCAAAAATGAAAACATAATTTTACAGTAAAATGCTGGTAACTACTGCTGCCAGTAGTTTACTGTGTATTTGCACAGGATTTCTTTTTACGGTGTACCTCTTGACATTTAATTCAATTTATTTGTAGTAATTCAGCAACAGTGTTTATTACGGATTTCAGTCCTGGATCTGCTGTTTCATGGTGCATTCAAATGATGTTGAAAAGATCAAATGAGTTGAATGCACATGAATAGCACCACAATGTCATATTTAAACCCTACATTTTAAGAGTTGGTGTGTCAGCGACAGTAAATTTGTTGAAATTTGTTTATTGATTTTTAACATTCAACATGCAAAAAGAAATGTAATATAATTTTGCAGAAATGTCACCACAAGCAGTTTTCTTCCAGTGAGCATGGGTTGTTCGAATAATTCCAGTTAGTCACAAACATCAGTAATATAGAATGTCATTATTTATGAAGTTATTCAGCACCAAAAAGTTATTTGAATAATCTCTCACCAGCTGTACAAAAAGAAGATGAAGAAAGGGAGACAGACGGCCAATTGTATTTTACGCCAGTCTTTCAAACTGTATGCAATTCCAGCTAGAACCATCTGACCAAACGTGAAGAAGAAAGATGATAAGGTGCCCACCAGAGTTCGAGTCTTAGTGGGAATCCACTCCACCTCTGAGAACACAAACACTTCAAGTCAACTCGTGAAACATTTATTTATATAGAGCTTTATACAATATATACAAACATTTCAAGTCAAGTCACATTTATTTATATAGAGCTTTATACAAAAGCAGTTTAAAAGCAGCTTCACAGTAACAAAAAGCAGAACTCATTCATTATGAAACAACAATAGTGTAATTACCTACCTTTTATTTTCATCCAATAGTGCAGTCAGCTCAATACTGATATTAAATGTCTTTTAACCCAGCAGTTTTCAATCCTGATCTTGGGGACACACCACTCTGCACATTTTCTATCTGACACACTCAGTTCAGTTCATGGAGCTCTCAACTAATCAGCTGATGATCTGATTCAGGTGTGTTAAATAGGGGATATGTCCAAAGTGTGCAGAGCGGTAGGTCCCCATCACCAGGACTGGAAACATCTCAGGTTAGGTATGTAACACCCTTGTTACACAAGTAATGAGATGCTGTATCACAGTGTTGATGCTATGGGAACACCTCCAGCATGACCGATGTCTAAGGCATGAGTGAAAACGCCAATTCTATTGGTTAACGGAGATCCGATGATATAGACATGCCAGAAGTATGGCAATGTGACGCAGCATCTAGTTCCCTTCTTAGGGAACTGGGTTAAATGTAGCCTGAGATAAGGGAACTTAATGCTGTGTCCTGGTGTTGACTCTATGGGAATATTAATACCAACACCACCACCAAGGCAATCATATCATATCATATCATATCATATCATATCATATCATATCATATCATATCATATCAGAGCCAAGCCCCATGCTACATGAAGATTTGCTCAAAAAAAGAGATATTGGTTACAAAACCATCAAGGGACTTGAAAATGAATGCCTTGGCCCTTCGCTTGCATTGCCTATAACTACTTGCCCACCTAAGCTATGAAAGGCTATGACAGACTTAGTGAACATGAGTTACTAACCCAGAAGGTGAAAGCAAAAGAACTTAGAAGCGTGCAGACAGGACTACTCTGTTACAACACTGAAAAGTGCTGAACGATCTAATGACCTCAGTCAATTGAGCAGACTATGGCTGAAAGACTCATAAAAAGCCTATTCAACCAAGCTGTGAAAAGCAATCATAAACTGGCTGAGCAAAAGTTAACCCAAAATTATCTAATCCTAGGGTTAACACCATGCCTGAGAATGGTTTTTCAGAATTGTGTAGAAAGGCCTTGCCTGATACAGCACTGAATCACTGACAGGGAGAGCTCATAATCTGAGTGTCAGTCAATAGACCAGGTAACAACTGAACATCTCTTTAAAGTGCTTTCAATAAACCAGACCCATAAGATGGTTCCCCCTTTGGGGGCAGAACTGTTGGAACATCTTGGGGCTTGAGGAAAGTGGGGCCATTGGGCGGAAGCACCAAAGGTTGTTGTCAACTTAAAGCCTTGAGCCCTCAGATATCTTTATACTTTCCTTTTTCCTAGTCGGTAGGACCCAGTCATCTAGGACTGCTATGAAAGGACTTGTCCATCGCAACAATGATGGCAATACGCCTCAAGTGGGGGGTCCAGGGATGAAGCCGAGGTCAGTCCATATAGATACGGTCCTGTTTGGTAAACCCGCACCTGCAGTACTTAATAGAATACACAACCAATTATCAATCAGTGGTCACCGAATTGAGTCGAAATAGTCTTGACTATTGGACCCACAGTCCGCCCGTGGCTATTGATTCCTGACCCTCATCACAAATGACAACATTAGTATTTTTACACCTGTTACATCAAATATTATTCACCCGTTGGGTACCCTCGGGCTAGATTGACGGAAGAATCAACATAAGCATGCTTGACTTGTGAAGCAGCCTGGGGAACTTCCCATTTTCAGGCAGAGAAATATATAAAATTGGGACACAATATTCAGCTAGAATTGAACACATCCCTCAATACCAAACAACATTTACATCCAAGAACCCCCAGAAAGGAAGTATATCTCTTTCAGGAGATCAGTATGGTACACTTGCAGAACCATAACATTTGCAATGCAGCGTAGCTATACACCCAATATTAATGAATAAATGAAATGAATAAAATTAAGTGTGTGGAAACAATGAACATATCACGTACTGAACATCTAACTTCTCTGAGTCAGACGCCCATTCAACATTTAATGCTGGAGGCTTTCCCATAGTGTCAACACCATGACGCAGGGCCAAGTTCCCTTGAAAGGGAACGACTGCTTTAAACATTTATCTTTATAGTTTTTCTTTTGCTAATTGACTTAAAGTGATTGACTTACTTAATTTATTGAGAGATTATTTTCATTTTATTTTTACTTTGTAAATCATTTTTGTATATGGTATGCTGTATGACAGTGAAGAGAGACACTCACTGAGTGAGACGCCATTGAGAATGACTCCGGACACAGACATTCCTGTCAGGAATCTGAGGGTGCAGTACACCAAGTACGACGGAGAGAGAGCTGTAAATGTGCCTAAGACAGCGAGCTGAAAATATGACCAAATCAGAATAGGCTTTCGTCCAAACCTACACGAGAATATAAACACACAAAGAGTTGAATCTGAAATTCACCAGTTAAAATGGTTCTGTAGTGTTTTTTGTAGTCCATAAAATTGTTAACAATGCTGGGATGTGGTGCAGATAAGCATACATAGATATTACATGCTGTAATGTAATATAACAATAATTTTCAAAATGATCTCTTAATCTTCAGAAGAGAAATGTAATGTGCCGTCTCTCTCGCGAGAAGTAAATCAAGGCAGCATGTCTTTCCTTCAGTTATCCAGAGGACCCACATCACACCTCTCTTGGACTCACAGCCCACATCAAATTAAGGAATGCCACTGCTACCTCAATTCACTCCAAGTGCATGTTGCCTCCTGCCATGTACTTGTTAGTAATACCAACCTCTTGTTCACCAACTTCTTGTTAGAAATAACTTATGTATACACATTTAGAGAAGTACGTATTTATTTTGAGAGATTACTTTCATTGCATTTTTTATTTGTAAATCATTTTTGTATAGTGTATGTTGGATGACAGTGAAGCGAGACACTCACTGATTGAGACTGTATTGAGAAGACAGTCTTTTCGCCGTTACAAGCTGCCTAAATTCGCCACCCTTTAGGAAGCATATTTATGCTCTCTGAATCGCTCTCTATGCCCTATATAGTGGATTATGTGCCATTCACCATAATAAAAACAGTAAATGTGTTTTGTCAATGTTTTGGAGCACACAAGCTTATAGTTAACCTCAAGGTTTATATTTATATTCATGATGAAAGCAAAAACAAATACATTTCATGTAGACTTGTCTCATGGGGTCTGTACATTTTTAAATAAATTTCTAGTCAATAAGTTCATTGTTAAAAATATTTAATTTAGTTCTATAT
The DNA here is from genome assembly GCA_022828995.1 of Vimba vimba. Lineage (NCBI taxonomy): Eukaryota > Metazoa > Chordata > Actinopteri > Cypriniformes > Leuciscidae > Vimba > Vimba vimba. Next base: position 35,661,615 of record CM040829.1, on the reverse strand, counting down.
TAAAATTTCTGTGATAATGGGAAATTATTGTATACCGACCTGAGAATCACTGTTGTGTGTGTGTGTGTGTGTGTGTTTTATCAGCTGTTTAATCAGAACGATCGAGTTGCGAATTAATCTAACTGGTCAAATGAGTTTGAAAAAACATTGAGATATCTGAAATTGTTTGCGATTCAGCTTGCGGGGAGAGGTGAGTTGTCACATTGTTATTTTATATTTTTATTTAATCCAACGCTGTGTTTAGAAGATCTGAAAAAGGTGGCAATCCTGCATATGAGCTCATGGTGTCATATTTATCTCATCCATGGTGGCTACCTTTCAGTTCTCATTTTACTTTCTGCATGTTATACATATTTTATTAAGCAGTCTTATTATTACCAGAGTCTTATTCGAGATCATTAGTGTTCTTATGCAGCTAAAGATTGTGGTGTTGTTTTCTTGTAAAAAAAAACCCCCTGCTGATATATAGGTTTAAATGCACTTGCATAATGTGTAGGCTACTATTTATTGAATCTTTTAATTTTCCAAAAAGGCATCATATGTGAATATGTTTTGTCCAAAGACGTGACCGTGTACACAGAAAGTTATGGATGCTTTACCTGTCTGATAACCCTCCAAATACAATGGCACCTGTCAGTACTCCTCCCATGTAAATGGTCTGGCTCATCTGTTTGAGTGGACGAAGTGTACAAACTAAATCCCACTGTGACAAATGAGAGAAAAAAGTTACTGCAAAACATTACACATGCTTTTTACTCTTTGCGCTTGACAAAAATGGTGGTCCTGACTCCCTCACTTGATTCCTATGGGGCATCAAGTGTAACTAATTTTGTTGACTAAATGATCATCTCGATAGTTCCTTTACAATCGCTGGAACTGTCAATCAAACAGCGCGAGTGTTCTGGACTCTCGCCGAAACTCCCGTTAGAATCAACAAATCTCTTATTTCCATTGTGTTTGCACTGTTAGTTATGATGAAAGCATTCATTAGTGTCCAGACATAGAGTTACAATGACGAGATTGCTGCATACATGTCTGTGATCGGCTACAATGCTCATCATTGCAGCCTTTCATGCCACTATCTAAATATGCTATAATCAACACTTTTCACGATTAGAGAACTGTAATAGTAAAAACGTGCTAAAAGTTTTCGAGAGAATTCCACATGTACAACTTAGCTATTTCATATGCAAAGATGTCAGCCAATCACAGCCAGTGGGCGTTTACACTGAAGTCTCACCGCAGCCAATCACAGCAGTGGGCGTTTACACTGAAGTCTCACACAGACACGCCCCTTCAAACAGAGCGTTCAAATCAGAGGGCTAAAATCAAGTTAAGAAAAATGCTATTTATTTCTAAATTATGACAATTTTTGATGTAAAAATTATACTAATATTATAAGTGCACCCCAGGAAACAAAAGAGTCAAAAGGTATCGTTTGATAGAACACTTTTCAGTTTTTTTGAAAATATAAATTACATTCTCCTGACGAGAAACTGCTGATAAAAGACAAAAAATATATATAATTTTTATCATGATTTTGCATATCTTTCTTATTTGACATGGAATAACTGGTGAAGTCCCTACATGTTAGCTGCATCTGGATACAATTTTGTGGTGATTGCATAAAGGAATCAAAAGTTACAGCATTTGGAACCAAGATAGCCTTTTTGTTCAATCCTTGACACCCCTAATGGGCATTTTTTTAATTGTTCCTCCATGAGGAATATTTTATCATCAATGCAATAGATTATGTTCATTTTGGGCTAATTTTAATTGTAATAATATGCTGTAAAAAATGATGTGCCACTTTCAACGATCTGTGAATGTTTCATGAGCTGTATGATGTTTTTGACACATTGCAGTACATAGTACAAAAAAGTATTTTATAGATTATGAAAAAAAGAAATTTATCAGCTATGTTTATATTTATCAATTATGAGTTTCACTTGTAAAGTTCAGACTCTTAAGCTTTCAGATGACACCTATTTTGTGTTAATCAAGGCAATATTTTTGAAAAATATGATAATTAATATATTTTTTTGCAGCTAGGTGGCGCCTGCGGGCGGTACACTCCGGTTTAGAGCAACTAGTCAGCACTCGTTCAGAGTTGATCGAAGTGATTAGATGCTTTAAAAAGCTGAGATTCTAAGCTTTAAGATGATACATATTTTGTGTTATTACACGTTTGAAAACAAACACGGACGGTTCCGGGAAATTTGGAAAACACATTGCACCCTGGAAAGATGAGAGACTTGTTTTTTTAGCCAAGTATTCATAACTTTGTGAGGAATATCTTGTGATCAACGCAATGGATTATGTTGTGTTTGGGCTCTTTGTAATCGTGAGAATCTGCTGTCAGATAAGATTTTTCACAATCCATGCATGTTTCATGGATATATGAGCTGAAACGTCACATCAAAACATCTCATCACTGCTACTTCACTGGAGGTGCGCCTGTGCAACTTCATTCCATGAGGAATATCTTTAGGTCTGAGTGATGGATTATGGTGAGTTTGGGCTCTTTTTAATCTTAACAATCTGCTGTAAATAATGATGTGCACATTTTCCACAATTTATGCATGCTTCGTTGAGTTATGAATGAAAACGCGACATCAGTGCTCCATTTATATACAAGGCTCTGTTTGCGCATGTGGGGGTTCGTGTGTTACAACTCCATTAGGAATATCTTTAGATCTGAGTGATGGATTATGCTGAGTTTGGTGAGTTTTTCAATTTTCTACGGTCTGTGCATGCTTCATGAAGTTAAGCGAGAACCAAACACGAGTGCTTCATGATATACTTTGGCAACGTGCGTCTGTGGTATTTTTTTGTGTTAGAACGCCATGAGGAATATCTTTAGATTTTTTTATTGATGGAATATATTTCAAAATTCAAAATATCAAACATTATTTTGCACTCCTGACATAAATTAAGAAATGAATGTCACTGAAACCAGTTTTATCATAAACAGTGGTCAAATATCGAAGCTGGAATCTTTAATCTTTTTAACCCTCTCATTATGTTCTAACCATGAAATATTTTTTCAAATACGTTTGTATGACATGAAATAGGTTCAATTATACAAATCAAAAAAGATTTGTGAAAAATTTTTTTTTTTGGTACTAAGGGAAATGTTGCCATATGGCAATGCTGTACCACAATGGAAAATGGTTATAAGTAGTTTTTCTATACAATTATGATTTTCTTTTCTATTTAATTGCACATTTCTTTTAGAAATTGACAGATTTACATACTTTGAACTCATGCAAACCAAAAATAAGTAGATCCCTATCATTTAATCACTATCATTCCCAATCATTTGGCTAACTCATCTGCACTCTCATCACATGGAAGAGCTAAATCTGCACTGTAAAATATTGCTGTATTCATTTTCTGAAATGAAGAAATCAATTTGTTATTTATACATAAATACAACTATACTACAAAACAAAAAAACACTTCAAATAAATAAAGAACAAATTGTTGATGCTACTATCCATAAAAAAATCCCAATGGGGAAATACATTACTGCAATTCCACTGTGGTTTCACGAGTTCACATCTACATATAATTAGTACAATAAGTTTATGCGTATTTGGCGTGCTGTCCAGGGGGAGGGCTCCGAGCTCGGAGTTAGGCCCGAACCCAGAGTACTCCCCCCAGTTGGTAAGTGTAGATGGACATCATATAGCGCTGACATATGGAAATTTTCTCAATTTTCAGTAAAACTATGTTAGACAAAGTTGATTTGTGAATAAAAATATCTAATTTACTTATCAAAGTTAATGCAAAAAAAATCCGCCTTGAGAAGAGAAGTTTAGAAATTAGGTTAATAGAGCAATTTCTGGAGCTCCTCAAGAGGTGTCTTCCATGTGAGGGTGACCATAGGAAAGAGAGTTTTGGAGGGACATTCAAATGTCATGTGACTTAAAAAAAAGCACATCATTGGCTACCTTAAGGCCTGCCCTTTTAATTTCCATTTTTCTGAATAACAAGGAAATTAGTAGAAATTAATTGTTGACATATGGCAACACCGTATCATAACGGGCTAAGGATGCTCAGTTTGTCCAGATCAAGTAAGATGTTTTAACATACAGTGAATGTTGAACAACAATAATCTGGAGCTGTTGGCGATCTTTTAACATAAAGAGGTAAAAGTCCCACTGAAGTGCCTTGTAACGCGCAGCTTTGTATGATGCGTTGACGTAATTTCCACTGAAACAGGAAGTTAAGGCGGGACATATTGAATGGCTCCTCCCTCTTTTCAAATAGCCAATAGCGTTTAGTTTACCTCACAGACTGCAAGTCGTACTTGACGGCACCATGGAAGCGGATCCGAGCGCTGATGTACAATGATGTTCTGATGTACGCTGGATTCAATAGTAGAGGTGAATAAATTCTAGCCATTTCATTCTTAACCAACGTACAGTTGGAAAACAGAATAAAACTTGAGTGTTTGAGCAACCGAACACACGTGTCCAATCCATATTGCTCCGTGACGTGTCAACAGTCGCTTTGGCCAGGTGGTGTTTATAGCAGAGGGGGCGGAGCTTTAGATTCTAGAGAGCATTTGATTGGACAGAAGATGTGATGAGAAGCTGAAGTCCGCGGTGATGTCATAATAATACGTAATCCATTTTTTTAGAAGTGAGAGACTGTAAGCTTGAATGCTTATTTCTCCTAAATGCAAATGTTGTCATTGTTTTGGAACACACAAGCTTATTCATAACCTTAAGGCTAACATATCCATATTAAAAGCTAAAAAACGTACATTTTAATTTCACGGGGCCTTTAAACACATTGCAAGGGTATAATAATTTAAGAATAGTTATGTAAGATTATTTATGAATAATCCGCAAACCATTGTTAGGACCTGTTAAAAAATTACTGGTGTTGATAGAAAAACACAAGATACATTTCTAGTTTCAACATGATTTGTTCTTCAGATATTCCTCTTTAAAAGAAAAAAAAAAACTGTATGCAAAGTGACCCACATTTGGGGTTTCACCACTGAAAATGTGTGCAAATGACCAATTTACTTATGAGCTGATCCATCGAGGGCCTTTAAAATGAAGATACTAAATGAAAAGTTTGTTAAGAACCGGAATCTAAAAATATATTAAGATATCTTTAATACTTCTTGAGTTACAGGCATTCAAACTTGAGGCAAAAAACCACAAGAAGACTTTTTTCCATTTTTGAATGGTCACCATTAGCATTTAATTAAACAAAGATTGCTAAAGTAAACAGATTTTACTAATACACCTACCAATCACTGTGTAAAAATATAATAATGATGCTGGCCTAAAGACCATAAACCTGATCTTTCTAAAGTAATTTTTACACCCCTCTAATTTGGCTCCAAATCTCAGGTGAAAATTTTAATTTTGACCGCCCTCTACAAAACAGTGGATTACGCAGTACATATTCATCTGTGACATTTAATATTTTGGTTTTCATCACTATTTATGTTTGCCTTTCTACAGAAAAAAGAAAGAAAGATCAAAGTCAAACATTTGAGCATTCATACAGAATTACCCTAGTAATACTTTTCCTACTTTTCTCATTTAATATTATTTTATTCATATTTTTAATACAATTGCAAATTTGATTATCGCTGTAACAATTGAAATGTTGAAAAAGCTGAATTCATATTCATTTGAGAATGTCTCAGTATTTGGTGTGTTTTCTTTTGCCCTCAGCCGTTTGTATGCTGGCATGGACTAAACCTGATGATCCATGTTATCCAGCATGATTTGAAAAGAGCATCTCGTGCTGCGATAGCAAAAAAATTAAATCTGACCTGATTCAATGTCTACAATTTGTCGACATATCTCATTGCCACTAATTTGCATAAACCTAGAAGTGCAGAATTTGCAATATTTAGCCTATTTAGAGCTTTCAAAACTTTTGTTTTTTTTTTATGCTAAAAAATTTGTACACCACCACTGTATAAATTTCGACCTATAATGTTGATAAATAGGCCTACATATTTTGTGTCAGAGCTAATGAAACAACTTACTTCTGATACTATAGATGAGATGAATTCAGTCTTGTCATATGTCCAGCCATCAGCACAACTCTCTGTCTGCAGTTCAGTCGCATTTCTGTGACTCAGTTTGTCTGTGATTAAATGCCACTGAGTTTCAGTGTACCGAGTGCATTTGGACAGTGCCAGTGATGAATCCAGTGGGATAAACGCGCGCAGGAGTGATGAGGTGCTCTCATTCAGTGCAGCTGTTATATTCGGTATGCGACAGTGATGCTTCGGCACACCAGCAGTAAAGTTATTTAGTAAATTCTGGCAAGCCATCAGAAGGCCCGGGATGGACAGAAGCATGACATGAATCAGCTGAAAGCGTCCAAACCCGCCAACTTCATCCAGAAGATCCGCAAAGCCCATACTGATCCAAGACTCCCGTAATATTTCTAGAGTTTTCCTCCGCAGATTGACACAACTCACCGCGACTGAACTCTTTACCTTCAATGAAAATTACGAAAAAAAACAAAAGCTATTTAAAACTTTGAATGATTAATTTTGGGGTTAATGGTTGCCAAAGGAGTTTCTGATTTCTGAACACAAAGCATTCTTCCAAACACAGAGCTGAAGTGAATTAAAAGTCACCCCCTCCATGACACACACGGAGTGCAATAAGTTTTAATCTGATTAAAATCCCCTGCACTGGAATTTTCATAAAGAGCTTGTGCAGAACAAGTGACCTTGAGGAAACCCGTTGAGAAAGTAAGATAAGTCTCTTTCTTTACTTTTTTGTCTTTTTATATGAATAAGAAAACGATGGTTTTGTAAAGTTCACTTTAAAAAAAGTTTGTCAAATATAAACTGGTAACCAAAAATACTATAATTGAACCAAGCTAACAGGGAATGTTCTCAAAAATTTGGCCAAGGTTTTGACAACGTTCTCTCACAAGTAATGAACATATTCCAGAAACGTGTTCATTTAATCATCTTTGTTTGCCCTTAGTATTTATTTGCCTATGTTTCAGTTCTCATCTGTCGGTTCTTGTTAATGTTTATGCTGAGTTTATGTTTTTCTTTTGTTAATAAAGTCTGTTTACATTAATCGTCTTCCTACACCATGCTTTGCTAAAGCGTGACAATATCATCAATGGATTTATTTTTTATTTTTTCTAAAACGTTTTAGTTGGATGTTCGCCAAACATTTTTTAAATGTTAACTCTTCTTTCAGGATGTTTAGAACATTCAAAAGTAACATTCTCATAGTTTTCAAAATGATAGAATGGAATGTTCCCATAAATTAAACGTCTTTAAAAGTTTTAAACATTCAGAGGACATTCAGAAATAACCCTTTCATAATTTAATTAGAAAGTTAGCAAAATATTTTAAACATTTTTGTTTTCACGTTTTACAAAATATGAAAGGATCATTTTCATCCTAAATTTGACCTGTATTCACAAACATTTTAAAGGGATCATGAATTGAGAAATCAAATTTTCCTTGATCTTTTGACTTAATTCTTTGTACTAAAACAGCTTTTATGGAAACCAAGCTAAAAAAAACACTCATTGCGTATTATGTCATATTATTGTGTCATAGTGTGACAAAAGACAACCTCTGCAAGAGAAGATCAGTGGGTGCTTCACATTTCTTATTTGTGCATCCTTGTTTCCTTTTCTCGTATCTTAGCTCCACTTAGGATGTGAGGCAAGGATACAACTGTGAATCCTCACTTATGACTCCTCAGGAAGCTTTCTCACTCCTCCTTCCTCCCTCGCCTCCTTGTGGTGCAATTAGAGAATTGTAAAATAATTGTAAAAATTCCTGTAAAACTGTTCCAGTGGGTGAAGTATTCATGAAAGTTACCCTACTGTGGGTGTGTCCTTGAGACAACGCGCAAACAACTGGAACTGAAAATATTGTGCTGGGTTCAGACTACACGATATTAGCCCGATCATCTGTGACACTGACCAATAGGAGCACAGAAGCTCTTCAATACACAGCTTTCAAACATGGAAATATTACTGTGTAGCAGCCCGGTTGATTAAAGGAAATTCACTTTCTCACTGGTGTTGTCGGTTTATTGTCCTCAATACCTTCACAATGCCATCACAACACCGTAAGAGCTAGAACAGATAAATTAACATGATTGGAATTTGTAAATAATTCACATACATATAAATGAAACAAAACAGTAGACGATATAGCAACAAAATTACGAAATGAATACTAACATTTATCATAAACAACTTAAATTACTCATAAATCAAACAAACACATATAAAACAATAATAAAGACAAGATATGTTATGTAACATTATACAAGTGCATAAATATACATGATGTATACCTTGTACTCCTTTCCAACCAGGTGCTAAACAGCAGACACACAAAAAAAAAATACTACAAAAATAAAAACAAACACGATAGAATTACAAATTAATAGAATTACGATAATATCAGAATAATATATTAATGCCCAAAACTAATTCAAATAACTGATTATTTACACTCCCACCAAATCATGAGTGACTACAAATCTCAACCAAGGAAAGGACCAGCTTCTGCACTGGGCGATCAACTATTGAAGGTTTGTTCAGACGTTTACCATCCTTCCCCAGTTTTCTGTCTCCAAAACGTATCTTCACTCTTCTCACCAAGCCATCCTTGTCAACTACAGTCTCAGTAACTTCTGCCAAGTGCCACTGATCCCTGGGCAGATCGTCTGCCTTCTCCAAGACTATATCTCCAACTTGCATGTTCCTTCTTGGTGTAAGCCAGCATTGTCTTGTTGCAATGTTAGACACATACTCCTTCTGCCAACAACCCCAAAATTGCTCCGCTAAGTATTGGACATGGTGCCATCTCTTTCGAGCATATACGTCTTCTCTAACAAACTTGCCAGGGGGTGGTAGAGCTTGGGTAGTTTTCAAAGTGAGCAGGTGATTTGGGGTAAGGGGCTCAGGACTTTTAGGATCATTCAGATGCTGTGAGCGGTCGGCTATTTACAATTGCCATAGCCTCGTAGAAGAAGGTCCGAAGGGAAGAATCATCAAGCCTTCCAGAAGATCAGGACAGAGTGGAATGAAGAACACTTCTCACAGTTCTAATCTGTCTCTCCCAAACTCCTCCTATGTGACTTTAATGGGGTGCGTTGAAGACAAAGTCACATCGTTTTTCTGCTAAGAGCATTACCAGACGATTGGTGTCAATCTCTTTCATGGCCTTAGCAAACTCATTCTCAGCTCCAATGAAATTACTGCCTTGTTCGCACCTTTTTTGATGAACTGCTCCTCTGATAGCGATGAAACAACGCAGGCCATTGATAAAGGTTGTCCGTGGACATGTCATCCAGCTCCAGCATCTCAATATGGCTGGCTCTGCAACAGAAACAGGTAGAGAAGTCCATACCTCTTGTACGATTTACAGCCTTGTCTGGTGATGAACGGGCCAAAAACATCCATTCCGCAGTACATGAATGGAGGGAATGGATCTATACGCTCTGAGGGCAGGGCATTTTTTGCTCTTCTGTGGGTCTGCGAAGCTTGCGACATCTCACGCACTGTCGTACAAAGGAGGCTACAGTCCTATTTACTCCTGTTATCCAAAATCCTCTTGATCTGATCTCATTTATAGTTAAGCCTTTTCCTTGATGTTGTTTTTTCATGACAATCAGCGATCAGAAGTTTTGTAAGATGGTGTTCCTTTGGAATTTTTACTGGATATTTAATGGAGTTAGGGACAGAAGAATTGCAAAGCCTTCCTCCCACCTTGAGCAATCCGTCGTGGTCGACAAAGGCGTCTAGATTGCATAGCCTTGCGTGAGAGTTGCTTGCCCTTACGGAGTAAGGCTATCTCTTCTGCATACATCTGATGCATACATTCTGTACGTCCTTGATGATGATGCACTTAGCATCCTCACGTTCTGCCACTGTACTGTGGTCACTTGACTTGTCCTTCCTGACTCGACGAAGTAGACATGCAACTGCTTGGATGAATTTGGGCCATGAGGACAACTTTGTGAGATGGTTGGATAAGCAGGAATACTGTACCGTTTGCATGTTCAGTGACTGAGCCCTCTTGACCTCTGGGTCTCTAATTGGAAGTTGTGTGTTAACATCCACAGGGGGAGCTATTTGCCTTTCCCACAAGACGTTCGGTCCTCTGAACCAGCTGGAAGTGACAAGATCATTAACACTCATACCTCGTGATGCATAGTCGGCTGGATTTTCATCTGAGGGAATGTATCGCCACTGTTGAGGAGTTGTACTGTGATGAATTCTCTGAACTCAATTTGCGACGAACATGTGGAAGTGGCAAGCTTCCTTGTTTATATAGCCTAACACCACTTGAGAGTCAGTCCAGAAATATGCCTCTACACCTGCAAGGTTCATTTCTTCCTTTAACATCTCATTCCCTTCAACTGACACAACCGCAGCGGTCAACTCTAACAGAGGGATTGTTGTGACCTTAAGTGGGGCTACTCTAGATTTTGCCATAAGCAAAGCACAATGGACATTACCTTGATAGTTCTCAGGCCTAAGGTATGAGCACTGGCCATATCCTCTCGTGCTGGCATCTGAGAAATTATAAATTTCTCTCTTTGTGATTCTCTGAAATCCAGCAGGCACAATACAACGAGGCACCTTGATCTTCTCTAAGTTTGCAAGATCGGCCTTCCAATGCTCCCACCTTGGCCGCAAACCATCAGGTAAAGGATCATCCCAGCCCATGCCATTTCTGCAAATTTCTTGCAGAACAGCCTTTCCTTTGAGCAAGAATGGTGGAAGAAACCCTAGGGGGTCGAACAGTGAGGCCACTATAGACAGTATGCCTCTATGGGTTGCTGGCTGGTCCCTTAGGTTGACACGAAATCTTAAGTTATCATGTTCCAGTTGCCAGTAAATGCCCAAGGCTCTTTCCAAAGGCTGGTCAGTGAGGGACAGATTGACAGCTGTAACGTCCACAGCACACTCAGAGGGTGGTATGATCTCCAAAACTGCCTTGTTGTTGGACACAAACTTATGCAATCTTAAGCCTCCTAGTGCGCAAACCTGGCGAGCTTCTCGCGCCAAATGGATGGCCTTCTCTGCACATTCAACACTGGAGACTCCATTATCCATGTAGAAATCTTGCATAATGAATTGTGAACCTAGGGGGTACTTTGCTTCTTCTTCTTTGCTAATTCAAAGAACTGAGGGTTATTTACAAAAAGAGAGACGATGGTATTGGTGCTGCAAGGAAAATGCAATAGATGAAAGGTTGGATTCCATGTGTGTTCTGTAAATTTTGTTTGCTCCCCTCACTTGCTCTTCTCTGCTGCTTCTATATTCTGCTCTTAGGTTTACGATCATTGGACAACTTGACTGTCAATCATAGTTGTGATGACACGACACTCGACCAATCCACTGATGTGCCACCTGGATAAAAAGCCTTATTTGTCACTGCTTGAGTAGTGAGCCTAATCAGTGTCAGGGTTAACTCAATTCTGTGCTTTCAGTCGAGCTTTACCTTCTAGTCAGCGATGAATGTCTTTTAATGTGTTCACCTTTGTGATCTTGAATCTTTGGGTTCGTACTTTGGTTACCGATATGTATTGCAGGATTCACTCCATTTGACTCCATTGTCTTCACTGATTCAGCATTATGTAATTAAGTCTTGTGTCAAGTTCAACGTGAGTGTGGGTAGACGAGATCAGAGCCAAATTTGTGTAGTCTTTGTTCTTGATTATAGCCAAAGTTACAGTGAAGTGTGTTTGTGGTCTTGCCACTTGATCATGTTTTTGTTAATTATCTAATTCTGAATTTACTACCTGTTTAGCTTACTATATGTTGCCACTTTGTACCACTTCCTAATTCTGTTGATTGGTGTTCTTACAGCAATTTTTAAACAACTGCATTTAGAATCTTCATTTTTAGTTAGGCTAAGAGCGATCGCCACTTTTTGTATTTTTGGTTTTAGTTAGCGTAGTTTATGTAAAGCATCGAATACGATGAAGATTTCAGTTTTGTTTCTACATTTTCTTTTTGGTTGTTAGTTTAGAGGGTGTGGGTCATCAGTTATGGGAATCATTTGGTTTTGATATTTTCTTTGATTTGGCGACACTCTTGTTTTTTATGTTTGTATTCTATTTTATTTATTGTTTTGTAACTTGTTAATACTGCGTTTTTTTTCTTTCTAATAAACTGTACTCAGTACTGCATGTTATTCCATTTCATTGGTTGCAGGACTCCGAACCAGAAACAAATATTTAAACAGGAATAAAATTAGTATTGTGGCACTTGCGTCTGTCATTATATTATTAACATTTTCCCAAAATCAAGCTCAGATTGAACTCTGAGGTTTTTCACCAGTGAATGTTGAAGATTTGTGTTTTGTCAGTCATTAACGGCTGCATTTGAGGCAGCAAGATCAGCATTACGTTTACATTAACTTACAGGTTACAAAGGTTATTGACAAAAGGTTTTTGTAGCTATGTGGGCACTCAGCTTTTCCTGTCATTTAATACATTTGTCCACAATATTGTGTTATAAAAGATGAAGTGTTATGCACAGGCTGTATTGGCTATGATTAGAGGGCAAATACCAGACTATATACCAGGATCAGTTTGAGGATCCACTGCCTGAAGTTACAAGGTTTAGTCACAAGCTAAAATAGCATTATTAAAAAAACAATTACCTATACTTTATACCAGAAATTGTTTTTTTTAATAATGCTATTAATTGGTATTTTTTCTAATCAAACCATTTTTGGAACTGTAATATTAAAAAAGAAACGCATGAACAGTAACGTTAAAATGCTGATTCTGCTCGGAGTGAACCAATTGATTTCCCCCCCCATTTTTAAGCCCTGGTTGATTGTTTCTATCGATTTCACATGTTGTAGCAAATAGCAATTCCTATATCTCACTTAAATGTTTCACAATCATCCCTCTATAACATCAAGCACATAACAAAGAGGAAAACTCAAAGGGAGTAAGAGTGCAAGTTTGAAATGTGGGACAAGGTACACCAAAAGCCACGGAACCATTGTAAATATTGAAGGAAACCCTGCTGACAAAGTACAGTTCATACAAAAGGTCAACATGGACCACTGAACACCACACATACACTCTAGGGCCAAAAAGCAGTCTTAACTACAAATCTTGGGCTTCTAATAGTTAATGTGTAGTTTAAAAAAAATGATCCTGGTTAGTTTGAGTTTCATGTGACACCAAGGGTCTGTCCTAAAACACACACTTGCGGCATGGGCCTCTTAAGAGCATGTGCATGCGGCATGAAGTATGTTGTGTTGAGAAGCATACAATATTTGATGGTCAATTCATAGTAATGGCTAACTATAACATATTAATGTGGAACTGCACCACTAGGGGCTCTAGTGAGGAATTGTGTTTAGTAAAAGTGATGAAGAAGAATAAAGTTGGGTACGTGAGTTGTACACCGTATGGAGTGTGTTCTGTTAGAGTGTGAAAACACCACAAACTGGCAACGAGGATGAGCTCTTCAGTGCCGAGCCCGCCCCCGTTTCTTCATGTTAGTGGGGAGCCACCGATTCCATTTGTGGCAGAAAATCTTTCATAATTACATGATAGTCATCCAGGCAACCGGAGATGCATGGCCGGAGAGACGCAGATGAGCGGTCTTGCTGCATTGCTTGGGGACGGAAGGCCAGCGCCGGTTTTATACTCTGCCAGACCAAGGTACTACTTTTGATGAAGCAATGTCTACACTTCAGAAACACTTTGTGCCTAAAGTTAACGTAGTTGCATGTTTTTACTGCACAAATTACTGTTAGAGGACGACACTTGACATGCGAGCAATTACAATCGCATGTCAAGTGGAAGCTGCAGTTAAAAATTCGTCATTACACTGTAATTCCAGTGCTACTGCCATGAAGTCGGTACAAGCCATTAGTATGGATACTAAGTATGGCAGAGGGGGAAAAGGCGCACGTTCAACTAAGCAGTCACAAGTTGCTCAGAGACGATCGGAGGATCGAAAAACAAACAACGACCGGTCAGCAACGTCGACAATGCTTCAGATGTGGATCGGACAAACATCTGGCAAATGATAAAAACTTCCCTGCCGCTAAAGTGACATGCAGACACTGTGGAAAAAAAGGACACTTTGCTAGAGTGTGTAAAGCAGCAGTGAGTGAAGTAAGAGAGCTGGTAGTTCCAGATGTGACTGTGCTCTGTGTGGATAACGTAAAAAAATCTGTTACAGCCAATGATAAGATCACCTGTGAACTGAATATTGAAGCAACAGGAGGTCATAAACATAAGTTACAACTGAAAAGAAGGTTCTCTGCGCTTCTGTAATCCACAAACAATCCGGTGCAACCAGGGCAGGACAAAACAAATCAGACAAAAGGAATCGCCGGTGCAGCACAGATGTCTACTGATTAAAATATTTATTTAAGGTGCATAACAGTAAATGACTAACGTTTCGATGTGGTTACATCTTCATCAGAGTCCTTGGAGAGAATGAGCAATGAAGCCATTAATAAGGATCATCAACAGGTGTGATTAAGGGGGCGTTAGCCACCCAAAAAATACACCCCTCTAAACCAAGGTGTCACACTCATAAATCAGTCATTAAAGGGCAAGTGCCCACATAAAAAAAAAAAAAAAAAAAAAAATTATAAAGTTCACAATACAATGGGAATAAAAATATATTCATCTTAAACACTGTATTTTAATATGCTTAGGTGTTTAAAGAAAGCATGTTAAACTCAATTCTTCATTTAGACCTAAAGGTTCTCGGGTGTTGAGTGTATGTATCCAAAACGCTTCCCTGCATAGAAGTTTATTAATAATATCACCACCTCTGGGTGAAGGTAAGATTTTCTCAATTCCCCAAAACTTCAAAGATGCAGGGGAACCATGATTGGCCTGCTTATAGTGCCTCGCCATGGCATATGTTAAATTCTGAGTACGAATTGCTGTTTTGTGTTCAGCTATCCTCAGTTTAAGTTGACGTTTTGTTTGACCTATGTACACCAGTCCACAGGGACACTTTAGAAGGTAGACTACATGAGTACTGTTACAGTTGATAAATGAAGAAATAGAATATTTCTTACCAGTACGGGGATGTAAAAAATCTTTTGCATTGGTCGAGTTGGAGCATTGCGCACAGTTGCCACATTTATAGAAACCCAGAGGTGGGCTAGGAAGCCAAGTAGTGGAAGGTGGGATAATCATATCTGAATGAACCAATCGGTCACGAATATTGCGGGCGCGTCTAAAAATGAACCTGGGCGGCTCAGCGCAGATGTCTTTAAGTGTCGGGTCACTGTTAAGAACGTGCCAATGTTTACGAATGATGTTCTTTATTCTTCCTGCTGCTGGAGTGTAGCTAGTTGAAAAAAATACTTTAGATGTCGTGTGAGGCTTAGGTTTTTTCTTTAACAATGAGGCACGGTCTGTATTAAAAGCCCTATCCCATGCTTTAGAAATATCAGATTTATCATAACCTCTTTGATCAAAAAGACGCGCTAGGTGGGCTGCTTTTGACATAAATTCACTTGTGGTACTACAATTTCTTCTGACTCGTAAGAACTGGCCCACTGGTATATTACGAATCAGGTGAGGCGAGTGATTACTGTCTGCTCTTAACAGGGTATTCCTGCTAAGAGGTTTACGGTAGATAGTAGATTGTAAGATATTATTTGCATCCTTAGAAATGGTAAGGTCTAAGAAATCAATGGACCGCTTGTTAAACTCCATAGTAAAAGACAAATAATCTGTAGTAGAATTTACATAAGTCAAAAAATTATTTAACTCACTAAGTGTGCCCTTCCATATTAATAGAATATCGTCTATATATCTGCGCCAAAGTGATATTTTAGAATGGAACGGGTTATTTTCAGTATTCTGTATATATTTTTCTTCCCATAGGCCCATCACCAAACAAGCATATGAGGGTGCAAACGAGGACCCCATTGCAGTCCCCTGAAGTTGTAAATAGAATTTATCATAGTATTTGAAAAAGTTGTTAGATAGAATGATCTCGACAAGATTAACAAGGAATTCTGATGGAGGCAAAACATCAATGGGGCGTTTGGTAAGATAATACAACATGGCTTGTAGGCCTATATGGTGGGGTATGCATGTATAGAGACTTTGTACATCCAACGATACAAGGACATCATTGCTTTCACACTTCCAATTGTCAATCAAATTTAACACATCAGTTGTATCCCCAAGGTATGATGGTAAACTGTGAACATATTGTCTTAAAAAAAAATCAACAAATTGTGAGAGAGACTCGGTTAAGCTTCCTATGCTAGATACAATAGGGCGCAAAGGAGGATCATCAAGTCGTTTGTGAATTTTGGGTAAACCATAGAATACTGGACATCGAGGGTAATCAATAAGTAGAAAAGCCTTTTCTTTATCGGTAATCCAGCCTTTTTTATGAGATGTATCAATAAATTCATTAATCATATTTTTTGTGCTGGAAGTAGGATTGTGAAGAAGGAGCTGATAATGTTTTTCATCATTTAGTAATTTAAATATACCACAATCATTGTTCTTTAAGCCCATAACCACAACAGCGCCCCCCTTGTCAGCTGGACGAATAATGATGTCATGTCTAGATTCCAAAGAGCGTAGCGCATCCAGTTCACTTTTTTCCATATTTTTATTTTTAGGAGGAAAGGGCGTACTTATTTTAGCCATGTCTTGCTCAACTAGCTGACTAAAAGTGACAATGGTGGGATTTAAATTAGAAGAGGGCAAAAACCTTGATTTCTTTTTAAAGGGGGTCATTTCTCTAGGGGTCTCTCTAGTATTAGAATCATAGTTTCTACATACAGTATGACCGTTGGATAAGACATTGGACCTAGAAAAAAAATGTTTAAGATGAAGCTGTCTAAAGAATTTGAATGAGTCCACTTTAAGAGAGAAAGAGTCACTTTGATTCGACGGGGCAAAGGAGAGTCCTTTGCGAAGCACTGCTTTCTCTGTATCCGTGAGGTCAATGTCTGAAATATTGATTACAGTCTCCTCTGGAGGTTCCGCGGGGACCAGCGCGTGGGTGGCGGGGCTTCTCTTCTTCTTCCCCCTTGAGCCCCGCCTCGTCTTTGTCTTTCGCGTTTGTAACCTCGATCCAAAAAAGAAGTGGAGTTGGGATATGGTAAAGCGCCGCCTCCGACGTCGCTCAGATCTTCAGAGGAGTCTCTCTCACTCGCTGTAGAAAGAGGCGTGTACCTATTAGTTTTAGGCATGGGTGGACGGTTGTTCCTAGGAAACTTCCTTCTGCTTCCTTGCCAATCGTATACTGTCCCGTCTGCATAGTCTTTAGTATCCCGTTCATATTTCCTTATCTTATAGGTCTGTAAGTCCTTCACAAAGCCGGATAGAGTAGAAGAGATTTTTTCAGCAGCCTCAGCAAACTTTTCTGCATTAACTTTGCTCTTCATTTCATCTTCTACCCGTTTCACTTCAGTTTTTATTTTGTCTTGTTCAGATTTGGTCTTCTCAATTATCAAGAGCATAAGATCAAGGGAGCATTTATTTAGAATGTGTTCCCATTTTTGCATGAAGGATTGATCATCCAGACCAAATGACGGGATTTTGTTCATGCGTAAACCACGAGGGATACGCTTGGCTTTCCAATATTCTGATAAAGTTATGGAATGCCAAAGAAATCTGGACTCTGATTTTTTCAAGTCTTCCAATTCTCTAGTCAGTGACAGTATATTAGGCACTGGAGGCATAAACGTGTCTTTGAATAAAGAGTGTGACACAATAATGTTAGCACCTTGTTCATCAGTAAAAGATAATGTCTCTGATCGTGCATTTGTACTTGCGTTAATAGATTCAAAGCTGGTCATCTTGTTTTCTTTCACAGCGTGCAGCAGGGAGCATAGAGGCCTGTCCTATTGGCCTTCGTAGTATTCGATTGAAAAAAAGGTTCTCTGCGCTTCTGTAATCCACAAACAATCCGGTGCAACCAGGGCAGGACAAAACAAATCAGACAAAAGGAATCGCCGGTGCAGCACAGATGTCTACTGATTAAAATATTTATTTAAGGTGCATAACAATAAATGACTAACGTTTCGATGTGGTTACATCTTCATCAGAGTCCTTGGAGAGAATGAGCAATGAAGCCATTAATAAGGATCATCAACAGGTGTGATTAAGGGGGCGTTAGCCACCCAAAAAATACCCCCCCTCTAAACCAAGGTGTCACACTCATAAATCAGTCATTAAAGGGCAAGTGCCCACATAAAAATATTTTTATTCCTATTGTATTGTGAACTTTATAATTTTTTTTTTTATTTATTTATTTTTTTTTTAATGCGGGCACTTGCCCTTTAATGACTGATTTATGAGTGTGACACCTAGGTTTAGAGGGGTGTATTTTTTGGGTGGCTAACGCCCCCTTAATCACACCTGTTGATGATCCTTATTAATGGCTTCATTGCTCATTCTCTCCAAGGACTCTGATGAAGATGTAACCACATCGAAACGTTAGTCATTTATTGTTATGCACCTTAAATAAATATTTTAATCAGTAGACATCTGTGCTGCACCGGCGATTCCTTTTGTCTGATAAGTTACAACTGGTTGTAGATACGGGCGCATCAGTTTCCATACTTCCAGAAGATGTGTATAAGAAACACTTCTCACAATGCACCCTGAGTAAGCCCAAAATTAAACTTGTCACTTATGCAAAAGAGAACCTACCAGTTATTGGCTGCTTATCAGCATTAGTGGGCATATCAGCAAATGACAATGTAGTTCCAGCTACTTTTTATGTAGTGACTGCAGGATCTCCCTTGTTAGGGTTAGATTTAATAAGACTGCTGAACCTGAACATTGTAAGCGGAAAAGTAAAGCACATCGACAATGAATGTGCAATCTCACCTGCATCTCTTCATATGACTCAGCATTCCACAAGTATCACCCGTATCTGCTACTCACCTTGGATGTGTGAAAGGATTTATCCACAAAGTGCAAGTTAATTCAACAGTGACACCAGTACGTCAAAAATTGAGAGGCTTACCTCTCAGCATCCGCAAGGAGGTGTCCGCTGAGCTTAATCATCTCCTTACAGCGGGCATAATTGAACCAGTCGATGCTTCAGAATGGGTTAGCCCGTTGGTGGTAGTACGTAAGCGTGATGGACACATTAGACTTTGTGTGGACCTCCGTGAACCCAATAAGAGTGTGATTATGGATTGCTACCCATTACCTCCCATTACATGGATGATTTGTTTACAGAACTTGCAGGTGCTTCATATTACAGTCAAATTAATCTGAGCTCTGCTTACCACCAGCTGCCTCTCCATCCTGACAGTCGTAACCTGACAGCGTTCATAACGCACAAAGGCCTTTTCCGTTTCACTCGGTTTCCGTTTGGACTAGCTTCATTGCCGTCAGCCTTCCGAAAAATTATGCAAACGGTCCTAAAGGAGCTGGAAGGGGTAAAGAATTACTTAGACGACATTATAGTGTATGGTAATTCTCAGGGGGCCCATGATAAGCACCTCCAAGATGTTCGTCAAAGGCTAGACGAGGTTGGCTTGCAGATTAACTTTGATAAAAGCTCTTTCAACCAAGCAAGCATTCCGTTCCTGGGTCATGTCATTTCTAAAAAAGGACTACGTCCCAGCCCAGACCACCTGACTGCCATTTCAGAAGCACCTCAACCTATAGATATGGTACTGTGGTTGAGCCACTGAGGCAGATGCTCAGAGCTGATGCAAAAACGCCACTACAGTGGAGTAAAGAGAGCTTTGACACACTTAAGAGAATGCTGCTGGAGAGCCCTGTTCTTTCTATTTATGATCCTTCCCTTCCAACATTCATTACTACAGATGCCTCAGTGCTGTACTGACACAGCTACATCCTGATGGTGTCGAACGTGTGGTAGCTTTTGCATCCAGGATGCTATCAACGTCTGAGAGGAAATATTCTACTGTGGAGAAGGAGGCGCTTGCGTGTGTTTGGGCGGTAGAAAAGTGGAGAACGTATGTGTGGGGACATCGTTTCACTCTAAGAACTGATCATCAGGCCCTGACCACTCTTCTCTCCACAAAGGGGATGAATAGAGCAGGCATGAGGGTAGCTTGTTGGTCTGCTAGGCCCCTGTAATTCCAGTATGATGTACAGTACCGTCCAGGTAGTAAAAACTGTGTGTCAGATTGTCTGTCCCGTATGCCATTGAGCCACACAGACACCACTGTATCCATTGAACAGGATTTGATTTCTGAAATCGCAGAAATTCTGCCCTTTCTGACTGCGTTGCCACTAGTGGACTTTAAAGCTGAATGTGAGGACTGTCCAGAACTGTCTCAGTTACGTCAGACAATTCAGACAGGTTGGCCTAAACTGCAAAAGTCTGTCTCCAGTGACCTATGTCCATACTTCCCGGTCAGATATGAACTGGCTGTTGAATCTCCATTGATTTTCAGAGGTAATCGTTTGATTGTTCCTATTGCACTGCGGGAACGCCTCATCCACCTGGCGCACGAGGGATATCAGGGGCTGGTTCAAACCAAACAGCGTCTGAGAGAGCTGTATTGGTGGCCGTGAATGGACGATCTTGTTCACACGATCCTGTCCGCATGTGTGACCTGCCAGGCCAGTGATAAATTGGCCAAAACATTTACAGCTCCAATGCAGCCTGTGGAGTTCCCAAAAGGCCCATTTCAACATGTTGCTATTGATATAGTAGGACCTTTTGAAAAGGGAGCTATTGACTAAATTTGCAATAACACTGATTGACTATTTCAGCAAATGGCCAGAAGTTGGTTTTGCTTCATCAGTAACAACAGAGACTGTTCTGAAATTTCTGACCACTATCTTTGCTTGAGAAGGAAACACCTGTACTATCACGACAGACAATGGGCTGCAGTTCACTTCATCTGAATTTGCTGATTTTGTGAAAACACAGGGATTAAAACACATAAAGACCAGTGTTTATCACTCTCAGGCTAACGGGGCCATCGAACGGTTCAACAGGGTGCTTAAAGAGTGTCTTCAAGCAGCTGAAGTGGCTCGTAAGCCCTGGAAAACTGCAGTCCTGACCATGCTGAAGAGCTATCGAGCGACACCTCATGCTACAACGGGTGAGACCCCTTTTCTGCTCTTGAGAGGCCGACCTATGAGGACCCAACCTGAGGATAGCCCTGATCAATTTGCTCAGGTCAGAGCTCGTGTGACACAAAGACAGAACAAAAGTAAACAATTCACCGATCGTAAAAGAGGATCTAAATTTCTTAATATTGCGGTTGGAGATAAGGTGAGAGTGAGAAAGCCTTTTTACGTGAAAAAAGGAGAAGCCCAATTCACTGATCCGTTGTTAGTACAACAACAAACAGGTCCGAGTTCTTTCATCTTAAGTGATGGGAAAAGATGGAATTCAGCATGTCTTTCACTATGTCCAGAAAGAGAGGGAAACTCTACACAGCATGAAATACCTGAAAGAGGCTGTACAATGGAGAACACTGCTTTGAGTTCAGATAGGGGCTCAAGACAGAGATGCCCACCTTTGTGGACTCAAGTGTTGGAGTAATGTGTCTGAAGAGAAAGAAATAAGTCAGACCAAGAAGATATTTAAAGGGTGTAGGCGGACCGCTGCCCTATCTAAAAAAAAAAATTTAATGTACACTGAATCCTGAAATGTTTGATGAATGTTTATGTCTAAAATACTAGAAAAAGTTGTGTCCGCTCAATTGTGCTCTTTCTTGCAAGAAAATGATATCTATGAAAAATTTCAGTCAGAATTCAGGCCACATCATAGCACAGAAACTGCGCTCGTTAAAATTACAAATGATTTACTTCTAGCTTCTGACCAAGGCTGTATCTCAATACTAGTTTTACTTGATCTTAGCGCTGCGTTCGACACTATAGATCACTATAGACACTATATTAGATCGACTACAAAACTACACTGGTGTTCATGGACAGGCATTAAGCTGGTTTAGATCATACTTATCAGACCGCTACCATTTTGTCTGTTTAAATGGGGAAAAATCGAAGATAACGTCAGTAAACTATGGAGTGCTGCAAGGATCTGTGTTAGGCCCTCTGCTATTCTCAATATATATGCTGCCACTTGGTAATATTATAAGAAAACTGATGCTGATGACACTCAAATATATATTTCATCACGACCAGATGAAAACAATAAATTATCTAAATTGACAGAGTGTGTTAAAGATATAAAATACTGGATGACGTGTAATTTTCTGCAATTAAATTCAGATAAAATGGAGGTATTACTTATTGGCCCAAAAAACTGCCCACAAAACCTCTTACAATACAACTTTAATTTAGAAGGATGTCCTGTTACTTTATCCACTACAGTAAAAGACCTGGGTGTTATACTAGATCGCAACTTGTCTTTTGAAAATCATATTTCATATGTTACAAGAACAGCATTTTTCCACCTTAGAAACATTGCTGATTTTAGATACACCGTCTGGTGCACCTGGACATATCATCAGTGATGTAACCTAGGATCACGGGGGGTTTCGGGTCTTTCAACAATCAGACCCCCTCCCCTAGGCGACCCAGCCGGGGTGATCAGGTCCCAGCTTATGTCCAGGTAGCGCTACTACCCTATACGCCATGCCTCTCCTCTCCTGATCCACAGCCACCTTGATGCTACTTCTGCAGCATCAGTGGCCAACTTGATGGCCCTTCGCTGGCTCGCCCCTGTGATGCCAAGCATTTTGTAGGCTCTGCAAAGGGATTGGCCCACAAACCCTCGACATCCCACTTCGACGGGTTGGCATATTGCCCGCCACCCATTGCTCCGGCAACCCTCCACAAGCTGGGAGTACTTTGCCCTCTTTCTTTCATTGGCCTCCTCCATACGGTCCTCCCAAGGCACTGTAAGCTCCAAGAGAATTACCTGCTTGGAGGCCTCTGAGGTGAGCACAATGTCTGGCCTTAATGTTGTTATGGCAACTGCTTCAGGGAACTTCAGCTGCTTGCCCAGATCAACTGACAGCTCCCAGTCGCGCGCCGTTGCCAACAGGCCAGAGGAGGTGCCCCGGGCAGCTGGTGTTGACTTCTCCCCAGCTCTGACAAAAGCTGTGGTCTTCACTGGGCGGAGGCTCTTGCTGTGGCTAATTCCACTGCAGATAGAATCCGCTACGGCTTTTAGGACCTGGTCATGCCGCCAGCGGTAACGCCCTTCACCCAGGGCTTTTGGACAGCAGCTGAGGATGTGTTCCAACGTTCCTCTCCTCTGGCAGAGGGGGCATGCTGGTGTCTCCACCTTTCCCCAGGCGAAGAGGTTGGATGGACTTGGCAACACGTCATAGACCGCCTGGATCAGGAATTTTATCCTGTAGGGTTCAGCCTTCCAAAGCTCAGTCCATGTGACTTTGCGCTCCGCTGTTTGCTCCCATCTTGTCCAGGCGCCCTGTTGCCGCATGCCAGCCATCTGACAAGCTCGCTTCTCCTCAACTCCTGCACGCACCTCCTCCAGGATCAGCAACCTCCTCTCTTTCCCTTCCGCCTTGTCATAGCGAGGAGTTCTTCTGCTGCCCAGGCCAGCTCTCCCCTGTGCCACTGAGCCCACCAACACCTTTTGCCGTAGCCTTGACTCTGCGTCGTCCACTGCCACGGCAGCCCTCCACTTCCGCCCTGTCCTGACCTCAATCCCAGCCTGGGAAACCTTTGGATCACTGGAATCCCTATACTGTAGGACCTCCCTGGACCGCGTCACCATGAACTCCTCGCTCAGGCTGCTCATGGGAAGCTTCAGCTTGTTGTTCTGCCCATATAGAGCGATGCTGCTCAGGCTTCGAGGCAGTCCCAGCCACCTGCGCAGAAACCTGCTGATCCTCATCTCAAAGCCTTCCACCGTTGAAATGGGGACTTCATACACCAGGAGGGGCCAGAGGATCCGAGGGAGAATACCGTGCTGGTAAATCCAGGCCTTGAACTTGCCAGGAAGGCCAGACTTGTCCACCACGGCCAGCCAGGTCTCCAGGTCTTGGTTGGTCGCTTTTGTGGAAGCTGCGTCTCTCAGGCTGCAATTGAACACCTTCCCCAGGCTCTTCACAGGTTCCTCTGTCAGTGATGGTATCTTGGTGGTGCCAAGTGAGAAGTGGAACTTGTCAGTAACCTTCCCTTTCTTCAGCACGAGGGACCTTGACTTAGCCGGCTTGAAGTTCATGCGAGCCCAGGACATCAGCTCCTGAAGACCGTTCAGGATCCACCTGCAGCCTAGGACAGATGTTGTGGTCACTGTCAGGTCATCCATGAAGGCTCGGATGGGTGGCTGTCTAACTCCAGACTTAGAGAGGGGCCCCCTACACTGCATTTCCGCAGATTTCACCAGCATGTTCATGGCGAGTGCAAAAAGGATGACTGAGATGGTACAGCCAGTGATGATCCCCTTCTCAAGCTTGTGCCAGCCTGAGGTTGTTGTTCCGGAGGAGACTCTCAGATGGAAGTTGGCATAGTAGTCCAGGATGAGGTCTCTGAACTTCTTCGGGGTGTGATGCCGGTTCAGTGCCTCTTCGACCAGCTTATGGGGTATGGATCCATAGGCATTTGCGAGGTCCAGCCACAGCACAGCCAGGTCCCCCTTGTTCTCCCTGGCTTCCCTGATAAGCTGAGTGACCACACCCGTATGCTCCAGACATCCAGATACCTCTGGGGTTCCTCCCTTCTGGACTGATGTATCGATATAGGAATTCTTCAGGAGGTAGTCTGTCAGTCGCCTGGAAATGAGGCTGAAAAAGATCTTTCCTTCAACACTCAGCAGTGAGATGGTCCGGAACTGATCGATTTCCTGAGACTTCTCCTCCTTCGGGATCCAAACACCCTCTGCCTGTCTCCACTGGTCTGCTACCTTTCCCCTCCTCCAAATCACCTTCAGGATCTTCCAGAGTCTGTGGAGTAGTCTTGGACAGTTCTTGTAAACCATGTAACTCCACTGGGCCCTGGAGCGGAGTTTGCCCTTGCCTTTCTAACCACCTCCTGGATCTCCTTCCAGCCGGGCTCTTTCCCGTCAAAGTCCAGAGCCGGTGCAGGTGGATTGATCAAGAACCTGCAGGGGCCTAGGTCTTGCTCTCTGTACTCATCACTGTAGGATTGCTTGAGGTGGTGGTCAACCTCAGCTTTGGAGCAGGTGAGTTGGCCGCTGCGCTTCTGTCCTAGCAGCTGTTTCGTAAATCCAAATGGGTTCGCTAGAAAGGCAGCTCTCCTCCTGGACCTCTCCTTCCTCCTCCTCCTATGCCACTCCGCTCTCTTCAAGGTCATCAGCTTTTTGCGGATTATGCTGCGTAGCTCCACAAGCGGTCCCCTCTCCTCTTCGCTTGCAACCTTGAACTGCTGCCTCAAGGTCTTCAGCTCCTGCCTGAGCTGATGGATTTTACTTGCTCTGTTGTTCATGGTATAAGGGGGCTTCGCTGCTCGCTTCTCCTCAAGTCCAAACCTCTCTGCAGCTAGGCTGATGATGATTGTAGTCATCGTTTTGAGGCGTCGATCAGCTCTCCCTTTGGCAGTTGCCTCCAAGATGGTATCTGCGTCTTCATCAAACTGGCGCCACTCCTTCTCCTTGCTAGCTTGGGGCCACTTCACCCGACGATGTTCTGATGTCCTGTGTGCATCAGGTGGTTGCATCACCTGGAGGCTCCGGGCACTGTGGGGTGACTCCGGGCCTGGCTCCTCCTGCGTCTCACCAGGCGTAGTTCCTGTGCGCTGTGACTCTACCTCCTTCTGTATACACTTCATCTTGGCCTGGTGGATCCGCAGGCCATGTCGGTTCTTGCATTTCTTGCCACATATGCATTCCATTGTCGTCGTCGTGTTTTCATTGCCATATGTCGTCGTCCTTTGATCCGTCCTGTGGGATTCTCTTCCGCCCCCCCTCTCGGGAATCCCTAGGGGTATATCTCCTGTAGGTCGATTCGTAGCTTTTGTGGGTTCCTTCTTCTCAGAAGGTGCAGCTTGGGATGCTACCCCTCACTGCCCCGTTGCCGTCTTTGCGGGCTGTCCACTGTCTCTCCAGCTGTCACCAATCTGTACTTGGTGGTCAACCAGACTGTACCTGGTAGTCACTGGTTGTTCCAGAAAAGAAGATTTTAGATACACCGTCTGGTGCACCTGGACATATCATCAGTGATGTAACCTAGGATCACGGGGGGTTTCGGGTCTTTCAACAATCAGACCCCCTCCCCTAGGTGACCCCCTCCCCTAGGCGACCTAGCTCCCCTAGGCTACGTAACATGCTATCTGTTTCTGATGCAGAAAAGTTAGTTCATGCATTCACGACCTCAAGACTAGATTACTGTAATGCTTTATTAGCTGGTTGTCCTACATCCTCATCCGTTTTCACATTTAGCTCCTAAACTCTGGAATGGCCTTCCTGATATTGTTCGAGGCTCAGACTCGCTGTCCCAGTTTAAAACTAGATTAAAGACGCATCTCTTTAGCCAGGCATTCACATAATACTACCTTTTATACTACAGTTTACAGTATACTACAATCAGATTGAATGCATTAATATTATGAACAGCAGCTACGCTGATTATTTCCCATCTGCTTTTCTGTTGTTATCTCGGGACGCTAGTAAATACAGATCGTCAGCTCCAGTTTGTATCCAGCCTCCCATGGAAACTACAGATGCCCCAACACCCGTGCAGAGACGACTCGAAGCCTGTGAAGAGACGACTCGAAGCCTGTGAAGAGACGACTCGACGCCTGTGAAGAGACAACTCGACGCCTGTGAAGAGACGACTCGAAGCCTGTGAAGAGACGACTCGCCGCCTGTGAAGAGACGACTCGAAGCCTGTGAAGAGACGACTCGACGCCTGTGAAGAGACGACTCGACGCCTGTGCAGAGACGACTCGAAGCCTGTGAAGAGACGACTCGACGCCTGTGAAGAGACAACTCGACGCCTGTGAAGAGACGACTCGACACTGGCGATATGTTATGCCCTAAATTAATACATGATTAACTAACTGTATTTTTCTATGTACATTTCTGAAATGCACTTTCTGTAAAGCTGCTTTGAAACAATATGTATTGTGAAAAGCGCTATACAAATAAATTTGAATTGAATTGAATGTTATTCTGTGTTATGTTAAAGGTGCTCTAAGTGATGTCACGCGTTTTTTAGGCCAAAACATTTTTTGTCACATCCAGCAAACATCTCCTCACTATCTGCTAGCTGCCTGTCCCCTGAACACACTGTAAAAAAATGCAGTCTCTGTAGACACCACAGGCTCCACAAACAGCAAGAAAAACAAACTGGGCTCACCCGCACCACGAAAACATAACAAACAGTGTTCCAGCCAATAACCGACAAGAAGTATTTGAGGGTGGGGTTTGGGGGGTTAATGCGCGTGCACATGAAGGTGGTGTGGAGGAGAGAGAAGCATGAAGAGGGAAGTTTGAATTATGGCCGACACACGACCAAAGAGACGACGTTCCGATGAACAAATTGCAAAGAAGAGGGACAAGGATAAGGAACGCGCGAAGTACCGAATTTACATCGGAAAAACCTTCGAAAGGTGGGACAGAAGGGCTTCCAGTCCGACATTCAGTTGCTCTGTTTTTGCTGGACAGGTGGGTAAATATGGGTAATTTTCTTTCTAAATTGACGTTCATGTTTCTAGCAACTAGCGATCAATCTCTATTGTAAATGATCAAGCAAATTCACAGAAGGGCGACAATTTGTGTGAATGATGTTTTCATCCACTGTTTGTTATGAATTTGAATGTTCATTTATAGGCTATTGACAACTTTGACTAAATTTGTTTACGACGCCGCCGTTGTTTATGCTCACTGGGAAACGCAAAGCTAATGTTATCTTGCTATTATTGCGTCCTTGTATGGGAGCTATAGTTATAACCTCAGGTGGCGAAACAATTTTAAAGGGGACATATCATGCTAAATCCACTTTTTTAGCCCTTAAATGCATTTTGTTGTATATTTGGAGTGTTTAGAAGTACAGAAAATATGAAATTATTCTCTTCAGGTGCTTCGTTGATATCTTTATATTCTGTTTTGGCCCTATTTTTCAACCTGTTCCGATTTTTCTGTTATCTATGACGTTTTGTGAACTAATACGTCACAGTATTTGCAGCGGAACTGCCAAATAAGGGCATTGACTTCCGGCCCAACACTTCGAGCAATCCGCCATTTCTATTTCTCACTGCAATTTTGTAGTCCAAGCTAAAGGATGCAGAAGTTACGAGAGGGTAAGTTAAAATGTTCGGTTGTTGGATGTAGTAACCCACACACTTCATTACACCGTCTAATGTAGATGAACTGCCGCGCTTGTGTGTCAGGACGCATATGTTTAACTGAAAGAACGAGCAGAGAGAGAGACCCGGTCGCGCGCGCGCTCACTCTCTCTCTTCAGAGAGGCGAAAGTGTAAACAAGACATCACCGTCTCCAAACTAGACGCTGTCTTGCTCTCTCTCCCTCGCACATATTAATCAAAATAAATCGACACGGTGGTAAAAGGTCGGAAGACCAAAGTTTCATGTGTAAATACAGTAACACACCATTGCGATACATCCATATGAAGACGTTGTTCTGCAGGTTCGTCGTCTTCATTTTCATCTCGCTCCGGCTCCGACATGTAAGGCTGGATGGACAAGTCTTCCGTTGTCGACATTTTGTTAATAACTTGTGAATAAAAAGTTTCTGTGCCGCTAGATAATCGTATCTCTGCTATCAAACTACAAAAATGGCTGAACAGGGTGGAGTTGAACCTCTGCAACCTGTAGAGGGGGCGGGGTATGAAGTGTCTCAGTTGTATTTAAAGAGACCGCACCAAAACGGGTTGATTGAGACGCACGTCAGAAAAGGGGTGGAAAAGGGACCTGTGGAGTTATAATAATGAGGAATTCAGACCCAAGCATTGCAATTCCGCTTTATATAGACTACAAATGTATGATTTATATGTAAAAAGGAACAATTTAAAAGCATGATATGTCTCCTTTAAGATAATGATTCTCTTTTTCTGCATTCTGTTCTAACTTGGCGACATTACACATTGAATGAAGTATCAGTAAAACTTAACTTTGTTTGTAGTGACTACTTTGACTTTCCTTTATGCCGGAAGGGAGGGGAGGAGGGAGGAGATGGGATGAGGAGGAGGGAGGGTCTAGCTAGCCTCCATTTTGTTTGACAACAATTCGAACATCAACAAGAAGTTACGACTCCCGGCATCGCTTAGAGCACCTTTAAAAGGATAAAAGTGTACTAGAATCTTTCATTATGCTCCGTTGAAATGCCTATTTGAAATAGACTGTTGTTTGAATGCATAAGAGGTCATTTGAATATGCTTATTTGAGATAAGTTGTTGTTTGAGTAAATTAGACTTGAATAAGGTGATGATCTTAAAAGAGTAGTAATTCTGTTTGAGTAACGGGGGAGATGTTGTGTTGAGAAGCATACAATATTTGATGTTCAATTCATAGTAATGGCTAACTATAACGCATTAATGTGGAACTGCACCACTAGGGGCTCTAGTGAGGAATTGTCTCATCTAGTGACATCATCTAGTGATGAAGAAAAATAAAGTTGGGTACGTGAGTTGTACACCGCATGGAGTGTGTTCTGTTAAATTGTGAAAACACCACAAAGTAGCTGCACATTACTGTCCTAGAACTGAAAAGGCCAAGTTCAAAGCTCTTAATCTAATTCTATCTATTGAGCAAGTTCTGCAGTTTAGCAACAGTAGACTGTACTTTATGGCAATCACTGATCTAATTTTGGACTTTTTTTTGGGACGAAAGCACACCGCTGTCAAGGAAATAAAAGAACTAAAATCGCACAGCCCTAGTTTCTTGCTGTCGTTGCTATGTCTTCGCCCTCCGCAAAGACGTTGCAAATGTATTGTCCTTTTCAGACACCTGGTAGTACAGCCAATTGTCTCTCGAGTTCTGTGTCATCTGATCGGCCTTTATAGAGACCACCGATCAAACTATATAAAGCTATTATCAGCTGATAACGATCAGCACCCGATCAATCACAGCATCATTCCTTCTGCGTTTGCATCCACTATGCAAACTGGCACACCAGATCCTTCTGTGGTCCCCAGGGAAGATGCTCACTCTGAGAGCAGTGTACATCCCAGGGTACCAAAATGTAGAAGCAGACATCCTGTCGTGACAGGGGCTGAGGCCCGGGGATTGGAGACTTCACCCCAAGGTGGTGAAGCATATATGGAAGGTTTTCGGCCAAGCGGAAGTGGATCTGGGGTTTGGCCTCTGGGGGGGTTATCTTGCAGGGTTAGCCATAGCTGCTTACCATGTCCTTTTGGGTGGTGTATCTGTGGGGAGAGAGATATTCCCTTTGATGACAAGATAACAACGTTTCCTTCATGGCACTTTGAGGTGGAGGCCTGCAATAAAGGAATAGAGTAAATTGTTCCAACCTTTGGGCTATGTTCCAAAGGTGCCAACCAACGTACCGCAGCCTATTGTTTTGCATGCATTCTGTCCTTTCAGAAATCAGGACCAGGAAAAGCAGAACCTTTTTTGTCCTGTTGTGTTTATGTCCACAGAGCTGCCCTGTGGAGGAAATCTTTTCAGTAGTTTGTCTGCTTTGAATCGCCTAAAAAGGGTCTCTCTGCGTCCAAACAGAGCAAGTGGATAGTCGAGGCTATCTCTCTTGCTTATGAAGCTTCGGGTTGGCCGTCACCTTTAGCGGTCAGAGCTCATTCTACCAGGAGTATGGCAGCCTCCAAGGCCTTAATTTCGGGGGTTTCCCTTCAAGGCGGGCTGGTCCTAGATGCTGCTCCAGGTTCACAGGTGCTTATGTCCTAGTTATGCTCTTAGTATTCACACAGACAGGCACTTGTAAGCATGGCATTTGGGCATTATCGTTCCCAAAGCGTCATTGACGCAGCACTAGTTCCCTCGAAAGGGAATGTCTCAGGGCTGTAAACATAGTTCCCTAAGAAGGGAATGAGACGCTGTGTCGCCCTGCCATACTTCCTTCATTCCTGTGATCAACTTGCTTCTGCTAATTGAAGCTAACGCTGGTCATTCCAGATGTGCTATTATGCTTTCCTGGTCGTGACGTCACCCACCCGTGATGTTCCTGTCTCGCCATTGAACTAGTTGACACACATGCTTCAGACGCAATCATGCAGTGGCTTCATTAACGCAGCGTCTCATTCCCTTCTCAAGGAACTATGTTACAGTCATAATCTGAGACATTTTAGAGCACTCTGAAATGCACTTAATGTAGGGGATATTGTTAAGGACAGAGAAAGCTCATTTCAGAGCCGTGAAGCTGCAACGGAAAAGGCCTGGTCACCTTTATATTTTAAATGAGATCAAGGAACCGTAAGACATAGCTGATGCTAAGCCATGCAAATCTTTGAATAGATATAACAGCACTTTATAATTAATTCTGTAACGTTTTGCATCGTCTTTCATGATGTTGTTTTACAAGCTCTTTAACCCTAACCAGAGGCGTCATGCCAATTTAACCCGAGGGTGGAACGTGCCCCCTCAGATTTTTGAGCCAATTGGAATTACATTTGATAACTCACTAACCCTCTGGGGTCGACAAACGACCTCTGAGTCGTTTGCCTCTGAGAGTTCACGTAGTGTAACAGCCAGCCAGCATCACACGCATTACACACATGACCAGTGTTGGCCAATAGTGAGCCTACGTTCTGACGTACAACCCAGAAGCGCTGCGCTGTTACACTACGTGAACTCTCAGAGGCCCACACAGAAGAAAATCAACAGTTTAATAAAGTCGTAATTTTGTTTTTTGCGCACAAAAAGTATTCTCGTTGCTTGATAAACTTAAGGTTGAGCCACTGTAGTCACTTGGACTGTTTTAACGATGTCTTTACCAACTTTTCTGGGATGGCCATGTAATATAGCCATATAATAGGATATGATGGCATTGCAGTAATTATAACAGTGAAAGTTCAAGTAAAGTTTTATCATAAATAATAATATTTTTTTCCACATGAAACACAAAGCAGTTCTGTCTCATGATGTTCCCCTGTGATAATCAGGATGTGCCATCTTCTAACAGATTAGTCTTGGGTAAAGTTGATGTTTTAAAAGTTTTCTATAAAAAAAAACTTTCTATAATTGTGACCACCTCTAACAAGTGTTCTTAGTCTCAAAACCATTTCATTGTGGAGTTAGTTTGTTTCAGACTGCCTGGCATCCCAATTGATAGGTCTCTTATTTAATGGTCCTGGATTGTGTACAGAGTGTGGCTCTCTGCACTGTCAGCACAGTTCTGATCACGTCATCGCTGCCTGATTCGCTCTAAGTTCCGACAATACATTTATATTTAATATGTAGTTATTATGAATAGCACTGAACACTAATTATGCAAAGAAAATACTGGTATATTCATAAATAGCATTAAATGCTTTTTGCACTTAACCTTAAAAAAAGAACCTCTTCATTTATAATTGTATAACTGTTTTCCTCTTCAAATCCTTTCATATAAAATAATTAAATATATGTATTTTCATAGAGTAATACACTGGAGGATAAATTGTCAGCACAAAGTAATGATATGCAAGTTTGAATAGTTTTATTTCATTTGGAAATTTAGTTATTTATATATCAGACAAATAGAACATGACAAATGAACACTATCGCTTTTATCAGCAGCACCACTATATACATTAATATTACATTACAAAATCTATTATAGTAAATTAACAAAATATCCTAAAATGATATGAACTTGCAGTAACATTTAACAATATACCTACCACACAGCTATCTGTCTGATCAACAAACTACTATCAGTAGTTACTGATAACTACTATACTACTATCACAGTAAAGAAGCGTGACAAGTATCCTTCGATGATAGAATATTAGATGCTTTCTGTAGCACATAGCTCACAGCATCGGGATATGAGAGACCTAGACTGTCCAAAGAGTTTTTGGAGAGTAGGGCAATGTCCACATAGTTTGAGGCTATGGCAGTGTCACGGTGTTTACGTTCCAGTAAAGAGTTATCACCGAAAGCTGCTCCAGCAGAGAGACGCTGAAAAGCCCTTTTACCTCTTGTGTCCTGGGACAGATCAACCTTGCCAATTATGATCACATACATTCCAGTGCTGATGTCTCCCTTTCTGTAAATATGTTCCCCTTAAAAAACAAAGAAAAAAAATCAATACACAACAATAGATCTTTAGTAATGTTGTAAAGCTTTAAGCTTGAGGCAAATATCTCTTCCAGTTATAGACAATCAAAGATTTATCAAATGATTACCAGCAGGGAAACATCGGAAGATAATTTTGGTGGAAAGTTCCCTCAGGACAGTTTCTGTGAACTGGGAGAATAACGGATGCCTCTTGAAATGCTGTATGCAGATTCTAAACCAGAAACAAAAAAGTAATAATAGTGACCAAATTCAAAAACATTTTAATGTTATTTAAATGGGAAAATGGCAGATACAATCATAAGCATCGATATATTGTGCACCCCTATTATTTTCTTCTTAATGTCTGTTGGCAATGGTATGCTGTTGATCACCTCAGAAAATAATCTCATCTCTCATTCTGTAAAAAACGAATGTTGCCCAATAAAACTAGTTAGGCCGTGTGGCGTGTGTACACCAAAGCGTTTTTTCCCCCAAAGCTAGCATATTTTTACAATTGTTTTCAATGGGAGCGCCACGTTTTTAAAAAGCCAGCAGCGCGACGAGGCGCTGAACGAATATTTCACGCTGTGCGCTGAGCATTTTATATCCGTCGCAGAGAGTTGAAGAATTTTCAGATTTGGGTAAAATGCAGTGTTCATCACTGTCACTTTTTACCTAGCTGTCCAATCACACTGGTGGAGGGGCGGGACAAATACCACACCGACCAACCACAACATCTTGCGTGTGCAATGTCAACAGACGAAAACAAGAAGCATAAATATAGCTGCAAGCAGCGATACGGGGCCAAGCTCCCGAAGGGGCTGGAAGTGCAATACAGAGCAGGAAGAGCAAACACAGCAGAAATTTAATGTGCATGGAAAATAGCTGTTTCCAAAGTAAAGGTGAGAATGAACTCAAAATGACCAAAAACACTTGTTTCTAATCCTAGAGGAAGATAGATTAAGTACGGCGACACAGAGAAAATACATTTTGAACAATGTTTTTTAAAAGTTATAAGCATTTTTGCAAAAAAACCTCTGGAACACTAGTTGGCACTGTGTTCAAACTTCTCAGGTACCTGTCAATGATCCATAACAAATTCTGTCAAATTGTTAAAAAGAAATCACAATTTATGACGAGATTCAAAATGGCACGTGGTTCATCCGATCCTAGATAAATCAGTATCTACGGATTCAGCACGACGCTAAGATCATGATTTTATGACAAAATGCTGTTCCCACATTTGGCATGTTCTCTTGGATCATGGTTTCGATAAAGTGTACCAATTTTGATTCCGCATTGTTAAGTTTATGATGTCATAAATTTTGAACCAGGATGAATAAAAAAAATTGTTTAGTCATGTCTGTGTGGCTTGGTCCAAAGATCATCTGAGCCAATTTTCGTAAGAATTTGACAAAATTTAAAGGAGGAGTGGCGAGGGTGGAGTCTTAATGTAAGATGTTGAATGTGATCAGCATGATGAGAGGAATCAGGTATACTAGGGTATACTATCATTTTTCCAGAACAAAGGGTTCAAAAGTTAAGTTTTGAATTGGTGGTGGCGCTATAGAGTTGGTAGAGACTCCAAAATGGGCCAATTCACTCATCATTACAATCTCTACAATTGTGCCAATTTAATCATTTTCCCATGTTCAGGTGATAGGGCTGTTATAGACTCCTATTCAGGAAGAAGCATAGCAAGTGAAGCGTCTCAACTGGAAAAATAAATAAATAAATGCTGCGCTGCCTAATCGCTCTCAAGCACGCACCGCTAGGTATTTTCAGGTGGCTAAAAACGCTTTGGTGGACCGGGTGGCCTTAGGCTTGTTTACCTTGACACAATCTCCATTTTCAAAGAGATGGGGATGCCTTGGAACAAAACCTCTGCGCATGTCCCTCTAGTGCGGTTCCACCGATAATTGTAGAACTGCGTCACCCGATTTTGTAATGCAGATGGGATTCTCTCAAGCATCATGTACCCCTGAATAGTCTGGAACAGATAACAAGGTCATTCTGAAATAAATCATAACTAGAGGAAAAATTTACTTGCAATTTATCAAACACTTTACAATGTCATACACACTATATTTGAGACTGTTGTTCTTCAAGATGTAATGTTCACAATTACCTGCAGTTTTTCCTCAAAGGCTTCCTGCCGTGTTCTCTTGTTTGTTTGTGTAGCGATGAGAAGTCCAATTTTATAAACCACTTGAATTTTAGACAGAATCATTAGCATAACCAATGCCATCACTTCTCCCAAGTTTGTTGCCTTTATATCACCATATCCTGTTGTTGTGTAAATTTGTAATAACCAGTACGTCGCATATCTATACATTTCAGTGAAGTCATAGATCTCTGCAAAGGAGAGAAAAAAAATAATTAGCCCTGCTGAAAAATCCAACATAAACCAGCATGAATTCCATGTTGGTCCAGCTGGTTTGAGCTGGTATTGTGCTGGTCTAGCTGGTGGACCATGGTGATGGGAAGTCCGATCCTTTTCAGTAAACTGGTTCTTTCGGACCGTTCATTTCAATGAAGCGATTCAATAAAACAATTCAACAGTTTATGTAATCACGCAATGATATCACATATATGCAGTGATATTACATATATGCAATGCTATTATTAAAGCACCCAGGGTCTTTCCTGAATTTAAAATATTTTGGCACCCGCCATTTGACCCGCCGACTGCTTTAAAACGCTCCTGTGACTGTTTGTGTACGTGCTCTGTGAAGAGTGCCAAAGGTTTCTATTCACAACGTGTTGCAGCAGCGTTGAGCTTTGTAGCCAATCACAGACATATTTGTTGAATGTGTGAACGCAATGGCCAATCAGATGTGTTTGTTAGTCAGAATCCGCTCCACACCACTGAGTTTGTTCAGCATGAGTTCTGTATAACCAACAACGTATAAACACAATGTCAATAAAAGATGTAAACAGCTTGATTGATTATAACGGGAGTTTTTTGCAGAAGTGCAGCTTTGTGTGCCTCGCATTGTAATTTACAGCTTCAGTGATTATAATGGCAGCGATCTTTGCTCTCTGTCGGTATATAATATACAGACTGCTAACTACACATTGCATTTACACATCTGGATTGTATTTAAATGCGCGATTCAAACCGAATGACAGTGATAACCTTAGCAATGGGCGGAACAAAACAAACTGATACTGTACGTCAAATGATCTACTTTGTTGTTCATTTTATAACTAACTTTTCAAATCAAATCTTTTTTACACACAAATTTACAGATTTTTAAATGTAAAATAGTTAAAAGCACTTTGTTTTATGATCTGTCCTGACAGTGATTATTTTTTCCTCACCTGTTTCGGCAATCCATGACATTACTCCATGACTTTCAACAAATGAAATGCAAAGCACTGCCGCACAGTGGACAAAGAGGATTGAGTGTACAAAGTACTTGATCATCCTAATGGTCAGAACACTGAAAACACAAAAAACGAGGAAAAATACAAATGGACATTGTTTTGCAAATAAAAAAACGTACAATAATACAATATATATTTTAAAAACATAAGATTGGTCACACATTTTATCAGGTGTCTTTAACTACTATGCACTTACATAAAAAAAATAATTATATTTAGGTGCAATGTACTTATTGTGTTGATGTTTTGTGAAACACTTGTGCTGCTATTGAGGTGGGATATGAGTTGGATTAGGGATAGGTTTGGTGGTATGGTTAGGTTTAAGGGTGAGTTAAGGAAGGTCAACAGTGTAATTACAGATGTAATTACAAAAATTAATTAAAATTAATTAGAGTTTTTTTTTTTTTAAATATCAGTACAATGTAAAAACATGTCTGTACTAGTTTGTTTAAATGTTAGTACATAGTAGTTAAAGTTGGACCAATGGATTTTAGGGACATGCAAGGAATATTAAATGTAAATCATGTTAATGGACAAGTATCACTAAAAGACATACTTGGATGTTACTGATTGTTCTTCTTTCCACATAAACACTAATAGTGAAATAATGCGTGGCAAGTGACCAATCCGGACATAAATAATCATAGGCAGAAAATTGTCTGGATCCTTTTCCATTAGGTGTATAACTAGAAGGCCATATGGAAATGAACAGATCATATCAAAGATATATCCGAATTTGCTTGTCATGTAATTACGGGACGTTGATTTGTAATCTGAAATATCTGTTCCACCATCATCATAATAAGAAAAGTGAAACTTCAGGAAGACCTGGAAAAAAAGGTGGGAAGAATTAAGTTTATTAAGGTCTACATCCTTAGCTATAATGTAGTTTTTTTGTTCTGTTTGGGGAATAATCTTGAGTTAAATCTGTGATAATCTTTGTCTTACCTCACATATCTGAATGAACTCAACAATCTTTGTGAGCAATAACAAATACCAGTTCACATCAAACACAGCGGGCTGAGAGAGAGAGAGAGAGAGAGCAGAGGAAAGCCATTTTACATTTAGGTTTTGTGCTAGTACTTATTAACTAAGAGAATCCTTTAGAGTAAGGGATTCTGTAACAGACAGCCTAACTGTCTTACATAATGTACTTGAAATAAACCCAAATTCAAAAAAGCTTGAAGAGTTTTGAATAAGGTTTCTTCTTTTAGTTTAAAGGGTTAGATCACCCAAAAATTCTGTCATTAATTACTCACATTTATGTCGTTCCAATCCCACAAGACTTTGGTTTATCTTCGGAACACAAATAAAGATTTTTCTGATGAAATCTGAGATGTTTTCAAATTATTAATCTCCATGAGAGCACCACGGCGCATGTCTGTTGTGTTTACACAAAAGGAGGCGTTGTTGTGTAAACACGCGTTGGAGATTAATATTTTGTAAATAAAGTTTTTTTTTGTGCAAACAACGCACCCGTCACTTCATAAAATTGAGGTTAAGCCACTGGAGTCACATGGATTACTTTAAGTTGCATTGGCTATCAATAATGGGACAGAAAGCTATCAGATTTCATCAAAAATATTTTAATTTGTGTTCAGAGGATAAACAAAAGTCTTACGGGTTTGGAGCGACACGAGGGTGAGAAATTAGTGATGGAATTTTCATTTTTGGGTGGACTAACCCTTTTAAGTCTATAGGATTTATTTCACCAGTTTCAGCCACCATCAATGAACCATTAAAGCTCAAGTAGGAATGATTTTGATTGGCTGTCGATGTTTATATCATTCATCAGCTGGGAAAAAAAAAAATTCTGAATGTGATTCCAATGATATTGTTCCTGTTTTGTCACCGTTATAAAGCTTAAAAATCACTAGCTGAGTCCACTCCACAACACAACTATGTTCATAGTTTCTGTCATTCCAACAATCATTCTGTCAGTTCCGCCCAACCTTCCTGAAGCAAAACATATTCGCATTCAGGCAAGAAAGCTGTTTTGCTTACAAATAAACATGAATTTTAAGGCCCAGGTAACATTGAGAACGAATAAACTTTGTTCATTTACATATACTGCCGAAATTAAAAACACAAAGCGGGTTGAAAAACATCAAAGTTACACTTTGTCACATTTTAAAAAGTATGAATTTCATTGCATTGCCTCTAACTAAGAGAACTGTTAAATTGCACAAAAGATACACACCATGAATGTTATTGCCCAGAAAAGAATTGTGATCAGCAGACAGGATGTGTACTGAAAGACCACTCGAAAACTGTTCTCAGGAGCAATGGTTTTGTTGTGTACTTCTCTTATGTTGATGAAAATCTTCAGGAAAAACCGGATGAGCATTGATGAGATTGATGTGCACAGTCTAATGGCCAAAGGACGTGAACGGAGTTTAGCTCTGTGCTCTTTCTCAGCCATGTTATCCCTATAGAATTTTGCACCTGTAAGAGACAAAAACAAGAGAGTCAAGAGAAAGGTGGGAGATGAATAATAATTGTAGGTGTGTTAACAGCACACTGTATAATTTTTGGCTATGATTTTGCCATCTGAGACCAATTTCAGGAATCGTAAATACTTCTTTTATCTTCAAGTCACCATGAAAAGTGTATATATTTTTTTTTTTACATAATGTTGTAGTTTTTTTTTAAATTATAAATTATTTATCTGCGCACAAAATAATCATATGTCCTCGTAATCTTAAATAGAATACATTAACCTCCCCTTGAAACAGCATCTGTTCTCTTCATCACGTATGTCCCGGCAGAGGGTAGGACTAAATATCCTCCACAACTGACTGCAAACTGGCATTCAGATCTGACTCAATTTAGTTAGAAATGGCCAACTTAATAAAATCCAATTAATTCCCGAGGACAAAATTCAGTCTCGCCATATATTTCTTTTTTTCTCATTCCAGAAGCCGTTTCACTTGGATATACATCACAATAGGGAAGAAAATTCTATCTCAACTTCTGTTTCATGCCGACTTCAAATAACGCAGCAATTAATAACGTAGTGTGTTTGTTTAAGAGACAGACAGAGCCAGATAAACTATATGGACAATTTGGCACGTGCCTGCATACCCTTTGCAGAACCTGCAAGATGTTTATCCTTAAAAAGAAAAAAAGAAGAGGGATCCTAACACAATGCAAAATTTCTTTTTTAAAGGAATACTCCACCGTTTTTTGAAATAGGGCTTATTCACCTTCTTTCCTACATTTAGATAGGTGGGCAAATGCATTTTTGTCTCAGTGCATGCATTGTTTTAGTTTGACAGGGTCGGCGCTAGCTTAGCTTAGCATAATGAATGGAATCCTTTGTTGCCAGCTAGCATGTCCTGAGTAAAAGTGATATATAAAAAAAAAAAAACCACCTAATTACTTCTTGTGGCCTGCGTATTCACAACAAGTACAAATAGCGATGCAAATTAACACTAGGCGATTTCCTATGCAGATATTGACTTGGGACTATATTAGGGGGAAGCACAGGCGAAGCACTGCTACTTGGGCGCAGAGATATCACGCCCAAGTAGCAGTGCTTCGCCTGTGCTTCCCCCTAATATAGTCCTTAATATATAAGTCAATATCTGCCTAGGAAATCGCCTAGTGTTAATCTGCATCACTATTTGTACTTGTTGTGAATACGCAGGCCACAAGAAGTAATTAGGTGTTTTTTTTATTTTTTATATCACTTTTACTCAGGACATGCTAGCTGGCAACAAAGGATTCCATTCATTATGCTAAGCTAAGCTAGCGCCGACCCTGTCAAACTAAAACAATGCATGCACTGAGACAAAAATGCATTTGCCCACCTATCTAAATGTAGGAAAGAAAGTGAATAAGCCCTATTTCAAAAAACGGTGGAGTGTTCCTTTAATACTGGAATGTTACAGAAAAAGTCATTGCTCAACACCGGGTGCTTCTTGGTCTTTGTAAATAGTATTCTGCACTGATTAGAACAAAGATATCGACTTCCTTCTTGTGTTTACTCAGATATTTTTACAATGGTACCAT
Source organism: Vimba vimba (assembly GCA_022828995.1). Classification (NCBI taxonomy): domain Eukaryota; kingdom Metazoa; phylum Chordata; class Actinopteri; order Cypriniformes; family Leuciscidae; genus Vimba; species Vimba vimba. Next base: position 35,621,154 of record CM040829.1, on the reverse strand, counting down.
ACAACCCATTCTCACTCCCAAGGCACTCTCAAGTTCCTTCAGAGTCACAATTAAGACGCTAAAGTAGGGGTGTGCCATATCATACCGTCCACGATCATGTCATATCGCGATATCACTGATATAGCGACGCAATGACGTATGGCGCATTATGTTCCCTAGCACGCACAACAAGAACACCCGTCAGAGCGCGATAGCAGCAAGTCAGCCTCCAATGACAATTTAGTACCTAAAAAGGAGCTACTTCAATAGTATTTTAATAATTCCCGCAGGTCTACTACTTATAATGCGGGAAATTCCCCCACAAACATTGATTCACTTTAGCATGTACATTGTATGAGTAGCCTAAATGAATCCACACAGATTATAAAATCAAATCAATAATTTTAAATTATTTTTAATTTTAATTTTAACTTTCTCCAAGACGCAATTTTACCAACCGCGTGAGTGTTCAGCAGTGCTGCGTCTTCTCTCTCTCGCTCTCAAAATGGGTTGCACATGTCAATCGTCGATACCACACGCTTGTATTTAGCAGTCAGGACATGACGGAATTGTCTTTTGTCACTTGCAGTTGCATCGTAACTAAAGTTTATCATTTTCACTTCTTTTTAAGTCTTATCAGTTTAAACATTTGCGATTTTAAAATATTCAGTACTCTCACGCGCTCTCCGAGAGATGTTTACTCTGCGTGCATATGTACAGTAAAGCCGTCTCACAAAAAGCTCGCGAGTAACAAAAGTTCTTTTTTTGCGGATTATATCGCTTTAACGGGGGAAAAAAACACGCAAAATTGTGTAAATTCCAGTCATGGTTAGTATATTCGTAAACAGTCGGTTATGTCTGAAATAAGCATAAAACGCGCGTGACAGTGTGACAGACAGTATAATGAAAACAGTAATGGATCCGGGCACTAGCTCTAAAAGTGACAGCAGCCATATGTGTCTGTCATTAATGTTGTTGTCAAAACAACAAAAGATAGCTTTAATTGTAAGGAATCAGAATTAATAGCCTATGTATTTAATTTAGTCAGGACTCAGGACTAGTGTTATTTTACATTTGATTACCTTATTCAGTTTCTGTAGTATTTCTGAATACTAGTGTTAGACCTACCCAAAAACTTTTCTCTTTATTTGTATTTTTATTATTTTGTATATATTTTTTGCTACTTTTTTCAATTTAATTCAAAGATTGAAATCAAGCTTCCTTGTGTTGTGTAAACTCTTAAAAACAAAATTACCCAATTGTAAAAACGCAATGAGTGAGCAAACATTTAGGTGAGATAAATGTAATAAAAAAAAATTGTCTACATTTTTTTTCTATATCGGCATAAATATAATTATCGCAAATATTCTTGAAATATCGTGATATAATTTTGAGGCTATATCGCCCACCCCTACGCTAAAGGCATCCCTAGGCGTCACGGTTTCAACAAACTCCATTGCTTTCAATGAGTATACTTTGGCATCATACATGAGAATGTTATCGCCATGATGAAATTATATATTGGGATATAATTTTGCCAAAAAATTAATGGGTTGTGATTCTCAATTTAATCAGCCAGCATAATTTTATTTACATTTAGTTTTTATTTACACAAGTTTGAACATGTAGTTTGAACAGTTTGAACAAGATGTGCCCACACTGAGAAAACGCTCCGGTTACGACTGTAACCTCGGTTCCCTGAAGAGGGAACGAGCGTTGCGTCGAGTTTGACGCTATGGGAACGCTTTGCGTGATGACGTCTTGAAGCACATGTAAAATCAGTCCAATGGTGTAGCGGGACGTCAGAGGCGGGTGACGTCACGTACCAGGAAGCTATAAAAGCCGGCCTGAAGCAGGAAACAACAGCTTAGTAAAGTCTGAAGTCGTGCTGACAGGCATGAAGGAGATATGGCAAGGTGACGCAACGCTCGTTCCCTCTTCAGGGAACCGAGGTTACAGTCGTAACCGGAGCGTTCCCTTTCAAGGGAACTCGCGTTGCGTCGAGTTTGACGCTATGGGAACGTCTATACCAACGCCTCCATAGCTACAAATGTCTGTCCTGTGTGAAATCATGAAGAGCAGCACTAGGATGACAAAACATGAGACCCTGGAGCAGAGTCTAGATCCAGAGAGTAGAACCTGACGAAAGTGTGCGGTGAGGACCAGCCTGCCGCATCACAGACATCCTGTAGAGAAACTCCTGAAATAAGGGCCTTAGAGGCCGCCATACTCCTTGTAGAGTGCGACCGGACAGCCAAAGGAGAAGGCTGTCCAGCCGCCTCATAAGCAAGTGAGATAGTCTCAACCACCCACTGCTCATCCTTTGCTTAGACACTGGACCTCCCTTGTTAGGGGAGCAAATGTCACTTTTACGCCACAGGGCAGCTCTGTGGACATACGCGTCTAACGCCCAAACAGGGCAAGCAAATTATTAGCCTCCTGGTCCGATTTCGAAAGGGAGGAGGACCTCCAAGTGCCACGAGGGAAACGAGATACCAAAGGGGTCTTTCCCCACAGACATTCCACCCAAAGGAATGTGGTAAGCACCTATGGCCGCCACATAAACCTTTAAGGTGGACGGGGTCAGACCAGCAGTGAACCGGTCCTGCAGGAACTCCAGAACTGTACCAATTGGGCAGTTGACTGGATCCAACCGACGGTCACTACACAAAGAGGTGAATACTCTCCAGTTCAGGGCATAAAGTTTCCTCGTGGAGGGAGCTCTGGACTGTAGAATGGTCTCAACAACCTCAGTTGAGAGACCTGACTCTATGAGCTGGGCCCCCTCAGAGGCCAAGCCCACAGGTTCCACAGTTCTGGGCGGGGGTGAAATATCGAGCCCTCCGCCTGGGACAGAAGGTCCCTCCTGACGGGTAGCTCCAGAGGAGGCCCGTCGAGGAGCGACACAAGATCGGGAAACCCGGTCCCTGCGAACTCTCTCCAGAACTCCCGGGAGCAGAGCAACTGGGGAAAAAGCGTACAGACGTAGCCTCGGCCACGTCTGCACCATAGCATCCAGTCCAAAGGAGCTGGATGCGTGAGGGAGAACCAAAGTGGACAGTGAGACGTCTCTCGAGACGCAAACAGACCCACTTATAATTCCATATCAGCTCCACCACCTCGGGGGTGGAGCCACCATTCCCCGGGCCTCGGCCCCTGTCTCGACAGAGTGTCTGCTCCTATATTCTGGACCCCGGGGATGTAGGCTGCCTTGAGTGACAGCAACTTCCCCTGGGACCACAAGAGGATATGGCGTGCCAGCGCAAACCCCCTTGATATAGGCGACTACCGACGTGTTGTCCGTATGTACTACACATGGTGTCCCCTGAGACCTGTGATAAAGCTCCTCAGAGCCCGGAAGACAGCTAACATCTCTAGGCGATTGATATGCCAGGAACGATGATGGTCTTCCCACAGACCTTGAGATGAGCGACCCTCAGGATCGCTCCCCAACCCGTGAGGGAAGCATCCGTCGTTAGCAGTTTGCGACGACAAGGAGCTCCCCGCACTGGGCCCTGGGACAGGAACCAAGGTTTCTTCCACATAACCAAGGCACGTAGGCATCACCGCGTGACCTTGATTGTGCGAAATGGGTTGCCCCTCGGGGAAAAACCCTCTGGTCCTGAGCCACCACTGCAGGGGCCTCATGGGCAGCAGTCCAAAAGGTATCCCGTTGGAAGCTGCTGCCATGAGACCCAACAGTCTCTGGAACTGTTTGACAGTGAGTAGCTGGCCTAGCTTTACACTTCTCACAGCTGCCAGGATCGAAGTGTGGCGATGACAGGCGCGCCTGCATCGACACTGAATCCCAAACCACGCCTAAAAAGTGGTCCTCTGGAGTGGAGAAAGCACACTCTTCTTGGCGTTCAGCCGTAACCCCAACTCTTTCATATGGGCGAGAACAACATCTCGATGTTGAACCGCCATCTAATGCGACTGAGCTAAAATCAACCCATCGTCGATGTAGTTCGTGATGCGAATACCCCGGAGGCGCAGAGGCGCCAGAGCTGCATCCACGCATTTGGTGAAAGTGCGGGGTGATAAAGCCAGGCCGAATGGAAGAACTCGATATTGGTATGCTTTGCCCCCGAAAGCAAACCTCAGGAACTTCCAATGTCACGGACGGAAGGAAATATGCGTCCTTGAGGTCTATCGTGACAGACCAGTCCTCGGACTAATCTGTAGCACGATTGTCTCAATGTTAACATTTTGAACTTGAGCTGCATGACAACTCGAAGACCTAAAATGGGACGCAATCCCCCGTCCTACTTTGGAACTATGAAGTACCGGCTGTAAAACCCGGTTTCCCTGTTGGAGGGAGGTACATATTCTATGGCCCCTTTCTCTAACAGAGTGTTTACTTCCTGTTCCATAACCAGAACCTGCTGGGGGCCCACCATTGTGGGCAGGACCCCCATAAACCGCGGTGGGCTTACTAGAATTGTATCTAATACCCTTTTCCCACGGTCTGCAGGACCCAACGAGAAACATTTGACAGTAGCTTCCACGCTGTCAAAGATTCTACTAGAGGTACCAGTCTCTCGAGACTGGTTTCTGGATTTTGTTGCTGTTGAGTAGTCGGTTCGTCGCCCTGTAACGGCGCACCGGCAGGGAACGACCAAACAGACTGCTCTAGCACCCTCCTCAGAGGGGGCGGGCATCCCGAGGCCACTACGTTTCCGGGTGGACCTTGAGATATGTGCTCGCCGGAGACCGCTGCGCCCTGTAACACCGGAGGCGGCAGGGTTGGCAGAACGGTCCCCTGAGGGCACCGAAGAGAGACGGCACCGTATTTTTCTCCTGCTGTTGAGCAGTCGGTTCGTCGCCCTGTAACGGCGCACCGGCAGGGAACGACCAAACAGACTGCTCTAGCACCCTCCTCAGAGGGGGCGGGCATCCCGAGGCCACTACGTTTCCGGGTGGACCTTGAGATATGTGCTCGCCGGAGACCGCTGCGCCCTGTAACGCCGGAGGCGGCAGGGTTGGCAGAACGGTCCCCTGAGGGCACCGAAGAGAGACGGGCACCGTGAAAAGAGGTGTTAACCGCTCTGCTTCGGGGGGACTACCCTCATTTGTCCTGAGCCCTCAGACATCAGGACTTTTTCCCAGCAGCCTTCTTGGCGGTAATAACGGTCCGCAGATCCGTTTTACCCCTCGAAGACTGCTGGGTTTGAGAGCGCCCTCCGTGTCCCCGAGATTTTTGTGGGGGAGCACGGGAGGAAACGCTCTGTTTCTGAGTGGCGCGGTGCTCAGCGCTCTTTTTAGAGGAGTGAGGCTGCTCCCGCTCAGCAGCCTCATAGAAAGAACGGCGGGGGAGAAGTTTTTGAAGTGCAGCTGCCTGTTTTGAAGCTTCTTGTGACTTCGCTACAGCACTATTAACTGCGTCTCCAAATAACCCTTGCGTGGATACTGGTGCATCTAAAAGAACATGTTTTTCTTTGTCCTTTATGTCACTTAAATTAAGCCACAGATGCCTCTCAGTGGCCACCAGGGCTGCCATAGAGCGGCCGATGGATTTAGCCGTCTCCTTGGTGGCCCTGAGAGACCGTATCAGCACTAATACCCCCGCCCACCTCAAAATCACCCAATAACTCAGCCTGGTAAGCCTGCATTATGGAAATTGTATGTAAACACGCTGCAGCTTGACCGGCGGCGGCATAAGCTTATGAACCAGGGAAGGAGTAACTTTACTGGCTTGGATGGAAGTGCAGGAGCCTACAGAGAAGATGCCGTTGCTGGAGAGAGATAGCTCGCGAGCGTCTCTTCCACCTTCGGCATCTCCCCATAACCATGCTCTTTATAATTGTGAATGGATGAATAGTGTGATGTTTGTGCAGTATACACTCGATATGACACTGGTTTCGCCCACGATCTCGACACCTCGGTGTGGAGATCGGGGAAAAACGGCAGGCTCCTGCGCTGGGGCTGCGCACGAGATGGCAGGAAGCGTTCGTCGAGCTTAATTTTCGAACGAACGTCCTGCCTATCTTCTGGCCACTCAATAGACAGTTTTTTTCTTTTTACTCTTTTATTTTTCTTTTATTTATTTCTTTATTTTTTTCTTTATATTTATTATTATTTTTTTTCAAACGCATGAGACTGAGGTGGCGAATCCTCAGACTCAGCTACAATACTCACAACATCCAACTCCTCAGAGCTGGATAGTTGCAGTACTGGTACCTCTATCGGGGGGGAAGAAACCGCAGCGCGTGCTTCCACACCCTGATAAGAGGCACTGGATCTATCAGACGGATGCTGAGATAAGGCAGAGCCCGTCTCAACATCCACTGATAAATCCATCTGTGAACCCCAGGTCTGAGATCGACGCCGTGCCTCGGCAGCGGCGGGACCCGAGCCCTGGGGAGCGTGGTCGGGATTGAACCGAGCCAAGCGGGATCGGAGCGTACGCAATGGAAGCGCACAGCAATGCACACAGTCACCACCCTCGAGTGCTGACTGGGCGTGCTCCTCTCCCAAACAAACAACACAAAGAGTGTGTGTGTCACCTCCCGTTAAATAACGCGGGCAGGGATGGACACACACTCTAAACTGCTGCTCGCTCGCCATACTGAATATATATATATATGATATAGACAGACAACACCAAATATACAGACAGATTTCACACAGAGCGCAACTGAAGACTCAGAAAGCTGTTGTTTCCTGCTTCAGGCCGGCTTTTATAGCTTCCTGGTACGTGACGTCACCCGCCTCTGACGTCCCGCTACACCATTGGACTGATTTTACATGTGCTTCAAGACGTCATCACGCAAAGCGTTCCCATAGCGTCAAACTCGACGCAACGCGAGTTCCCTTGAAAGGGAACTGACACGATACACTTAACACAATAAAAAAAAGACAGTTACTCACACAAACACACACATATTAGCATATTTTATCGTCTTTCAAGTGATTCTTCTGCTCCTTTTGTTTGTTTTATATATTGGTACATTTTTAGAGACTCTATGATAAATTGCCAAATTGCCATTACAGAATTGCCAAAATTTTTCTAGTCCTTCAGGTTTCCAAGAAAAATTCCCTGATATTTTAAAGTTTTCCATGATAAAATGGAAGTCCCCCCCCGCATATCAAGAACATAGTATTAAATTGTTTACCGTATTAACTAAATACACTAGTTTTTATGTTGGCATATTTTCCTTATCTGCAAAAACGAGTACACAAACAACTTGGCAAGCCAGTTGTTTGTAAGGCTCTATTTCATTCTTATTTCACATGTATAAGAGTTTTATTGTTGGTTGAGGTTATCTACGACAAATGATCCTAAAAATGAGATGTAAAGAAATGTTGGTGGTTTAAAAGCCATGTATTGTGTTCCTGTGGCCAGTTGCATAAACTGCTTAGACTAGTTCTCTTACGAGAGGTTCTCTCGTATTGCGTAAGGAACTTACGCTACGGGAAAAGAAATCTTTTCTCGAGATACTGAAGCCAAAAAATTATCCTTAATTTTTCATATTTTGTCAACGCAGTGCAGCAGGCGGCACAGCAGAGCTAGAGCGGGCAATACTGCGTGCTCATTGGCTGCCGCGCGGCAACTGCTTAAGCCTACCAGTGAGCCCCGCGTGACGTCACGCCCAATCAGGGCGCACGCGCCCTTGCGCGTCACAGCCCGCCAGAAGGGGCGGCGTCAGAGCGTATATAAACAGGGCTCGGAGGCTTAACTCTCTGATTTCTGTCTCTTCAGCGAAGCTCTTCGCATCGCTGCACTCTGAGAGAAGCCGTCGCCGTCGAAACCAGCAAGGAGCCAGCCTAGGACAGCCTGAGGAAGCCGGTCGAATCTTCGCCGCCTTCAGCCTGCCGTGCCAGCTCAGCTATCCGGCGATATATCCTTTCTCGCTTGCCTTGTGTGTGTTTTTCTTGCAGCACTCACTAAAAGAGCAAGGCGTTTGTTTCAAAATGCCTCGAGTTTCATGCGGTTCATGCCGCTCTCCGCTCAGCGACAGAGACCGCCACGTGATCTGCGCTCTCTGCCTGGGGCGTGACCATGCAGCCGTTGCCTTGTCTACGGGCGGCTGCGAATTCTGCAAGGAACTGCCGATGTCGACCCTGCGGGCTCGACTCGCCTTGTTCAATGCAGACAACTCCAACTGTCTCCGGGCCGCGTAAGAAGAAACGCCGCTCGCAGAGACCACCGGAGCCGGAGATTCGAGTCAGGCCCTCGCCGGAGCACTTCCCGCGAGCCTCGCTCTCTCCCTCGCCTCCCCCGCTTCCCGACGCGCAGCCGCCGGCTAAGGCCCGCGATGCCGTCGCCTCTGAGAATGAAGCGGAAGTGGACGCGCTTCTGGACAGCTGCTCTCTTCTGGCGTCAGACAGCGAAGAGTGGTCCGGTTCACTCCGCTCCGCCTCGTCTTCCAGAGTGTCTGGCAGGACCCATACCGGTGTGGACGCCGAGCTTCTCCGCCTCCTCACGACGGCAGTCGAGCGCTTAGGCCTCGAGTGGTCCCCGCCTGCGGTGCCTCCACCGAACAGGCTCGATGGATGCTTCCTGCCCAACCGCCGCCAGTCTACAGCGTCCAGGCCAGCGCCTTTTCTGCCCGAGCTCCACGAGGAACTCTCCAAAGCGTGGAACGCTCCGGTTTCGGCCAGGCTCCGCTCTTCAGCTTCAGCTGCTCTCTCCCAGGTGGACAGAGCCGCGGAGAAGGGATACAACAACATCCCTCCGGTCGAACAGGCGGTCGCAGCGCACCTTTGCCCCCCATCCGCGAGATGGCGCTCAAAGTCTGCCCTCCCGTCCAAGGCCTGCAGGACTACTTCGGCGTTCGTCCACCGCGCCTTCTCGGCTAACGGACAGGCCGCTTTAGCCCTGCACACGATGGCGGTCCTTCAGGTCCTTCAGGCCGACCTCCTCCGCCAGCTGGACGAAAAGGGCCCCGACCAGACCACCTTGACCGACCTACGAAGCGCGACAGATCTCTCTCTCCGCGCTACCAAGGTAGCTGCACAAGCTATCGGTCGCTCAATGGCCTCGCTCACCGTCACAGAGCGCCACCTGTGGCTGACGCTAGCCGATATGGGAGAATCAGAGCGGTCCGTCTTCCTCAACGCCCCGCTCTCCCCCACCGGCCTCTTCGGACCAGCAGTGAGTGGCCTCGTGGACCGGTTTACGGAGGTGCAGAAGGCATCACAGGCTATGAGCCTCTTCCTGCCTCGCCGCTCGAGCTCCGCTGCAGGCCGCTCTAGCACAGAGCCTCCTGCACGCAGCTCTGCCCAGCGCTCTTCCCGCCCTCCGACCACACAGCAGCGCCAGCGCGGCCGCCCTAGGTCCCGCTCAACCAGCCAGCGCAGGCCGCCGCCCCCGCGAGGGCCTCGGCCTCGAGTCTCGCTGAAGCCCGAGCCTGCGAAGTCCTCCTAGCACTCGTCGGGAGGAAAAGACGGCCGGGTCCCGCTGCGGCCGGACCGCCGTCAAAACTCATCTGTCTTCCTCTGCCAGTCCCCTTAAGAAAGGCTACTGCAGTAGTGTTTTCAGCAGCCAACGAGCCAGTCTGTCGACTCACTCGCCTGCACTCAAACGCCGTTTTTACGGCGACCCAGATAAATCACAAGATGAGCATAATATCTGGCCATTCGGCTCAGGCCGACAGTGTTATGAGTGTAGTGAATATGCCCACAACCCAGTGTTCATTTCTACACACAAGCACAAATCCCCCTGTGTACCCTACAGAGCACACTCGCATAAAGCGCGCTCTTGCCGCTCGAGCGATAAGTGTAGGAAATGTGCCCGCTCACGAGTGCTCACAATTACACACTGCTCGCTCTGTCTCACACATTCAGGGTTCAAATATCGCCACCGCCACCGGCCGTGTTTTAATAAAGAGTCCTGTGCCCGCTCCCCCGCGTTCACACTCTGCTGTAAACACTCACGCGCGCTCTCCCAGCGCAGTTCGGCCGGTCACTGCTATCAGCGAGTTCCCGTCTCGCAGCACTGTCTCAGCACGCAGTGCGCGCCCGCCACTGCAGATTCCTCGTCCCGCGCTATGCGACGGACGGAACTCAGAGGCCATTCGACCCCTAGCTATGAGTGCGAATGCATGGAAGGCTATTCCGGGTGTGTCGACATGGGTGCTGGACACGGTAATACAGGGCTATTCGCTACAGTTCAGTCGTCGGCCTCCGCGCTCTCTAGCCCGGACCGAAACGAAAGTGAACGCAGAAGTGGCCCATCTGCTGCATGCAGAGATAGCGAAGCTGCTGCGAAAAAAGGCGATAGAGAGAGTTCCTCCTTCTCTTACCGAGGCGGGCTTTTACAGCCGTTATTTCCTCGTGCCCAAGAAGGACGGCGGGCTCAGGCCCATATTAGATCTGAGACATTTGAACAGAGCCCTCATGAGACGGCCGTTCAAAATGCTTACGACCAGGCAGATCCTCGCGCTAATTCGCCCGGGGGACTGGTTTATATCTCTCGATCTGAAGGACGCGTATTTTCAAATCCAGATTATACCCCGTCACAGGCCATTCTTGAGATTTGCCTTCGACGGCCAGGTGTATCAATATACCGTTCTGCCGTTCGGCCTGTCCATAGCACCCCGCACATTTACGAAGTGCATGGACTCAGCTCTCGCTCCCCTGAGAAAACAGGGCATGCGAATCCTGAACTATCTGGACGATTGGCTCATTCTAGCGCAGTCAAAAGAGGAACTCATCTCTCACAAGATAGCGCTTCTCAGTCATCTGGAAAGCCTGGGGCTTTCGGTGAACTGGGACAAGAGCTCACTTATCCCCAGTCAGTTTATTTCCTTCCTGGGAATAGAACTGGACTCGGTGGCGATGACTGCCAGGCTGTCAGAACAGCGCGCGCGCTGTGTTCGACACCTCGCCGCATCCGTCCAAAAGAGCAGATACCTCCCTCTGAAACGCTTCCAAAGGCTGTTAGGCCATATGGCATCAGCCGCAGCGGTCCTACGGCTGGGTTTACTTCGTATGCGCCCGCTACAATGCTGGCTGAAATCGAAAGTACCCCGCGGAGCGTGGGTTTCGGGCAGCGTTCGAATCAGCGTGACTCGGGGCTGTGTCTCAGCCCTGCAGCCCTGGCTAGCGCCCGAATGGTACCGTCAGGGAGTGACAATGGGAGCCATCTCACACCGCAAAGTGGTCTTGACAGACGCGTCCAACATGAGTTGGGGAGCGCTTTACGAGGGCAGACCAATCTGCGGCCCCTGGTCGGGCCCGGAGCGGAACCTCCATATAAACTGTCTGGAGATGTTAGCGGTCGAGAAAGCTTTGAAGCATTTTCTCCCATACTTGCGGGGACACCACGTGTTAGTTCGCTCAGACAACATGTCAGTGGTGTCCTACGTGAACCGCCAGGGCGGACTCAGATCCAGAGCCCTGCGCGCTCTAACAGAACGCCTTTTGGTCTGGGCTCAGGGCTCGCTGCGCTCGCTGAGAGCCGCGCACGTGCCCGGGCACCTGAACGACGGCCCGGACAAACTGTCCAGGGACAATGTTCCCCCAGGGGAATGGGCGTTACACAGCCAGACGATACAGACGTTGTGGCTCCGCTTCGGCGAAGCGAAATTGGACCTTTTTGCCACAAGCGAGAACGCTCAGTGCAAAAGGTTCTTTTCGAAGAGCGAGGACGCGCTGGCCCAGGCCTGGCCCAGTGTCCCGTTGTACGCTTTCCCCCCGATCTCTATGCTGCCTCAGGTATTAGCGAAGATCAGGGAAACGCGCTGCGCAGTGCTCCTCATAGCCCCGCACTGGGAGAACCAACCCTGGTTCCCGGAGCTGGTGAACATGTCAGACACAGCCCCGTGGCCGATTCCGGTGAGGAGAGACCTTCTCTCTCAAGCCCGAGGATCAATTCTGCATCCCCATCCAGAGCACTGGTCTCTGCATGCGTGGGTAATCAACGAGTATTCGTTGATCTGCCAGAAGGGGTAGTTAACACGATCTCGCAGTCCAGAGCCCCCTCGACGAGGCGGCTCTATGCGTCTAAATGGTCAGTGTTTAATAAATGGTGTACAGGGAAGAGTTTGAACTCTCAGTCCTGTGAGGTTCCACAGGTTCTGAACTTCCTCCAAGAGCTCTTGGGCAGGTCCCCCTCCACGCTCAAGGTGTATGTTGCGGCGATTGCTGCGTTCGCCAACTCGGCGCGCGGCCGCGCACTTGGAAGAAACGAACTCGTTACCCGTTTCCTGCGAGGCGCCAGGAGGCTGAACCCTCCGCGCCCGCCTTCGGTTCCGATATGGGATCTGTCTTTGGTCCTGGAGGCCCTTAAAGCTTTTCCCTTCGAGCCGCTAGACTCTGTGAGTCTCAAATACCTCACTTTCAAAACCGTTTTTCTGCTGGCCCTCGCCTCAGTAAAACGCGTGGGTGACTTACATGCGCTATCAGTTAGCGCGTCGTGTCTCGAGTTTGGACCTAACGACTCGTTAGTCATTCTCAAACCCAGACATGGCTATGTCCCTAAAGTGTTGGGTACTCCTTTCAGAGCACAGGTTATTTCCCTCTCAGCCCTGCCGCCGGCAGCCAACGAGGTCGATAATAATCTCCTTTGCCCTGTCAGGGCGTTAAGGCTTTATATTACGCACTCTGCAGCCTTCAGGCTCTCAGAGCAGCTCTTTGTTTCGTTTGGTGGGCGCACCAAGGGTCTCGCCGCCTCGAAACAGACGTTATCCAGATGGATAGTGGATGCTATCGCTACAGCATATGCGTCCAAAGACCTGCAGTGCCCTCTGGGCATACGGGCTCATTCCACCAGAGGCGTTGCCTCATCGTGGGCATGGTCCAGTGGGATTTCCATTCATGACATTTGTACGGCAGCGGGCTGGGCCTCCCCGTCTACATTTGTTAGGTTTTATAACCTGGAAGTTCCCGCCCTGCAGGCTAAACTTCTTGCAGTCTAAAATCATGTTCATGCACTGCTCTTCGCAGGCTGGATATTAGATTTGACTCTCCTGGTCGAGCCGCATTTTCAGGGAAAGCTCTTATACACAGACCGGCTGTGCCGCTCTGTTTCTCCCTATGGGTGCTTATGTACATGTGTTGGCCCGCATTGCTGGCCACCTCTCTCCCCACTCTTCACTCCCCGGGTCCCCTCCCCCTGGAGTTGTGTGTGGATGCATGGCGCGCACGGCGTTGACAAAGGGTTCCCGTAGCGTAAGTTCCTTACGCAATACGAGAGAACCTCTCGTAAGAGAACGATACTTGGTTACTCACGTAACCTCGGTTCTCTCTAGAGAGGGAACGAGTATTGCGTTCCCTGCCGTGCTTGCGCCCCGAGCTCATGTCGCTTCATTCGACAGAAACCAGAGAGTTAAGCCTCCGAGCCCTGTGGCTGTGACGCGCGAGGGCGCGCGCGCCCTGATTGGGCGTGACGTCACGCGGGGCTCACTGGTAGGCTTAAGCAGTTGCCGCGCGGCAGCCAATGAGCACGCAGTATTGCCCGCTCTAGCTCTGCTGTGCCGCCTGCTGCACTGCGTTGACAAAATATGAAAAATTAAGGATAATTTTTTGGCTTCAGTATCTCGAGAAAAGATGACTTTTCTCGTAGCGTAAGTTCCTTACGCAATACTCGTTCCCTCTCTAGAGAGAACGTCTCGGTTACGTATGTAACCCTCGTTCCCTGAGTAGGGAACGGAGACGTTACGTCGGATGACGACGAATGGGGTTTCGCTTAGAAATCCTATCACCTTCGAGTATTAAAAAACGAGCCAATGGCAAAGAAATGCCATGGGTCTGCGGAATTTGCATAGCGTAACTCCGCCCCGCCCTGGGGGTATAAAGGAAGTCGCTGGCAACATGCAGATATGTCTTCGCTGAGGAGCCGAGACTGAACTCAGGCGTTCCAGCGGTACAGCGGAAGTGGCAGGGAGACGTAACGTCTCCGTTCCCTACTCAGGGAACGAGGGTTACATACGTAACCGAGACGTTCCCTTTCGTTGTCACTCCGAGTTACGTCGGATGACGACGAATGGGGTTCCCAGTGTAATCACGCCACCTCTCGACTGTCTTCCAGTGCCCTGCGTAAGTCTGATCTCCCTGTCGCAAGACTGGTACGGACGAAGGAGTCCTACTTAACACAGGAATACCAAGGTACACTGGGAAGCATATCCAGTGGAAATATGCAATCATGCCCTGCCTGAAGGGGGGGTCTTAAGAATACACATATGACCCGAAGGAACTGCATATGGAGAAACACTGGGGTGTCCAGCCGCAGGTGGAATATTTCAACCCCAGGGGTGGCAAGGTGGCTTGCCAAGGGAAAGACACATGCTCAGAGAGGCTTACAGTGGAAATACACATGTGGGGGTCGCCCGGAGGGGAACCATGCACATGGAGGCACCTAGCCAAGCGCGAAAGCTGCCGGAGGCATAACTCTGGCGTTGGCGTCAGCAGTGCTGGAGGAACTCAGGGCTTATGAGGCTCACCTGAGGAAAATATCGCACGTATCCCGTCCGTGGAGAGGAATGGCGAGCAAGCGAAGACACCTGAGCAGAATCTAGTACCGGCTGGTTGAAGCGAGTACATGAGAAGAAACTGGCTCTACTCGGAGATTATAGAATCTCGCGAATGTGTTGGGTGTCGCCCAGCCTGCAGCTCTGCAGATGTCTGTTAGCGAGGCGCCATGCGCTAGAGCCCACGAGGATGCCACACTACGAGTGGAGTGGGCTGTCACACCAAGGGGGCATGGTCGACCTTGCTGCTGGTATGCCAAAGCAATGGCGTCCACTATCCAGTGAGACAACCTTTGCTTGGAGAGAGCCTTTCCCTTCAGCTTCCCACCATAACAGACAAAGAGCTGATCTGAGGTCCTGAAACACTGCGTTCTGTCTACATAGGCGCGGAGAGCGCGTACTGGACAGAGCAGTGCCAAGGCTGGGTCTGCCTCCTCCAGGGGCAGCGCTTGCAGGTTCACCACCTGATCTCGAAAGGGAGTGGTGGGAACCTTGGGCACGTATCCAGGCCGGGGTCTCAGGATCACGTGAGAGTTAGCCGGCCCGAATTCCAGGCACGCTTCGTCAACCGAAAATGCCTGCAGGTCCCCTACCCTCTTGATGGAGGCCAATGCAACCAGGAGCGCTGTCTTCATTGACAGGAACTTAAGCTCCACTGATTGCAGAGGCTCAAAGGGAGCACTCTGCAGGGCAGTTAGAACCACTGAGAGGTCCCAAGAGGGAACGAGAGGAGGACGAGGAGGATTTAGTCTCCTCGCTCCTCTCAGGAACCTGATGATCAGGTCGTGCTTCCCCAGAGATTTACCATCGACTGCTTCGTGATGTGCGGCGATAGCGGCAACATACACTTTCAGGGTGGAGGGAGACAGCCTTCGCTCCAACCCTTCTTGCAGGAAGGAAAGCACGACACTGATCGGGCATTTCGTGGGTTCTAGATTTTTAGAAGAACACCAGTTGACGAAGAGGTTCCACTTCAACGCATAGGCATGTCTCGTGGACGATGCTCTAGCGGAAGTGATGGTAGCCACCACCGCTGGTGGTAGGGTACTCAAACCTGCCTCGTCCCGTCCAGGAGCCACACGTGGAGGTTCCAAAGATCGGGACGAGGGTGCCAAAGGGTGCCCCGTCCCTGAGAAAGGAGGTCCTTCCTCAGAGGGATAGGCCAGGGAGGTGCTGTCGCGAGGAGTACTAGTTCGGAGAACCAGGTCCGGTTGTGCCAATACGGGGCAACCAAAATGACCTGCTCCTCGTCCTCCCTGATCTTGCGCAGGGTCTGCGCAAGAAGGCTCACTGGGGGAAACGCATACTTGCGTAGGCCCCGCGGCCAGCTGTGCGCCAGTGCATCCGTGCCGAGCGTGCCCTCGGTCAGGGAATAATACAGGTCGCAATGGGACGAGTCGTGGGAGGCAAACAGGTCTACCTGTGCGTCCCCGAACTGATCCCAAATCAGCTGGACCGTCTGGGGATGGAGTCGCCATTCTCCAGCGAGAGACCGAACTCGAGACAGCTCGTCGGCCGCCTGGTTCAGGTGTCCCGGGATATAAATGGCTCGAAGCGACCTCAGATGCTTCTGACTCCATAAAAGGAGGTGGCGGGCGAGTTGTGACATACGGCGGGAGCGCAGACCACCTTGATGGTTGATGTACGCTACTGTCGCGGTATTGTCTGATCGGACTAATACGTGCTGACCCCTGAGCAACGCAAGGAAGCGGTGCAGGGCGAGACGTACAGCCAGCAACTCGAGGCAATTGACATGCAGGAGGCGCTGGGGTCCTGTCCAGGAGCCCGCGGCAGCATGACCATTGCACATGGCGCCCCAGCCCGTGGTAGAGGCATCTGTGGAGACAACAACATGCCGGGAAGCTCGTTCCAGGGGCACTCCGGCCCGTAGAAAACTGAGGTTCGACCACGGGGTGAAGGTCTGACGGCAGGTCGGAGTCACCGGTACTCGGAACGTGCCGTGTCGCCATGCCCACCTCGGGACTCGATCGCGAAGCCACAGCTGAAGCGGTCTCATATGAAGCAGTCCAAGCGGCGTTACTGCGGCTGCGGACGCCATATGCCCCAGGAGCCTCTGAAATGATTTCAGTGGAACCGCACTCTTGCCCTCGAATTGACGAAGACAAGTCAGCAGTGAGTGCACGCGCTCGCTCGTGAGCTGCGCGTACATGGCGATCGAGTCGATCTCCATACCGAGAAAAGAGATCCTCTGCACTGGGCAAAGTTTGCTCTTTTCCCAGTTGACCCGAAGGCCCAGACGAGCTAGGTGCTGAAGCACTAGGTCCCTGTGTTCGCAAACCTGATCTCGAGAGTGCGCTAGGATCAGCCAGTCGTCGAGATAGTTCAGGATGCGAACCCCGTGTTCGCGTAGGGGAACAAGGGCTGCCTCGACGACCTTCGTAAAGACGCGAGGAGACAGGGCTAGCCCGAAAGGGAGAACCGCGTACTGGTATGCCCGCCCCTCGAAAGCAAACCGAAGAAACGGTCTGTGTCGAGGAAGAATGGAGACATGAAAGTAGGCGTCCTTCAGGTCGATCGCTGCAAACCAATCCTGTGGCCGCACACACTCGAAAATGCGTTTGGCCGTGAGCATCTTGAACGGCAGCCTGTGAAGGGAGCGGTTCAGGACGCGCAGGTCCAGGATTGGTCGTAACCCACCGGTTTTCTTCGGTACAATGAAGTAGGGGCTGTAGAAGCCGGACCTCATTTCGGCTGGAGGGACAATCTCGATCGCACCCTTCGCCAGTAGGGTGTCGACCTCCGCTCTCATGACAGGGGCATTGCCACCGACCATAGTGAAGCGGACTCCGCTGTAGCGGGGAGGAGATCGCGCGAACTGAATCGCGTAGCCGAGCCTGATGGTTCTCGCGACCCAGCGGGACAGTCTGGGAAGCTCTAACCAGGCTTCCAGAAAGTGCACCAGCGGGGTCATACGAACCACAGACGTACCGTCGGGGGTGCAGCGAAGCGGAATGACCGGCCCAGGCTGGGGTGGCATAGCGGCCCTGTGCGGGGGCACGGTCATTAGCCGCGTCCTGCCAGAGGAGGCCAGGGGAGGACCAGCGTCCCACGGGGGCGTGCTCTGGCAGGGGTCTGGCGACAGAGGGGGATGAGAGGAGCGTGGCCCGTGGGCGGCGCGTGCTGTCATCCGCGCACTCTGAGTGCTCAGAGATGGGGGAGTGAGTTCTTTCTTTAACCATTTTAGGGTGCTGCCCGTCGTGGGACGAGCAGCGGGAATGGGAAAACCAAGGATTCTCCCCCGGCCCTCCACCGGGGGAAGGAGCGGCCCTGCTACCGGCTCCTGAAAAGAACTCAAAGCCATCTCTGAGCAGCCCGTCTCAGGAGCGCCGCTTGGCCTGGCGTTTAGCGGGGCGCGGGGCGGGAGAGGGCTGTGGCGCCTTCCTGCGGCTTCCTCCACGACGCGGCCCGGGAGCAGAGGACTGCTGGGGCCGATCGGGAGGGGCGGGAGCCGCAGGAGGGCGCCCTCGGCGGCGAGCGGGCTGAGGCACCTGTGCCGGCGACTGGGCTGCCGAAGCAGCGGGTCGCCGGGGCAGGACGTGTTTTAGAGCCTCAGTCTGCTTCTGGGCAGTCGAGAACTGCTGAGCAAAGTCCTCGACTGCTCCGCCGAACAGGCCAGCCTGGGATATGGGGGTGTCGAGGAACCGGGTCCGCTCGGCCTCCCGCATATCAGCCAGGTTGAGCCATAGGTGTCGCTCCTGGACCACCGAAGTGGCCATCACCTGACCCAGCGAGCGTGCGGTCACCTTCGTCGCTCGGAGAGCAAGGTCGGTGGCGGCACGCAACTCATCAAAGAGTGCTGGGTCAGACCTCCCCTCGTGCATATCACGCAACATCCGGGCCTGGTAGACCTGCAGAGTCGCCATGGCATGCAGTGAGGAAGCCGCCAACCCCGCGGCTCTATAGGTCTTCGCCACGAGGGTGGAGGAGAACCTACAGGCTTTGGAGGGGTGCTTTGGGTCGCCACGGGAAGAAGCACTCTGAGGACACAGTTGCATCGCAACAGAGCGTTCAACCCGGGGAACCCCAGTGTACCCTTTAGCGGCTGCCTGATCGAGGGGAGGCAAGGCGGAGAAGGTCGCCGAGCGATCACGGGAAGACAAGGGTGCCTTCCAGGACCTCGTGACCTCCTCATGCACGTCCGGGAAGAAAGGCATTGAGGTTGGCTGCCGACGAGGATCAGCAGCCGCACCCAAAAACCAATCGTCCAGCCGCGAGCGAGTCGGTCCAGGTGGCGGGGACCACTCAAGACCGATCGCCGCGGCTGCCCGGGAAAGCATGGCCGTCATCTCGGGATCAGACTGGGACAATGCTGGCACACCCGAGGGTGGCAGCACAGCCGAGCCCTCACTTCCCGAGGACTCCTGCCCACCTTGTGATGCAGCGATCGACATCACATCTTCCTCTGGAGCGCCACATGAAACTCGCGGCAAGTCAGAGGACTGTACGGCGGTTTCCACGTGGACGCTCGCGGGTTGCACGGAGGTAGAGGGCGGTGTGGAGCGTGGAATAGTCGGCGCTTTGTTCCACACCGTAACCCTCAGATCACCCTGGCCGCCAGCCGAAGTACCAGCCCTCTGGGAGCTCGTAGATCGGGGTGCGGATGAGGGGACTCTCACATAAAGGTCATTGAGTCTCGATCGTAACCGTGCGATGGGCATGTTCCCGCAATGGGAACATGACTCATCCACAAACGCTGCCCTGGCGTGCTCGACACCCAGACACACAAGACAGCGATTGTGCCCATCAGAGTCAGATATAAGTAGACCGCAACCAGAAGTGCACGGGCGAGGCATCTTTAAAAAGACGTGCCGCGTGCAATGCTCTTTTGTGAAAGGAGATTTCTCCGCAGAGTGTTGAAGCGACCAGGGAGAGAACACACAAACTCTGGCAAACCACTGCACAGATAAGCAGGGAATGTGCACTCGCTGGAACTCGCTGTCACACCAACACCTGGAGAGAGGCTCGTCTCGAAGAGATAAAGAGAATACTCAGGATTTGGCTGTGGAGTGAAGTACATCAACTTGGCTCCGAAGCGAAAACATATCTGCATGTTGCCAGCGACTTCCTTTATACCCCCAGGGCGGGGCGGAGTTACGCTATGCAAATTCCGCAGACCCATGGCATTTCTTTGCCATTGGCTCGTTTTTTAATACTCGAAGGTGATAGGATTTCTAAGCGAAACCCCATTCGTCGTCATCCGACGTAACTCGGAGTGACAACGAAAGGGAACCGAGGTTACGTGAGTAACCAAGTATCGTTTTACAAGTTAGACATCTAATTTTTTTTCAAGGTTTTTTTTTTTTTTTTTTAAGTCAGTTACATAAAAAGGTAGACTGGTCTATTTTGAATCTGAAAAGTAAGACTGATTAGCCATAAGTTAACGAATTGCTAGTAGTTCTTAAAGGGATAGTTCACCCAAAAATGAAAATTCTGTCATCATTTACTCTCCCTCAAGTTGTTCCAAACCTGTATGACTTTCTTTCTTCTGCTGAACACAAAAGAAGATATTTTGAAGAAAGTCGGTAACCAAACGACTGATGGACCCCATTGACTTCCATAGTAGGAAAAAAAAATACTATGGATGTCAATGGGGACCAGCAACTGTTTAATTACCAACCTTCTTTAAAATATCTTCTTTTGTGTTTAGCAGAAGAAAGGAAATCATACAGGTTTGGAACAACTTGAGGGAGAGTAAATGATGACAGAATTTTCATTTTTGGGTGAACTATCCCTTTAAGACAGTCTTAACTTAGCAGCTATGTTTATGCAACTGGCTCATCTTACATGAATTAAATGCAATAGATAAACTTTAAAAAGGATTTCAAACAACTTACATCCAGCTCGAGAGAAAGTCTCTGCTGTAGAGTCAGGCTTTGTTAATGTTCTTCTCTGATGCTTTTCTTTGTGTAACGGTTCTTTTATTGTGCCAGCTGTCCTTTGCAAATGCTTGTAAATCCTAGGATAATGCTTTAAAATCTCATCAAGGCTTTTCTTCGAAAACACATACAGCTCACAGTTTGTTGCAGCCCTGAAAAACAAATGGGCAAATTTTACTGTAATGCTACACATACAGCAAATTGGAAAAGTTTTTCATTATATTTCTAGTTTATGTCCATTGTCCGTTTAGCATTTCCTTAAGGCTAGTGTCTGACTAGCCAATTTTCAGTTGTAGGCTTCATTTGTAGGATTCTTTGAGAGAATCAATAAGAGTCTGTGCACACAGCCACACTTCTCAGCGGAAAGCTTTAACAGCCCCAGCTACCCAACTTCTTCATTAAGTTTGAAGACATAAAAATGTCTTTGTTATCTTAAGATAAATAACAAATAAGCTTTTGTTTATTTGTGTTAACTAACATCAGCTATATTACCTCTAATGAATAATAGAAAATCATATACTGATAATTTACAACAATGCCAAGGTCTCTGGAGGGGTTTGTTAAGTGATATTTATGTTCCACGTGGTCGAGTGAGCAGTCCGATGGCGGTGACATTTTCCACTGGTTGTGCTGGATAACAATCCATTTCGAAAGCCTTGAACACGAAGCTCTGTGGGATGCTGATCTCCTGAAGCACCAAAAGGGTCATCAAATCTGGGATACGCAGATGAGGGCTTGAAGTAGGTGCAGAAGGTCCTTAACAATCTGGAACATGCAGACGAAGTTACCTTAAAGTGAAGGTTTGCTCTCTTGAGCTTAACCTTATTGCAAATGTCTCTGTATGCCTTTTGCGTCTCTGGGCTAGAGATTCAGACTAGTCAATCCGCTTTTGTCTCTCTGGCATGGGGACTCGAAACGTGCTGCAGTTGTTACTGTCTCGCTCAACAAAGACTCTGAATGCAGTGTTTGTTAATGTCTCTTTCCTCACAGACTGGAGGTTCAGAGCATGGAACCTGTTTCTGCCTCACCTTTACAGGACTAAGACCCAGAACGGTGTTGTATCTGTTGTTGTCTCACCTTAACAGGCCAGAGACTCAGAACAAGGAGTGTCTGTTGCAAAGGTACCTTTATCCCTTTCTGATGAGTACGAGATTGCAATTTGGCGCTTCTCCATTCGAGTGCTGTGATTGGTTGCTGGCATCAGAGGGGAGACACACCCTTCTTTCCCCTGTGGAACTCATTGGCATAAAGCACACAGTTAAGGCCCGGGTATACTTAATTTTCCGTCTTCTGCTCCATCTTGCGCACAGTTGAGCATGCAAGCCTTTCAAAGTATAGTCCTATGTCCATGCGTGTGGAAAGATGTGTTCGGCATGTACACTATAAACCAGGGGTGGGCAAACTTTTTGGCTCAAGGGCCACACTGGGTTTTAAAATTTGACAGAGGGCCGGCCCAGTAGCAGATTATGAAACACGATCTCATTAAAGTGCGTATCTATACCACGAATTTTATTTCTCGTGCCATTTATACGCCAAAAATATTTTTTTTTGCGTGCATATGCTGCGCACTGTAAACCCTTTGGTTAGGATTAGGGGTGCGGAGTGCGTGCCTATTACACGCCATTAAAGGGATAGTTCGCCCAAAAATGAAAATTCTGTCATCATTTACTCACCCTCAAGTTGTTTCAAACCTGTATGAATTTCTTTTTTCTGCTGAACACAAAAGAAGATATTTTGAAAAATGTCAGTAACCAAACAGTTGATGGACCCCATTGACTTCCATAGTAGGAAAAAAAATACTATGGAAGTCAATGGAGTCCATCAACTGTTTGGTTTACCCGAGATTTTTCAAAATATCTTCTTTTGTGTTCAGCAGAAAAAAGAAATTCATACAGGTTTGAAACAACTTGAGGGTGAGTAAATGATGACCGAATTTTCATTTTTGGGCGAACTATCCCTTTAAGTGCGTATCATATGCACGCGAAAACTGCGTTTCATAAGAACTACAAATACAATTCGTGGTATTCGCACTTTCATGAGATCGGGCTGGGCAAACACATTTACGCTGTGGCAACGTCTGCGCGAAATTCAACAACTGAGAGACGACATTCTGACAATACATTTTTTTTATGCTAGATATCCCCCATTTAGCATGTTATGTTTTGAGGTTAATTTTTAAAAAACGAAAATTTGGAAAAAAACGAAATAAACGAATATACAAATTTATTTTAAGTATAATAAAATAAAACATAAAAAGCAAATGCAGATCAGAACAAAAACCGGGTTCTGTACATGGCAGACGTCAGGGGAGCGTAGTCGAAAGCCGGGCGATAAAGGTTTTGTAAACGGAATCAGTCAGGAGGATACATCCACAAATCCAGAGTAGCAAAACTAAATAGCAGAAAAATCAAAGGAAAAACTAAACGTGTGCAAGCGGTTACCAAACATTTTTTTCTCTGTGAGTTTTCAAAAAAAGGAAAAAACATTAACGTGCACCAAGTCTATGCGCTTAAGTTGCTGTCTGTTTGGTTTCCATGGTGACGCGTCTAGCTTGTTACGTGACACACCGCAGCCACAACAGCGCTGAATGAATGATGATCTGCTTTTATGTCATTTTTCCTTTTTTACATTTGTTAGCTATGGCATGAAATATCTGATATTCCGATTGTCAAATATATGCAACGCAATTTATATATAACGCAAAGTATTGCAAGAAAAAGGCAAAATTAATGCGATCTTAAGACAATTTTTTAAGTACTCGACGGGCCGGATTAAACAGCCTAACGGTATAAGGGTATACCCTATAACCTAAGGGTATGTGGCCCGCGGGCCGTAGTTTGCCCACCCCTGCTATAAACCCATCTCATTATCCAGACATACCAACATACTCAATATACTACTAACTAACTAATTAACTAACTAACATGAAATAAATAAAAGCAATATTAACCTTGCTGTGGCAGGTCTTGGTTCTCCTAACAGCAAACTTCTCTCACCAAAACAATGTCCAGGTTTTAGTTTGAAAAGAACGGCTGATTCATCATTTGATAAAACCCCCACTTCTCCCTTTTGGATGAAATACATCTAAAAAAAAACAAAAACAAAGTGCAATTTTTAAACATAATAATAAGCATGCTCTGTTACACTTTCAGGCTCATATTATGGAGTCAAAATTTTTTATATAAAATGAAAGTTTTCAGATGCACATGTTTCCAGTGCTCTTGATCTTAGTGAGTTCAGCTTGACACTATGAACATAACAGCAATCAGAGGTCAATGTCTCATGTTTCCATTAACTTTTCATAATGCTTGCAAGAAATTCATTCAAAATGACCTACTGCAAAATTTCGTATGACATTAAACATTAGGGGAAAAGATCATAATTTTACATGTATATTTAAACATAGAAATCAAAGTTTTGTGGTTCTATAGATCCACAGTACCTAACTATCTGTTTGCATTTATGCCCTTCATAAATAGTAATAATATTAATGATAATTACCTCTGATCCAATGTCATCTTGCCTATATATGACGTCACCGGTTCTGTACAGGCATTGTGACATACTACTGGCTAATAAGCGAATGAAGCATCCATCAGATTCTAATTGCTCCAGAGACTCCTTTGTTAAGATCTTCTCAAACAATGGCCCCTGTAAACAACGCCTTGTAAGTCAGAGTGTTTTAGCCTATTAAAATAATCAGCCAATTCAACATGTATTTAATTCTAAACCAAAAGTAAAAATAGCAACACATGCACAAGATCGAGCAAATGAAGTTGTCAATCATGTTATTACATAGAGTTTCCCTGCTTTGTCGATTGCCACATTAGACAGATGACATCTCTCAGACGCGTTTGTTGACTTCCTCTGGATTTTTTGACCGAACAGCTAGGAAAAGAGATGATGCATTTACAGAATGAATGTGGCATTCTACAGTCATTGTTATATTAGTAATAGCCAAGAACATATTTTACCATTGCTATAAAATCAGCATAAAGAACTGTTGAAATATCACTGACTAGTGAAGAGGGCAAATACTCAGACAGTTTATCCTGATCAAATCCTTTAGTGTACGCCCATCGGAATGTGTAAAATCCAATTACTTTGTCATATAAAGCCCCGGTTATTTTGTGGCTCTTTAAAAAAGGAGGGAAAGTGATTTAATACAAAACACATATTACACTAACATTCCGAGACATCATTTGGAAGAATTTCATTAGACTACAAGGAATTACATTGATCAAAAGTCACTCCAAAGACATTTATAATATAACAAATAACTATTTCCATTTTATATAAATACTGTATTCAAAATCTCTGTTCATCAAAGAATCCCGTGCAGCGTGGATGTGTTTCTGTTTAGCCATTTTTATACTGAAATACAACTCGAAAATGAACAGTGATTTGCTAGAAATGCACATGGCATAAACTCTGCACATGGCACTACTGTATCCAGACTTCATTTTCATCTTCATTTTCTTCCAGCACAATCATTTTCATCATTGCTAATAATAAGGAATGTTTCTTAGTGACCAAAAAAGCACATTAGAAGCATCTCTGAAAGATTATACAACACATATTGTTCTAAATAGATTGGATCAATGATTGCTGAAAAAAAGGCTTTGCCATTACAGCTAAATAAAAAAACAGAAAAAGACTTTCAAACAGTACTTTATAATAACAGTAATTTACAATATTACTGTTTTTGATTGTATTTTAATTAAACGATACATTAGTTATCAACAAAAGGAAATTCTTTTATCCATATTTCATTTTTTTTTGTATCTTTAATAAACAGACTCTGGGTGAAATTAAATACCTTCAAGAACAATTTCATGCTGTCAGTTTTCTCTGTATAAGCAGCTCTCATAGCATCTGTGTTCGCCAGCATAGCAGTTACAGTGCCTGACAAGCAGCCACAAAACAGTGCCGCAGCAATCATGAGGAAAATCATCAGAACTTTCTGAAAATGTAGTTTATGCACAAAGTAAAGTCAGTAGCTGGAGATGCATAAAGAAAGCAAGTCTCTATACATGAATATGACAAAGAAACATTGTGTGAAATACAAAAAAATGGGCTTTGATCTCAAATCTGACAGTTTACTTTTAGCATTATAACTAAATCTCAGTTTATCTCAATCTAATATATGGCAGAACATTACAAAACCTGGTTCTATTTCTTCTCAAAATGTAAGAGAAAAAATAGCAAAACAAAGCTTATGATTGTTTTTAACCACATCTCCTTCCAATTATCATTACATAAGAAAGAAAGAAAGAAAGAAAGAAAGAAAGAAAGAAAGAAAGAAAGAAAGAAAGAAAGAAAGAATGTATTTGTACGGATGAAAGGATGTATTTTTCTTAAAAAAAATATATAAATGTGTTTCTTTTTAAAGCAAAATTATTATTATTAACAGGGTATCTGCACAATTTTTAAAGTCAAATTTAAGGCTTTTTAAGACCTTTTTAAGACCTGAAGAAATCAAAATTAATACCGTACATTAGGGGTACGCAATATTGACAAAAATATATCTCGATATTTTCAAAGTTTTGTTGATAATAATTAGATGATATTTTACTGATTGTGTTTTTGTACTGGTACCATGGCTGGTTTAGGCCTGTTGTTGACAGCAGACCCACGAAGATATTCATATTTTTTATATTCTATGCAGTGGTCAGTTCACAGTAGTGACCGAAATTAAAATTTTTATTAAGGGGCAATATTTGCCACCTTAAATTGATTTCCAGGGGCATTTTCACCTATATATGGACATTGTTTCTAAACGTATTTAGAGGTATGCATCACCTTTTATGTCAAATTCTAACATTCAAATTAAATTATATTAGAATAACACAGCACCAATGTCAAATTAAATCATTAAATTAAAATCCATCCTTGCAGTGCAGAGGTGACACAGAAGCAGCATCAAAACTGGCATTAGCCTACTATATTTACAGTTCATTTACAACTGCATAAATAAATCTATTCAATATTTAAATATGAAATGATTTATAATTTTAACGTTTTAATTAAAGGATACTTTAAATATGAAACTAAAACCTCCAGTAGGTGGCGGCAAGAATAAGCGAGTTGTTGGAGTCATTTATTCAACCGATTTGTTCAAACGGCTGATTCATTCAGAAAAACAAGTGATTGTTCATTGAATCGTTAAAATGATTCGTTCAAAACGCGGATTTCAGTAAAAAAAAAATCATTGCTGTCTGTTGGACTACGGCTCGACTTATTCTCGTCGCCGATATAAAGTGAAAATCGACAATATTTTGTCCAAAAAGTAACTCACAATGTTAACTTTATTGTTGATTTAACTGTTGTATAAAATAAATAGCACATTTGCAATTGTGCACAGGAAAACGGCACTCTTGCTCATGTGATATTCTAATATAACAACATAATATGATATAAATATAAGACAAAAACTCATTTGGGGACATCTATAACTGCACTGACACATCACACAGTGAAAGCAAGCATGAGAGAAACGAGACGTCAGCTCGCACTCGCAGTGCCTCGTACATGGTTAAAACAATGATTACAATATCATCATAGTTCATAGACAATATCACACACTCCTAAGCACATAAAGAATGAACTTACAACTGAACTGACATTTACTCGTTTTCTTCTCTCCTCTCGCGTGCAGGAGACAGACGTAGGCTAATATACTGCCATAAGTGACGCGAATTGTCACGTGAACAAGCAAATCCACCAAGATAGAATTAAAAAATAATACGTAGGCCTACGCTAATTAGATAGTTTTAATTTCGAAAGCATTTAGATAAGTCTAAGTCAAAGTGTCATCTAAAATTTAAGACCTTTCATAAGTAAAAATAAGACATTTTTATTTTTTAAGGATCCGCAGGGACCCTGATTAATGTATTATTCATATGTATGTATGTATGTATGTATGTATTGATTGATTGATTGCTTTTACTTAATGGGTGAAACGTCACCTACACGTCTTAGTGAAATTCATCTAATATTTGACTGCTATGATACTTACCGATGAAGTTACAATTGGATGGATGTCCCCAAATCCAACACTACATATTGTTGTAGTGAAAAAGTAAAAGCTCATTAAATACAGCTGCTGGAAAGTAGAAGTCTCTGAAAGAAAAAAATCATAATTTTAAAGCTTTAAATAAACAGATTTATTTGATTTTTTCTAGAAATATGAAAAATATGACAAATAAAACATGAATTAGTTTCAATTGTCAAAGGTTTGATGAACAACACGTACCAAATTCAATATTAAAAGTGGCGTCCAATTGTGTGACCCAGGCCAATGTTGTACAGTTGTGCTTTATCACTGGTAATAAATAATTACTGATGTTTCCATAAAGGTTCCCTAAAGGGCATGCACTTGCAAAGATAATACAAGTGCCGAAGTGCATAAAAAGAGTGAAATATAAAAATAACTTAAAACAACAAATGATGTTCGTTCCTGCAGCAACGTCAGCCTGCAAGAATGAAAATACAAAGGGAATGCGATATAACTGGAAAATATGTGGAATCCTGAAGCATGCATAAAGATGCAACGCTTCGTTATTGGCATAAAATCCGTTCTCACTGTATGGTGAAATCAAAATCCAACCCACAAGTTCCCAAGGAAAGCAGGTTATGAAATCCATTAGGAAACCGTTTTTGATATAATGACGTGCTGTTTCTAAGGGGTCAACTTTGAGTTCATTGCCTTCATAGAAAGCAACATGCATGCGGAGATACATGTCCGCCCAACAAAACAATCCAAGTATGTAACAAAAAATCCACAGCTCAATTTTGAAGTGTAGAAATGCAAAAAGCAAAGAGGAACTGATGCTGACAATGACAGCCAACACGCTCCGGAAAAGCTCCCATTGAACATAAAATGAGCCGCTGGGCAAGATGGAACTCCTGCAACAAAATAAATAAGTAAATACATAAATCATATTGCTCAAGACTGGAAGTACTGCAATGCTTATAAATTATGGTGCTCAAAATCACTGAGTTAAAATAATGTATCAAAAATGTTTTACATTTTTAATAATTGTAAGAAAAATACTGATGCTTCCAATTTTTTGAGGTTACTTCCTGATGTGAGGTCATTATTTTCAGGAAACATCTTTAACTGTATCAGTATAATTAAAACACCACAGTAGCACTGCATTTACCTCATTAAGAAAAAGGATGGGCATGACCACAAGAAGAAATATACAATGTGCTCCATTAAAGTGCTGTAGAGACAAAAACAAGAATAGTTTACCCACACGTTTACTCACAATCATAACAGAATTTTCCCTTTCGTGTGAACTATTTCCTCAATAGTTTATCAGTTCAATGCAATGGAATGCATATCAATTAAGCAATGAAGTCACAATGCTTTCAGATTTTTTCTAAACTATAAACAATTTTTTGGACCTGTAAATAGATTAAAATAAATAATTAAATGATTGCTAAATGAAAGTGGTTTTGCTTTTCCAGCATAGTTATATTTGACAGCTAAATGGACTGTTCAAATAAAGCATTAAGTTACAACAAGCAAGGAAGTAACCTTGCCTAGTTTTGACGTAAAAGGGCACTATGTGATGTGTTAATGAAAAGGACAATTACATTACATTTTAGGAACTGTATCATTCACATTAAAAGCAAGTCATTAACAGTTGTACATGATGGCACTGCATACATTTTCACATCACCAAAATAACTTTCTGCTTACTTCGGTCTCTGTCTGAACAGTTTCATTTGAATGGTTTCCTCCTCTGATCCAGCATACATGGGAATGTTTCCAAAGTCCTCCACATCTAGAAAGATAAATATATGTAAATTCCCAGTAGGTAAAATAATCTAAGGCTTCTGCTTTGACTGATTTTAAATGCGGTAACACTTTACAATAAGGTTTCATTAGTTAAATACTTTAGTTACCATGAACTAAGAATAGACAATACTTCGACAGCATTTATTAATCTTAGTTAATGTTGATTTCAGTATTTACTAATACTTGTTGTATTTGTTAACATTAATTAATGTACTGTGAACTAACATGAAAAATGAACGACTGTATTTGTATTAACTAACATTAACAAAGATTAATAAATAATGAAACAAACATTACATTGTTAGTTTATGATAGTTAATACATTAAAAAATGTTAACAAATGAGACCTTATTGTAAAGTATTACCCAAAATCCTTACAGCCTTTTCACTCCAAAAACAGAATGGATATTTGTAAGGCTAAATAAAAACAAATTCCTTCCAATTTAATAGGTGGTGCTGACACTGACCAATGTACCTTCAACTGGTCTGCCATCCAACTCACAAATGACAGGTAGAACACAGTCAAAAAGCTTTGCAAGAGAAACAGGTCGCAGAAAAAGCTCAAGACTTTGTCTAATGTTAGTAATAAAAACAAACCTATTATGAGATAGATCAGTGCATCCAAGTGTCAACGTGAATGCTTTAACGCAAGATTAAATATGATTAATACACTAAAAAATGCTGGATTATTTTTTTCTACCCAAATGCTGGATTTGGGGTTATTTTTTCCATGGTTGGGTAGTTTTTGTGTCACCCAGCCATTGGGTTAGTGGCTGGGTCAATCTCACTGACAGTTGAAACAATACAACCTTCCCCCAGCGGCCATCCGACACAACAACCCAGCTGTTGAGATGCACAGAACGCGGGCTTTCTGCATCCTCGTCAGGAGAGAGTAGTTCTCAACTGTGCCAAATTTGTGAATTTTTTCAGTAAAATAAAGGTTTGTCTACATTTTACCTAGTCTATAAAGTCTTTAATGTGCTGTAAGTAAATATTTTATTCAGCGCAACATACAGCAATGAAATGTCTGTCAGCTAAATGTGCCAGTCAGCATTGATCGTTTTGCATGATGGAAACACCTTTTTCTCCTTTCTGTACCTTACGGCACTCCTCTTCTTTTCAGCATTCCTGGGCTAAATGTTCATCTCTTGATTATTACTGTTGTCTGCATTGTTACTTGTTTGATTGGGAGCAATCGAACTCGGGTTCGGAACAGGCAATCGAACCAAGTGTGAAAGCACCCTTATTGTAACACAATATTTGTTTTTATTGTACAAAGAAAATAAGGAAATATTGATCAATTAGGCTGGAAAATACATTTTCACATTCATTTGAATTAAAATTTTGTGTCCTGATCTTTATTATTACCTATCGTAACACTGTAGATCCATTTATTTTTAGATTTTGTATTGATTATTGAACTTATTTACAAACAGGGCTGTACTAAACGGTATGAAGCTTTGATGTTTCCTAACTTTTTTGCATGTCTATTCACATGGTGAGTGCGGTGAAAAATAAATATTTTTGATGCAAAACTTTCCTCACAGAGAGAGGCAGCACCTGTCGGGGCAATCTTTCTTTTGTGCTTTGTGCTTGTTTTAAGGGCAATAAATTAAAAGCTTCATTGAAAAACTTAAAGACTTAAAGAGAAGGTTCAAATGTAGATATGACATGACGAAAATGACGTTCAGTACGGCCATATGAACGTCAAAGTATGAACGGTCAGAATGACCGCTATGGTCGTTCTAGTAGTTATGGAATTCCGGTAGTTCTAGTGTTAAATAACTCCAAGCACAGCAATACCAGCTTCACTTATTACAAACCAGTTTGTGCTTCTTTCATACGGCTACAAAAGTTTATATTAATTCTTATTAATAATAAAATAATAAAAATAATAATACTAATAATTAACAGAGGTTTACCTCAAGATAATGTTGTTTTATTGAAATGTTCAAAAGTCACTATTATGGTGATTAGTGTTTCCTTTAGTTGGGCTCTTGATCCTTGACTTCTTACATTACATTAGTTTCCCTGACTGCTTTAGTTTAAAGGGGACCTATTATGCAAAATTCACTTTTGCATGCTGTTTGGACATAAATGTGTGTTGGCAGTGTGTGTACACAACCACCCAATAGTGATAAAAATCCACTCACTCCTTTTTTATTAATCCCCATAAATCATCAGCACTGTCTCCCAACGACCTGTTTTCAGAATGCTGTTTTAGTGATGCCACTAAAGCCACAGGCCCCACCCACGAGTGTTGACAGACACTGCCGTTTTAATATAGACCCGCCCTGATCGAGTTCACAGCGAGTTGTACTGACGAGAATGTCTCCCAAGCGTTGTTGGTGTTGTGTGGCTGGATGTATTAATCCACATAGCTCTCTCTCTATTTACTCCCGAAATCTGTGGCAGCTACTGAAGACGAGGTGGAATTATTTTGTTTTCAAAGAAAATGCTCCCTTAACTCTACCGAAATTCGTTTATGTACTTACACACTTCTTATACTGTGTTTACTCAGCTCTTACGGTGATTTTCTGGAGTAAAACTGACGCTTCATCTTTTGTATGATGTACAATAAACTTTATTAAACTCATCAGTATATTTTGATCATCATTCGGACCTGGTCCGAAACGGCAGACTTGTAGGCTATTAACCCTCTGAGGTCTGAGCTGTTTTCTGGGCCCTGGAGGTGTTCTGACATGCTCTGACATTTCTGGTTATTTCTGTTACTTGTGACATTTTCATGGCTAAAGTCTAATTACACTGTATTCAGCACAAACTCTGCTACAATAATATATCAGCAGCATGTATGTAAAAGTTTGTAGTTTTGAGATAATGACATTTATGCGTGGTTTGTGAAAATACAAAAAAAAATTCTCACTGAAATAAGGCCATGAAACCCATACTGATTATTTCTTCACAAGACTTTTGAAAATTGTATCACGTAGCCTAGAATATTTGCTCTAAAACAATGTGAAAATCACCCTGACTGCTCATTCAGATAAGACAATATATTGATTTAAAAATTTTACGACGTGTTTTGTGTGAAAAAGCCTTATGCGAGAGCTCATTAATATGTAAGCTTTTCTCACCTGAGAAAGACAAAGACCCTCCCCTAACGGCCCTATTAGGAGCTATCAGGCCCTGTCATTCTGAGCAACCTTGCACAATACTGTAAATGAGGAGATTTAAAAAAGAATGGCTTTTAAATTGTTTGGATTTATTTACAACACAGCATCATCCAAAGATACACAACAAGTGCCAAAAAGCTCTTATTGAAAACAATGATCCAAAGACAGAGACCTTTGTGCCATTCCTAAAACCATTGTACATACCTTTCATTTCCAAGGTGTTTGATTTTCACTTTACCATGTACAGAGACTCATGTGAATGTTGAATTCAGCAGTCCTCAGTGTCATCTGGGCCCTGAAAAAAAAAAAAGTGAACATACTGATATCAAGAGAAAGGCCTGCACGATTTTGGGAATAAATTTTAGATTTTTCTGTTTAAAATTGCTTTTTAAAATTCACAGAATACACACACACACACACACACACACACACACACACACACACACACACACACACACAAATGTTTCCAACAATATATAATGAACAGTGAACACCAGGTTTGTTGTGCCTTGTAGGCATAAGCTGTGTGCAGTGCTGGATAAAATAATAATAACCTATAACAGTATAAATCAGGCATGTGATTGGCTAAGGACAAAAAAGCAGGAAAATATACTGAGACCCCGAACCCCCCACCCGACGCCCCGCCCCGCCCCGCCCCGCCCCGCCCCCAGTGGAAATCAAAGCCAAGTGTCTAATGCACTGTGCCATCAACACCATTCTATAATAATAGTAGTAATAATAATTATAACAATAATGACAATAACTTATTTGAATTTTAAAAATTATTATCTTTTTACCAAACCTATACTGCTAAATGTGTAACATCCAACTTTTTATGACACGACAACAAATTATTTAAATTAAAAAAATTTAATCTTTTTAAATTTTTTTTTTAAACCAAACTTAAACTGCTTAATGTGCAACATCCAACTTATTATGTCATGAGTATGACACATAACAACTTATTTGGTGGATGTGTAACAGTGGGAATCAAAAGCAAGTGTCTTGTCCACTGCTCCATCACCACCTCTCTTTATATAGCCTACACTACACTACACATAAATAACATACAATTAAATTATGCTTATTTTAAATGTATTGTGCAGGCTAGGTATACAAAAATATAGGCTTTTAATAATCTTTCAGTGCGCGAAACCATGATAATATGAAACACTTCAAAACAGAGCGCACAAATCGCGGGCGCAGAATGATGTGCTCAAAGCAACATGGAGTCACAGTGTTCAGCGCTGCACAAGTGTGACATTTTCATGGCTAAAGTCTAATTACACTGTATTCAGCACAAACTCTGCTACAATCTGCTACAAGTGCGCATTTAAAAGTTCACGGGACACAAAGCGAAGAAAAGTAGATCGCACAAATCCTAGTGTATATCTGTCCAACAGTTTATTGATCATTTGTTTCTTCACAGTTTTAAATTCCAGTTATTGTGCGTTTGATGCCGATTCATAGTCCTTGTGATGTGTGTGATCTAACAGGCACACGGTAGCGAGTCGTTTAAAAACAGCAACAAACTCCAACAAAATAAAGTCATTATATGCAAATCCACAGCCTTTTCTCTACAGATCAAGCATTATAATGTGCATATCATATTGGAGAGAGTTTTACCGTGCATCTTGCTGTAACCAGAAGAGGCGCGCACGCTGTTTGAATACTGAATGGAGAATGACAGCCGCAGAGGGAAAACGAGTTTCCGTATACTTTATTGATGTAAATAGACTTCTGTCCCTCACATTAAGCTATGAAATAGGCTTCAGATGAATTTGTCACCCAAACTGATGTGAAAAAACCGCCCGGTGTGGCCCTGTTGCGCGGGGCGGCGATTGTGGTTCCGTCCCGGGTAAACGTTACCATGGTGACGGCTGTGAGATTTTTTTTTTTTTTTTTTACAGATCTGCACGATTCACGTAGGTCACATTTTCAGGTCGGAAAATCCGGAATTCCGGATTAATCCGGAAAAATCACATCCCTGATAAATTTTCCAAAAGATTTCAGTAACAACTAAGCTAGAGAAAAATATATTGATTATCATGTTACTTCAAATGTTTCCATTTGCAAAGCTGTTTGCTTTTCAAACGGGATCCAAAATATGATATTCAAAAGCGATCACGATCCAAAATATGATAGATTCAAACGCGATCGCGCTGCAAAATATGATACATTCAAATGCGATCACGATCCAAAATATGATACATTCAATTGCGATCACGATCCAAAATATGATACATTCGCGCTGCAAAATATGATACATTCAAATGCGATCACGATCCAAAATATGATACATTCAAATGCGATCACGATCCAAAATATGATACATTCAAACATGATCACGATCCAAAATATGATACATTCAAACGCGATCGCGCTCAAATATAAAACATTATGGTTACCATATACATATCTACGTTTGAGCAGATATCCACAAACACAGTAACAGTAAACACGGATCTATATATTATAATATTCACCATCTAGCAACAGTTCAACTGCAATGTGAAATTTATGCAACAATAGCAAACTAATATGTAAGAATTTCTTACCTTATCTTTCTTGTCTTCAAATCGCGTTCTTCTTCTTCTGATGTAAATCCAATGTAAGCTCAGGCACGTCTTTCAAACTCGACGAAAAGTGAAGTGAAGTGTTTTGTTGTTGAGGTAATGAGGGCGATCGCGTTCCATGTGGAGATTTGCATGTGAATCTCTTTTGCGCGAGTGGGCGTGGTAAATTAAAAAATAATTAGGAAGCGTTTGAGAAGCTGGACATCTTGTTGGTTTTATACAAATTACTTAAACAGAGAATATTTGTTTTCGTTTTGAATCCGATCATTTAAAAGTACACACTTAAATGTTTCTAAAGGTGTATGGCTCATAAATGTGTGACAAGTATTCGCTGAGTTTTGTTTCAGTTTATAGACGTGCTCAAGAAAAAAAAGTTCACCGCGATGGAGAGGCAGAACGCACACCCTGTTTATTTTCTTTATTTTACAAAAGCACAATGTTTTGATTTGATTGTAAGTGGACACATACAAAAGTAGAAATATCACAGATTTATTTTATTTTTTTCTGTATGACCATAAAGGACGGAGAAATTTAAGTTTATAGTGCTACAATGTGGAGAAAATCCAGCAAAACGCGCCGGCGCGTTTGTCGACCTCAGAGGGTTAATAGTGGATACATACAAGCAGATGACAAATAGGTTATAACCGTAATTAAACTAAACAATACCTGTTCCATCTCTATACAGCACTCTGACTCTGTAGACATTATTGTCCGACTCCGGGTCGAAATAAACAGTGAACACCGTTACTGAGAGTTTCTGATATTATCATCATTCCGTGAGATGAAATTGTCCTGAGAGACTGAGCGCGAGCTTATGAAGCTCCGCCCCCTTTGCCGTGCAGCAGCAGCTTATTTGCATTTAAAGGGCACACACTAAAACAGCGCGTTTTTCTGAGCACCAAAAAGTGACAATTTAAACATGCTGTAAAAAATTATCTGTTGGGTATTTTGAGCTAAAACTTCACATACACACTCTGGGGACATCAGAGACTTATTTTACATTTTGTGAAAAGGGGCATAATAGGTCCCCTTTAAGAAACATTTGTTGTTGCAAAGCAATGAGATCATGATATTGGTTACTTTGTAATGACGACATGATCTTCATGAGGTGGCTTAATTCACTGATCTCATCCAAAGACTATTTATAAGTATACTACCAACCTTGTTATACTACAGCATGAGATCCAGAAATGCTGCAGCAATCAGTTATTTTGAAGAATTAAAAAAAAACGCGCATAAATGCTTTGAATCAACAAATCAACAATCAGCATAAGAAACACAACAATAGTAACAATTAACAAAAAGATTTATGCTGCAATGCATGCTGGGTATCAGCATAGTACAAAACCCAGTATGGGTTTGAGGCATGAATAAATTATACAGCTAAATTGTCCAATTATTTTCTGCCGTTGTTTTTGTTGTGATTTTAAGTAGCTTAGTTTGTAATGTTCAGAGTTGATCGGTTCATTTGAAGATTTTGTTGATCATCACCATTGTTGGGGTTTGTATGATGAGAGTTGATGTCTACATGTGTCTCATCTTTGAGAGATAATATTTGTCCATCTTCAGTGTTAATGCATTACAATGATCTATCACAACAATGGATTCGTTTCATAGAACATTTTTTACAGATCCGTAATACCTCGACCTCACTAATATTTTCTTGAGTCAGGCAACAATTAGCTTCTTTAACATTCTCTTTTTTTTTTTTTTTAGAAATACACAAGTGTTTTTATTTTGATCATGGTATGTCTTAAAAAGGAAAATGGGGGAAAAAATTAATCGTACAGTGTGCACCTGGCTTTGGTGAAACACTATTGTAATTTCTGAAAGAGAATTACTTTTAAAGATAAAAATGTCAATGGTCAAGAGTCCAACTAATGGAAACACTTACCACAATAATGATGACCAAATGAAACCAGTAAAACACTGACTAGGTGAACGAGATGGAGGAAAGTTGGCGAGGGAACGGTCATAAAAATGGACTTAAACACACTGTGTATTAATCATTAGACAACTAAACAAAATAACATGCAAACAAGAGGTTCTGAAAAAATAGAGGTTCTGAAAAAAGGTTCTAATTAAAACCATTATGGTAACACTTTACGGTAAGGGTACATGAATTATCATGAATTCATGTATAAATTCATGCATGAAATATGCATTCATTCATGCAATAATATCTCATGAATCATCAGGAACTAACACAAGTTCAACGTTTTTCATTCATGACTTCATGGATGAACAACACCTTAATTAAAACATTAACTAAGATGAGTACATCATCATGAATTATGATTTATTACGCATGATCATGATGTTTTCTTTGTTCACACAAAAAATTGGTCTTTACCACCCATTGTGGATACAGCTATGATTATGGTACATGAATCATCATGAATTCATGCATAAAAAAGTATTAATTTATGCATGCAAGACTACTCTTCGAATTATTAAAGGAATGTACAAAAATCCACATTATCTAATGCATGCATACAGGCTAGAACAGTATTAATGTGAGAACTTTTTTTCTCAATTATGATCTGAGTTTCCAAGCATGTTCATGTCTTCTTCTTAGCCTGCAGGTAAATGGACAGACCCCAAAATTGGCCAATCACAGCACATATTATACGAATTCTGTTGGCGTTCAAATACAGTAGTCATCATTAACTAAGCATTATTTATCTGACTTCATCATGTGTGTGGCCCCTCAACTAAAGTGGTGACTTGGTGCTTTGAAACACTGATGAACAATGTGTTTTCATTATGATCTGAGTTATCCATCATGTTCATGTCTTCTTCATAGCCTGCAGGTAAATGGACAGACCCCAAAATTGGCCAATCACAGCACAGAACATACGAATTCTGTTGGCATTCAAATACAGTAGTCATCATTAACTAAGCATTATTTATCAATGACTTCATCATGTGTGTGGCCCCTCAACTAAAGTGGTGACTTGGTGCTTTGAAACACTGATGAACAATGTGGCATAACTGTGAAATGACCAATATGCAGCCTCCGGCTCTGCAGGCAGACCCTACTCGAAATGACATGAATATGAACATGAAAGTTCAAGCCTTTGCAAACAATGTAACGTTACTGTGGACACAAATGGACTTTGATCTTAACTTTACTGCTTTATAAACCAGTTAAAAACCATAAAGCTGTTTTTAAAAAAAATTTTTCACAAACAGCTTGATCTCTTTTGGGGTAAAGAGTCACCTTTTAATGTATGCTACTGATGTGATTTCTTAAAACTACGTAGGAAATTATAAATTAAAACAACAGACAGACAATCACAATCATTTATTTATTGAGAAAATGTCAAAACCGGTACCAAAAGTCGTTCACATGACGATGTGTCCTCTCTGGCAGTAACGTTATATAATAGTTTTGTATGAGGTAACGTTACAGAGCAGAATTTAAGTTATTAATCCATGAAAATGTTGATTCGGTTTCGGTTCGCTGTTCGCTTCGCTCTGTGAAGGCGCGCGCGCTTCTCCATTTCAAATGTAGTACACAACTTAAACACGGCATGTCGCAATCTGTGACGAAGCATGCGAGAGCCAATGAGCGTTTGATATCACTGCCGTAAAACATGTCGTAACGCTTCGGGCGCAATTTTTGAATTTGAATTCACCACGAGCGCGGGATTTGACGTTGACGGTCTCCGCTGAGAATGAGAAATGGAGATGAAGATCACTGGATAAAGGGCTGCATTTGGATCTTGCAAACAACGTATGGATTCTAAAGATTTGGATGACATTAAGCTAATAAAATTTATTTCTTTTGTAAATTTATGTTGTGTTTTAGTTTATTATGAGTCTAGGAGAAAACGCCTTTTGTGTCTCACGGTAAATAATATTACAAAATGGTTTCGATTAAAGGAGTTTTTTTTTTTTATCATATCATATATGTATTATGTGTATTCTTGTTTAACACCATGTAGGCTAATCCTCCGAAACGAGTTTGCAGCAGAAGGCACTAACAGAACGAAATGTTATTATTTATGAGTAGCCTAACGTTATTATAACGTTAAACTGTATTAATAAATGCGACTGATGTAATCGATGTAATTGATAAGACAATTGAATGCAGTAGAGTCAAAACATTAATGCCACGATTTTAATATGCATAAGTTAAATAGGAATACGCCCAAATTTGTACGTCGTTGTTTGTAACGTTATAAGTTGTTTTTATACGTAAATAAATTAGCCTACGTTATTGTGCTGTCAAATTCAATACGTAAATGTTATGTTTTAGTGCTGTAAATACGTCAGTATTATACGTTTCTGTGTATAAAACGTAAATAAATGTACGTATGGTAGAACTACACTTTAACAAATACACACGTATTCTCATGAGATCAGGTTGCAAGTTAAGATCAAAGTCCATTTGTGTCCACACAGTAACGTTACATTGGCTTGAACTTTCATGTTCATATTCATGTCATTTCACAGTTATGCCACATTGTTCATCAGTGTTTCAAAGCACCAAGTCACCACTTTAGTTGAGGGGCCACACACATGATGAAGTCATTGATAAATAATGCTTAGTTAATGATGACTACTGTATTTGAATGCCAACAGAATTTGTATGTTATGTGCTGTGATTGGCCAATTTTGGGGTCTGTCCATTTACCTGCAGGCTATGAAGAAGACATGAACATGCTGGATAACTCAGATCATAATGAAAACACATTGTTCATCAGTGTTTCAAAGCACCAAGTCACCACTTTAGTTGAGGGGCCACACACATGATGAAGTCATAGATAAATAATGCTTAGTTAATGATGACTACTGTATTTGAACGCCAACAGAATTCGTATAATATGTGCTGTGATTGGCCAATTTTGGGGTCTGTCCATTTACCTGCAGGCTATGAAGAAGACATGAACATGCTGGATAACTCAGATCATAATTCATAAAAAAAGTTCTCACATTAATTGATATACTGTTCTAGCCTGTATGCATGCATTAGATAATGTGGATTTTTGTACATTCCTTTAATAATTCGAAGAGTAGTCTTGCATGCATGAATTAATACTTTTTTATGCATGAATTCATGATGATTCATGTACCATAACCATAGCTGTATCCACAATGGGTGGTAAAGACCAATTTTTTGTGTGAACAAAGAAAACATCATGATCATGCGTAATAAATCATAATTCATGATGATGTACTCATCTTAGTTAATGTATTAATTAAGGTGTTGTTCATCCATGAAGTCATGAATGAAAAACGTTGAACTTGTGTTAGTTCCTGATGATTCATGAGATATTAATGCATGAATGAATGCATATTTCATGCATGAATTTATACATGAATTCATGATAATTCATGTACCCTTACCGTAAAGTGTTACCACAATTATTAATTTGAACAAAATAAAAAATAACTATATAAATAACTAACCCCATATTGAGAAGATTCGCTCTCTGTGTCAAAATCGAGGATCTGTGCAAATAAACTTCCCCCCGCCCACTTGACAAAGTTGAACGCACTGAAAAGCTTAGGGAATTTTGAGACTGTATGTCTAATGCTTGCTACAAACTGCAATTTTGGCAATCCTATAAGATCCTTACAAATCACATTGTAAGACATGGATCCAATAAACTTGGTACTAAATGTATGTAGACTGTATGATAATGACACCTATTGAATCGTAGACTACAACGCAAGAATAAAACGTCATCAGCATGTGCTAGTGGTAAACTAATGATGTGATTTTTATGTGCGCTGAAAAAAAGAGGAGGACGCGAAAGAGGAAAATATGGATGCGGTCATGGCTAGGGAAAAGTGGCCAACTTGGCATGCCAATTTTGCAAAGTTTTAGTGCCATGTCGCGTTGATCAATACGGCATTTAATGTTGGCTAGTCAGTGGAGGTAGTCGTAGCAGCAAACACTGTGAGATGATCATGCTGAATTTCTGACAGTGTCAAACAATTATCGCAAGCCATCTTTAGTCGCAAAGACCATGACAACTTTCGTCTTTAAACCTCTCTCACTGTGCGACGTAGGACCACTGTTTAGGAGCCAAGACCACAGAAATTGCCACGTTTGGTCACTTTTCGTCAGGGACAGCCCAAAATCGTACAATGTGTACCGGGCATAAAAGTGGAGTTAAACACAGCCCAGTTGTTCCTCTTTCCTTCAGTGATTCAGGTGCTCATCACTAATGCTCAGCCATCACTTAATTATCTCACTGCAACACTGCTTCAGTGTTACTTTATGTACTGTATGTATATTATGCACATTAAGCAGTGTTAATTTAACTGGGGATTGTGCTGTGCAATATTTTCAGTAAAACAGCTTTGAAACAATGTACACACTGTGTGAAGTGAATAAATAAAACTGACTTGAAATAAATCTAAATTCTCTTGATAGCTGTGTTTGCAAGCATTAGTCACAAATAAAAAATTATCTAAATTGATTAGCTACAATAAAGCCCAAATTAATTATATGAAGATTAGCTTAGTCAGATTCACTGATTCATAACAATAGGGAAGTGTTCAGATTCAGAAGATATATAATGTATGGTAATTTGAAACAAAAAAGCAAAACATAAGAGTTATGTCTCAAAATACTCACAGCATTTTGAGTTCTTGGAATATCTACGTTCTTGAAATGTCAATGGGGCTTTTTGTGCATGTACAGCATCAGATTTTTGGTTTTTGCATTGCTTTTTCAGTACTTTCGCCGCAGTCCCTATCAATGTCTCACAGCATTCTGGATTTCCTTGGAATACTTCAATTTGCCTAAAGGATTGACAATTTTCTCATAAAATATTCTTTAATGTTACAGAGATTTTACTCTAATATGTCATTTGTTTCTACTTAGTTTTTAAAACATACCTTTTAAACAGGGGATGATTCTGAAGAAGTACTCTGACCTTGTAAAAATCAATTACTACAATTTCACAGCATGTCAGAGCCTGCACTGTCAATGTGGCTGGTTTTCCAAACAAAAAACTTGCCTGAAGGAAAAAAGAAAAGAAAAGTTAATTTATTTATATTATGTAGACATAAAATTGCTTATGTACACAGTATAATAACCCAGGTACCCTTTCAGTCAGTCACGTTCGAAATTACGTCAGAATGGAACTGACAAGTTGAAATCTCGCCTGAGAGCCCAATCACCTTTGAGTGTAAACTAAACGAGCCAATGGACATTGGCATGCAAGATTTGCATTACGCACTCCGCCCCACGAAGCGGGTATATAAGGAAGAGCGCGTACATTCGCACATTCAATCTTTCGCTTTGGAGAAGCGAAGTTGGCTTTTCCCAACTTTTCCTGGTTGGGAAAAGCTCTTAATTTTGTTGTTGGTGTGATGGCGCTGCAGCAATGGTCGCGATCTAAAAGTGCATGTCCTGCTGTTTTTGCAGTATTTGCACACTGCAGCCTGTTACAGTTCCTGTAAGCCATGCTGTGACCATTTCTCCTGAGCGCTTCAGCACTTTAAAAGAGCCTATTTCCCTAAAAGAGCAAACATGGGTGTGACACTGCATCTTTTTAAAGGTGTCATTTCACCAGTGAGTTTCTAGATGCGGTCATTACCTGACCCCGTCTGACAGTCACAATCGCTGAGAATTAAAAACAAAAAAGGAAGGAAAGAAAAGTACCGTATGGGAACGTTTTACTGAAATAGTTAACCAGGGCGAATCAGGTAATGAGTATTTGATATGTAACGGCTGTGAAGCGCTGTATGTGACAAACTAATAAAGCCTATATCCAGCCTTTGCTTGGGATGAACTAGTTTAATTTCTTGTGTGTGGTTTTCGGGAAGTTGCAGTGTTGGAAACTAGTAGTAAAGCTAGTTGATATTAATGGAAAGTACAATTGTGTTGTCCGCATAGCAATGAAAAGTGCTTCCTAAAAATGCTACCTAATAGGAGAAAATATAGAGAAAAGAGAATAGGAGCAAGGATAGAACCTTGCAGAACCCCCAAAGGAAGAAGTATTTTACTAAAGGTGGAATTTCCATTACTAACTAAAAAATATCTATCACTGAGATAGGATTGAAACCATTTCAGTACCTTTTAAACTTACCAAATGTTAATGGTGGGAAATGAGGATATTGTGGTCAATCATATCAAAGCAAAGGCTGCACTTAAGTAAAGATTGTGTGTATTAAGACACTGTAAGATTGAAAATACTGGTTGAGGCCTTGGCTGAGACAAAAGGGCCCTGCTGGCTAATTAACATTCAACCTCCCCCATACAACCTCACTTCCTCTCAGAAACAACTAAGAACTCACACAAGAACATGGTTTAATGTGAATGTTTATCATTGACTGTTATGTTTTTGGTGTCATTTGAAATGTCTCAAAGTGAGTGGTACAGATATCTCATATCCAGATAGATAAAATAAAAGGAAATATATAAGAAGTTTAT
Source organism: Vimba vimba (assembly GCA_022828995.1). Classification (NCBI taxonomy): domain Eukaryota; kingdom Metazoa; phylum Chordata; class Actinopteri; order Cypriniformes; family Leuciscidae; genus Vimba; species Vimba vimba. Next base: position 35,577,947 of record CM040829.1, on the reverse strand, counting down.
AGAAAACTGGTTCAGAGATAAGGCCAGGTAAGGCCACCCCCCTTTTTGAATTGATTGTGGAATTGATCTCTGATATCTGAAATATTAAATTGTTACATGTCATTATTCTAACTGATTTTGACATTGTTCATTTAATGGTTAAAATGAATAGTCAAACATTCGCTCACTTTTAGTGAGGCACAGATATCAGTGTTTCCCCTACCATTATATAAGGGGGGCGCCCCGCCCTCCTAACGGCTCCCCCCGCCCCCCTTGAAGGTCAAGTAAATTTGATTTGATTTTCTTTATAGCGCCAGATTAATTTTTTTTTTTTTATTACAAAAACTAAATAGCCCTTAAGTAATATGTTATTTATCTTATTTCCACGATGGCATGTCTTTTCTGTCTGTGTTTGCGCGTTTACAATTATCCCAATGAGTGCGCAAGCGCGCACACTCACACACAAACAAACACTTGCGTCAAATACAGATGAGCACTAGCGGACAGAGAGCGCGCGGCGGGAAATATGTCGCTGAACTGAAGATGGCAACACTCACTCTACTGCGAGTAGCAGCCGGAGTAGCTCTCCTGCTCCAAGTCTAACGCCCGTTTCACACATATTTCGTTTGCAGTGTGTATGCGGTGAGTATTGTTTTCCGTACCCATGTTTACAGAGCTTTCACACTGCACGCGGATGCAGTCCGTCGATGATTGATCCGTTCCAGTTGCGGTGCGTATACAGCAGTGCAGCGATCGTTTCCGCACCGAGTCTATTTTTGCCGTTTATACTGTCTATGATTTTTGCTGTGCTGCAAACGTTGAATGAAAGTGACAGCGCATGTTTCGTGGTCAAAATGAACACAGATTGACCTGAAAATGTAGTCATTTCACCATAAGTGCGATTAATTAAATAAAATGTATGTATTTATACCATAAATTTATTTAATTAAATACTACTTTTTCATTTTAAGACCGGGGTAAAGCAAGGAAAACTACAATTTACCTCAACAAGGCGACATAATGACATTCGTGGAGGTGGAAAAACAAGTTCTTTGTGACATGCAAGATTTATTGTATTAAAATTGAAATGCAAAAGATTTTAATATAAACATGGTTAAATATTTTACCACTTGCTTGAGCAACTTAATATATAATTATATAGAAGTAATGCATTGAATAATACATTGTTTAAATTGTGTTTAAACGTGAATGCGCGTTCACAGCAGTGCTGCGTCTGACAGGATTATTCTCTCCAATAAATGCATCATAGAAATGAAAACTTCTCACAAAAAAAGCCCATTTAAAATTTGTTTGTCATATAAATGTATTAACTAACATTAACGAACAATGAATGAGCAATATATTTGTTAGTATTTATAAATCTTTTTTTAGTTAGTTAAAAAATAAAACTATTTAAGCTCTGGTCCATTAATATTAACAAATACTTCTATAAAAACAAAGGTTATTTGCAAAAGTCAATTTTAAAAAGATTTAAATATGTTTATTTTATTTTTTTAAAGAGATATCTTATGTTAACATTTTTTTTAAACATTTGTGTTTTATGTTAACTTTTACAAAGCATTACCCTCCCAGACAACCAATTAATGTGACAGACAGATAGATAGATAGATAGATAGATAGATAGATAGATAGATAGATAGATAGATAGATAGATAGATAGATAGATAGATAGATAGATAGATAGATAGATAGAAAGATAGTGTCTGTGTCAATTTTCCCCAACCAACCAACCCCCCCCCCTCCCCTCCCCTCCTCCCCCCCTCCAAACCTGTAAACCTAGGGGAAACACTGGATATTATTAAAACCTTTCATTTATGGAGTCAGATGAAATAACGAGTAAATATATGATTAATATATTGCATTTAATCAAAAAATACTTTGCCTCGAGAAAAGGATAGTAACCACTGATCTATATAGAATGACTGGATAGCTCATGACGTCATAAACAGTGAAGCCACCGCGCCGCCATATTGGTATTCCCTAGTGAGCTCACGCGTTCTATTGAATCAATAGGAAATTGTATGATTTGACTGAGAAAACATTGCCTAACGAGACACAGTTTTTAAATCTAAAGTCTCCCTGTACATTCTCACAACGCAAACATCCTAAGCATTTAAATGGGTATTTGTTTAAAGTCGGAAATTGTTCCTGCTTTTTTAAATTTTTACGGCAATTTCTTTGCAAAAGGAATAAAAAGCTGTACGAGAACACTAGTCTTCACATGTAAGAAAAACAGTTTGATACTATAAATTAAATAGTGAATGCTAAAGACCTATATTTTTGTGAATTGGTGAATATTCAGGTGAATATTATTTCGTGGCCACGAATTAATAATACCTCAGCACGTTACACTAATTTGTTCCCTCGTTTTACTATATTGTGGCCACGTTGTAATTCGTTAAATCAAAATGAGGGAGGGAATTAGTTCAACGTGTCCATGATTTATTAACAAATAAGTCGTCGTAACAACGAATTATTTAGATAAGTGGACAGGGCGCATAAGAACAAGCAGAGAGAGAGAGAGCCCTGGCCGCGCGCACTCTCGCCGCCTTCAGACAACACGAGTGCTGTACTGTATAATTGCTCTCTCTCCCTCACGCATATCAACATCAATTGACACAATAGTAAAAGATAGAAATAAATAGATTAGTAGTTTGTTCATATAAAGTGTTTGATTAGCAAGTACATGTTCAGGAAATGCATAATACAAATTGTATGGGTTAATGTAACGGTAAACGGACTCTGCACGAAGCTCATTTGAAGCTGTCAAATGGTGCCGCTATTGGACACTTAATTGTGATTATTGCTGCTCTGAGGTTTCTTATAGGCTACTGTTGACTGTTTTATCGTTGTTTTTTGAAGAAGAAGCAGCATTACTCTTGCCTCGGAGAAAACAACACGGGCATAGCGGCAACTTTGCATATAAATTACTTCTTATAGGGCTTGAATTACAACCTGTGGGCAGTTTTTCTACATCCGTTTGTGAACGTCGTTTTACACTTGTATGCTGCACACAGCGGGTCAACTTAAAAGTGCCGTCGGAGCTACCAATCTGTGTAACGGGCGTTGGAGCCCTCTGCTGGTAGGGAATCGTAAGATGGCCACTAGAACACTTCCGGTGGCTTCACTGCCTACTGGCAGTTTAGAACGTTATGAGCTATCCAGTCATTATATAGATCAGTGATAGTAACACGTTAAGACCTTCCGCGCTGGTCGGACGCCGGACTTTGGGCCGATTTAGCGCGAGCTTACAACACGTACAGAAAATCTGAACAAGGTGGCACACTTACTGTAAATGTATGTTGAGACACACGTCAAAGAGCAGTACATAAGTGTCATTTGCCAATAAACTGGTCTGGCATTATTTTATCCAGTCCCCATAGCATTAGACACTAATGCGGTGTGAAAGAGATTGATATTAAGCGAAACAATATATTTAAATATTACCTCTCCAAAATACATTCCCTTCTGATATTGTCCAACCACTTCTGAAAGGTCATCATTCAAACACTATAAAATATGCATAAAAAAAGGTTAAAAAAAGTATTATTATAAAAAAACAACAACAATGATTAAAATAATCAAATTATAGGCTGTTTTTAATAACAATGTTTTTTTCATATGAGTGTTACCGAGTTTTATTGTTCAGTAGTCAACTAAAACGCCTATTACCGCCACGGGGACCGCTGTCGCAATGCCACGCCGTTAAATACAAACCAGGCGACACTAGTTGGTGCAAAGGGGGGGTTTGCAACATTGTTCAGTAAAGCTGGAATTTTTAAAATTTTACTTGTAAATGAAGATAAAATAAAAATAAATTAGTGGTTATAATAATAATAATAATAATAATAATAATATAGCATTGTAAAATTAATCTTGGCGAATTATATCAGATAAATGCTAAATGTTTCAGCTATTTGACTTCTGTTACAGTGAAATATTACAGTGACGGCAGTGCATAAAGTGCAATTACTTTTTATATACAGTACTAGCCAGATAAGGTGTGCATTATAAATAAAACGTTTGAAAAGGTGGATTACTCTTAATGGGAATGAGGGATATAGCCTAGTTGTCTAACACATGGATTTATTTACTTTGTCAATATTGTGACAGAATAATTGAAAAATAAAATGTTTGAAACTACATTTAACAATTCAGATGTATTTCAACAGGTCACGCATAGGGCTGTCAAAAGATTAATCGCGATTAATCGCATCTAAAATAAAAGTTTGTGTTTACATAATATATGTGTGTGTACTGTGTATAATTATTTTGTATATATAAATACACACACATGCATGTATATATTTAAGAAATATTTGCATACATATACTGTATATATATTTATATAGTTTATATTATATTTATATAATTTTTATATATATAAATAACACATTTTTCTTAAATATATACATGCATGTGTGTGTATTTATATATACAAATTTAATTATACACAGTACACACACATATATTATTACAATTTTTATTATTATTAACTTTTATTTTGGATGCGATTAATCGCGATTAATCTTTTGACAGCCCTAGTCACGCATATTCGTTCACTATCAAAAGCTACACTCGATGCTGCGTTTCATAATGCTAATCAGAACATTCTTTGTTCGACTGGTTGTGAAGCATGTGTGGCAAACTCCACAAATTTGGCTAAAAATAACCTCTGACGGTGACAGGGCCCGACATTAACGCTTGTCTGGGACAAGTGGATTTTTTGAAGGGGCAAATGAAAGTGAATTTTACTTGCCCGACAGTACAATTAGCCTGATTGAAACAAAAACAAATCACGCCAAAACATAACTAGGGAATCACCAAAACGCGAGAATGATTCTGCATTCATTTAGTATAAGTGGCGATTGATAGTGAATAATAATATAATGTACTGGCGGTAACAAGGTTGTGCTGTTGAGGCTCATGTAGCCTCTCGAGGAGAAATGGAAACAAATGAGCGCAGCACACACAAAGAAACTCAGTTAACATACTGCGGTAAAAAAATGTATGTATATACATACATTTATATATATTTATAACATGAGCATATATATAAATATATATATTTATAACATGATACAGTTCAGGAACATCGCATGACCAAGAGTGACCAAGAGCTGAAAACCACCATGATTGAAAATGTGACACTGATTTCATATGACAGTTCAATAAACAAGTAATTAATATTAAGTCACTTACATTTTAGACACAATATTGACTGTATTTGTTCTATTTCAGCAGCGAAAATAGTTTCAAATAAAGATCACAGCAGAACCATAACGCGATTGTTGCACAGATGATAATAAATCAGTTTTGTACATCCTACATTACATTTACATAAACCTGATCTATTGTTAATGCTTGTCAATTATCAGCACAAATCATTGGTTTATGAAATTTAGTGTACAAAACTGTTGATTCCTCGGCCAGATATGATGCTAACTTTGCTTAAAAGTGGATTTTCCCAAATGTGTGTTCTGATATAACAATGAGGTTTAGTTTGTGTTAGCTTTAATTTCAAAACCTGCAAACATAAAACAGAGATATAAAACTTTTATAAAGAAATTAACTTTATATGCTCACCTGACATGTTCCTCTAAGAATGAAAAATAGTTCTCTTGTGAGAACATTACTGTACTGGATGATTTCCCCTTTAGGAAAAAAGTACAAAGCTGAAGATAAAGCAAGGTCCTGTATAAATGTCTGTCCAGCTTGTGCGAAGTAAGGAATCTGTAAGAAGGAAAACATTTTTTTTATTAATGAACCAACCCTCATGATCATAATATTCTCTGGCAAATGAGTAAAAGGATTCTTGCCCCTCAATTTTCCAGATTGATAAACCGCTCGTGTGCGGTAAGCAGCAAAACAGTGCTCATTCGATATGTTCACACGCTGTCTGAGAGACAGGTTCTGAGTGCAGTGAGTGGCAGCGCATACACCTGGAATGCACTCACATAAAGCTGATGCTCATACAGCGTGTGAGGACTTATCTTACGGGGCTTGAACGGTGAAATACACACAATTATGTGTCAAAACGACCATCTTTGCAAGTATCTTCATTTACTTCGTTTATGTCTTAGGTGAATGTAAACAGTGCATCCGGTGTTAAAGTGAAAGCAGGCTAATAAAGCTCCTTGCCGTTCATGTTAATCAGTCTCTCATTGCTCACAACTAAATCACTTATGAATATTATGCACTGTTTTTGTACATTTGATTATACAATTTATGTTGTATTTCTATTTCTAATGCTTTAGGTTTATGTCTCGAATGTTGATGGTGAGCAACTATTCAGTACAGCCGCATATGTTTTGGATGAAAAGAAATGCTCTAATTTATAAAGAGAATCCTGCCTTACCTACTTAAGTAGGACGTAGGAAGGAAGGACAAAAAATACTCAGCACTTGCTGAATAATATTTCTGATAATTTTTGTATTAGACAACTCATATTGTTCATTTAGGAGGTGCAGTGTTTCTATTTGTTTTTGTTCTCCGTCACATATTGGACAATGTTTAATTACACCTTATGGGTTGTAATTATGTTTAGTTTGACATTAAACCTTTTAGGCTCTTTAATAAGCTTAAAAGGAGTATCCTACTATGGATAGTGTTTTGCTTAAGCCCTGTTATTAAAGGCCTATTAAAATGATCATTGTAAAATTAATATTTGTTGTGCTTATTTATTTGATACTCAATTAAAACAATCAATATTATTAAATAACATCTGTGGTATTACTGTGCATATAACCCTGCTTAGCGCCATTTGGTTTAGATTTTCTGTCTTCATGGTTGTGATTGAATCAGCGAGACAGAAATGATTTTCTACTCCTTTTTCCCAGGGTTCAGACTCTGCTCTTCTCATTCTCCCCAAAGAAAGCCTTTGCAACCTGCCAGATTCATTAAGTACCGATCCCAGGTTGCAGGGGTTTGTCACATTTTTTCATGTCAGTGAACATGAAGAAATGGATATGCTGTCTATCAAGGCCTTGGGCAGTAAAAAATCAAGGTGACAACATCCATTAGTCAAGAGCCTTGTGGACACATATTCAGTATGTGTTTTGTGGCCTTATTTCAGAAACTTTAATTTTTAGTTTTTTCAATAACCATGCATAAACATTATTCTCTCAAAGTACATACATGTTGTTCACATATTATGGTAGCCCTGTTTGTGCTAAATAGAGTGTAATTACACCTTTGCCATTAACATGTTTATAAGCAACTAAAAAAAGCACAAATGTCAGGGCATGTCAAAACATCTCAAGGACCCCAAAAACACCTTAGACCCCAGAGGGTTAAGAAACAAAAATAGGTTACTTTTTGAAATTCATTTAAAAAATACTGACCTGTAACAGAAGCTCTCCTCTCTCTGCCATTACGACATTCTGTTTAAGTTCATCTGGCAAGTCATGCATTATAAAAGGTCCTCCTGGGAAAGCTTCACCTCTGATAAAAAAAAAAAAAAAAAAGATCCATAAACAAGGCTTCTCAAAAAATTGTCATATCATATGCATGTCATATAGCAGGGAACGGCAACTGGCGGCCCGCGGGCCAAAACTGGCCCGCCAGCAATATTTTCTGGCCCGCCGGATTATTTTGGAAGTCCTAAATGCTGCACAAAACTCTTCCAATACTTGAGAAAAGCCGTAGTCGCGCGACGATTTCACCGCCATGCGGCGCGGGATTACATTTTAAAGTAGGCTATAACTGTGCGTTCACATCGGCCGCGAATAGCGCGTCAAATTCGCGCCTGCCGCGTCTAGTTATATGCTTGACCACTTTGTGTGCATTCGCGCGTCAAAAGACGGTAGCGGTCAGAAGTCTGGTGTACTTTGGACGGAGCGGGCGGTCTGACTGACAATAGCCCACTTCCAACATCTTTTGACAGCGTATCCGCGCTTAATTCTTGACCACCTGTACACCTCTGAGGAGCTGTCAGTCAACAACATTCTTTTTTTGCAAGGATGTTTGAAATAGTTCGGCAGAAAATAGCCTACTTCATTTCTCAGTAGGGCAATATGATTTTCGTTTATGTTGCTTTGAAATTTGAGTGGGCTTTGTCCTATTTAATTTATGTTATTTATATTTCATACATTTTTCCTGTGGCATTTTTTTCTCTGCTGACAGTAGGCTACAATGTTAAAATAATATTTTATGTTGACACGAACACAATTTTTGTATAGCCATTTATAATTGTTATAGGCTACTTAATCTCTCTCTTTCCGTTAGAGACATTTGAATGTGAGATTATGGAAACGAGATCTAAATTTTGCGGACCGTCAGGTCGGGAAATAAAGCGGGTGAACACTGCGTGTATTTTAAGCGGTTGCTGAATAGAACCTTGTGGGAGCGGGACGGAAAAAACAGTCCCGCGCAGACCTTCTTAAACCTTAGGTGTGTGTCCCGAATAAATAATAATAATAAAAAAGGAATAAAGTTCAAAAGTCAAACTGTAAGCGAATGGGGCATGATTGCTATTCACATGCACCTTTATTAAAATGGCTGTAATCTGTTAAATTCAAAATTAAAATTTGTCTAATCCAGTAATTAATTTTTTCTATTTTTGATCTGAGCACAATCAGAAAACCCGTCGTTATTCGTTTTTTTTTTTTTTAATAAATAAATAAATAAATAATGGAAAAACAAGTCGTTTTTCATCTTTTTATTTTTGGTTTTAATTTGAAAAAAACAAACAAAAAAAACCCGATTGAACGAATGATCCACGGACGTGATGGGCCATCATATTCCGCGATTATAGGCCTATATAAGAGTATTTAATTTGTATCCAGGCCTACTCTATGTAGCTGGCCCGCCATCTACTGGCTAAAAAAAATATTGGCCCGCGACCAAAGTTACTTGCCGACCCCTGTCATATAGAAAATCTGATGAGAAGCAAAAGTGCAAAATGATGTCATCAAAATCCATATGGGTGGTAGGGAGAGAACACAGAACACATTTTGTAAGATGCAAAGTTAAAGGTGGGGTAAGCGATATTCAGACACAACAACAAACGTGTAGCCAATCAGCATTAGGGGGCGTATGACAGTGGAGGAGAGAAAACAAGCAAGAGGGAGATTTGAAGAAAGACTGTAGAAAGAGAGTTGGCTGAGAGACATTACAAAACAGACGCGGAGGTTGCATTGATTCTGATCCATACAGGTGAGTCAATAAAACAGCTGTTTTGAGTGTCATTTGTTTCTCTGAAGCTGCTGTGCTGCTAACAACAAACTCTTGTTTGTATTTAATCTTGTGTACAGTATGTTCATTTTTTGTGCTTCCTTGTCATTCGTTCATCATCTTCGCTTTATTTTTCGTGAAGGATTATTTTGTAGCGCTTCTGCTACAATAAACAGACATCCACATCCACTCTTGATAAACAGTATAAAAAACATAAAATAATTAGAGCACCATTTACTTGCATAAAACAACTCTGTTGGTATTATAATTAGTATTATTATAATTATTTTTACATTTAATTTATTGCCACACTTTAATATTTAATATGAGTTATATTATCAGAAAAATGAACATTCAGCGTCACAAATTTTATTTGTGCTTAATAGATAAAACAATGGTGCTGCGCACTCGGGTTTATGGCTGCTGTAAATTTTACCTGCCACATGATGGCGCTGTTTTCGATCTTTTCCCGAAACAATCAGAGAAAAGCTTCAAAGATTTAAGATGCTTCTCCATTCTCCATCAAGGAACACATGAGAATGAATGAAAACAAACTAAAAGTCCATGATAACTAAGACAAACTGAACATAACTGTGACACCTATGGGCTTCTGCGGGCGGGAACGGGACATAACGTGAAAGATTTGGGCGAGAGTGGGATAAAATCAAACATACTTTTAGTGAAAACGGGCGGGAGTGGTACATAATCTTGTTGGCGCGGGATTGAAAAATCCATCCTGCACAGACCTCTAGATCAGCGTTTCCCAACCGGGGTCTCGCCTTCTGGCGAGAGCAGGGGTGCCGTGTAAAAACTCCATCAAACATTTCAAAATTGCTAAAATGTGTAAAAAAAAATTTTTTTACCATCAATCTCAGATCGTCGGAAGTCTCTAATAACAACAAATAATGCGCACAAATTTATAATAAAAATGCAAATCATAAGTTTTCGGCGTTGAATTGCAGAGGTTGCGCTTGCGCGTGATTTTATTCCCGTGCCTCATCCCCAGTGCGTCCAGTGCCTATTTTTCATTGTTGCGCTTACGGTCAAATACACACTGTCAATGGTAACGATTAATGTTTTTCAGTTTAACGCGTTAAATTTTTTTAATGCAATTAAAGCAGCATCCGTTTTTTTTCTGTCATCCTTTGGCTAGCGTTACATTATATAATCACGTTCTTCTTCATGCAAATGCTTTTAAACCATGCAAACGAGAAAATACAAAAGAGAATGCGCTGTCTGTGATGCTGACACACACGACGCACAGAACGATGCGCGCCAGAATTGGCTTCTCTTTCGCTTTGAGTATCCTCTTGCGAGCAGTCTTAAATTAGTTAAATAGTCTTAAATGAACGTTAAGAGTTGTGAGAAAATGGAACGTGTGTGGGATCCACATGTGCAGCAGTGACATCAGAATCAAATAACACTTCATTCATAAAAAGATGCAATTAAACAATTATTTGAAATATACTGTCTTTATGTTGTTTATACATTAATTTGGAGATTAACTGTGAAATTATTACATAAAATATATTAAAAACAAGCTATCTTGTGCAATTATAACAAAATTATCCCAATATAAAAACACAAATACACTGAGGGAGCAAACATTTAGGTTAGATTTGCAATGGTAATTGAGCAATGTTTATATGTGAATAAAAGCTTTAATTAAATATGTCATCATGTAAAGTGATCTCTTCAGAAGAAATGAATGATTTCCTAGACTTTAAATGGATGGACAAAAAAATGTGATAATATTAAAAATATCTATATGACAGTAGGCCTATACGGCAGTTCTTCCCTGTGGTATTGAAAATTGATAAATTGATACATTTCAAGGTATAGTATCAAAGTTGTATCGTGACAACACTAGTGTAGGGTGCCACACATTTTTTTTAAATTTCAAAGGGTGCCTTGACTGAAAAAAGGTTGGGAAACACTGCTCTAGATTGAGCGATCATATGAGACATGATTCATTTCGGGAAGTTGTACTGTATTTTTCAACATTACTATTGATGTTCATGCATGTTTTTTGTGCTATAACTTGTATCAAAGTGGAAGAAAAGACTAGCGCTCTGCGCTGCCGCTTGAACTAAGGTGCTAAAATGATCTGTCACGTCACATTTAAGAACGTCAAAATGCCATTTATCGTTTTAATTTCAGGATATGGATGACCTGCTACTGCTTTACGTTACACAAAAACATCAAAAGATAAACAGGCGCATTTGGGTACACAATATCCTTATAAGACGAGAGGAGTTGGGAGAATCTGCCACTATGATTAGAGAGTTGACGTCTTTTGAAGACAACTTTTATTCATACTTTCGAATGAATCAATATCAGTTTGTTGCATCTACACGTCTTTTACCAGCAGATGTCTTCAGCATGCTACGTTTCGAGCAAGTTTTTTCGCAAGTTCTTTCGTCAGCCTGTGCGCCTTGATTACACACTACGGAGACTTGCTCGTATGGCGACGTGGGTATTGCGTTCCCACCGCGTTTCCACGCAGCGGTAGTTCCCTGAAGGGGAACGTCCCGGGTTACGTATGTAACCCTAGTTCCCCGAAGGGAACGGACGCTGCGTGGAAGCGCGGTGGGAACGCCTCCAGCATAGTGCATCTGAAGCATGAATGAAATCAGTCAATGGCGAGACGGAATGTAATAGTCGGGTGACGTCACCGACCAGGAAACTATAAAGCACCCCTGAAAACACAAGCGAAACAGCTTCTGAAGTTACTGAAGCAAGCGATCACGGGGATGCTGGGAGTATGGCAAGAAACGCAGCGTCCGTTCCCTTCGGGGAACTAGGGTTACATACGTAACCCGGGACGTTCCCCTTCAGGGAACTACCACTGCATGGAAACGCGGTGGGAACGCAATACCCACGTTGCCATACGAGCAAGTCTCCGTAGTGTGTAATCAAGGCGCACAGGCTGACGAAAGAACTTGCGCCCCAGGAGTGGAGCTAAAATCAAGACTATAAAACCTGACGAATGTGTGCGGAGAGGACCAGCCTGCCGCATCACAAATGTCCTGAAGAGAAACTCCTGAAAGGAGAGCTTTAGAGGCAGCCATACTCCGGGTGGAGTGAGCCCGCACAGCCAAAGGTGAAGGCTGACCGGCCGATTCATAAGCAACTGAGATGGCCTCGACCACCCACTTGCTCATCCTTTGCTTAAGATGCAGGGCACCCCTTGTTGGGCGACCCAAAACATACAAACAGCTGTTCAGACTTCCTCCACAGGGCAGCTCTGTGGACATAAGCATCTAGAGCCCGAACTGGGCAGAGCAAATTAAGTTTCTCCTGGTCCGACGTCAGAAAGGGAGGAGGACAAAAAGCCTGCAGTATGACAGGTCTAACTACAGTAGTTGGAACTTTTGGAACATAACCTGGCCTTGGATAGAGGAAGGCCTTAGCCATGCCAGGTGAGAATTCCAGGCACGAGGGAGCAACCGAGAGTGCTTGAATGTCTCCAATCCTTTTGAGAGATGAAATAGCAAGCAGGAGAATAGTTTTGAGAGTAAGGAACTTCTCGGAAACCTCTTCAAGGGGCTCGAAAGGAGCTAGGGAGAGACCCTCTAAGACGATGGCCAAGTCCCATGATGGCACCCTCGTGCGTACTGCTGGCCTCAGCCTCAAAGTGCCACGAAGGAAGCGAGATATAAGTGGGTGTCTCCCAAGAGAAACTCCACTCAAAGGGACGTGGTAAGCAGCCAGGGCCGCCACGTATACCTTCAGTGTGGAGTGGGATAACCCCGTGGAGAGACGGTCCTGCAGGAACTCCAGCACTGTACCAACTGGGAAGTTAACTGGGTCCTGTTGGCGCTCTCCACACCAAGAGGTGAAAAGTTTCCACCTCGCGGCATATAGCTTCCTTGTAGCGGGAGCTCTGGATTGGAGAACGGTCTCAACGACCTCAGTCGAGAGACCGGATTCTATGAGCTGAGCCCCCTCAGAGGCCAAGCCCACAGTCTCCATAGCTCTAGGCGGGGGTGAAGGATCGACCCACTCGCCTGAGATAGTAGGTCCCTCCTGATCGGAATCTCCAGGGGAGAGCCGTCGAGGAGGGACACAAGGTCCGAAAACCATACTCGGGCCGGCCAGAACGGGGCTATCAGGAGTAGGCTGACTCCGTCCCGGCGACCCCTTTCCAGAACTCCTGGGAGCAGAGCAATCGGGGGAAATGCATACAGACGTGACCTCGGCCACACCTGTACCATAGCGTCCAACCCCAGCGGGGCTGGATGGCTGAGAGAGAACCACAGAGGACAATGTGATGTCTCTCGGGAAGCGAATAGGTCTACCTCGGCATGACCGAAATGTTCCCAAAGGAGCTCCACCACCTCGGGGTGAAATCTCCATTCCCCGGCCTCGGCCCCTGCCTCGACAGGATGTCTGCCCCCCGATTCAGATACCCCGGGAGATAAATTGCTCTCAAAGACAGAAGTTTCCCCTGGGACCACAGAAGGATCTGACGAGCTAGCTTAAATAATGGACGCGACCGCAGCCCCCCCTGATGGTTTATGTAGGAGACCACCGATGTGTTATCTGAACGGACAAGCACATGGTGCCCCCTCAGGTCTGGGAGAAAATGTTTCAGAGCCCGAAACACCGCCAACATTTCTAGACAGTTTATGTGCCACGAGAGATGATGGTCCTGCCACAGACCCTGAGCTGGGCGACCACTCATGATCACCCCCCAGCCCGTGAGGGAGGCATCCGTCATTAGCGTTACACGACAAGGAGCTCCCAGCAATGGACCTTGGGACAAGAACCGAGGATCTTTCCACATAACCAGGGCGTGAAGACACCGTCGCGAACTCATGATCGTGCGGAGCGGATTTCCCCTCGGGGAGAATCCCTTGGTTCTGAGCCACCAATGAAGCAGTCTCATGTGCAATAGGCCAAAAGGAATAACGTTGGACGCTGCTGCCATGAGACCTAACAGTCTCTGGAACTGTTTCACAGTGAGTAACTGGCCGAGCTTGATCTGAGTTACTGCAGAGAGAATCGAAGCAATACGAGCAGGGGAAAGTTGTGCCTGCATCGTCGTCGAATCCCACACCACACCGAGAAAAGTGGATCTCTGTACTGGAGAAAGCACACTCTTCTTGGCGTTGAGCCTCAACCCCAATTTCTTGATGTGAGCGAGAACGACATCTCGATGCCAAACCGTCTGAGACTGTGACTGAGCTAAAATCAACCAATCGTCGATGTAATTCAGAATGCGGATGCCCTGTAAACGCAGAGGAGCTAGAGCCGCATCCATACATTTCGTAAACGTTCGGGGTGACAGTGCTAGGCCGAACAGAAGAACCCGATACTGGTACGCTTCGCCCCCGAAAGCGAACCTCAGGAACTTCCGATGTTGAGGAAGAATAGACACATGGAAGTAGGCGTCCTTCAGATCTATTGTGACAAACCAGTCCTCGGACCTGATTTGTGACACGATCTGTTTGAGAGTGAGCATCTTGAACTTGAGCTTCCCTACAGTGCGATTTAAAAGACGCAGATCTAAAATCGGACGCAACCCCCCGTCTTTCTTTGGAACAATGAAGTATCGGCTGTAAAAACCTGACTCCCTGCTGGAGGGAGGAACCCATTCTATGGCTTCTTTTTGTAGAAGAGTCATAACCTCCTGTTCCATTACCAGAGCCTGCTCGGGGCCCCCACTGTGGGTAGAACCCCACTGAATCGAGGCGGACGAGACCTGAATTGAATTGCATAACCTCTTTCGACCGTGTGCAGGACCCACTGAGATATGTTGGGAAGATCTTTCCACTCCTCCAGAAAATCTACTAAGGGTACCATCCTCTCGAGTCTGGCCTCTGGTTGAATATTCTGAGTGACAGACACAGCGCCCTGTAACGGCGCACCGGCAGGGAACGACTGGTCTGACCGCTCCAGAGCCCTCCTCAGAGGGGGCGAACGTCCCTCGGGAAAACACTTGCCGGGTCCTTCTACGCCCTGTTTCGGCAGGGTTAGTAGAACAGACCCCTGAGGGCACTGGGAGAGACAGGGCACTCTTAAGGGAGGTGAACACAAGTCTCTCTCGGTGGGGACCACCCTCAGAGCCCTGACGCTATGGGCGTCAGGACTTCTTAGACGCGGCCTTCTTGGCGATAATGACTGTCCTCAGATCAGCCCTATCGCGTCTGAGAGCGCCCCGACTCGTCCCTCCAGTTTCTCTGTGGAGGAGTACGAGACGCGACGCTCTGCTTTTGCTGCGCTCTCTTAGCTTAAGTACTCAGCGGCTGGAACTGCCCTCGCTCAGCAGCCCCAGGGACTCTAACTTTAAGGGGAATAAATTTATGAAAAGCAGCGGCTTGTTTTTTCTCTTCTTGAAATCTTTCGATGACAGAATGTAAAGTGTCACCGAAGAGACCTGTAAGTGACATAGGCGCATTTAACAGAAGAGACTTGTCTTTCTCTTTCATAGAGGTCTGACTCAACCATAAATGCCTCTCCATGGCCACCAGGGCTGCCATAGAACGGCCGATAGATTTTGCCATCTCCTTAGTGGCCCGGAGAGTGAGATCTGCTGACTGCCTGAGCTCATTGATGGTTTCCATAGAGATCTGCCCCCCCTCGCTAGCTTCTTTAAGCAGATCGGCCTGATAAGCCTGCATAATAGCCATAGTATGCAGGCAAGAGGCCGCCTGGCCCGCCGCCGAGTAAGCCTTCCCCACCAGCACGGATGTATTTTTTAATGGTCTGGTGGGAAGAGCCGGTGCTTTAAGCGACGATGCCGATTCGGGAGAAAGATAGCTCGCAAGCGTCTCCTCCGCCTTCGGCATCGTCATATAACCATACGCTTTAGCTCCCATAATGTTACCATAAGCGTTAGATTGCTTGGTGTAAATTCTGCTAGATACAGGTCTAGCCCAGGTCTTCGACACCTCAGTGTGAAGATCTGGGAAGAAGGGTAAAGACCGGCGAGAAGGCTGTGTGCGTGACGGCAGAAATCTTTCATCTAATTTGCTTTTAGGTCTAGACTCCTGCCTATCACCTGGCCAATCGATGCTGAGCTTTTCAACAGCACGGGACAAAACATCGATAAGCTCATCTTCAGCATGAGGCTGGAGTGACGAGTCTCCAGTCTCCTGAGTTCCAACACTTTCAATAGAACTGGATCCTCAGAACTGGATAACTGAAGCTGCTGAACTTCATGTGCCTCAGCCTGGGCGGAAGTAACCGCAGTGCGTGCTTCCAATCCCAGGACAGAGGCACTGGATCTCATCTGTGAAAGCTGAGATAGGGCGGGGCCCGTCTCAACATCCTCGGTGAGATCCATCTGTGAACTCCACGACGAGCGTCTCCGCTCTGCCTCGACAGAAGCGGGACCCGAGCCGTGAGGAGCGCGCAGCGAACCGCCCTCCTGTTACAGAGCGCTGCTGAAGTAACAGAAGCTGTTTCGCTTGTTTTCAGGGGTGCTTTATAGTTTCCTGGTCGGTGACGTCACCCGCCTACTACGTTCCGTCTCGCCATTGACTGATTTCATTCATGCTTCAGACGCACTACGCTGGAGGCGTTCCCACCGCGTTTCCACACAGCGGTAGTTCCCTGAAGGGGAACAATTGGTTTCACCAACCACTCAAAACCAAAATAAATATTGTTCCAACCAATCACAGACAGGGGGTGGGTGTTGTGAGGTTCCTCACAACACCTCACAACACCCACCCCCTGTCGGTGATTGGTTGGAACACTATTTATTTTGGTTGAGTGGTTGGTGAAACCAATTGTTTTTTGACGGCCTGCTTATGGGGCGGGCAGCTAGCGGATCGTTAGGAAAGATTAGATGAATGTGATCATTTATGTTTGGGCCTTTTTTGGGCCTGAAATCGCTGATACAACCTTTAACTTCTCCACAATGTCATCTGCCATTTTAAATGCACAAGCCCTTTAAATTCGAGTGGATTCTGTTTGGCTTTGAGTGTTTTATCATTCGACAACTGGAAAAAAAATAGTTCTGAAAGTGATCCCAACGATATCATTCTTCATATCTTTATCGTTATAGTTATGGTGTGAACTCTACTATTCTTTAATATGGAGAACGTTTTTTAGAACTACACTCACCTAAAGGATTATTAGGAACACCTGTTCAATTTCTCATTAATGCAATTATCTAATCAACCAATCACATGGCAGTTGCTTCAATGCATTTAGGGGTGTGGCCCTGGTCAAGACAATCTCCTGAACTCCAAACTGAATGTCAGAATGGGAAAGAAAGGTGATTTAAGCAATTTTGAGCGTGGCATGGTTGTTGGTGCCAGACGGGCCGGTCTGAGTATTTCACAATCTGCTCAGTTACTGGGATTTTCACGCACAACCATTTCTAGGGTTTACAAAGAATGGTGTGAAAAGGGAAAAACATCCAGTATGCGGCAGTCCTGTGGGCGAAAATGCCTTGTTGATGCTAGAGGTCAGAGGAGAATGGGCAGACTGATTCAAGCTGATAGAAGAGCAACTTTGACTGAAATAACCACTCATTACAACCGAGGTATGCAGCAAAGCATTTGTGAAGCCACAACACGCACAACCTTGAGGCGGATGGGCTACAACAGCAGAAGACCCCACCGGGTACCACTCATCTCCACTACAAATAGGAAAAAGAGGTTACAATTTGCACGAGCTCACCAAAATTGGACAGTTGAAGACTGGGAAAAATGTTGCCTGGTCTGATGAGTCTCGATTTCTGTTGAGACATTCAGATGGTAGAGTCAGAATTTGGCGTAAACAGAATGAGAACATGGATCCATCATGCCTTGTTACCACTGTGCAGGCTGGTGGTGGTGGTGTAATGGTGTGGGGGAGGTTTTCTTGGCACACTTTAGGCCCCTTAGTGCCAATTGGGCATCGTTTAAATGCCACGGCCTACCTGAGCATTGTTTCTGACCATGTCATCCCTTTATGACCACCATGTACCCATCCTCTGATGGTTACTTCCAGCAGGATAATGCACTATGTCACAAAGCTCAAATCATTTCAAATTGGTTTCTTGAACATGACAATGAGTTCACTGTACTAAAATGGCCCCCACAGTCACCAGATCTCAACCCAATAGAGCATCTTTGGTAGGCCGGGAGCCAGGTCCACTCCTCAGGATGTTTTTGCTACCTTTTTTTTCACTATTATTTCCTATTATCTTATACCTTGGGCCATCACAAGTTGATAATGACCACCCCCAACTCGGCCCCGTTTGGTCTCAGGGGCCAAAAAACACCCTTTTTGGGAAAAGCTTTTGGCGGAATGATGTAATTGTGAATATTAATGTACTGCAGCTACATAAATGGCCATATAACCCTAAAATGTTGCATGGTGTATCCTGACACATAGGGGAAACTAGCAGAAAAAGATTCTGGGGATTGCTGCCTTTTTGCTGTCAAATATCACCCTCAACATACCCCAAAACACAAAAAAATGGCTGTCCGCCTGACAAATTGTCATCAAAAATGATAATTTTCAAGCATTTTATTATATCACTGCCTCAAATGTACATGAAAAACTTCCCAAGTTTATAAGCTTCAATTTAAGTCCAAGATGACCTTTCTATCTAGAGGATTATAGCTGGTATAACCAAAGTTATCCACTGTACCTCAAATCGGAGAAAACGTCTCGGGTTACTGGATGTAACCCTGGTTCCCCGAGAGAGGGGAACGAGACGCTGCGTCATATCAACGCTACGGGGAATGCCTTCGGCATGCGCTATCTGAAGCCACTATTCAACTATCCCAATCTGGATTGGTGCGCGTCATCGTGCGTCATGACGTTGCATGTGACGTGGACCCGGACGCTATATAAGGGTCACAGGAACAAGGAAATGACAGCTTCGACAAGGTTCAAAGCAGCTGTTCTCAGGGCGCCCCGAATGTGGGGAGAGGGGACGCAGCGTCTCGTTCCCCTCTCTCGGGGAACCAGGGTTACATCCAGTAACCCGAGACGTTCCCCATCGTTACGGGGAACTCCCGCTGCGTCATATCAACGCTACGGGGAACGAGTACCAGCTAGCCCCCACAGAGAACAGGCGCCCCGGTGTGAAACATCTGGCACACTCAGAGGCGCTACACCAGGAGTTGACAGATCCCACTAGACTAAGAATCATAATCCTTATTTGGTGTGGTAAGGGAAAGATGCCTCAGCAGCTTCAAAATTGAAATTTAACCTGTAAAATATAAGCAGGCCCTTTTCAACTCCTAACCCGTCTAGAGGGAGACTCCTTTCTTTGGAAGCCCAAAACCAGGCTCTCTTGCACCGTCCATGCAACAGAGGATAAATACCTGAAGAATTAAAAGCCTCCGGTCCCCTAGAGGCCGGGGATGAGTGAAAAGCTTATAATCCTAAAACACCCTGCAGAGCCGACAGGAGCCAGGGGTCATCTGTCAGCCTGCAAAGACAGGATTCATCCAAGAAGCTAGAGGATCAAATGGAGGTTACGGGACGGTCCCACGTGCCCACCCTCAGAGCATACGGAGGCAGTATGCGCCATAGAGGCTCTGAACATGGATGAGAGGTCCCGGAAGGGTGTAGAAATTCCCGTACTGAAGCCAATGGGCAGTAAGACTGGGTTCACCCTCCCTTAAACTATCCTGCATAGCCAGGAGTTCCGGAAGAATTAGAACTAAAGAGATCTAAACCCCCTCAAGGGCCAGACCCAAAGATTCCAATCTTCAGGACGCGGGTGGAATAAAGAGCCCGCCGCCTGAGTCAACAGATCTCCCCTAATTGGTAACTGCCATGGGGAGCCTGCCAGGAGACTAACCAGGTCGGAAAACCAAATCCGTGTCGGCCAGAATGGAGCCACAAGAATAATATCTACTCCATACCTCCTTACTCTTTCCAGAACTCCAGGGAGCAAAGACACCGGGGGAAAGGCGTACAGACGTCGCCTCGGCCACGTCTGTACCATAGCATCCAGGCCCAAAGGCGCAGGGTGCGAAAGAGAGAACCAGAGCGGGCAATGAGAATTCTCATGAGAAGCGAATAAATCCACCTCCGCCTGGCCAAATCTCTCCCAAATGAGCTTCACCACCTCAGGGTGAAGCCTCCATTCCCCGGGCCTCGGCCCCTGCCTCGACAGGGTGTCCGCTCCCACATTCTCAACCCCAGGTATATACATGGATCTCACAGAGAGAAATTTGTCCTTAGACCACAGTAATATATGATGGGCTAACTTACACAGAGGTCGAGACCTCAAGCCCCCCTGATGGTTGATATAAGAGACCACAGATACATTATCAGACCTAACCAGGACATGATGGCCTCTGAGATCTGGGAGAAAATGCCTAAAGGCGAAAAACACTGCCATCATCTCGAGGAAATTAATATGTCGAGAAAGATGGCGGTCTTCCCAGACCCCCCGGGTGAAACGGCCCTCCATAACCGCACCCCAGCCAATGCGGGAAGCATCCGTGGTCAGAATTTTTCTGTGACCCGAAGTTCCCAACACCTGGCCTTGAGACAGGAACCGAACATCTTTCCAGCTGACTAGAGCACGTAGGCATCTGGACGTAACTCTAATCGTGCGGAAGGGGTTACCCCTCGGGGAAAACCCCCTGGTCCTGAGTCACCACTGCAGGGCCCTCATATGGAGCAAGCCGAAGGGAATTACCACTGAAGCGGCTGCCATAAGGCCCAAAACTCTTTGAAATCGTTTTACAGTGATGGCCTGACCTAGCCTAATCGCCTTGACCTCAGTTAAGATACTCTCGATACGAGTTTGAGTTAGTTGGACTCGCATGGCTTGCGAATCCCACTCTGTCCCCAGGAATGTTGTTCTTTGCTGGGGACACAAGGAACTCTTCTTAATATTGAGTCTTAATCCCAAGCACTGAAGATGACGCAAAACAACATCTCGATGTTGGATTGCCAGGCTCTCTGATTCTGCAAGAATTAGCCAATCATCTATATAATTAAGAATGCGAATCCCCTGAAGTCTCAATGGAGCAAGGGCTGCATCCATGCATTTCGTGAACGTGCGAGGAGATAAGGCTAGGCCGAAAGGAAGAACCCTATATTGATAAGCTTTTCCCCCAAAAGCAAATCTAAGGAACTTCCTATGATAAGGAATGATGGAAATATGAAAATAAGCATCCTTAAGATCTATCGTCACAAACCAGTCCTCGGATCTAATTTGTTGAACGATATTAGGTATAGTAAGCATCTTGAACTTAAATCTCCTCAGAGATCTGTTCAAAACCCTAAGATCTATTATAGGACGAAGTCCACCATCCTTTTTAGGAACAATGAAGTACCGGCTATAAAAACCGAATTCCCTCTCCCGAACGGGGACAACCTCTATCGCCTCTTTTGCTAAAAGGGAATTAACTTCATCCTCCATCACCTGGCATCGATCAGCAGGAACCAAAGTGTGCAACACCCCCTGAAAATGAGGTGGTTGAATTTTAAATTGGATCCTATAACCCTTCTTAACTATATCCAGAACCCATTTCGATATATTCGGAAGGCCTTTCCAGGCGTCTAAATAATCTGAAAGTGGGATGAGTCTTTCTGGGCTAGTCTCAGGTGATAAAGCAGATTTTACAGTGACCTGAAGCAGTTTACTGGCAGGACGTAACTGAATCTTTTTCTTCTCTTTTTCAGCAGACCTCAAGAGGGTCGAATGAGACAGGGTTTTTGATAGTGCCGTACATTCGTTAGAAATGGGTGTAACCAGAGTCTGGTTACATCGATTTCCTGAGGGCTCCGTGGAGCGAAGTTTTAAAAATGTCACACGGAGGGGGACACCCTCTGAGGCCTGCGGATCCCGTCATGGCCTCTTGGCCGAAGCCTTCCTGCCCTGAATGACGGTCCTCAGATCCGTCTTCTGAGCCAGGGCTTTCGGCCGAGAGAGTTTCCTCCGGAGCCAGGCCTTTTGCGGGGGCGTCCGGGAGGCAACACTCTCCTTTTGCTGCTGGACATGTGAGGAGCTAGAGGCGGCACCCTCACGAGACTGCCCCCTGGCGGCAGGCTCGCGAGTCTTGGGATGACGGCGGGGAATCAGCTGTTTGAATGCGGCTGACTGCCTCCTCGTCTCCTGAAACCTCTCGACGACATTATTGACACCGTCGCCGAAGAGGCCACGAGGAGAGAGGGGGGCATCGAGCAGACAAGCCCTGTCCTTGTCGCCGATACCCGCTAGCGTCAGCCACAGGTGCCTCTCCGTAGCCACCAGTGCTGCCATAGAGCGGCCGATAGCACGAGCCGTCTCCTTGGTGGCACGGAGAGACACGTCTACCGTACGACGAAGTTCTCGAACATCGTCGTAGGAGACTTCCCCGCTCTCATCCACTTCCTTAAGCAGGTCAGCCTGGTATGCCTGAAGCAGCCCCATAGTGTGCAGGCAGCTACCAGCCTGACCCGCCGCCATATATGCCTTCCCCACCAAAGCTGATGTTGTACGGCAGGGCTTGGTGGGGAGCGCCGGAGCCTGCAGAGATGATGCCGCATCGGGAGAGAGATGAGAGGCGAAAGTCTCCTCCACCCGCGGCATCATCCCATAACCCATCTCCCTCGCTCCCATTACATCAGAATAAATGTGCGTATTGGGACCGGAAACACGGGAGGAGAAGGGTTTATTCCATGTCCTCGACACCTCGGTGTGGAGGTCATGGAAAAATGGCAGACTACGGCGTGGAGGTTGTGACAGGGTTTGCAGGAAACGTTCATCCAGCTTACTTTTAACAGTTTCCTGCACCTGCGGTGGCCACTCAATATTTAATTTTGCCACCGCTCTGGTCACAACATCCAGCAGCTCCTCAAAAGCAGGGGAATGGGATGGCGGCGTCACACATTCCTCTGCCTCGACACCCACAATATCTAACTCCTCGGAGCTAGATAAGTGAAGCATCGGTTCCTTTTCAGGGCCGGGAGAAGCCGCAGTGCGGGCTCCCGAACCCTGAGCGGGACGAACGGATTCAGCACTGGAATGTTGAGAAAGGACCTCGGTCGTCTCAACATCCATTGCTAAATCCTTTTGTGATCCCCATGAATGCAGTCGCCGCGCTGGGGAGCACGTGGTTGACCTGACTCTTTATCAAACAGAGCCAGGCGGGAACGGAGCTTTCTCAGGGGCATTTTCTCACAGTGCTCACAGGCAGCACCCTCAAGTGCTGCCTGAGCATGCTCCATTCCCAAACAAACCACACACAGAGCATGAGTATCTCCTTCAGATAAGAAACGTGGACAAGGAGATACACATTTTTGAAAACTCTTTTCCGCCATAATAAACTCTTTCCAAAAGACAGACAACACCAAATAGAACAAACAGTAACACAGAGCGCTGCTGAAGAACAGAAGCTGTCATTTCCTTGTTCCTGTGACCCTTATATAGCGTCCGGGTCCACGTCACATGCAACGTCATGACGCACGATGACGCGCACCAATCCAGATTGGGATAGTTGAATAGTGGCTTCAGATAGCGCATGCCGAAGGCATTCCCCGTAGCGTTGATATGACGCAGCGGGAGTTCCCCGTAACGATGGGGAACAGAACTTTCAAGCATTACCATTCCATATTGGATTAAGCATATTTTTTGCATATGAACAATGTCTTAAACAAGAGTTGAGACTTGACTTATGTACTTCTATACTATATGAAGTGAATTGCATGAGAAGTGAGTAATGTTATGCCCCTAGGTCAGGGCTATTCAATTAGCTTCATTCAAGGGCCGGATTATTAAATCGGAATGTTGAGGCTTATTTTGTTTAGCTTATTTATTGAAACATTATTTATTACTTATTGAAACATAACAGTATCAGTAAATTAGCTAAAGTAAACCTAAAAAAGTATTATATTTACTTGGAAATGTGTTACCCAACAGTATGCAGATTTATGAGTCTTTAATAAATAACTTATTTACAGCTATGTACAAAAATATGAATTATACAAGATCATAGCTATTGGTAAGAATTATTTTATCTATAATTATTATAGGCTTAAATGAAAATATTCTGACAGTGAGACGTGATAACCACAGGTAAAACCATGCATGGCTACTCACTCATTACCACTGTATAACAAAATGCCTAAACACAGGTAAAAAATATACACAAAATGAATTGTATATTCCTCTACCCACCTAATTAATCTACTGCAATATAAATGACTGTAAGATAGTATTCAGTATAAATATTCCACATTTCTGCCCAAACCATAGTAAATTACAGTACATTCACGGTAAATGTTTGTAAAGTTGGTGATTAGGGGATTTAAAGTCTTCTAACTTCGTTCATGTAACAATGTTTCTGCTGTTTACCTCATCAGTCGTGTTGGGAATGTTGAGGCTGCTTCATCTGATTTAAAACTAGTTAAATCATCGAATGATTTGTGGTCTGTAACAGAGGTGTGTCGAATTGAACAACTTCTCACTGGATGTCGCAATGCTGTTTAATAATAGTGTCCAGAACCGGGAGTAAACGCAACTCCTTTAAGCTTGCGTTCTGTTACCCACTGGGCGGTGCTGCGCAGTTCAAAGTAAACTAAACTGCGAGTTGAACTGAAACTAAACTGAAAACAGCGCTATTTGTTCTATATTTGTTGTTACTGACCGAGAAACAGCTTCAGATGATTCAGTGACAGAGCGGTCCGAACGAATCTGAATCGCTTCAGACCATTATGCAAGCGCATTTGTCCAATTCATGGAAAGGAAATAATTGAACCAAAGATCGAACAAAAGATTCGCACCATTCAAAAATGATTGGTATCGCTGGTTCAGTTGACAGAAATACGGGACACACATAAATAACTGCTGAAATATTCGGACTGAAAACGTTTCTCAGGTTAGTCGGAGCGCTCATAGTACGCACAGTGCATATAGACGTACAGCTGCACGCGCCACTAAGGCCACTCGCATATATCTAACCAAATGTAGCCACACCGCCAGGAAAAGAGGCGGAGGGAGGTTGGGGTGCCTTTGGGCCAGATGAAGATGATTGAATTGAATAGCCCTGCCTTAGGTGGACTGGGGTCAGGGTGCAACATAGGATACATTCACACAAAATCACTTAACCAAATGTGAGATTTATTAAATTCCACAAAGTCCTCGCAACACAAGGAATAAAGATGACCCTAGTGTGCAGTCTGTTATCAAAAAGCCAACCTTCAATAGAGTAAACGTTAGTAACCTTCTGTACAGGTAAATATTCTTTACAGCCAAATGACGAAATGTCTCAGTTACATATGGTAACCCTCGTTCCCTGAGGGAGGGAACGGAGACGTACGTCGTGACCGACTGATAGGAATCTCGCTAGAGAGGCCAATCTACTTCGAGTAAAACTAAAATGAGCCAAAGCACAGTGGCATGCAGTCATTTGCATTAGCTGTTAAGCCTCCCAGTGCAGGTATATAATGAGCAGTAGTTGCGAGGTGAGCTCCATTTTTGCTGAGGAGCCAAGCCTGGTAAGCTGGCCGCCCCGACGGGCAGCAGCAGATGTGACGATGGGATGGACGTCTTCATTCCCTGCCTCAGGGAACCAGGGTTACCATATGTAACCGAGACGTTCCCTTATTGGTCGGTCACTCTCGACGTATGTCGTGACCAACTGATAGGAATCCCTACCAAAGTGCCACAGCTGCTGCACCCAATCCAGTGCCCGGTGTAAGCCTGTACCCCTTCTTGCCTGGACGGACGATAGGAAAGGGCTTACACAGAGTGTATCTGTCACTGTTGTTCCGTGATAATTGTTGTGAGATTATTGGATTACACTGGAAAACCGTGCCCTTTCTATGGAAGGGGAACGCTGTGGAAGCCACTTTCTTTGAGGGAGTTATGTGGAAAAATACATATAGACTAGCCCGAAGGTTGTACTGCATATGAATATTAGGTAACTTAGCCCAAGGGAAAGACACGGGGCTTCGATTAGGAGCAGCCGTGGAAGTATACACATATAGAATCCCCATAGGGTCACACATATGGAACCCAGCCTAACACCTGATCTCTGAAGGGAGTGGTAGGAACCTTGGGCACATAGCCAGGCCGGGGTCTCAGTACAACATGGTTGTCACCCGGCCCGAACTATAGGCACGATTCATCGACCGAAAATGAGTCAGAAGGTCCTCCCTCAGAGAAATGGGCCAGGGAGGTACTGTCACAAGGAGCATAAGTTCAGGGAACCAGGTCCGGGTGGGCCAATAGGGGGCCACCAGAAGGACCTGCTCCTCGTCCTCCCTGACTTTGCACAGGGTCTGTGCAAGTAGGCTCACTGGGGGGAACGCATATTTGCGGAGGCCCTGGGGCCAGCTGTGTGCCAGTGCATCCGTGCAGAGTGTTCCCTCAGTCAGGGAGTAAAACAGCTGGCAGTGGGAGGTCTCTGAAGAGGCAAACAGGTCTACCTGAGCCTGCCCGAACTCTCTCCAGATCAACTGAACTGCCTGGGGGTGGAGTCGCCATTCTCCCAGGAGCACAACTCATGATAACTTGTCGGCCACACGGTTGAGCACACCAGGGACATACATGGCTCAAAGCGACTCACAAGACATGGGCATCGGCTGCTCTCACTGTAGTGGAGTGGATGGCCCGATCCATCTCGGGCGGGGGGGCCTGCCTGCGACTGACTATCAGTCGGTCACGACGTATGTAGAGAGTGACCGACCAATAAGGGAACTAAAATACAGCTCAAATGTAAATCATTTATTTGGTTCTTAGATCTTTTTGCTGCTTATCCATGCTGTACATATAAATATATATATATATATATATATATTAAAGACGTGCTTTTTTCAATAAAAAATTCAACAGTAGTAATTATTAGGTCCAGAGACAACTAAAAACAAACAAATATTCAGCATACAATAAGTTGCAATATGGAATTATTTGTGCAGTGCTTTCACTGTGAAGTTGAGTTACCAAGTGATGAACATATAAGCTCTTTTGTGTGCGTGTGTGTGTGTGAGAGAGTGAATGCACACAGTACTATCTGCTGTGTTTACGTGAATACTCGACTTGGCATTTTGATATATTTCTGTTTATTTGGCCGCTTAGGCACGCAAAGTTACCGAAGACAAAGGCTACTATGCTTGTCCGTGTTGCGCTCGGAGCACGCGCACAGCATCCTGTCAGTAGAATTCAGTTCTCTTTCACGACTTATCGCGCTTTTAATGTTTATTTTCAATATAAAGCACATCCTGCTCTTTTCTTTCTCATTCATTCATGTTTTGTTATTAATAACTTTAAACAGAATCGTCAACTGAAATCTGCGCGGATTATCAAAAATACTACACAGGACATAAAGGGTCTCGCAAAAGTGAAAGTAGCCTACCAACGGGTGAAATGTCACTTTGCACAGCAAAGCACCCGTTTCAATAAATTGATATATTAAAGTTTATAAAGCCTACTTTTACATTTTCGCTGCTGTTCTAGAATGGTTTTCGCCAGCTCGAATCCAGTGCAGGACCTGTAGGTTACCACAGAAACGTAAGCGGTTAGTTGATTGCTGTGGTGACTCGTGACTCTCGCGAACAGCACTGAACACGCACTTTTGCGAGTACACTTTAATATTATTATTATCATAAACTTTTCATTAACTTCAATAGGCTGTACTACAACAAGGGAATTGTAATTGGCTGCTTTTTCTGCAGAGAGCCGATCTCTGTTGATGTGTTTTAATTGTTTCATCGATGGTTTGTTGGTAAAGGGTGAGAGACCTCGCGAGCCACACGATTTTTGCCAAAGAGCCAGATGTGGCTCGCGAGCCATAGGTTCCCGACCACTGCACTAGAGTCATCTTTATTCCTTGTGTTGCGAGGACTTTGTGGACTTATGGAACCCATATGGAATGGTAATGCTTGAAAGTTCTGTTTTCTCCGATTTGAGGTACAGTGGATAACTTTGGTTATACCAGCTATAATCCTCTAGATAGAAAGGTCATCTTGGACTTAAATTGAAGCTTATAAACTTGGGAAGTTTTTCATGTACATTTGAGGCAGTGATATATATAATAAAATGCTTGAAAATTATCACTTTTGATGACAATTTTTGATGACAAGTCAGGCGGACAGCCATTTTTTTGTGTTTTGGGTTATGTTGAGGGTGATATTTGACAGCAAAAAGGCAGCAATCCCCAGAATCTTTTTCTGCTAGTTTCCCCTATGTGTCAGGATACACCATGCAAAATTTTAGGGTTATATGGCCATTTATGTAGCTGCAGTACCTTAATATTCACAATTACATTATTCCGCCAAAAGCTTTTCCCAAAAAGGGTGTTTTTTGGCCCCTGAGACCAAACAGGGCTGAGTTGGGGGTGGTCATTATCAACTTGTGGTGGCCCAAAGTATAAGATAATAGGAAATAATAGTGAAAAAAAGGAAGCAAAAAACATCCTGAGGAGTGGACCTGGCTCACGGCCTATGGGATGTGGTGGAACGGGAGCTTCGTGCCCTGGATGTGCATCCCACAAATCTCCATCAACTGCAAGATGCTATCCTATAAATATGGGCCAACATTTCTAAAGAATGCTTTCAGCACCTTGTTGAATCAATGCCACGTAGAATTAACCCTCTGGAGTCTGAGGGGTTTTTGGGGTCCTTGAGATGTTCTGACATGCCCTGACATTTGTGCTTTTTTCAGTTGCTTATAAACATATTAATGGCAAAGGTGTAAATTCACTCTATTTAGCACAAACAGGGCTACCATAATATGTGAACAACTTGCATGTACATGTTTGTATTTTTGATAGAATAATGTTTATGCATGGTTTTTTAAAAAACAAAAAACTAAAGTTTCTGAAATAAGGCCATAAAACACATTCTAAATATATGTAAATAAGACTTTTGACTAATGGATGTCGTTGCCTAGTATTTTTTCTTCAAAATTATGTGAAAATCATCCTGCCTAATCATTCACATAACACAATACATTGATTTAAATCTTGTAAAACACTTTTTGTTTGGAAAGGCCATATGCGGGTGGGCGTGATTCACACCTATGGAGTCAATGGGGCCGCATAATGAGGCTGCATAGGTAATGAGCCTTTCATTCAGGTGTGTGAATGAGCCACAAGAATGCAAGGACAATATATAACTGGTTTGTTGTTTTTTCCACAAATTTTGCTTGCAAATTGTACAATATCCAAGGTAAACATTTCTAGTAATTGTGCAGTTAATTGTTCTCATACTGTATTTTCAGATTTGGAATATATTCTCTTCCCAAATGTGTCACTAATAAAGCATAATAAAATTATTTAAAGATAAGGCTTATAATGACCTTTTAAGATTTTGTTTACATCTATCCTTATATAATTTTTTTTTTTTTTAAGGTTATACAATTACAACAACATTTATAATTGTAACAATATTTCCAGTGTAATCTTTCTTTGTATTCGCGATTCATATTAAAACAGTATTTTTGCCAGCTGTAGTAACTCCACAACAGCACGCATCTTTGCGTTCATTCATTCATAGTAACGCGATTCATATTTAAACAGTATTTTTGCCAGCTGTAGTAGCTCCACAACAGCACGCATCTTTGCGTTCATTCATTCCGATTAGAACAAAGCAAACAGAACTGACCTAATTCCTCAGCGGGATCCGTTTGCTCCTCGAAATGATACTTCCAGAACTTATGAGGTAAATTTTTGCAGGATTATTATCAAGATAGTATTATTCCTCACAGCATCGTAAAGTACATAAGTCTGAAAGTGAACTCGCGGTGTGTGTTATCCAGCTGATGGGCGTTTTACAGGATTGTTTGGATCGGCTCACATTTGCGTTTGAATAGCGCGTGCTCTCCGTGGGCGGAGCACATTAAAACTTAATTAGCTGAGATGAGAACGACTGACATCTCTCTCTTTGCATACATATTACATAAACTGTGAATATTTGTTTTTTATAAAAATTACTTCGTTTAAAAGAAGAGAATTCAAGCTTCATGCCTGTATGTCTGAATGCCTGTTTGACTGAGTATTCGCTGAGTTATGGTTCATTTTCGGACGCGTTTCAGAATGGACTAAACGGACAGAGAGAAGGCAGAACTCGCTTCGTGTTTATTTTTCTTTATTTGGCGAAAAGCACAACACTTTGTTTTTATTGTGAGTGTACACAAAAATAATACACACTAAACAGGATAGATTGATGTATAACACAAGCATATAAGATAAAAATTAATATTTTTATTTTATTATTTTTTTGCACTCATACGGAAAAAAACGAGCCTATCGCGCCGGCGCGATAGCCGACCTCAGGGGGTTAAGGCAGTTCTGAAGGCGACAGGGGGTCAAACACAGTATTAGTATGGTGTTCTTAATAATCCTTTAGGTGAGTGTATATCTTAATCGTTATCTTTATAGTTATCGTCCTTTACTATCGGCCTTTACTCCTAAAAGCATGAAATTAGCTTTTATTTTTCTCAAAATAAATGCTAGTGATTGTACGCATCCTTGAGATGCCTTCAGTCACTTTGTATTGTAATGATGTAAACAGTGCAGCAATGATTTTCCAGCGTATCGCCTTTTCTAGGGGTCTTATACCAGCTGAAAAACTGCCATTGAGATGAATTGGAATGCTAACAGATAATCATAATCCTCCTTGACCATAACCAATGCTGCACATACAAATATTTAGGGATGAACGATATATTGGCCACCATATCGGTATCGTCCGATATCAGTTCATTTTCAATGTTATCGGCCCAGTAAGAAAATTTGGCAGATATATTTAAGCTGATAAATAATGTATTATTTCCTTCAGCTGAGACTCTTCAGATGCGCACTGATCAACATGATGGTTTTGAATTGCTTGAAATATGATTGAAATCACTTTAAAAAAGGAAAATACGGTTATGTGCAACATAAGCAGCTCAAGTCTGTCATATCGGCTACATAAAACTATAACGATAAAATCATAATTATGTGTTTGGGACATGGCTTTTAATGGTGAGACTTTTTGGTATCAGGCTCTCAAAAATGATATAAAAATTTGGATTTTAGGTTTATCGGCCAATATATCGGTTATCGGCATTCAAATATAAAGAATCATCGGTTTTCGGTATCGGCCAAAATTGCATCCTTACAAATATTACAATGAAAAAGGACAAAACAAGATAAACATACTGATATTTGGACCACAGGAGATTCATATAATTCATAACTCTGATCTGTAGGGAAGCACTGAAGTCATGTCGCACCATGAAGTGGTGCATTTCTGAAAAATCACTCTGGAACTTCACCCTAAGCAAAAAAAAAAAAAAGAAAAAAAAAAGAAAGAAAAAAAGCATCAATATGTGCATAAATTGAGCTAAATTCCTGAATCTTATTATCAGAAAATGTATTCACAAAAATCAAACAGTTTGCAGTGAGAACCAAAGAGAGAAGTTTACTGCTGTACAAAGGCAAAATGCAATAGTGGTACTGAGAAAAATTTATTAAAATTTCTTGATTGATTTAAACCGTTTTCACACCCCGTTTTCTCAGAATTTCAACATAGTGACCCAAAATGTCTGTCATAGGACAGACCATAGTCCAATCTCATTCAATCAATAAAATGTCAATAAAGTCATTAAATAAATTTTAATAAAATGTTTAACTTTGTTTTGCCCTTGTACTGCAGTATACCTTACTATGCTAAATGAGCTTTTGCTTCACAAAAAAAAAAACTAGATTAAAATCAGTTTCTGTAGTCAGAAACATTTACCTGTAAGCATTTTCACCAGATATTGTGGAAGACATCTGGCAAACTATATAGTTTAAAATCAGCAAGCCAATAAGACCCATAACTGCTGCCAGACATTGTTCAATCAAAGAGCCAGGAACGTTGTCTCCATATCCTGAAAAATAAAAATTGTGTCATAATGCGTTAGTCAACTTTGGTTTCATCTTTACTGGTTCATAATAATGTATGCACCATTTGTCATGGTGACAAGAAATATAAAAAATAATTGGAATTTCAAATTATGTCTATTTTATATGAATGTTTTGCTATCTAATTAAACCAAAACATTAATTGAGATATTAGTAAGCTAAATATATTCAAAATCATAATTTATAGAGTACTCTCTGTCAGGAATTCACTGTCATAAAGTTTCAACTTATGAAAATAATTCAAAAAAATAGCTGCAAGCAGCAACTAATGGGGTTCAAGTGTTTTAAGACCTTTATGCCATCTGTGCTGTTATGGTCTAGGCCAGGGGAGCCCAACCTTTTTTGAACAAAGATCTACTTTTAGATTTATCAGTGTGCCGAGATCTACCACTCCAAACAGAAAGCCAGTCGCTACTCACAGCGCATCTGCAGATTTAATATGCTTAAAACAAACAGAAACGTAGCTCTAATCCATATATAATAAATCTTTTGTGAATCAGAAGGCAGAGACAGATCCATTTGCAACAATTTATTAAACAGAAACTCCAGGCAAAGGTCAATATCTGCATAGATAGACAGTTTCAGGGATTAAACAGAGGCGAGTCGAGAACCAGGCTGGAGGTCAGTAGGCAGGCAGCAGAACAATCAGAATCCAGAACCAGGCTGGAGGTCAATAGGCAGGCAGCAGAACAATCAGAATCCAGAACCAGGCTTTGGGTCAGTAGGCAGGCAGCAGAACAATCAGAATCCAGAACCAGGCTGGAGGTCAGTAGGCAGGCAGCAGAACAATCAGAATCCAGAACCAGGCTTTGGGTCAGTAGGCAGGCAGCAGAACAATCAGAATCCAGAACCAGGCTGGAGGTCAGTAGGCAGGCAGCAGAACAATCAGAATCCAGAACCAGGCTTTGGGTCAGTAGGCAGGCAGCAGAACAATCAGAATCCAGAAACAGGCTTTAGGCAGGCAGCAGAACAATCAGAATCCAGAAACAGGCTTTGGGTCAGTAGGCAGGCAGCAGAACAATCAGAATCCAGAACCAGGCTTTGGGTCAGTAGGCAGGCAGCAGAACAATCAGAATCCAGAACCAGGCTTTGGGTCAGTAGGCAGGCAGCAGAACAATCAGAATCCAGAACCAGGCTTTGGGTCAGTAGGCAGGCAGCAGAACAATCAGAATCCAGAAACAGGCTTTGGGTCAGTAGGCAGGCAGCAGAACAATCAGAATCCAGAAACAGGCTTTAGGCAGGCAGCAAAACAATCAGAATCCAGAAACAGGCTTTGGGTCAGTAGGCAGGCAGCAGAACAATCAGAATCCAGAAACAGGCTGGAGGTCAGGCCATCCTTAAAAATATTCTTGTTTGCCGTAACCCGACAGACCCTGTCAATTTAGGTCCGACCCAATTAATTCTTTTTTTTCCCCTTTTAGTCTGACCGACTTGCCGATTGTAAACTTGCGTTAAGACCGACTGATTTTTTTTTACTCTTCAAACAACTAATACAAATGCAATAAAATGATATTAATTATATTTTATTGTGAATAAATAGGCCTACATAGGCTACAAACAGGCTACGCTCTTTCTTTTAAATAAAAACCTGTGGCGTCATCTATGATTATAAGGGCTGTGTAGGCTGTAGGCCTATGCGAAATGAAAGCGAAATCGCGACACTCAGATCCACGAAAAATATGTTTTAGTAGGCTAATTCTATGAATTACACTGCGCAAACCAAAAGTGGGCTAATATACCCACCGGATGAAAAGGGATCGGCTCTCCACAGAACATAATAGGGAGAAACAATGTTAGAGAACCAATGCTCCCATAATAGGGAGAAACAATGCTTTCTCTGAAAGCGGCACTACAATTAAAACTTTACAGAGATCTTAAACAGGCATTTAACCCTCTGAGGTCGACAAACGCGCCGGCGCGTTTTGCTGGATTTTTTTCACATAGCAGCAACATAAACTTAAAAAAATCCATAATTTGTGGTCATAAAAATAAAATAAATACATGATTATAAACTATAGTGTCTTCTTTTTTTTGTGTACACTCACATTAACATCAAAACCTTGTTTTTATTTTTAAATAAATAAAATAAACAGGGTGCGCTTTCAGCTCGCTCTGTCTCCGCAAAAATCTTTCTGAAACAAGTCTGGAAAATGAACTGAAACTCAGCTAATACTTATCACACAACCATGAAACATGCGTCTAAAGAAAGCTTTAAATTTCTACTTTTAAATAAAACAATTCACATTCAAAACAAATATTCTCCTGCAATGTAATCTGTATGAAACTAAATAGAAGTACAGTTTCTCCCGTCTCATCTAATTATCGATAATGAGTTCACACCCACTCGCAGAGCGCGCTATTCATAAGATAATGTGCTGAGGTGATCTATGCAAAATAAGGTAAACGCCCCCTGAAATGCCTTCAAACCTCTATGCTTCAAACCAGCAAGTTTCATTCATTCACATTCCTGCGCTGTTGGAATATGACACGAGTTCAAATTTTGCTCAGAAGAAGAGCAGGACTCTGACGAGTCGACGAACGTTTGTATTTTGAGCGACGAACGTTGAGCGACTTGATCCAGCCGTGGATAATATTTCAGGTGAGTAAGTCTTTTAAATTTACTTGCATTAGTTGACACGTGTTCGCATTTATGAGGAAAAAACAATATTACGTGACAGTTCTCCATTATGGACACGATTGCTTTGAAAGCAGCAGACTTTCAAACTTTCACAGAGACCTCAAAACAGAGAGCACAAATCCTTTCTTTAAAACGAATTTCGTTTTGTATTAATTGTATCTTAATTTTAATATTATTTTCATTAACAAATTCCCTGGATTTAATACATAAAAAGCAATCACAACATAAGGGGCTTGAACTGGAGATCATCATTAACCAGACCGTAGCCTACTCGCCTCACATGTCTAAAAAATGTGAAATATATTTACAGAAAGCTGGTTCTAAACAAAACCATCCAAAACAAAAAACTATGTAGCCTAATAAATGTGCATTTCTCCGGTGCGTTCACTAGCCTACTGCTGAAGATCGCGAGTCAATAGCCTATCGTCAACTTCATCTTTGCCAGAAGTTAATAAACAATTACAATGTCTTATTGCAATATTTTACATATTCATAATCATTACTTTTGATGGATCTTTGAGGCAGCTTTTTAGGTTTATGGCGTTTTGGAAAAGAGCTTCACGTACAAACAACGTTTCACCAAGGCACAGCGGCCCTTCAGCACATAAGAAAAAAAAAGAGAGAAAAAGCACGGACTTACTCATTACGAAACTTTGATGTGGTTGAACAGGTGAAACAGTCACAAATTCCTCTGCAACTCAAACTTTCTCAGTACAAGTTATGAAGGAAGAGAACAGCATTACAGTTTTCAGCGCGTCCTCCTCTGATTGCTGTGTTCTGACTGAAAAAGTGCGTGAAGGAGCACATGCGCAAAACGTAGGTTTGTAAAATGTGCTTTTTTAAAAAATGACATATGATAAAATAAAAATAATTCATATATCATTTTACAAAACGGTTTTGCGCATGTGCTTCTGCGCGCACTATTTCGAATTTATGTATGCCTTTTTAATGACACAGGACGGGACCATGGGCTGGGCCACTCGGAGGTTGCTTCCGGGAATAGTATTAAAAATCGCATATAATTTATAACATATTATTGTTTCTAAGGTTATAGTGTGCGTTATTTGTTTTCTCTTTAACTTCTTTCAGCTCTTTTCATGTTTGGGGGGTCAGATTGTACAAATTACTTTTGTTTATCGCTCACAATTGCTTTGTTTATAACAGACTGATTATTTTTTTATTTTGCTCACATTTGATTTGCTTAGAGCACATTTAGAACATTATATTCCTCCACATAGAGGAATTACAATAAAACACACTGAAAAACAAAACCTCCTCTACTTCTTTGTTCAGGCTGTGATGGGCCATTAGTCATTGGGGGGGTGTCTATGTCACACCCTGGTCTGAATCTCATTAATATTTATAGCCATTACCACTCCCATGCATAAACCTCTTCTGACAAAAAAACTGTTTTACAACGTTTAAATCAATGTATTGTTTTATGAAAACGATTAGGCAGGATGATTTTCACATCATTTTGAAGAAAAAACACTAGGGAACAAGATCCATTAGTCAAAAGTCTTGTGGACACATATTTACTATATGTTTTGTGGTGTTATTTCAGCAACTTTCATTTTTATTTTTTCAAATAACCACGCATAAACATTATTTTCTTAAAAACACAAAGATTTACAAGCATGTTGATCAGATATGATGGTAGCCCTGTTTGTGCTTTATAGAGTGAATTTACACCTTTGCCATTAACATGTTTATGAATAACTGAAAAAACAACAAATGTCAGAGCATGTCAGAACACCTCCAGGGCCCAGAAAACAGCTCAGACTCCAGGGGGTTAAAACACCAAATATTAAGAATGGGCATATCAAGCAAAATAAAATTCGATGATTGATCGAAAATTGTATCTCTCCCCCCACATGATCACCGGCAACGCTCCGACAGTAAATTTCTCTGTAGGCTACTGTCTAGGCCTGTGTTGTAGCCCGCAGTCATTAAAAAACGATTTAGTTTCATATTCATGTTTAAATAAAATATATATTTTTTTAATTTCATGTTGATTATATAATAATCGTATATTATATAATGATTATAAAAGTGAAAAGCATGAATAAGATAAGATGATCCCGAAAATATCGGAAGACAAATGGAGTGGGCAGACATGATTTTGACCACTTCATTAAGTTTGTTTTTGTAGAAAGTCTGTCTTTAAAGTGAATTTCGTTTTGTATTAATTGTATCTTAATTTTAATCAATGTTTCATCAACCAATTTCCTGTATTTAATAAATAAGAGGTAGGCTAAATAAGGCAATATAATCAGGACACGGAGTCGCCGGCGCGTGAACTGGAGCTGGTCTCTTAAATGAACCGAAACTCAGCGTATAAGCTACTTGCCTCACAGACCTGAGACATATATATAGGCCTATATATAAAAAAGCATGAAAAGTACACTTTTAAACAAAACAATTCAAAACGAAAGAAAACAGACTGCTCTCTGCTTATGTAATGAAATGTGCATTTCTCTCTGGCGCGTTCACTACTGCGAAGATCACGTCAGCATCGTCAACTTCATCTTTGACACAGAAAACACAATTGTTTATTAATAAACAATTGAAATGTCTCCTTGATATATTTGACATACTAATAATCATTACTTTTCCCAGTTCTGACAGCTTAGGCGCGTTATTGGCAGCGCACCTGTTACATATAATATTACCGCTATAATATTATTCTTTGGTGTTCAGTAAGGGTGTCACGATTCTCCAAATCCTCGATTCGATTACATTTTCGATTCTAAAGTCACGGTTCGATTCGATTCTCGATTTAAAAAAAAAAAAAAATTGAAAGCACAAGCTATGCCATTTTTAGACTTTTATGCAATATAATAATATCTGACCTTTGTTCGCAATGTACCACACACTACATTGTCAAATTTAAAACGTTTATTAACAACATAATGTAACAATAACTTATATCTTAAGTCAATTGGAAACTTAAACAATATAACCTATTACCTACTATAGTCCCGGGGCTCCCTGGACTCCTCAGAGCAGTCACAGGCGAATAGCACGGTGTTTTAAATTGGGTTCCCACAGCGTTTGCATCGCAGTACGAGAGAACGTTCTCGTGAGGGAACGTAGGCTACTTGGTTACTTGCGTAACCTCGGTTCCCTGAGATAAGGGAACGAGTACTGCGTTGCCTTGCCGTGCTATTTCGCTCATATCAGGTACTTCGCTTGAGTCGATTTAAACCTAAAGTCCTTTGGCGAGTTTTCTCTGAATGTATACACTTCAGCCGCGTCCAAATTGTCGCGCTCGAGGTTGGCAGGGCGCCAAGCGCTCCCGTTGGACCGCACGCCACTGCTAACTCGCCATAGGTTCGTGCAGTTGCCGCAGCACAGGCAAACAGCTCGCTCAGACGAGCTATGATGCTCTCGCTGTGCAGCTGCAATGCGTTTTAAAATAAAGGCTTCAATATTCTTGAGAAAAGGAGTTTTACCTATTACAGGCAAGCCGAGCTGACGTGACATATGGGGCGTGGAAGCATCGACGATTCCATTTTTTGATTCGATGATCGAGATTGAGCATTAATTTCGATCGATTTCGATTTAAAATCGAAATCGTGACACCCTTAGTGTTCAGTTTATACAGGTTTTCTAATTGTTATTTTATATATATATATTAGTCTAGATGGAAATAGGGGTCCACGCGCACCCCCCGGCTTTTTTTATGCCATCTGATTTTTTCAAATCTTTAAAGTGTCTATTTTCAGAATCTGCCAGGTACCAAGCTGAATTAATGTCCCAAAGGCTTCATTTTTAACCCTTTGCGGAACCCGACCGGAACCCGACAAATCAAAAAATTATATAGAAAGTGGCATAACATTTGAAGTAAACAACATACAGAGACAAATGAACATATTTTCCCATACAATTCTGACCCCAGGAATTGAATGGAATGGTTATTTTTGACATTTGAAAACATATTGACCCTATTTCTGGACAAAAATAGCAAAAAATGGCCAAAAATGTGTAGAGGATCAACTATATTTTCATTTTCTCAAGCGCATAGGGTGATTTCTTTTTCACAAACTGTTATTTCTTTATCATTCAAGTGTCTATTTTAAAATTAAATTGGGTACCAAGCTGAAATAATGTCCAAAATGCTTCATTTTTAACCCTTTGCGGAACCCGACCGGAACCCGACAAATCAAAAAATTATATAGAAAGTGGCATAACATTTGAAGTAAACAACATACAGAGACAAATGAACATATTTTCCCATACAATTCTGACCCCAGGAATTAAATGGAATGGTTATTTTTGACATTTGAAAACATATTGACCCTATTTCTGGACAAAAATAGCAAAAAAATGGCCAAAAATGTGTAGAGGATCAACTATATTTTCATTTTCTCAAGCGCATAGGGTGATTTCTTTTTCACAAACTGTTATTTCTTTATCATTCAAGTGTCTAT
Organism: Vimba vimba; assembly: GCA_022828995.1. Lineage (NCBI taxonomy): Eukaryota > Metazoa > Chordata > Actinopteri > Cypriniformes > Leuciscidae > Vimba > Vimba vimba. The sequence continues at coordinate 35,538,918 of CM040829.1, read as the reverse complement.
TTTAAAATTAAATTGGGTACCAAGCTGAAATAATGTCCAAAATGCTTCATTTTTAACCCTTTGCGGAACCCGACCGGAACCCGACAAATCAAAAAATTATATAGAAAGTGGCATTGTTGTGTTTTCTGTGAAGTTTGTCTTTTGTGAAGTTTTGTTATTTACATGTTTAATTAAATGTTTAATGTTTAAATTTGCTTTAAACTAGAGCTACCAATGTTGCAAGTAACACTTTAGCAGCACAATAGTGTAGTGCCTCTTTAAGAGAGGAGTGTGCTGTGAGCACATGTGACCGGTATTTACTACGTGAAAAGGAAGCGTGAGATTCATTCAGTTTGTAGTAACTTTCAACCCGGTGTGCAGCCACTTGGTAAGCTCTCTTAAATCTCAAATGTTTTCTTGTCTACTTTAATGATGTATGCTTTATGTTGTCTGCTGTCGCCATGCTATGCTGTTGTACTGTGTTTATGTCCGTTGCACGTTAAAAATAACGCTATTTCGCTATTCTCCGGTAGATCAAAGCAGATTAGTTTACTGATAGAGATAACGCTATGCGCTGTATAAATTATAAACTGGCGAAGTGGCGAAGTCGTGGGATTAACATTTTGATTCATAACATTACTATACGTATTCATTTGTATTTACTTTATTTCGTTTTATAATGTTTGATGAAGTAGGAATCGCGGACTTCCTGGTTTGCCGCGGGGCATTTTGGGAGCTGTAGTTTCCTGCTTACAGAAAGGATTGTATGCATTTTGCATAGAGTTGTGGTAGGACTTAAGTATGATGCATAATGTTTAAAGTGTGAATTGTGTACGTTTAAATTATGAAACTATTATTATTATTATAGTATATTAATATTATTTTCTATTTGTATTTGATTAATGTTATTTAGTGTTGCTTATTGTTATTGGGCTGTTGAGGTAAAGAACTGGGGCTGGTTGTAGTATGCACATGGAAATTGAAACGTTGCATTTCTTGTTATTTCAGGTTTATTACCTGGTTATCCTTTTTGAAATAAACAAACAAATGTGGAATACCGAGTAATATCCTCTTTGTACACGGGGTTGCCCTTTCCGTGGGAAGAAAACGGAACAGGCATAACATTTGAAGTAAACAACATACAGAGACAAATGAAAATATTTTCCCATACAATTCTGACCCCAGGAATTAAATGGAATGGTTATTTTTGACATTTGAAAACATATTGACCCTATTTCTGGACAAAAATAGCAAAAAAATGGCCAAAAATGTGTAGAGGATCAACTATATTTTCGTTTTCTCAACCGTATAGAGTGATTTTTTTTTTCACAAACTGTTATTTATTTATCATTCAGGTGTCTATTTTAAAATTAAATTGGGTACCAAGCTGAAATAATGTCCAAAATGCTTTATTTTTAAACCTTTGCACCAAACCCGAAAAATCTAATGTGATATAAAGTGCCATAACTTTTGATGTAAACAACTCACAGAGACAAATGGACACATTTTTCCATACAATTCTGACCCGGGGAAATTGTTATTTGTTATATTTTAGAACATCTTGACCATCTATGGTCAAAAACAGCAAAAAAAAAGCTAATTTGACACCATTTTTATTATACTAATAGCAGCCTGAAATGGGGTTTATTTTAACCTTTTACTGCACCTATCCTGAACCTGAAGAAATTGAAAATAGCTTTATTTTTGAAGTAAACAAAACAAAGCAAATTAACTTAAAAAGTTTGGTAATGTTGGGGCTTTGCAGTTGGCAGTTGGTGGCTGTCGGTTGGTACCTGCAGACCACCATCTCCCACTGCTTTCTCTTTTGGAACTATTTCAGTACGTATTTGAAACTATAATTAAGATATACCTTTGTAGTCATAACAAAGTCATAAGTCATTTTTCAACAGTTTTTACTATAATCACAGGCTTTCGGAAAGTGAAAAGCTGTCATATCTACACAGTATCCGAGATATGAGACTCTGTTAAGGAGCCAGTTCACCATACCGCATGATGGATATTTGAGAACAGATTCCATTAACATTAGAGGACTTACCTTTGAATACAATTGGCTATCACCAATACTGCTATAAAAGCTTTACAGGGAAAATACTGTAGATTGTTTTACAAGTGCCAAAGGCTTCTACATCTGGAGAATCATCATTGAAACAGGACTCTTTGCGCCATGTCAAATCTCTGTCAATTCAATCTGAAGGATAGCCTGGAAATCCAGACCTAAATCTAAAAGATTAATGGTCTGGTGTCGACTAATGCAAATCGCCCGGCTCGAGGGGCGGCACCAAGCGTGCATTTGAAAATCTCACTGCACGCAATTGGATAACACTACGACCAATCACAACAATAAAACGCTACCAGCGGAGTTAACTGGTAGATTAGACTCTTGCCGTATCCGGTCGGCAAAACAGCAAAAACGTCCTTCTTGCAGAGGAACGATTCGAGCGTCTTCTTTTCCTCTTTTAGATAAAAAGCTAAGTCTAATTCGTTCATTGTAGCGGCCAAAGCTGTTTCAAACAACTGGTATTCATCCATAGCCATCTTGCAATGTTTAATAATGACTTCGACGTCACAGCGCTGTCGTCATCTGTTAAGCTCGCCTCTGGCCCGCCTATACCAGATAACCCAATGTGATTGGTGCAGCTCCGATCGAGGGGCATATTTAATGAGCATCATTACTCAACACCAGAGTATCTCGCTGAGCAAATTCAACTTGTGCAGATTGTAATAGTGCGGCAGGCTACGCAATACTCGTTCCCTTACTCTCAGGGAACCGAGGTTACGTTAGTAATCGAGTACGTTCCCTTTCAAGAATGGTCACTTCGTATTACGTAGCTAATACGCAGTGGGGACGCAATGTAAAATGCCGCACTATTAGCAAGTGGCTGCATACAACTGGATCCTAGGGAAGCACCCTGAGGTTCACAGAAACAAGCCATAACAAACCCCAACATAGTGACAGTAACCAGTCGGGTTTCATGAATAAGGGGCTGGAGTATAAGGGTCGCTCCGAACATAAGTCCCAGGACAATTGTGCTAATGGACAGTAATAGGTAGACTAATAAGATTGGACCCTAGCTGGAGTACTGACGATGCAGCGGCCATGAGACCGAGAAGCCTCTGAAACTTCCCGAGGGGCATGCACGCACCTACCCTGAAGGACCCCTTATAGAGAGAGCCCACTCTGGTGTGAGCCGCGCTCTCATCATTGTAGAGTCAATAACTGTGCCCAGAAAGATTACGTTCTGGCTGGGTAACAGTTTGCAATTGGAAAAATTGACCCTGAGCCCCAGGCATTCCCATAGCTGAGGAGCATAGATCTGTCTGTCAATAATTCGGTCTTCGACTGACACATAATGAGCCAATCGTGGAGATAGTTCAGCACGCGCACTCCGTTGCCTCAGGGGAGAAAGTGCTGCGTCCATGCACTTTGTCAAAGTACGGGTTGCTAGAGACAGACCGAACGGTATGACCGTGTATTGATAAGCCTACCCCTCGAAGGCGAATCTCAAGAATGGCCTGTGATGGGGAGTTATCTTAATGTGAAAGTAAGCGTCTTTCAGATCCACCGTAAAAAAAACAATCCCCCGGGCGAACCTGCGCGAGGATTTGTTTGGTAGTTATCATTCTGAATGGCCATCTCATGAGAGCTTTGTTCAGATGTCTCAGATCTAGAATGGGGCGAGTGCCACCGTCCTTTTTTGGTACAAGGAAGTAACGGCTGTAAAAGCCTGACCGGCTCAGCGCGGGGGGACTAATTCTATTGCCCTTTTTTCTAGCAGATTTTGCACTCAGGTGAGAAGAACGTGAGCCACGCCGCTTCTCACCGAGGTCTCGATGACCGCCTGAAACCATGGGGGTCTGCGAGGGAATTGGAGCAAGTAACCTCTCTTTATAATGTACAAAACCCATTTCGACACTCCAGGGATGTCTTGTGAACCGCTCAGTCTCAGTGTCCGAATTAGCCTAGTTCCGGTAGCAGCAGCGCTAGCACCAGACTGTGAGAAGGCGGGGTCAGCTGGGCCTGTCCACTCTTCCTCAAGCGATGGAGAGGCTGTCGTCGTGTTTTTCGTACGATCTGCCGAAGGAGACGAGACCTGTCGCTTGAAGGGAGAGGGGGGAGAGGCATTGGTCTGCCTGAGTGAACAGGACCGGCGAAGTAGAAAGTGACTGAGAAAGTGAGAAAGCTACAGTGTCGTCGTCTCGAAAGAGAGCTAGCCGCGTCCACAGTGTTGAGATGGGCAGGCTCTTGCAGGCAGTGAGAGCAGCCTGCGGCAGAGAGTGCAGCTTCAGTGTGGGTGGGTCCCAGGCACGTGGCACACTCCGAGTGCCCATCTTCCTTGTGTATGCGTGCTCCGCATAAGGTGCACGAGGGGCGAGGCATTTGAAACAATGTTCGCTAAATTTGACTCTTTTAGAACTGAGTGTCGCAGCAGCGAACACAACAGTAGCAGTAAAAGGATATAGCATTTTTCTCGCCAGATGGCCACAGAAGATAAGCGGCTTCGAGGTAAGTTAAAGGCGCTGTCTGCTGTATGCAAGGCTTGCTCTAGCTGTTATTGCTTGTTTCGACGGCGAAAGCTTCAGAGGAGGTCAGAGTCGTGAAGAGTCGCTGAAGGAGATAAAATCTGCTATTTGGCCAGAATTGGCTTCCTTTATTAGACTAAGGCCAAGCCCATTTAGGCACGCTCTGACGTATCAGATGACTTGGCGCCCATCACGTCAGAGGCGCTTGGATGGTTAGTTGGATGGATAGTTTGTGCAGTTGCTGCAGCACAGCCAATGGGCGAGCTAGACGCTCTGCTGTGTTCGCTGTGCAGTTGCACTGCGTTTTAAATTATTAGAAATAAATTATCAAAAGAGAAAGCAGTGGGAGATGGTGGTCTGCAGGTACCAACCGACAGCCACCAACTGCAAAGCCCCAACATTACCAAACTTTTTAAGTTAATTTGCTTTGTTTTGTTTACTTCAAAAATAAAGCTATTTTCAATTTCTTCAGGTTCAGGATAGGTGCAGTAAAAGGTTAAAATAAACCCCATTTCAGGCTGCTATTAGTATAATAAAAATGGTGTCAAATTAGCTCTTTTTTTGCTGTTTTTGACCATAGATGGTCAAGATGTTCTAAAATATAACAAATAACAATTTCCCCGGGTCAGAATTGTATGGAAAAATGTGTCCATTTGTCTCTGTGAGTTGTTTACATCAAAAGTTATGGCACTTTATATCACATTAGATTTTTCGGGTTTGGTGCAAAGGTTTAAAAATAAAGCATTTTGGACATTATTTCAGCTTGGTACCCAACTTAATTTTAAAATAGACACCTGAATGATAAATAAATAACAGTTTGTGAAAAAAATAATCACTCTATACGCTTGAGAAAACGAAAATATAGTTGATCCTCTACACATTTTTGGCCATTTTTTGCTATTTTTGTCCAGATATAGGGTCAATATGTTTTCAAATGTCAAAAATAACCATTCCATTCAATTCCTGGGGTCAGAATTGTATGGGAAAATATGTTAATTTGTCTCTGTATGTTGTTTACTTCAAATGTTATGCCACTTTCTATAGAATTTTTGGATTTTTCGGGTTCCGGTCGGGTGCAGCAAAGGGTTAAAAATAAAGCATTTTGGACATTATTTCAGCTTGATACCCAATTTAATTTTAAAATAGACACTTAAATGATAAAGAAATAACAGTTTGTGAAAAAGAAATCACCCTATGCGCTTGAGAAAATGAAAATATAGTTGATCCTCTACTCATTTTTGGCCATTTTTTGCTATTTTTGTCCAGAAATAGGGTCAATATGTTTTCAAATGTCAAAAATAACCATTCCATTCAATTCCTGGGGTCAGAATTGTATGGGAAAATATGTTCATTTGTCTCTGTATGTTGTTTACTTCAAATGTTATGCCACTTTCTATATAATTTTTTGATTTGTCGGGTTCCGGTCGGGTTCCGCAAAGGGTTAAAAATGAAGCCTTTGGGACATTAATTCAGCTTGGTACCTGGCAGATTCTGAAAATAGACACTTTAAAGATTTGAAAAAATCAGGTGGCATAAAAAAAGCCGGGGGGTGCGCGTGGACCCCTATTTCCATCTAGACTATATAACTTGGCACAAAGTTCTGGAAAACTGTGCCCGATATGCAGAATTGACCAAAATTGTTACATCAAATCTCGGAAAAAAAAAATATAGACCGACCTATTGACCTTTTTTTTTTTTTAATAATGAAATATTGAATATTGAATAATTTTATTTAAAATAATAGTGTGTGTTCATGCAAGTTATAATGCTAGAGTGCTGGTTATAACATGGCAATAAAGAAGAGAGTAAAAGAGGGACCAGTTTAATCCTTTCAGTTATTTATTTTTCTGAATATTTATTATTTTTTTCTTTAATACGGGTTCTATTATATTATTGTTTTGAATGTTGTTTCTATACATTAAAAATACATTAAAAATATGTAATTTAAATGGAAAGGTTTAGTATTTTTTTTATAACAAATCAAGGCATTTTTTTTAAAAATTGTTAGACATTGTGAGTATGATTTCGTTAAATAATTTAATTAGAATTGTTTTCACACCTATCATAGTCAAAGTCATAGTTAAAACATTTATTTTTTAAATAGCCGTTTGTGACCCAAAAGAGCCGAGCTGAGTCAACGAGCCGGAATGCCAGCGAGTCCCTACTAATAATGTAACGTGCCTAGCTAAAATCCTGGCTGAATTCAGATTAGCGTCCTAACATACTACTCTTGCTATTTCTGACATATATGTATATGAAATAGTATGAGTATGTTAGTATGGGTTAGGTTAGGGTTGGATACTATGTTAGTATGTATCTATGTTAGTATGGATACTATGGATACTATGTTAGTATGCGATTTCGAATTCAGCCCATAATTTCTTCGCTGTTATTTTTTTCATAAATGGTCAAACTTTATGTATGTCAGTGAATTTTACAAATATTTAACAACCAATGAAAAGCATTAAAACAGCTTGTGTTAAATCTTGTTACTCGATTAGAATGTCAATACAAGCAAAACCTCACAGCTCGAAGCTCCTCGTAGCTCCGCCCCTCCTCCTCCGGCCAGCGCATAGCTGAACGTAATCAGTGATCTTGTAAGATTAAATAAAGAACTGGTTTTTTAAATAAGTACAGCGTTTTCTTTACTCAAGAAATACTGTCTGTATATTTTATGTTTTTGATGTCTGAGACGCGGGAGCGGTAAAGAGAGAGAAAGGACAAACCAGAGTACAATTTACTCTCGCGATCGACTGGAAAGCAGTCCGCGATCCGACTGGTTGGGCACCCTTGGTCTAGGCCAGGGATTCCCAAAGTGTGGTACGCGTACCCCTGAAAAATGTAATGGCGGTCTGTTTTTTTAAGTGGGATTTTTCCATACAATAAAAAAACATGAACAGTAAACATTTCCTTTGTAAATTTCCTTTCCTTTTATTTTAAATAAAAAAACTATAATTTATTAGTTTTTGATAAAACAAATACATATGAAATGCACAACGACACACCTAAAGTCGCTCACGCACATACAAGCAAACTACACACACGAGACGCGCGGAACTCTCCGCGCACATACTCATATGAGGCGCGCGCGCACACACAAACTCTCCACGCACATACTTATATGAAAAGCGAGCACACACACACACAATACCATAAAGATGTGGAAAAGTCGATCAAAAGTATGGCTACATTTCTCCAGGCTTGATGCCAACAGCGCGCGATGCAGTATTTGCGGTAAAATAATTGCTGCAAAGACCGGTACCACGACAAATATGATGAAGCCCTTGACAGTGCACGGAGTAAACATAAGAACAGAAAGTGGCTCCGTCTTTGACTGGTAAATGAAGATATACCTTGTTGATCAGTCTGATAGTGTTTATATTGCAATAATGACCAACTGAATGTACACTGCCGTTCAAAAATTTGTTGGTTAGTCAGATTTTTTTTTCAGTAAGGATGCATTAAAGTGATCAAAAGTGACCTTAAAACATGTCACATGTGTAATGTTACAAGATATTTCGTTTTTAAATAAATGCTGTTCTTTTGAAAATGTTATACATCAAAGAATCATGAAAACAATTATAGTTTCCAAAATAATAAGCAGCAAACTGTTTTCATATTTCTGAGGGTCATGTGACACTGAAGTAATGATTTTGAAAATTCATCTTTGACATCACATGAATAAATTACATTTTGAAACATAGTCAAATAAGATTTTAAATTGTAATACTATTTCACAATATTACAAGTTTTACTGTATTTTTGATCAAACAAATTCAGCTTTGGTGAGCTCATATATATATATAAAAAAATATTGTTCAAAATATTGTTGTTTATTTTATGTTTGAGCCTATGCTCTTTGCTACTTAATTATGTTGTGGATCGTGTGTAGGCTAATTTTATTGTTGCACTTGAAAATAGATTGATCCTCGTTTTTATTTATTTGATCTATTTCGGAGCCTATATTCTCTTTAATGTTGTGGATCGTTTGTAACTTCATTGCAATTTAATTCAATGTACTGTCGTTCTAATTTCCATTTTTTGTAAAAAAAAGTTTAAGCATTTTGTTTTTCAGTCAATGATGGAAACTAATCTAAAAGGATTAGACTTAAAAGACTTCTTATCCTGCGGGTCCCTCTAGTTGAAAATAGTAGTATTAGAGCCTTCATCTTTTCGTTGAAATGGCTGATAGTTTATAATTTACTGTGAGCATCAGAATTTCATGAAACTAAGCATGTTTCTTTAAAATGACTTGTTCTCCATTTTGTACACAGTTTTGATAAGTTTCTACTTTGTGCACATAACAGAAAGGGTGTTTTCACACCTAGTTAGTTTGAGCCCTCCAAACGCTCTTGGAAGTGGTTCAGCATGTATATTCTAACAAACCAAGTGATCTCAGACCCCCCTAAAAGGACTCAAAAGCGAACCGTACTCAAACCACATCCGGAGGTGGTCTGAGTACAGTTTGTTTGCGAGACCGTTTGAGGTTTGTGATATGTGAAAGCGATGAGGTCCTGGTCCGCTTTGCGTTTCGACATGTACCTGGAGGCTTGCCATACCTGCAGCCATGCTCCGTCACTGCGGAAAGCAACACAAAACTTTTTAGATTGTGAAGAATTAAAATGTCTCCACAATCTGATTTTGAAGAAATATGGTACTATCGTGCTACAGTGCATTATATCTTTTGCCGTTCTGGTGCCTCCATCCCAACATACTGTACAAAGCGACATATATTCAAATCACGTTCACGCAGCGGTAGAGTTACGCTCACATGACACTGCAGTTATTCGCAGTCATGAAAGTTTATAATTTGCATGCGTTTTAAAGCCTTGCCAGTTAAACATTTTATTTGCGTGCTGTATACACCCGAAGCGCTCACACAATAAAAGCCTGCAGCGCGTGAGTACTGAACTAAGTTATATTTTGCGTCTTTAAACTGTCAAACACTCACAAGGGTGGTTTACATAAACACAGTCGGTTATGTCTAAAGTGAAAGTAGACAGTTTGGAGGAAATCGGATGTGTTTCTGTATCCATGCTGCATGAGCTCTAAAAATGATAGCAACCTAATAATTATATGTTGCCGCTAGTCCTTAATGTTAATGAAACAACAAGAGAAAATCACTCAGAACTTCAGTAACTCAAATAAGAATCAATGTATAATTTATACAGTGAAGTCTATGTAGTATTTTATTTTTTACAATTGTTTGTTCAATTTCTTATTTGAATGGTGAACACCCAATCCTAAAAGAGGCTATAACAGAACAGCTCTACAATGCCTAGCAATAGGTAATATAGCTCTAGCAATACAATGCGTAAAAGTAAAAAAGAAGTACATGAGCACCCAGGAAATATACAGACACAGATCGAGAGTAAACCCAATCGCAGGTATTAATTGACTCTAGGACTGGATAGGTTAACCCCCAGAGGTCGGCGGTATCGCCGGCGATACCAGCTCGCTTTTTTTTTTAGCAGTGTAAAAGAAACTCAAAAATACTCGGTTGACTTTGATTTTCCATTGGAGTTTCATACATCAATCGATTCTGTTAAATGTGTATTATTTTTGTGTATACTCACAATAAAAACAAAGTGTTGTGCTTTTTGCCAAATAAAGAAAAATAAACACGAAGCGAGTTCTGCCTCCTCTCTGTCCGTGTAGTCCATTCTGAAACGCGTCCGAAAATGAACCATAACTCAGTGAATACTCAGTCAAACAGGCATTCAGACATACAGGCATGAAGCTTGAATTCTCATCTTTTAAACGAAGTAATTTTTATAAAAAACAAATATTCACAGTTTATGTAATATGTATGCAAAGAGAGAGATGTCAGTCGTTCTCATCTCAGCTAATTAAGTTTTAATGTGCTCCGCCCACGGAGAGCACGCGCTATTCAAACGCAAATGTGAGCCGATCCAAACAAACCTGTAAAACGCCCATCAGCTGGATAACACACACCGCGAGTTCACTTTCAGACTTATGTACTTTACGATGCTGTGAGGAATAATACTGTCTTGATAATAATCCTGCAAAAATTTACCTCAGAAGTTCTGGAAGTATCATTTCGAGGAGCAAACGGATCCCGCTGAGGAATTAGGTCAGTTCTGTTTGCTTTGTTCTAATCGGAATGAATGAACGCAAAGATGCGTGCTGTTGTGGAGCTACTACAGCTGGCAAAAATACTGTTTAAATATGAATCGCGTTACTATGAATGAATGAACGCAAAGATGCGTGCTGTTGTGGAGCTACTACAGCTGGCAAAAATACTGTTTTAATATGAATCGCGTTACCATGAATGAATGAACGCAAAGATGCGTGCTGTTGTGGAGTTACTACAGCTGGCAAAAATACTGTTTTAATATGAATCGCGAATACAAAGAAAGATTACACTGGAAATATTGTTACAATTATAAATGTTGTTGTAATTGTATAACCTTAAAAAAATATTATATATATATATATATAAGGATAGATGTAAACAAAATCTTAAAAGGTCATTATAAGCCTTATCTTTAAATAATTTTATTATGCTTTATTAGTGACACATTTGGGAAGAGAATATATTCCAAATCTGAAAATACAGTATGAGAACAATTAACTGCACAATTACTAGAAATGTTTACCTTGGATATTGTACAATTTGCAAGCAAAATTTGTGGAAAAAACAACAAACCAGTTATATATTGTCCTTGCATTCTTGTGGCTCATTCACACACCTGAATGAAAGGCTCATTACCTATGCAGCCTCATTATGCGGCCCCATTGACTCCATAGGTGTGAATCACGCCCACCCGCATATGGCCTTTCCAAACAAAAAGTGTTTTACAAGATTTAAATCAATGTATTGTGTTATGGGAATGATTAGGCAGGACGATTTTCACATAATTTTGAAGAAAAAATACTAGGCAACGACATCCATTAGTCAAAAGTCTTATTTACATATATTTAGAATGTGTTTTATGGCCTTATTTCAGAAACTTTAGTTTTTTGTTTTTTAAAAAACCATGCATAAACATTATTCTATCAAAAATACAAACATGTACATGCAAGTTGTTCACATATTATGGTAGCCCTGTTTGTGCTAAATAGAGTGAATTTACACCTTTGCCATTAATATGTTTATAAGCAACTGAAAAAAGCACAAATGTCAGGGCATGTCAGAACATCTCAAGGACCCCAAAAACCCCTCAGACTCCAGAGGGTTAAGATAAGAATGGAGATACTCCCAGAAAACCTTGTTCATGAAACCATGGACCCCCCTAGAGGTACCAAGCTCCACCCACAAAAATACTGTGGGAAACAAAGTAGGCTATATGATGGTCTACAAAAAATACAAATTTAATTATCTTACTATTAAAATACGATTTTAACACCTCTGCCTCGTTTTGAGCCAGGAAAAACCCTGTGAGGCCATTTTGATGATGGCTGCACGTCTTTCTTTGAGGGAACCATTGCTAACACAAGAACACAATGATTGGAAGCACTTCTTCCCTGCTTTTATAGCAATTAGCCTGCTCTTATAATAAATCAGAATAATAGTGATTTAGCCAGACTAGTACTTGTACTAGTACTAGCGCATGCCCCCGAAGATTTTTGAGTCCAGTGGATTTGAATACAGCTTCCAAAGGACAATTTTTTTTTTACATTTGATAATTAACCCTTTGAAGCGTACAATCACTCTGGTGTGATGAAAACGCTCAGTGCATCACAAGATCAACTGTTAAATTCAAATCTGCATTCGCGCTTTGGCTGGGGCTGAGTCAGAGATGAACGCGCTTAGCGCTCATCATATATCACATCTGTTCAATGTTTTCAACCATACTTTTACTGACCAATCAAACTCCACGTACACTAGGTAATGGAGAACGTTAAGAATGCAGGACTTCAAAGAACAGCCTCTGATTCACAAAATGTGCAGTACAACGAGATAATGTGCAGTTTGCCTTGCGGTGTCAATGCTTTAAATTTGTTTGTTTCTATAAGCTACAAAACACTTGGAAGACTGAACTGATGCAGGACTTATAGGCCTAATATTCTTAATATTCTGGAATAGCGACAGAAAATAAGTTAATAATGTAAATGTTCTCAGTAAATAATATTCTCGCTTCAATAATTCAAATGTATAATCATATATGATGACATTTATTACAGTGAAAGCTAAAGTAAAGTTTTATTATAAATAATTAATAGTTATTTGGAGGTCAGTTTTTTCCACATGAAACAAACAGTATAGACTGTAGAACAGTCTAAAAATACAATATAAAAATTGACTGTACTTTTTACTACATATGTGTATCTAAAATGTATGGTCAAAAATTTGATGAAAACAAATGTTTCTAACTTTGAGTTTGAAGCAGTTCAGCAGAATGGTAGCCTGGCAAGCCAGACCTACATCAAGATGTTAGGTCTGGAAACTCACCATAGACGCGGTTTAATCCGAGGGGCGGGATAAACGGCTGTCTTTCAAATTCCCTCTGCACGCAATAGGACAGCACTTAAACCAACCAAAGCGTTTTCCCAACAGCGGAGCTTAGTTGATAGATTCAACTTTTGCCATATCTGGCCGGCAAAACGACAAACACATCTTCCTTTTTTTAAGAATGACTTAAGTGCCGTTCTTTGCTCTTTTCTCAAAGAAAAACTTAAAGGCACAATATGTATTTTTTTTGCTTTAAAAATATAAAAAATCACTATATCTATGTTATATATTTTTTAAAGTTGTGTATTTACATTATCCCGACAGTTCCAATTAACTTCTAAATCCAGAGAAATTAATATTTTAATTCGAAGACACGGACCGTGTCTTTATTTCCGTTATGTCGCAGTCAATGGCGTCATATCCGCGTTGTCCCTGGTTTCCGCCTATGGTTTCCGCTCGTACTGCCATGGTAACCAGAGCTATGAGCAGAGCGACAGACGCAGACAACTGTGGAGTTCGCAATGTCTATCTGCACGCTGTTGTTGTTTCGTTCAAACATTACGGACCATGGCAAGCAGACTTTGGATAAAAAAGGATAACTAAAACGAGAATCAATATCAGCGGGGTGTTTTCGAGATGCCGAGAGCTCCCATAGACAGTATATAAACGAGAGCTCCACGTCCGAGACTTCGAGCGCTTCTACATGTACTTTATTAAACAGGTGAGCACATTTACATAAAACTAATCAATTTTATATAGTTCAACAATGATAAAATGTTAGAATATGATCTGTATGTTATTCTAATGTTGATCTAGCTTACTGCTAGTCTCAAACAGACAAACTAACACATACATTTCAACACATTTAAATGCAGTTTAGTGTGCTAAATGTAATGTTAGACCAAGTGAAACAGCGCTGCGTTACCTCACAAGTTTAATTTGTCTAATAAACTGACCTGTGAGTAGTAATTCTGCGTGTAGTTCGGTAGAATGAAATGCCCATATTCCTTTTATATCCGCGGGACTCGCGTCGCTTGTATTGTGGAGCTGATAGCAGTCTCTTAGCAATCCCGAACTGCTTCATATCATAGTCATGATAAAAACATCGATGTATTCAGTCATCCATAAACATTATTAGATCGGTCGGCTTGGCATTGACGACAAGTTCCATAATTCTTAGCAAATGTTGCGTCATCAAACTACGCCTTTGTTATTGTAAATAGGTTAGCGACCCCTAGAGGAGAAAAAATCCGGATTGTGCCTTTAACTCCAAGTCCTCCAGAGTCGCGGCCAAAGCCGATTCGAAAGACCGTTGTTCTCCATCAGAAGCCGTCATTCTTTGTTTTCAAGTGGCAGCCATCGCAACTCTGTCGTCATATGTTAAGCCCGCCCCCGCCTACTCTATACACGACGTGATTGGCCTGACCCAATTTAGGTTTTTGCAGCTAGAAGGTCTATTGAGAGTTGCTAGACCCACCTGGCTGCGAAATACATTTTGCTGCCGCTAGGGTGCGTCTAGATTTCTAGGCTAGCAGAATGGCACATATACACAAAGACACATATATTAATGGTACTTACCAACACCTGTGATAGTCGTAGTTGTCCAATATGCTGCAACTATATAATGATCGAATTTGGACTGAGTAGGTTTAAGTCCAGCATTCCATGCCCATGATTCCTCATTACATCTTAAAAATAAATAAAAGGTTTGAACAAAACTGAATTTCTATCAAATAATTCTAAAAATATAGAATTTTTTCCCCTAGGCTAGCACTGTAATAAAACACTCTTACCTTTCTTCATGGCATGCTGACACGTACAATATGCCAGAAACAAAATGCACATAGAAAATCAAAAGGAGGAGGCATTTTGCTATCCTTTGTTCATATACATTTTTATAGATGTCTTGTTCATTTTGGCTGAAATGCTTATAAACCTGAAACCACAATACAATTGATATGATGAGTATCAGGATATCAACTCAACTACCTATTTGAACCCCAGTTAGTCCATACACTAGTTCTACAAAGATAAAGTCAACTTTAAGGCTCTGCAATTTAAATTTTTATAATTAGTATTACAAAATATCACCCAAATTTGTTTTAAATAAATACTGTACATAAAAATATCTAAAATACCTTGTGAATCAGAATCAGATTGACTAGGCCTGAAATTCTCAAGTGTTCTATACCGCCGAAAGCAAAATATATAAATTCTATGGGTAAAACTGCAATGACATCATAATACATGTTCCAAGACCTTCGATACGCTTTAAATATTACTGCAAAATCTGTTACGAGTCCTGGAAAACAAGAAAGAAGGAGAAAGTTTTAGGCATCAAACAATAACATTGCAACTAATTAATATAGTAAATTTTATATTTCAGATTTCATTTTCCTATATAATAGTGATTTTAAAATTATAAAATGTCTGTTATAGATAACCACCAGCCAACAACTGTAAAGCACTTGCTTTTTCTGTCCACTGGCGCAGAGTGAGTGAGGATAAATGTGCATTGCCAATATATTCAAATGCGTTTTGGAAGCTGTCATTATGACTGTGGTTGGATTAGCAAACGTGAGCAACGTGAGTCAGTTGAGCTTGCGGCTGTAAACTTGTAAACTGTAAATTTGCATTGTTACAATTTTAGTAGTATATGTCAATTAACAATGTTTACTCTTTCTCCACGTTAGCTGGATCAAGAAAGCTTTATTTCTTTATTTCTCACCAAAAGTGACGAAAACTTTTGACAGCTCCAGGGCTTTCAAGGAAACTACAGATACAGTGGGTACGGAAAGTATTCATACCCCCGGTAAATATGATCAAAAATGGCTGTAAAAAATAATTCTTGAAAAAAAATTTGATCTTTCATTCAAAAAATTGGCAAAAATCTAACCTTTTATTGAAGTAAAAGAATTCAAATTGGGGGGGAAATCACATTATGAAATAAATATTTTTCTCCAAAACACGTTGGCCACAATTATTCATACCCCTAGAATATTTTATGAATAAAATATCTCTGAAGTATATTCCCATTAATATTTACCTTTTTTTTAGCACACCAAGGGGACTAGGAACATGAAATTGTCCAGCTACGACTTCTTGTTTCACAGGATTTTAAATATGAGGAAACACAAAGGCCAAATTCCCTTAAAGGTGCCTTGTGTAAAAATTGAGGTAAAAATATCCAAAAAATGAGCTACACGCATCAAAAGAATGAGAAGAAATAAGGGCGATGATGTCATTAAAAAAATGACAAGTTATAGTGCTGCAGAGATATCAACCTGAATTAGCATTAGCATTAATAGCCACGGCCCGACAGGTGTCGTAATACCAGTTTCGGCCATGGGAGGCGGTATGCCGGCAACATAACCACCAGTCAAACATGCAATACACGAATAACTCGCACGGCTTGTGGGCGTACTTGAACCTGATGTCAATCGTGTGGAAAGTAGCCTACTGCCCACTACTACATTCAAATAAAATCTGATAAAAAAGGAACAGAACCAGAGTAAACATTGGCACTGCTTTCCATCGCTGGAGACAACTAATGGACATGAAAAAAATGAGGTTTGACTTCGAACTTGCAACATTTCTTTTGGATTGGTAAGTAAGATGCTGTTAGTATTTCGTTAGAAGTTTGTTTTATATGTTTGTGTAGATTTTCGGGAAGTTATAACATAGAAATGTATCGAAGGCTGCTCGATAAACGTATATAACGTTCATAAATACAGTATTGTAATATAGTACACATATATAGCACAATCTCTATAGCTCTTTTTTTCTTGCCAACTACGTGACCTATATTATGTATATTAAATGGCTTTCCTGAGGTAAATCTGACATAATTGTTCTCCAGCTGTGTTATTGACCTCTTCACGCTGATAAAAAACACTGATTGGTCGATATTATGTATGAGGAATACATTTTGGTAAGTTGTAACCTAACGTTACTGTATCTTTCAGTGTTCGTGTTTTTTTACTATTAGCTAGTAGAGATGATCGGTTCACATGCGCTAGGGATCTGTCGTGTAACATTTACAAGCGCCAAAACGGTATTTATTGTTTGAATTGTGTGATAAAATTGACAGAATCTGAAAGCTGAGATTTTTTTTATATCATAACTAACCTGCTCTGTCTAGTCTGTCGGTATCCGTGTCCTCTTTGCTTCGCGATTTTTCTGTGCGTGAGAAAATTGATGTGTGGCGTGAGAGCATGTGAAAAGTGTTTGTGTGTGTCTCACGGTTAATGCGTGAGAGTTGGAAGCTCTGGTTACGTTGGCGCTAGCTTGGTCAACATCAGGGAATGCTGTCTGTCAAATTAATGTAATTCAAACTAACAATAACAATGTAATATGAACAAAACGAATATGAACATATTCACTGGTAAAGGTGAAGGGGAGTAGCTTGAAGATATTCATACTCTAGAGTAGACCAACTCACTTTCTTGAGGTATACTGCCCCCATCTGGTATGGAATGTGGAGTATGAATTTATTTATTTTTACACAAGGCACCTTTAATCATCCATCACAATGTGTAAAACCAAATAATACAGTTCTGATTTGCAGCAAAAGATTGTTGAGCGTCACAAAATAGAAAGTGGCTGTAAGAAAATAGCTAAATAATTGAAAATACCCATTTTGACCATCAGGGCAATAATTAAGAAGTTATAATCAAGTAAAAATGTGACAAATCTGCCAGGAAGAGGACGTGTGTCTATATTTTCTTAATGCACGGTGAGGAGGATGGTTTGAGGGGCCAAAGACTCCTCAAGGATCAAAGATGGAGAATTGCAGAGATTAGTTGAGTCTTGGGGTCAGAAAGCCTATAAAAAAAAAATCAAACAACCCCTACATCACCACATGTTGTTTGGGAGGGTTTCAAGAAAAATGCTCCTCGCTCCTCCAAAAACAAACTCCAGCATATTCAGTGGTCAGACACGACTGGAACTTCAAACAACACAGGGTTCTGTGGTCAGATGAAACTAAAAAAAGTGCTTTTTGGCAGCAAACACACTAGATGGGTTTGGTGCACACAAGGATAAAAAGTACCCCATGTGTACAATTTAATATACCACTGGATCTTTAATGTTGTGGGCATATTTTTCTGCTGGAGGTCCTGGACTTCTTATTCAGATTCATGGCATTGTGGATTCTATCAAATATCAACGGATAAAAAAATCCAAACCCGGCTTGGATCGGTTGGATCTTACATCAGGACAACGATCCAAAACTAACATCAAAATCAACACAAAAATGTGTTAGGGAGCACAAAATGAAGCTTCTGCCATGACCGTCCCAGTTCCCTGACCTGATGAGTGGAGTGAACTGAAGAGAAGAAGCACCAACATGGATCTGGGAATCTGAAGGATCTGGAGAGATTCTGTATGGAGGAATGATCTCTGATCTCTTGTCAGTTATTCTCCAAACTCATCAGGCATTATAGGAGAAGACTCAGAGCTGTTATCTTGGCAAAAGGAGATTGCAAAAAAGTATTTACTAAAAGGGTATGAATAATTGTGGCCAACGTGTTTTGGAGAAAAACATTTATTTCATAATGTGATTTCCCCCCCAATTTGAATTCTTTTACTTCAATGAAAGGTTAGATGTTTGCCAATTTTTTGAACGAAAGATCACATTTTTTGAATGAAAGATTTATTTTTTACAGCCATTTTTGATCATATTTACCAGGGGTATGAATACTTTCCGTACCCACTGTATATACTTGTATCCCTGCCCACGGACACTCGGATTGTCAGTATGGGCGATACCAAACTTTATTAATTCGCTATACCTATTATGCAAAAATCACTTTTACATGGTGTTTGAACATAAATGTGTGTTGGCAGTGTGTGTACACAACCACTCTATAATGATAAAAATCCACCCAGTGCTTTTTTTATAATCCCCATAAATCATAAGCACTGTCTCAGAACAAGCTGTTCTCAGATTCGGGGCAATGTGATGTCACTTTGCACAGGCCCCTCCCACGACTGTTGATTGACACTACAGTTTGAGCATAGACCCGCCCTGAGTGAGCTGGACACAGTCCGCCATTGTTTCGGCGCTTGAGCAGCTGTAGACAGGAATGTCTGCTAAGCGATTGAGGTGTTTTGTTGTTGGATGTAAGAATGAACATATCAGTCTTCATTTACTCTTGTTGTTACTCGAGGATGGATCTGTACTGTTCGTGATCCAGCTTACGGTCTTCAGAGCGACAGGCCTAACGTTACTGATCACGGCAGAGATGACAGTGAGAGTGCACTATCACAGCTCATCGAGTCATTTTTTACAGATATAAGGTTTACCAGTTTATTAAGCACCCACCATTATTGTCCGACTCCGGGTCGAAATGAACACCGTTACTGAGAGTTTCTGATATTATCATCATTCCGTGAGATGAAATTGTCCCGAGAGACTGAGCGCGAGCTCATGAAGCTCCGCCCCCTGTGCCGTGCAGCAGCAGCTTATTTGCATTTAAAGGGCACACACTAAAACAGCGTTTTTCTGAGCCCCAAAAAATTACAATTTAAACATGCTGTAAAAAATGATCTGTTGGTATTTTGAGCTAAAACTTCACATACATACTCTGGGGACATCAGAGACTTATTTTACATCTTGTGAAAAGAGTCATAATAGGTGCCCTTTAAGGTTAAAAATAACTATTTTATTATAATAACAACTTTATTTAATGATATAAGTAAAAATACAGTAATTTTGTTTTGATAAGCCTTTCTCTGCAAGCATGTCAAAAAATAAGCCGGCACAGTGATTAACTCGGAAACTTAAAAATGGCACTTGGTGACAAAAAATGACAAAAAGGTTGCTGACCCGATATATCCTAAAACATTGGTTTTGGAGATTTTCATGTTTATTTACACGGTTTTGAATTCCCTACAGTTCACTTTCTGCTACTATGACAGTTTAAAGCAGTGGTCTCAAACTCAATTCCTGGAGGGCCACAGCTCTGCCCAGTTTAGCTCCAACCAGCTCCAACTCACACCTGCAAGGAAGTTTCTAGTAATCCTGAAGACCTTGATTAGCTGGATCAGGTGTGTTTGATTAGGGTTGGAGCAAAACTGTGCAGAGCTGTGGCCCTCCAGGAATTGAGTTTGAGATCACTGGTTTAAAGTGATGTAAAAACAGTTTTGGAATTGATTAAACGTGTAACGTTAATGCCGTACATCAGAGCTGTTTGGCTAGTGGACACGTACAATACGATTAGTGCAATTTAAACCAAAAACATTTGAAAATCAAACTTTTCATTAAAAAAAGTGTTACTGATTTTTGAATAAACATTTTACAAAGATATTTTAAATGAGCTTTCATTACAAAAATGAACATGTACATTAAACATTACCATCTTCTGTAAACAGGCCAGTGCGAAGATTCACCAGTATGTCAAATGCAGCAGCAACGTTAGTTATGCCATCAAATGCAAAGTAATTGGCAACCGAGCCTTCACTGAAAAACACTAAAATTGACATTGATATTAGACAAAACATTTCAAACCTTAAAGCTGCAGTCCGTAACTTCTGGCGTTTTAGCGGTTAATAAACAAACTGCAAGCGTCTTGTGGAAGAGCATTGTAGCCAGAGCTACTTCTCTCTGTTTATGTCTATGACGAGTCACGCATGTACTGGATACTCCGCAGTGGTACGACCCGACCGGTCTAATATAGTCTGAGTATAAACACTTATTATAGGTGTACCGTAGTGATTCAGGATAAGACAAAAACACACTTTGGAAAATGGATTCATGATTTACTTGCTTATTATATAGATTTTGTACATTTTGAACACAAAAAAAAAAGATACGGACTGCAGCTACGGAAAGCCCAAGCACAGTTATTAAATGACAACAGTATTTTTTTAAATATGTTCAAGGTTGTACTACATTTCTACAATTTTGTTTTTATAAATAAGGTTTTGTTTAATTTTTCAAAGTGAAATATAATGATGTAAACCTCTCAATGCTCTAAATCAAACAGAAACATACCCTTTAGGTCTGCATTGTTGGTGAAAAAAAAAAACCATGTCTTCTGGAAAACTGAAACAATGATGCACCAGAAATAAAACAACTTCCAGACCTTTATAAAAGCATTGTCAGGGTGGAAAGTTGTCTTCCAAAACTAGAGAAATGGATATGGCAAGTAAATAATAAATGGCATAACAATTCAAATACATATACATTGTGTGTGTGTACAGTATATATATATAGTATGTGTGTATTTATATATACTGTATATATGCACATATGTGTGTACATGCACATACATGTGTATGTATGTGTGTGTGTGTGTGTGTGTGTGTATATATATATATATATATACACACACAGTATATATGGGCCATTCTACAGAATTGGTGCAAACTGCTGTCCGACAACCAAAAAACACATTTAAAAAGCATTTAAGTATTCAAATTTTGATCCTTCTGTTATCTATTGAATCCCACAATAATATTTAAAATATAAGTAAGCTTAATATATATATATAATCATCATTTATTGGGTACTTTCAATTGGGAGGTGGCTGACCCAAACCCTAACCCCCAAATTTTAACTTCTGAAAATTATATTGAAATGTTTTTTTTTTTTCATTGTTGTTTTTAAAAATATCTTTTTGATTTCTTTTAAAAAGCAAAATAAAAAAAACAAATATTTATTTTATTTTTTGTTTTATGCTGCGTTCACACCAAACGCGAATCTGCGTCAAAATTCGCGCCTGTCGCGTCTAGTTATACGCGTGACCACTTTGTGTGCATTCGCGCCTCAAGAGCGAAATTGACGCGCGTAAAATCAAAAGTTTGAAGTGAAATTTACGCGCGTCAAAGGCGAAGTCCGGGGGCGAAAGTTTCAAAACCTGTTGGCGGCCATCTTTTTTAGATGTTTATCGAGCATTAGCAATAGCATTAATCGAGAGAGTCACCGCTCGTATATGCTCTGGAGAGCAGAAACAGCTGCATAGGGGACATCGTCGCAGTACTCGGGTCCACCAAACCCTCCGGAGGGTTTCAGGAGTTTCACAATTTGCTTCAGGAGGTAGGTTTGGTGGACCTAACGGTGAGGACGCTGACGAGGACAGCGTAGGCCGTATAAGCCTCGGCCTCGAGTGGTCTCTGCATGACGAGCCCGCGCTGTGCAGCCCGGCGCGAGGTTCACCCTCTCACGCACCTAATCTGTCATTTATTTTTGTTTTGATAATAAATGGAGCCAGCCTCCAAAAGTGAAACCTGTCCTGTGATTTTTTGAAAAGTTTTTATATTGTGTTTGTTGTCTTTACATTAGATTAATAAAGTTTCATATAATCTAGAATATGGAATAAATAGCATTCAATACAAAATGAGTATCTCTCATATATTGAAATCGAGTTTTTATGTGAAAGATTATTTGCTTTGTTGTGCATTTTAGTCATATTACAAAATAATTTATTGAGGCCAAACATAAAATAACATTATAAACTGTCAGTTCACCACGTGACAGCAGCAAGCAGGCTCCTGATTGGTTAACGCGGCGCGAATTGACGCAGAAGTTCAGATTTTTCAACTCTGGCGGCAGACGCGAATTCGCGTCAAACGCGTGAATGCACAAAAAGCACAATTCACGCTTAACTACACGCGCGAATGAGGCGAATTCGCGTCTACCGCGCCGTGCTAAACGCCTCATTCGCGCCGCAAGATCTCCAGACGCGCGTAAACGCGTCTTACCATTGACTTAACATTGAAATCACTCGCGCCAGACGCATATTCACGTTTGGTGTGAACGCAGCATTACACCGTGTCCTAACTACACGCGACGCGATAAAATTCCAGCGACAGGCAGCGTGTCTGTCCACACTAGACGCGATGCGACTGTGAGACGCCACAACGTCAATCAAAAATCACAGCCAATCAGAACAGCGTGTGGGCGGAGTCTCGCGGCAAGTGCACAACACTAGAGAGTAAACTTGACGGCACTCGCAAGAAAATGGATAAGTAGCTACATAATCTAATTCACAAATGTTACACCATTTAAAAATGCATAGGCTACGGAGTTACTAAAACAATTTTTGTCAAATAATACACTTGTTTGTTCACAGTTTTAACGTTCATGTTTCCATTTGGTTCATTTCAAGATCTGAGGTGAAATATGTCCATTGTTGCTTTTACAGCTACAAAGCTGGAGCACTAAATGATATTCAAAGTCACATTTCACGCTTTTAACATTAAATAAAGCACATAAACAGTACCTGAGATTATCATTGCCGCACATTGTGTTTGTTGTTCCAGCGCGACGTCGCAGAAAAATAGAAACCGTTTCTAAATTAGAAACGTCGCGTGTCGCCGTCGCGCCTGGTTAGGACAAAAACTCTGATTAACATGGAAAAGATACCTTTTATCGCGTGTCGCGGCGTCGCGTCGCGTGTAGTTAGGACACGGTGTTAGTCCATTGGCAGAGACTGATTTTAACCACACCCCTGCATTTTTGATCAGGAAATATTCCTGTGTGCCTCTCTCTTATAGCCTCTTATTCATTATAGATAGGCACCATCATTTTGAGGGAAATGTGTTCAAAAGTCTGAAAATCTGTGTGTAACTTTAAGACGTCACTACCAAACACCTTTTTTCTGCAATTAAGCAAACTTTTTTGGGTGTTATTCCATAAAATTAGTTTTTATGTGTGTCCAACTGTTCAGAACTGTGCTAGGTAACCATGTGCTGGCTATCATCTTTGAACTAGGCTCAAAAGTATCTTAAATTGTCACTAACGAAACAGTATTGACCGAAACATGGCATCATTGTTTTGGTAGTGACAAAAGGGAATACCATAATCATTTATTTGGGGGAAATAAACAACATTTTAGCAGTTATACAAATCATTAGTATCTTGGTATGTTTTAGTATGCGAGTTAAAATTCTGTAATGTGGTCGCTACCAAAACATTACTGTCACTACCGAAAATGTGCCGTCACAACCGAAACATGCATGTTTTGTCTAAAATAAAGTATACTGAATTATCAACTAAGATGTTATTTTAGTGTTTGGTTCAATGTATATTCAAACTAATTAATCCTTAACTTTGAAATCAGTATGATTAACTTAATTCCTTTTATAAAGAAAGATTGGGTTAAAAATACAACAAATTAGGGATGCACGATGATATCGGCACAACATCGGTATCGGCCGATAAAAGCTTTAAATGACCATCATCGGCATCGGCAGATATGAATATTTCTGGCGATGAGCCTTGCCGATAGGGTGGCGTGTTTCCTATGTGCACGTGACGACCGTGAACGTAGCATGAGCGCCAGCAACTTAAACTTCCAACATGTGGAGGCATTTCGAGCATGGGTGTCAGTTTGGTTTGAAATGTGCTGGGGACAGAGACGCATTCACAAGTGTATTTTCAGAAGTGCTGGGTACAATGACGCAGTAATTTTTTTTCTCTTTCGTGCAGGTCATGTTTTGAAAGACGATGTCCTGTAGCTTACTAATGTAAGCTCTCCAAGCTACTATGCTCTCCACAGAGCATAAAATATTCATTTTATTTTATTTTTCGTATTCGCATTTATGAGGAAAAACAGTGACAGTTCTCGGTTACGGACGTGAGCGCTCTGAAATCGGCACTAAAAGAGACTGCTTTAAAACTTTCACAGAGACCTCAAACAGAAAGCACAAAGCCTTTCTAAGTGAATTTCGTTTTGTATTAAATGTATCTTAATTTTAATCAATGTTTCATCAACCAATTGCCTGGATTTAATAAATAATAAGTAAAGCAGATAATAGATATCACGACACGGAGGCGCCGGCGTGGAACTGGAGTTTGTCTCATAAATGAAACGAAACTCAGCATAGCCTACTTGCCTCACAGACCTGAGAAATATATCTATTATCTACAGAACGCTTGAAATCATATTTTTAAACAGAACAATTCAAAACGAAAGAAAACTATGTAATCTGAAATGTGCATTTCTCTCTGGCGCGTTCACTACTGCGAAGATCGCGAGTCAGCATCGTCAACTTCATCTTTTCAGCCGACACAGAAAACACTTGTTTATTAATAAACAATTAAAATGTCTCCTTGCTATATTTGACATTCATAATCATTACTTTTGCGGTTCTTTGTGACAGCTTTTAGTTGCTTTATTGGCAGCGCCACCCTTACATGTTACATGAACGGGTCACCACTGCATCATCACCGAAAACAGGGGAGCATTTGGTAGACCTGTCCAAGTAGGAGAAGATGTACATTTTTTATTTGAAAATTTATTTTTATTTATTTTACTCCTAAGGACTGAAGTTTGAAGTCTGAACTTAAAAATAAAATGTGGCACTGGCATATCATTTATTCTCCAAGTGAAATAATTTACCTATTTTTCAGGGGTGAATGTCTGTCTACATTTGTAAAATTATACATTTATGGTAGAATCAAATATTGTTTTGTTTGCCTTGTGTATTGCCTTATCTACAACACATGAGTGTAATACGGTAAAGGTAGTACAGGAGAGAGACTTGGATTTCTCTTCAGTAAAATTAAAGTGTAAATATATCAGGGGGAAAATGTTATACATATACATATCAGTATCGGCATCGGACAAAATTAGTTTGAAAATATAATATGCAATATCGTGCATCCCTACAACAAATCTTATAAATTACTTGAAATATTGTTAAAATTGTAATTGTTATTGATTTACCTGAGAAAATTTTTTGTTTAAATAGCAAAAAAATATATTTACAAGCAGGGTCCGAAATTAACACCCGCCAAGCGCCAAATGCAACTCCGTTTGGCGAGTAAATCTCAAAAGGCTATCCGCCACACTAGCGGGTGAATGTTCATACCAAAATATGAAATATTCAGCACGCACGCGCTCTTCTGCCTCTTAAAGGTAGGAATTTTATAAAAAACTTTTTTCTAAATTTGTTTAAACTTTCTATATATCAATACATAATTAAAATGTAAGTACTCTGAAAAAAAAGAGTATAAAAATCGAGTGACTCTAGACCGTTTAATCTGCATTAAACACAGCTCATTATTTCCATTCGGGACGAAACAAAGGGTTGGCTTAGGCGACTGTCACTCTCTCGCAACCATGGCAACCACCCTTTTGCCACACAGGATCTGCCCATATGCGCGCGCACCCGTTTGATTTGAGGAATTCAAGAGGCACGGAACCTAGGAATAGCAAAACAATGGCAGAGAAAGAGCAGTCAAAATTCACATCACCGGCATATGCAGTTAGCGAAGGCAAAAAAGGAAGACAGTACTAGAAAAGGTAATGAACAAAAAGTCTTTGGATAAACAAAGAAATAAAACGCGTGTCAATATCCTTGGACACTAGTTGCACGGCCGCTTGCACGACCTCCTCTGCTTCGCCCTCGACCCCGGACCTGTCCTCGAGCTGACGATGCGGTACTTGTCTCTGGAGTGTAGTCCTCATCAGAGTCAACAATGCTTTCATCATGGAAACTCTTACATGCAGAACACCATATGTTATGAATCTTACACGAAATTCATCTTCATCACAGTGTAACTGATGGTAATGGAAAAACGTGCATCAATGCAACACTTATTTATGAATGGCAAAATTAAATAGCCCAGTTTTACTGCTGCTGTTAAAGTAATAACGTTAACTTTACATCGCGATGCTGAGCTACAGTGAAATGATAGAAAAGACAGATGCATTATCTCGTGTTTCGCCTCATTCGCGCGAACTGGACGCGCCCGCGCCGCGCTAAACGCCTCATTCGCGCCGCAGGACCTCTAGACGCGCGTAAACACGTCTTTACATTGAATTGAAATCACTCGCGCCAGACGCTCAAGAGTGAGTGAGTAATCAAATAACATTTGCTTTAGCCTCAATTAAGTGAAACTCCGTATGTCAAGTGCTCAAAAAAAAATTCTTTTTTTTTCTTCCCATGTCTCGGTTGGTGTTGGTCGGCCTCGAAAACAAAAACACTCAAGTGTACAACTCTTAGACTTTAAATAATGAGCTGTCTTTAAAACAGTCGTGAGAGGTCTACAGACACTCGATTTTTATACTTTCTTTTTCAGAGTACTTACATTTTAATTATGTATTGATATATAAATAAAGTTTAAACAAACTTCTCAGTAATGTTACTGGGACGTTTGTCATCATAGAAGCAGATAATCATATTGTGATGTTTATTCCCGCTTCAGTACGCTAACATCCTGAATATGCTGCCTTCCAGCTATATCAGAGCCAGGCAAAGAAGCGCATTTTAAAATAAAATTGACTTTAATCAAACCGCACGGATCCGTGATAAGTTTTGTGATCCGTCTCGGTCTCGTCACTATAGTGTCTCAAGTGTCACATTAACGTGAGTAAAAAAAAAATCATTTTGCCTCATAGTCTATTGAAAATGTTTCTGTGTTTTTGTGAAATTAATTATAATAAACATATAGGCCTACGGAGTAGTAGCCTATAGATCTGAGAGGCAGCCTTAGTGGGTCTTATGACTGGCATGCAAAAAAAAAAAAAAGTGGGTCGCAGTAAGCAAAAGGTTGAGAAACTCTGTTCTAGCTCAGCGGCCGGAGTCGCGCGTTCATGTGTTTTGGGGGCATGGCTTTGGAAGGAGCCCAGAAGGGAGGGGGGTGGAGTGAATGGAAATAATGAGCTGTCTTTAAAACAGTCGTGAGAGGTCTACAGACACTCGATTTTTATACTTTCTTTTTCAGAGTACTTACATTTTAATTATGTATTGATATATAAATAAAGTTTAAACAAATTTGGAAAAGACGTTTTTTAGATAATTCCTACCTACCCTACCTTTAACGCTCATCTGTTGACGGCGCTGAGGAAAAAGGACATGTGAAGCTCCCGCCACTAGAAGAAGCGGTCGCCGCCCATTTGTGTCCTCCCAATGCTGGCAGTTAGAGAGTAAAGGCCACGCTAAGCCGTGCAGAACGTCTTCAGCACTCGCGGTTCGTGCATACTCCGCCGCTGGCCAGGCTGCTTCTGCTTTACACACCATGGCCGTTCTTTTCTCGAGAAAAGGAGTTTTCTCATAGCGTTTGCAACGCAACACTCGTTCCCTTATCTCTCAGGGAACCGAGGTTACGTAAGTAACCAAGTACGTTCTGCCTTCCCTTCCACATGAGTCAGGTAACAAAACTGACAAAAAATGTTTTTATTTCACCCCAATGATAGTAATATTTCATATATTTCTCTCACTTTGATCAATATATAGATTTTTTTTTTTTTTTACAGTTCAAATTTTGCTCTGGACAATTTTTTATGTTTGTATTCAACACAATACCTTATTATCTCAATTAAATGTACTGAAATGAATGTATATGTGACAAAAAAAGGCTGTTTATTATTTTGGCCGGTAAAAAATATGCTTGGCTGGTGGATTTTTTTCATCTACCAGTCCCCGTGGCAGGTGACCCAAGAAGTTCATTTCGGACCCTGAATACAAGGATGATGTAAACAAAATATTAATAGGTCAATATAAGGCTTCTTATTAAATTATTTATTATTGTGTTTTGGTAGTGACAAATGTGAGGAGAGGAAAAATATTCCAAAACTTTTTGAAAATACAATATGATAACTGCACAATTACTAGAAATGTGTACCTTGGATATTATACAATTTGCATACATACAAAATTTGTGGAAAAAGGCTCATTTTTCCCTAGACGTTTCCAACTCTAACTTTGAACCAATTCTGTAAAATGGTGCTTACACACACACTAGGGGTGTAACGGTACGTGTATTCGTACCGGACCGTTTCGGTACAGGGCTTTCGGTACGGTGCATGTGTGCACCGAATGACCGAATGCAATATTTTGTGTGCGGAACATACAGTGTCAGTGAGGAAAATAAGTATTTGAACACCCTGCTATTTTGCAAGTTCTCCCACTTAGAAATCATGGAGGGGTCTAGAATTGTCATCGTAGGTGCATGTCCACTGTGAGAGACATAATCTAAAAAAACCCCCCCAGAAATCACAATGTATGATTTTTTAACTATTTATTTGTATGATACAGCTGCAAATAAGTATTTGAACACCTGTCTATCAGCTAGAATTCTGACCCTCAAAGACCTGTTAGTCTGCCTTTAAAATGTCCACCTCCACTCCATTTATTATCCTAAATTAGATGCACCTGTTTGAGGTCGTTAGCTGCATAAAGACACCTGTCCACCCCATACAATCAGTAAGAATCCAACTACTAACATGGCCAAGACCAAAGAGCTGTCCAAAGACACTAGAGACAAAATTGTACACCTCCACAAGGCTAGAAAGGGCTATGGGGAAATTGCCAAGCAGCTTGGTGAAAAAAGGTCCACTGTTGGAGCAATCATTAGAAAATGGAAGAAGCTAAACATGACTGTCAATCTCCCCCGGACTTGGGCTCCATGCAAGATCTCACCTCGTGGGGTCTCAATGATCCTAAGAAAGGTGAGAAATCAGCCCAGAACTACACGGGAGGAGCTGCTCAATGACCTGAAAAGAGCTGGGACCACCGTTTCCAAGGTTACTGTTGGTAATACACTAAGACGTCATGGTTTGAAATCATGCATGGCACGGAAGGTTCCCCTGCTTAAACCAGCATATGTCAAGGCCCGTCTTAAGTTTGCCAATGACCATTTGGATGATCCAGAGGAGTCATGGGAGAAAGTCATGTGGTCAGATGAGACCAAAATATAACTTTTTGGTCATAATTCCACTAAACGTGTTTGGAGGAAGAAGAATGATGAGTACCATCCCAAGAACACCATCCCTACTGTGAAGCATGGGGGTGGTAGCATCATGCTTTGGGGGTGTCTTTCTGCACATGGGACAGGGCGACTGCACTGTATTAAGGAGAGGATGACCGGGGCCATGTATTGCGAGATTTTGGGGAACAACCTCCTTCCCTCAGTTAGAGCATTGAAGATGGGTCGAGGCTGGGTCTTCCAACATGACAATGACCCGAAGCACACAGCCAGGATAACCAAGGAGTGGCTCTGTAAGAAGCATATCAAGGTTCTGGCGTGGCCTAGCCAGTCTCCAGACCTAAACCCAATAGAGAATCTTTGGAGGGAGCTCAAACTCCGTATTTCTCAGCGACAGCCCAGAAACCTGACTGATCTAGAGAAGATCTGAGTGGAGGAGTGGGCCAAAATCCCTCCTGCAGTGTGTGCAAACCTGGTGAAAAACTACAGGAAACGTTTGACCTCTGTAATTGCAAACAAAGGCTACTGTACCAAATATTAACATTGATTTTCTCAGGTGTTCAAATACTTATTTGCAGCTGTATCATACAAATAAATAGTTAAAAAATCATACATTGAGAGACATAATCTAAAAAAAAAAAATCCAGAAATCACACAGTGGACATGCACCTACGATGACAATTTCAGACCCCTCCATGATTTCTAAGTGGGAGAACTTGCAAAATAGCAGTGTTCAAATACTTATTTTCCTCACTGTAGGTACATTTTCGTGTTTCCACACGAACATATTAAGTGGTGGAAGTCTCCGCGTTCAGCGCAAATCCCGCCCTGCAGCTGATTCTAAAGTTTTACCCGTCGTCACTGTAACCTAAACCAATGAAATCGACTGCAGGGCGAAAAAAAAAAAAAACGCACACCGCGCGCTGTACAACAACATACACAGCACGCTTTAGCCCAGCCTCTCGCTAGCTAGCGTCATGGCCAATGCAGACAAGCCCATGGACAGTATGGACAAGCCGGAGCTTGAAGAGCCACCCTTTACACTTTGGAAAAGTTATATATATATTTTTTAAATATGAGCAGGCCTACAAGCTGGGATTGGTAATGCTGCACTGTAATCATAGTTATTTATTTATATTTTTCATTATATTTTATTATGTGATATTGGTTTGAGACTGAGAGTATTTTATTTAGTGGAGAACTTTGCAGTATTTTATTTCTTATTTTTTTTTAAATTTTATATATATTTGATTATATTTTATTAAAAAGTGTTTAAAAAAGCGTCAACAAATTCAGGGTACCCCCAGGATCCTCCAACTTAAATTCAAGGCTTTTTAAGACCTTTTTAATACCATTTCAAATGAAATTCAATGCCAACTTCGTATCAATTCCGACAGAAGTATGAGGGGAAAATGTCAAATCTGTATACATTTTAAACCCTAAAAAATAATTATGTACAAGTAGACTACTTGAATTAAATAATACATTTTATGTAAATTATCAGTCATATAAAATATATACGCAGCAGCGTTGTAGCGTGCACGTGTGTAGGCCAATGTTAATTTTGGCAGCTATTTTTGATTTAGTCTTACTCTTCATCTTCAGACGAAAATGCTTATCGGTCTTAGTCACATTTGAGTCATTCTGCCTTTCATAGTTTTAGTTGACGAAATGTGTTTGCATTTTTTGTCAACTTTTAGTCATTACTTTTAGTCAAACTGCAGTTACTTTAATTTTGGTAGCTATTTTATATGTAGTCTTTAGACAGAAAATGTCATAATTATTCTCTCTAGGCCAATTCGATTAAGCTTATGAGAAATTAAAATTAAGCTAACAGGCTGTATTGACATTGCACTCTTTAGCAGTAGCACTTGTGCAATTCTACATATCCCTTTTCCTTAGTTCTCCAATTTTTTTAGAGTGCCGTACCCCCTCTCTTCCACGACTGCAGTCACATCTTTCCATTAAGGGACAATATTTGCCCCATTTAATCGATTTTTCCATTTCATTTTTCACCTTTATAATACCTTTAAAAAATAAATAATGCTTTAAATAAAACAATGTTCAATAAATATTCAATGTTAAAAAACGTTTAATATTAATAAAAATATGATATTAAAATCGCCAGTAGGTGGCGGTAACTCATTGTCTTGGTCAATGCCACAGATTTTGTTGCAAAATAGAGCAATAAGCCTGACAATACTGTTTAAAATGTAGTACATCACTTAATGTTACCCCTTTTTTTTTTCTTTTTTTTTTTTTTACTGTTGTATAAAATCAATGTCACATTTGAAATCGTGTGGATAGTCGGGAAACATTGCATTCTTGCTCGCATAATGATCAACATTAAAAACACTGCTGTATATCAGCCTGCATTTTGATCGCAGATTTAGTCGCACAAACAGCGCAAGCGGCTCATGACAGATCTTCTCAAATGAAGATCGCTGAACTCCAGCTTGTCTGTGTTTTCAGATCATCCGCGCTTCTTCAACAATGTAGAGAGAGCGCACGCGTGCATGGCTGTGGCCAGATACTACTGAAAAGACCGGGTAGAAAACATGTTCTTTTAACAGAAAAGCTCTGATTAGTAACCATCGTAACGGGTGCGCACGCTTTCGCGCGTTCTTCTATGACGTGAAGCGCGAGGTGCACTCAACGTTACGCGACTAATTTTTAACAGTCTACATTAGTAACAGTTAATTTTGTTACGGTATGAATTTAATAATAGAAAAGGCAAAAAAAATTTAAGACCTTTGTAACGAAATCCAAGACTTTGTATACCAAATTCAAGGCTTTTAAGGCCTTAATTTGAGATCATCAAATTTAAGACTTTTTCAATGCTTTTAAGACCCCGCGGGTACCCTGAAATTGTTAAAAAAAGTTTATAGTAATAAACAACCTACAATTTAATGTTTGCATTTCTTTCCCTTAATGTACCGAAAATTAACCGAACCGTGACTTTAAAACCGAGGTACGTACCGAACTGTGATTTTTGCATACCGTTACACCCCTTACACACACACATATATTATTCAAAAACAGACATTTATGTTAGATGCGATTCATCAATTTGACAGCTCTAATATAAATCCACCAAACTCACATGAACTTCAGGAGCCTGGTTTGAAACATATTCCAAGAATGTACCAAAGATCTCCTGATCCCTTGTCTATAACAAAAGTGTTGCAGTCATTTAGGACATCTGTACAAATATTGTGACAATACCCTAACAGGTTTTCAAAAGGTTTTTACCCTAAAACAAAACTTGGATCCAATTCAAAAATAGTCAATGACAATGTTTGCATGCACATTCATAATGCGATTATAATGAGATTTAGGCAATACTGGGATTACATTTCATTTTATGTACACAATACCTCGATCAAATTGATGCGATTAAGCTCATAATCGTAGTAAAATATTTGGCGTATGCAGATTTTAATCACACTAAACATGCATGTAAGCACTTATAAACACATCGCACCTACTCCACTCTGATCAAAGTGTGCATGTGCTACTGACGTACACGGATGATGTTGTCATGAGCAGATTCGTAAAGATAGCGGTGAAGAAGGCAAGAGTTCATGTTGACAATGTTGTGCGACATTAATATAATGCAGTATACTGATAGTTGAAAAATAAATTTAAGGAGTGTCACTGGTAAAAAATCCAAGTCCATAGAAATGCGTTTTGCATTTGATGAAGTAGATTAAAACTGTGGCCAGTAACACACCTACTGTATGTGAATTAATTATTCGGTAAATAGCGGTAAAAATAACCACAATTCTAACCAAATAAT